>CAKJTW010000177.1:0-586041 GCA_917880005.1 Nanger dama
TCGTATTCCTCCGCCATCTTTTTCGTCCTCCCAAGATTATTCTTAGTCTCTCCTACAGCTTCAAGTGTCCACATGACACTGCTCCAGTCAGCTGGATGGAAGAGGAAGTCTGCTGGGAACTTCTGGAAAGGATCTTTCTTCCTTACAACAAGACAGATGTGGAGAGTCCTCTCTGGTACAGCTCATTCACTCTTCCCACCTTGAATGTGGACATGGAATGCTCTGATGTGTAGAATTGCAGCAGCCATCATGTGACCTACTCCACACATCTCCTCTATATTCCAGCTAATCAACTGATAAGAATGATCACCTGCACAACATTAAATAGCATTTTAGGGACTTCCCTGGTTGTCCACTGGCTAAGACTTCGTGCTCCCAATGCAGGGGGCCTGAGTTTGACCTCTGGTCAGGAAACTGGATCCCACATGCTGCACCTGAGAGTTTGCATGCCACAACTTGCCTGACACAGGAAAGCTGGAAATGAACCAGGGGCTGGATCTGAACCTCGGTCTCCCAATGCCACAGTCCCTGTTGTCTTCCCACTAGAGCACACTGCCTTTTCAACCAGTGTCACTGACAGAGCAAGGATGTCACCTGCTTTAAGAGGCAGCAGGCTTGGGGCCTCCCAAAATAGCTCCCCTGGCCTGAAGACAGCTCTCTCAGGCTTCATCTAAACCTCCGAACCAGAATTGATGCTTTTGAACTGTGGTGTTGGAGAAGACTCTTGAGAGTCCCTTGGACTGCAAAGAGATCCAACCAGTCCATCCTAAAGGAGATCAGTCCTGAATATTCATTGGAATGACTCATGCTGTAGCTGAAACTCCAATAATTTGGCCACCAGATGCAAAGAACCAACTCATTTCAAAAGACCCTGATGCTGGCAAAGACTGAAGGCAGGAGGAGAAGGGGTTGACAGAGGATGAGATGGTTGGATGGCATCACCTACTCTATGGACATGAGTTTGAGTAAGCTCTGGGAGTTGGTGATGGACTTGGAGGCCTGGTGTGCTGCAGTCCATGGAGTTGCAAAGAGTTGAACATGACTGAGTGGCTGAATTGAAAGTTGATAATTTGGGGTTTTTAATTTATTTTTTGTAGTCTTTAATTTTTTCTATGTCTGAGGTATATTCATCGTGGTTAATATTTGGTGTTTCAGAAAAACATAATTACATGGCCCCCTTATTAGGAGGACTGAGTGTTATCACTGTTTTCCTCCAGGTCTAGTCCCAGACCTGCCCTAGTAGGTGCTGAGGAAGGTTGGATTTTAACTACTCAGTGAAAAACCCTAATGGGGAGCATAAGAAGTTAGGGAAGGACTCCTTTAGGGCAGAAGACTGTGTCCACAGGAGGAAGTGGGAGGGACTCTAGTCTGTCCAGAGGACAGGCCTCCACCAGCTGAGTCCTGCCTCCTCTCCTGCTTCATCTCAGACTTTCTCTCACTCTAGCCTTAACCCCAACATGTCTTAACTGTTTTAGTTTCTCAAATCCACTAGCCTCTCCTTTGCTCTGGACCTTTGGACCCATCTTTTCTACCAAAGAACCCGCACCCCCGCATTTTTTATTGACTGACTCCTACTGTTCTCTCAGGTCACAAGTGAGACATGGCTTTACCCAGCAGGACTCCTTCTCCCTGAAATGAGGCACCCCCCTTCCCTGTCCCCCTCTCCTGACTCCCTATGTTGACTCCTTTCTCCTCTCCTTTAGCCTGGAAGAGCGGCAGCTGTGTCTCCTCCAGGGACCCCAGCACCTGTCCGGGAGCCTGGACACAAGAGGGCTCGGTATTTGCTCGCTGACTTTGAAAGCAGCCAGGTGCTAGGGGAACAATTTTCCAAGTCTCAAATGTGTCCACTTGCTTCTCTTTTCCCCTTGGACTTAGGAGTTAGTGGCTAATAAACTTCAGATGTTTGGGGGAGGGTAAGGACACCTGCATGATTTAAATAGAAGCTAGTTGGAGAGATAAGGGAGAAAAAACTGGGAAGTTCAGGAAGAGCATGGCTGAGAGTCAGTTGCTGTGATTCACACAAAGCCTGTCCTGTGTTTGTGAAAGAGACTCCCAGGATGAACGTGCCATGGAGACATTCCCTGAGGGCTCACTCTGAGTGGTTCTCTAATAGGCTGAAGCTCTGCATTCAAGGCTGTGAATGGAAGCTCAACTTGAGGGAAACACATGTTGTGTCTCTTTGTATAAATGGTTGCTACTCTGCATCCCCAAAAGCCGATTAAATAGAGACATCACACATTTTACAGAGTCCAAATCTCTCATCCACTCCCAGGATAAGAAGGACTGGTTATCCCTGAGTCCTACTCTTCCACCTCTAAGAACTCTGAATTCACTTTCCGTGGCTCAGACCATGAGCTCCTTACTGCCAAATTGAGAATTAAATTGAAGAAAGTGGGGAAAACCACTAGACCATTCAGGTATGACCTAAATCAAATTCCTTATGATTATACAGTGGAAGTGAGACATAGATTTAAGGGACTAGATCTGAGAGATAGAGTGCCTCATGAACTATGGATGGAGGCTCGGGAAATTGTACAGGAGGCAGGGATCAAGACAATCCCCATGGAAAAGAAATGCAAAAAGCAAAATGGTTGTCTGGGGAGGCCTTACAAATTGCTGTGAAAAGAAAGGTGAAAAGCAAAGGAGAAAAGGAAAGATATAAGCATCTGAATGCAGAGTTCCAAAGAATAGCAAGAAGAGATAAAAAGCCTTCCTCAGCGGTCAATGCAAACAAATAGAGGAAAACAAGAGAATAGGAAAGACTAGAGATCTCTTCAAGAATATTAGAGATACCGAGGGAACATTTCATACAAAGATGGGCTCAAAAGAGGACAGAAATGGTCTGGACCTAACAGAAGCAGAAGATATTAAGAAGAGGTGGCAAGAATACACAGAAGAACTGTACAAAAAGATCTTCATGACCAAGATAATCATGATAGTATGATCACTCACCTAGAGCCAGACATCCTGGAATGTGAAGTCAAGTGGGTCTTAGAAAGCATCACTACGAACAAAGCTAGTGTAGGTGATGGAATTCCAGCTGAGCTATTTCAAATCCTGAAAGATGATGCTGTGAAAGTGCTTCACTCAATATGCCAGCAAATTTGGAAAACTCAGCAGTGGCCACAGGACTGGAAAAAGACAGTGTTCATTCCAATTCCAAAGAAAGGCAATGCCAAAGAATGCTCAAACTACCGCACAATTGCACTCATCTCACATGCTAGTAAAGTAATGCTCAAAATTCTCCAAGCCAGGCTTCAGCAATATGTGAACCATGAACTTCCAGATAGTCAAGCTGGTTTTAGAAAAGGCAGAGGAACCGGAGATCAAATTGCCAACATCCACTGGATCATGGAAAAGAGAGTTCCAGAAAAACATCTATTTCTGCTTGACTGAATATGACAAAGCCTTTGACTGTGTGGATCACAATGCACTCTGGAAAATTCTTCAAGAGATGGAAATACCAGACCACCTGACCTGCCTCTTGAGAAATCTGTATGCAGGTCAGGAAGCAACAGTTAGAACTGTACATGGAACAACAGACTGGTTCCAAATAGGAAAAGGAGGATGTCAAGGCTGTATATTGTCACCCTGCTTATTTAACTTCTATGCAGAGTACATTATGAGAAACGCTGGGCTGCAAGAAGCACAAGCTGGAATCACGATTGGCAGGAGAAATATCAATAAACTCAGATAAGCAGATAACACCACCCTTATGGCAGATAGTGAAGGGGAACTAAAAAGCCTCTTGATGAAAGTAAAAGAGGAGAGTGAAAAGTTGGCTTGAAGCTCAACATTCAGAAAACGAAGATCATGGAATCCAGCCCCATCACTTCATGGGAAATAGATGGGGAAACAGTGGAAACAGTGTCAGAGTTTGTTTTTTGGGGCTCCAAAATCACTGCAGATGGTGATTGCAGCCATGAAATTAAAAGACGCTTACTCCTTGGAAGAAAAGTTATGACCAACCTAGATAGCATATTAAAGAGCAGAGACATTACTTTGCCAACAAAGGTCCATCTAGTCAAGGCTATGGTTTTTCCAGTGGTCATGTATGGATGTGAGAGTTGGACTGTAAAGAAAGCTGAGTGCCGAAGAATTGATTCTTTTGAACTGTGGTGTTGGAGAAGACTCTTGAGAGTCTGTTGGACTGCAAGGAGGTCCAACCAGTCCATTCTGAAGCAGAGCAGCCCTGGGATTTCTTTGAAAGGAATGATGCTAAAGCTGAAACTCCAGTAACTTTGGCCACCTCATGTGAAGAGTTGACTCATTGAAAAAGACTCTGATGCTGGGAGGGATTGGGGGCAGGTGGAAAAGGGGATTACAGAGGATGAGATGCCTTGGTGGCATCACGGACTCAATGGACGTGAGTCTGAATGAACTCTGGGAGTTGGTGATGGACAGGGAGGCCTGGTGTGCTGCAATTCCTGGGGATGGAAAGAGTCGGACATGACTGAGCGACTGAACTGAGAGTAGGAGAAGGTTTGTCGTGTCTCCTTCCCCAGCCCCATGACTGTTGAGAGGGACCGTGATTGAGAGGTGGGAGAATGGTAAGATGAATGAGTGTCCTCTGGTCCCACAGCCAGTCCTCCCGGACCCTGCCCCCAGCACCTCCTCCCTTCCGTTCCCTCTGTCCTTGTACTTGCCTCCTGGGGCGGAGATTTTCATCTTTCTTACCATCCTTGGGCGTAGAGCTCTCCAGAGTTCTATCTTAGAGCTGAAATCTTTCTTAAACCGTCTTCTTTGTTGTTTAAAAGCTTATCCCTTGATAGTTGAGTGACTTCACTCAGGAGGGCTGAGTGAAGATTGAGTGAGGGTTGAGTGACTTCACTCAGGAGGAGTATGGAAAAGACAGGAGGGTCTGAGGTGTTGCTTAGTTTCTTATCTCACTTTTAAACCAGGGTGTGGGGCACTTAACACACAGCAAAGGCACACATCACAGCATTTCGTCAGAAGCAGATCCCCTACACCCGCGTCCAAGGTCAGGGTGGTGGCCAGGAGGAGCAACCCCACGTCCGAGGCCAGTGGCATCTGGGAGGAAACACCCCGCGTCTGAGGTCAGGGGCAGTGGCCGGGAGGACTACCCCGTCTCCGAGGTCAGGGGTGGCCGGGAGAAGCTACCTCAAGCCTGAGGCCAGGGGCAGTGACCATGAGGAGCCACCCCGAGCCTGAGGCCGGGGCGGCAATCGGGAGGAGCAACCTGAGGAGCAGTGGCTGCACAGGTGCAGGAGGACCTAGAGGAGCTATCCCACGTTGAAGGTCAGTTACGGTGGCAGTAAGGAGATACCCCTCGTCCAAGATAAGGAGCAGCAGCTATTCTTTGCTGGAGCAGTGTGAAGAGATACCCCATGCCCAAGGTAACAGAAACCCAAGTAAGATGGTAGGTGTTGCAAGGGGGCATCAGAAAGCAGACACACTGAAACCATACTCCCAGAAAACTAGTCAATCTAATCACACTAGGACCATAGCCTTGTCTAACTCAAAGAAATCAAGCCATGCCCACAGGGGAACCCAAGATGGGCAGGTCATGGTGGAGAAGTCTGACAGAATGTGATTCACTGGAGAAGGGAATGGCAAGCCACTTCAGTATTCTTGCCTTGAGAACCCCATGAACAGTATGAAAAGGGAAAATGATAGGATACCAAAAGAGGGACTCCCCAGGTCAGTAGGTGCCCAATACGCTACTGGAGGTCAGTGGAGAAATAACTCCAGAAAGAATGAAGAGATGGAGCCAAAGCAAAAACAATACTCAGCTGTGCATGTAACTGGTGATAGAAGCAAGATCCAATGCTGTAAAGAGCAATGTTGCATAGGAACCTGGAATGTCAGGTCCATGAATCAAGGCAAATTGGAAGTGGTCAAACAAGAGATGGCAAGGGTGAACGTCAACATTCTAGGGATCAGCGAACTAAAATGGACTGGAATGGGTGAATTTAACTCAGATGACCATTATATCTACTACTGCGGGCAGGACCCTCAGAAGAAATGGAGTAGCCATCATGGTCAACTAAAGAGTCTGAAATGCTGTACTTGGATGCAGTCTCAAAAACGACAGAATGATCTCTGTTCATCTCCAAGGCAAACCATTCAATATCACAGTTATCCAAGTCTTTGCCCCAACCAGTAATGCTGAAGAAGCCAAAGTTGAATGGTTTTATGAAGACCTACAAGATCTTTTAGAACTAACACCCAAAACAGATGTCCTTTTCATTATAGGGGACTGGAATGCTAAAATAGGAAGTCAAGAAACACCTGGAGTAACAGGCAAATTTGGCCTTGGAATGCAGAATGAAGCAGGGCAAAGACTATTAGAGTTTTGCTAAGAAAATGCACTGGTCATAGAAAACACCCTCTTCTAACAACACAAGAAAAGACTGTACACATGGACATCACCAGATGGTCAACACCGAAATCAGATTGATTATATTCTATGCAGCCAAAGATGGAGAAGCTCTATACAGTCGGGAAAAACAAGACCAGGAGCTGACTGTGGCTCAGATCATGAACTCCTTATTACCAAATTCAGACTTAAATTGAAGAAAGTATGAAAAATTGCTAGATCATTCAAGTATGACCGAAATCAAATCCCTTATGATTATACAGTTGAAGTGAGAAATAGATTTAAGAGACTAGATCAGATAGATAGAGTGTCTGATGAACTATGGAATGATGTTCATGACACTGTACAGGAGACAGGGATCAAGACCATCCCCATGGAAAAGAAATGCAAAAAGCAAAATGGCTGTCTGGGGAGGCCTTACAAATAGCTGTGAAAAGAAGAGAAGTGAAAAGCAAAGGAAAAAGGAAAGATATAAGCATCTAAATGCAGAGTACCAAAGAATAGCAAGAAGATATAAGAAAGGCTTCTTCAACATTCAATGCAAAGAAATAGAGGAAAAAAACAGAATGAGAAAGACTAGAGATCTCTTCAAGAAAATGAGAGATACCAAGGGAACTTTTCATGCAAAGATGGGCTCGATAAAGGACAGAAATGGTCTGGACCTAACAGAAGCAGAAGATATTAAGAAGAGGTGGCAAGAATACATGGAAAAACTGTACAAAAAGATCTTCACGACCCAGATAATCATGATGATGTGATCACTCATCTAGAGCCAGACATCTTGGAATGTGAAGTCAAGTGGGCCTTAGAAAGCATCACTACGAACAAAGCTAGTGGAGGTGATGGAATTCCAGCTGAGCTATTTCAAATCCTGAAAGATGATGCTGTGAAAATGCTGCACTCAGTATGCCAGCAAATTTGGAAAACTCAGCAGTGGCCACAGGACTGGAAAAGGTCAGTTTTCATTCCAATCCCATCCTAAAGGAAATCACTCCTGAATATGCATTGAAAGGACTGATGTTGTAGCTGGAGAAGATGTCAACAGAGGATGAGATGGTTATATGGCATCACCAACTCCATGGATGTGAGTTTGAGTAAACTCCAGGATTTGGTGATGGACAAGGAAGCCTGGCATGCAACAGTCCATGGGGTCACAAAGATTCGGACATGACTGAGCAACTGAACTGAATGCTTTTGAGATAGGAAGGAGGGGGCACAGATATTAAGAAAAACAGAATCCCACAAAAACTGTCTGAAACCAGCTACAATCAAAATGGTATTGAACATGGTTTGGTCATTGATCTCTAAATCATTTCACCTTCATCATTATACTAAAAATCACTCTCCTTACGTCATGACAGGCACCGTGATAGTCCAAGTCTGACCATAAAAAGCCTAGAAGTGTGTGGTGGTTCAGGTCCTGAAAATCCATCTCTTCTCCAGAATAGCAAAGATATTCCTCCTACTTGCTATCCTATGAAATTACCCATCGCATAAAAACTCACAACGCCTTACTTTGGGAGCACCCTTGCCTTATGAGAGGGTCTACATTCTGTCTATAGAGTATTTATCTCCCTAAGTCCATTTTCATTCTACTTCAGCTTGCTCTTCGATTCTTCCCTGTAAAAGCTAAGGATCCTCACTGGACAGCTGGTCCCTTGGCTCCCAGGACAGGATATTTCATTTTCCTGCACCACTTGTAACCTGGAGGATGAAGAATAGGGATTATAGATCTAACCTGATTATAAAGTAGTTGACCTACATTTAAGAAGAGTTCTTATTTATTGTCCTAGTGTCTCCTAAACTTTAGCAAGTCTGATTTCTCCTTTCACAGCAGATTTTTAAAATTTGTTTTGTTTTAAAAATCAACTCTGCTATGGGATTTTTGGATTTCCCTGATAGCTCAGTTGGTAAGAAATTGGTCTGGAATGCAGGAGACCCACTTTTGATTCCTGGGTCAGGAAGATCTGCTGGAGAAGGGATAGGCTACCGACTCCAGTATTCTTTTACTTGTGTCACAGCTGGTAGAGAATCCACCAGTAATGCGGGAGACCTGGGTTAGATTCCTGGGTTGGGAAGATCCTATGAAGAAGGGAAAGGCTACCAGCCCCACAATTCTGGCATTGGAGAATTCCATGGACTATACAGCCCATGGGGTTGTAAAGAATCAGACATGACTGAGTGACTTTCACTTCACTTCAGTTCAGTTCATTCACTGAGTCATGTCCGAATCTTTGCGACCCCATGAACCGCAGCACACTAGGCCTCTTTGTCCATCGCCAACTCCCGGAGTTTGCCCAAACTCATATCCATTGAGCTGATGACGCCATCCAACCATCTTATTCTCTGTAGTCTTGTTCTCCTCCCTCCCTCAATCTTTTCCAGCATCAGGGTCTTTTCAAATGAGTCATCTCTTCACATCAGGTGGCCAAAGTATTGGAGTTTCAGCTTCAACATCAGTCCTTCCAATGAACACCCAGGACTGATCTCCTTTAGGATGGCCTGGTTAGATCTCCTTGAAGTCCAAGGGACTCTCAAGAGTCTTCTCCAACACCACAGTTCAAAAGCATCAATTCTTCAGCATTCAGCTTTCTTTATAGTCCAACTCTCACATCTATACATGACTACTGGAAAAACCATAGCCTTTACTAGATGGCTCTTTGTTGACAAAGTAATGTCTCTGCTTTTTAATATGCTGTCTAAGTTGGTCATAACTTTACTTCCAAGGAGTAAGCATCTTTTAATTTCATGGCTGCAATCACCATCTGAAGTGATTTCAGAGCCAATAAATAAATAAAGTCAGCCGCTGTTTCCACATCTATTTCCAGTGAAGTGATGGGACCAGATGCCATGGTCTTAGTTTTCTGAATGTTGAGTTTTAAGCCAACTTTTTCACTCTCTTCTTTCATTTTCATCAAGAGGCTCTTTAGTTTTTCTTCACTTTGCCATAAGGGTGCTGTTATCTGCCTATCTGCAGTTATTGATATTTCTCCTGGCAATCTTGATTTCAGCTTGTGCTTCTTCCAGCCTAGCTTTTTCATGATGGACTCTGCATATAAGTTACACAAGCAGGATGACAGTGTATAGTCTTGACTTACTCCTGTTCCTATTTGGAACCAGTCTGTTCCATGTTCAGTTCTAACTGTTGCTTCCTGACCTGCATGCAGGTTTCTCAAAGGTGGGTCAAGTGTTCTGGTATTCCCATCTATTTCAGAGTTTCCCACAGTTTACTGTGATCCACACGGTCAAAGGCTTTGGCACAGTCAATAAAGCAGGAGTAGATGTTTTTCTGAAACTCTCTTACTTTTTGATGATCCAGCAGATGTTGGCAATTTGATCTCTGGCTCCTCTACCTTTTCTAAAACAAGCTTGAACATCTGGAAGTTCACAGTTCACGTATTGCTGAAGCCTGGCTTGGAGAATTTTGAGCATTAGTTTACTATTGTGTGAGATGAATGCATTTGTACAGTTTTGAACATTCTTTGGCATTGCCTTTCTTTGGGTTGGAATGAAAACTGACCTTTTCCAGTCCTGTGGCCACTGCTGAGTTTTCCCAATTTGCTGGCATGTTGAGTGCAGCACTTTCACAGCATCATCTTTTAGGATTTGAAATAGCTCAACTGGAATTCCATCACCTCCATTAGCTTTGTTCGTAGTGATACTTTCTAAGGCCCACTTGACTTCACATTCCAGGATGTCTGGCTCTAGGTGAGTGATCACTCCATTGTAATTATCTGGGTTGTGAAGATCTTTTTGTACAGTTCTTCTGTGTATTATTGCCACTTCTTCTTGATATCTTCTGCTTCTGTTAGGTCCAGACCATTTCTGTCCTTTATTGTACCCATCTTTGTATTAAATGTTCCCTTGGTATCTCTAATTGTCTTTATAAAATCTCTAGTCTTTCCCATTCAATTGTTTTCCTCTATTTCCTTGCATTGATTGCTGAGCGAGGCTTTCTTATCTCTCTTTGCTATTCTTTGGAACTCTGCATTCAAATAGTATATCCTTCATTTTCTCCTTTGCTTTTCACTTCTCTTCATTTCACAGCTATTTGTAAGGCCTCCTGAGACAGCCATTTTGCCTTCTTAAAAAAACTTTATTTGGAGGCTAATTACTCTACAATATTGCAATGGTTTTCTGGGTGATGTTCTCTATCCCTGTCTCCTGTACAATGTCATGAACCTCTGTTCTTAGGTCACGCACCCTGTCTATCACTTCCACTGTATAATCATAAGGGATTTGACCCTAGGTCATACCTGAATGGTCTAGTGGTTTTCCCCCTCTCTTCAATTTAAGTCTGAATTTGGCAATAAGGTGTTCATTATCTGAGCCACAGTCTGCTCCTGTTCTTGTTTTTGCTGAGTGTATAGAACTTCTCCATTTAAAGGAAGAATGTAACTGGTTCTCATCTGCTCCCCAGTTGGAAGGCACATATTTCATCTCCCTCTATGGCATTCTCTCATCCTGGCTCTAGATTCCATAAGCCTGCTGCCTCCCTCTGTCTGAATTTTCCAGACCCCAAGTGGGAAATCAGGGTTTTCTACTTCACTTGTAACACAGGTTTATGGCAGGGGAGTCTCCTCTACAAAGCTGATAACTCTGCTGGCTTCTAGCAGGAGGTAAGGCATGATCCATACTTGAAGGGGGTCCCCCCTACTTTGGGGATGGTGATCACGGGGGACAGGCATCTCCAGCTCTCTGCCTCTCATTCCCAGACCTTTGTTCACCTCTGACTTGGGTTTTGATCTCTCTTCTGTGGAGGAAATCGTGGTTGGCTGGCTTTTTGGCGACTGTGCTCTTTATACCAGCACCAGTGCTCTTTAAGCTATAACCTCAAGAATTCCATTTTCATTCCTTTACACAAACATTCACACCATAGCAAGGGACGGTCAGTTTAATATGCTGGCAAAATAGCTTGTCATAGTTTCAGTTGTAAACTGGAGTTTGAGAGAGTGCTCCTGTTAGGAGGTGGCCTTCCTTATTTATCTGATAAATCTGCTGGGAACCTAAGAGTTTCCAGTTTTGGAGGGGTCAGGTAGAAAGATAAGACATGTTTTAATTCTACCTACAAAGGTCTAATTTTCCAAATTGTTTTAAGTCATCATTATCTTGAAAGGAAGTGTTTCATTATACCTGGAAAATGCAAGCTAAAACGAGTAATATTTTAGACAAAAGTCATAAAAATTATTACCATATTCACAAGTTCACTCAGCAACTAGTCCTTTTTGTTAACAGTTTTATGAACCCATCAGGCTTTCTGTTAGAATTATATAATTCCTTACAAAGTTTAGCAGCAAGGTCTGAAATTTATCAGAAACCTGTATTTATCAAAAGTCCTTCCTATGAATCTTCTTGAAGATGAAGCACTTTGCAATACCATCTGAGTACAATAACAATCTGTAAATGATAGAAGATCTTTCCATAAGTGTGTGTGCTACACAGGTTAATAAACTGTATTTCTCTTGTTCATCTGTCTTACATCATTGGAATCTCCAAGGCCCCAGCCAGAGAGCCTAGAAGGGTAAAAGAAAGGAATTTTCCTCTCCCTTACACAGTAAAATATACATAATGTAAAACAAGCCATTTCCACCATTTTTTAAATGTACTTCTCTGTGGCATTAATTATATTCACGTTGTTGTGAATCCATCTCTAGAACGTTTACATCTTCCCTTTAGATTTTATTAGGTTTGTTATAGCTTTCCTTCCAAAGAGCAAGCGTCTTTTAATATCATGGCTGCAGTCACTGTCTGCAGTGATTTTGGAGCCCAAGAAAATAAAGTCTCACTGCTTCTACTTTTTCCCCATCTGTTTGCCATGAAATGACAGGACCAGATACCACAATCTTAGCTTTTTGAATGTTGAGTTCAAGCCAGGTTTTTCACTCTCGTCTTTCACCCTCATCAAGAGACTCTTTAGTTACGCTTTGCTTTGTGCCTCTAGAGTGGTATCATCTTCATCAGTTCAGTTCATTTGCTCAGTCATGTGCGACTCTTTGCGACCCCATGGACTGTAGCACACTAGGCTTCAACTGCATATCTGAAGTTATTGATATTTCTCCTGGTAATCTTGATTCCAGTTTGTGCTTTATCTAGTCTGGCACCTTGCATGATGCTCTGCATATAAGTTAAATAAGCAAGGTGACATTATACAGCCTTGTCATACTCCTTTCCCAATTTTTGTTTGTCTGAAGAAGTATTCATTTTTCCTTTACTTTTGAAAATCATTTCACAAACTATAAAATTCTAAGTTGGTGTTTTTTGTTTTCTCTCAACACTTAAAACTTTTTCACTTTACTCTCTCCTTGTTTGGATGGTTTCTGAGTAGAACTGGATACAATTCTTATCTTTATTCCCTTACAGACAAAGTGTTTTTCTTTAATTTGAAAATAATAAACATAGTTGTAGGGTTTTTTCTTCCTTCTTTTCTGTTACACTGCTTTTTATTTCTAACATTCCTTCTTAGAATCTAATCTTTCTTATTCTATTGCCCATCTAGTTCTGCATGCTGTATACTTTATCATTTAGAGCCCTTGGTCTATTAATCGTGTTATTGTCATTGTTGTTTAGTCACTCAGTCGTGTCCAGCTCTTTTGT
Organism: Nanger dama; assembly: GCA_917880005.1. Taxonomy (NCBI): domain Eukaryota; kingdom Metazoa; phylum Chordata; class Mammalia; order Artiodactyla; family Bovidae; genus Nanger; species Nanger dama. The sequence goes on from CAKJTW010000177.1 coordinate 12,935, forward strand.
GACCCCATGGACTGTAGCCTGCCAGGCTCCTCTGTCTATAGGATTTCCCAGGGAAGAATACTGGAGTGGATTGCCAATTTCTTCTCCAGGGGATCTTCTTGACCCAGGGATTGAACCCAGGTCTCCTGCATTGGCAGGCAGATTCTTTACCACTGAGTCACTGGGGAAGCTATAGTTGCTTTTATTTTTAATTTTTTATGAATCTTAATTGGAGGCTAATTACAATATTGCAGTTGTTTTGACATTGACATGAGTCAGCCATGGGTGTACATGTGTTCCCCATCCTGAACCCCACTCCCAACTCCTTCCCCATCCCATCCCTCAGGGTCATCCCAGTGCACCAGCCCTGAGCATCCTGTCTCATGCACTGAACCTGGACTGGCGATCTGTTTCACATATGATAATATACATGTTTCAGTGCTATTTTCTCAAATCATCCCACCCTCGCCTTCTCCCACTGAGTCCAAAAGACTGTTCTATACATCTGTGTCTCTTTTGCTGTCTTGCATTTAGGGTTATCTTTACCATCTTTCTAAATTCCATATATATGCATTAGTATACTGTATTGGTGTTTTTCTTTCTGGCTTACTTCTGGTCTGATGTTTCCAGCATTGTCTGGTTCTGATGATGCTTCATCTTTTCAAAAAAATTTTTTTCTTTTCCCTTTGCTGTGCCTTGTAACTTTTTCTTGAAATGTAGACATGATGTTCTGGATTAAAGGCACTGCTATAAGTGGGTTTTAGTGATGAGGAGGTGAGGTGTGAGGGCAGGCATATCCCATGATTAGGTCTCAGCCCCTCGGTGAGCCTCTCCCTCTGGACTGTGAACCTCACAAGTGTTTATCATTTTTCTCCCCCCCACCCCTTCCCTTATATGGGACAGAATAGCTCAAGCCAGCTGGAGCTGGGTATTCCCTTCCCTGGGTCAGTTGGCTCAGTTAATACTCTAGAGGATGAGACTCTAGTACTAGTTTTCCCCTGGGAAAGGCCTTCTTCAGAAGACTGAGTGTTCTGATTCTTTCAAATTGGCTCCTCCCCACCCACCCCACTCCTAGCAGGAACGCTGAGGGGACTTTCCCTGGTATTTCCTGTAGGATCTCGGTGAAACTCCTGGAGGTAAGGTTCACAGTATTATGAGTTTCTTCATTACCAGGTCCCCCTGGAGGTTTTTACTCTCAGATTGTTTACACTGAGCCTCCAGCAGTTTTTTGGTTATGGCTCTGGTTTCCTCCCGAACCGCAGGTTCTTACGGTGGTTTCACTCTGAGAAGCCTCAACTTCCTCTGTTCACCTGTGGGCCTCCCCAGTCTCAGGGGTGGCAGTTTGCCTCCTCTGACAGATGCAAGAGCAGGTCTCCCTTTCTTTTTTTCAATCTACACTCATCTAAGTTATCTTATCCAATACCAAGGACAGATTTTCATTCTTCTACATTATTTTTATTTTTTCTTTTTGCTCCCAGGTTTATAGAAGACTGACTCCTTGGTTTTCATGTTTTAGCTCAGTTTCTCATCTGAGTAGCCTTCTTGACTACCCAATTAAAATCAGGGCTTGTCAGCCATCTCCACCTACTCTCACTTCTTGTTCTTCATCAGTTCAGTTCAGTTGCTCAGTCGTGTCTGACATTTTGCGACCCCATGAATTGCAGCACACCAGGCCTCCTTGTCCATCACCAACTCCTGGAGTTCACCCAAACCCATGTCCATCAAGTCGGTGATGCCATCAAACCATCTCATCCTCTGTCATCCCCTTCTCCTCCTGCCCTCAATCTTTCCTAGCATCAGGGTCTTTTCCAATGAATCAGCTCTTCTGATATAATCTTGTTCATTCATTAACTTGTTTACTGTCTATCTCCTACTACTTCAATGTAAACACTGTGAGAAGATAAACATTACATGTTTTGTAAGCCATTGATTCTCAGTACTTTGAAGGGTATGTGATGTGTGATAGGTGTTCAAAAACACTTGTTTAAAAATAATTCATAATTTATTTAATCATGTTGTTGCTAAACTTGGAAATTAGGGTGTTTCTAAATTCTAATTTAATAATAATCATTGTTCTGAGAAACATTTGTATATAAATAAACTTGTGCATAAATATTTTTTCTGTAAATGACTTTTTTGCCTTCATCATCTTGCAGGTAAAAATCCTATTGGATAAAAGAAGGTGAACAACTTAAGGGTTTTAATAAATATTGTCAAATTATTATCTGAAATGGCTATTCTAATTTATAGTTTAGCAATAGTAGATTACAGTGCCTATCACACTTTTAATTAGCGTGGGGTGGGCTGGATAAAGCACAAGCTGGAATCAAGATTGCTGGGAGAAATAACATTAACATCAGACATCAGATATGCAGATGACCTTATGACAGAACTTGAAGAACTAAAGAGCTTCTAAATGAAAGTGAAAGAGGAGAGTGAAAAAGATGGCTTAAAGCTCACATTCAGAAAACTAAGATCATGGCATCCAGTCCCATCACTTCATGGCAAATAGATGGAGAAACAGTGGAAACAGTGGCTGACTTTATTTTGGGGGTTCCCAAATCACTTCAGATGGTGACTGCAGCCTTGAAATTAAAAGATGCTTACTCCTTGGAAGGAAAGTTATGACCAAGCTAGACAGTATATTAAAAGCAGAGACATTACTTTGCCAACAAATGTCCATCTACTAAAGACTATGGTTTTTCCAGTAGTCATGTATGGATGTGAGAGTTGGACTATAAAGAAAGCTGAGCACTGAAGAACTGATGCTTTTGAACTGTAATATTTGAAGAGATTCTTGAGAGTCCCTTGTACCTCAAGGAGATCCAACCAGTCCATCCTAAAGGAGATCAGTCCTGAGTGTTCATTGGAAGGATTGTTGTTGAAGCTGAAACTCCAATACTTTGGCCACCTGATGTGAAGAACTCATTTGAAAATACCCTGATGCTGGGAAAGATTGAGGTGGGAGGAGAAGGGGATGACAGAGGATGAGATGGTTGGATGGCATCACCAACTCAATGGACATGAGTTTGAGTAAACTCCAGGAGTTGGTGAGGGACAGGGAGGCTTGGCATGTTGCAGACTATGGGATCACAAAGGGAGACTGGGCAACTGAATTCTCAAAAAGTGTTGAGAAGGAATAGGTGAGAATGAATATATTTGTATGTTTATATTATCTTATTGCAGAGGTGGCAAGAATACATGGAAGATCTGTACAAAAAGATCTTCACGACCCAGATAATCATGATGATGTGATCACTAATATAGAGCCAGACATCTTGGAATGTGAAATCAAGTAGGCCTTAGAAAGCATCACTATGAACAAAGCTAGTGGAGGTGATGGAATTCCAGCTGAGCTGTTTCAAATACTGAAAGATGATGCTGTGAAAGTACTGCACTCAACATGACAGCAAATTTTGAAAACTCAACAGTGGCTACAGGACTGGGAAAGGTCAGTGTTCATTCCAATTCCAAAGAAAGGCAATGCCAAAGAATGCTCAAACTACCGCACAATTGCACTCATCTCACACGCTAGTAAAGTAATACTCAAAATTCTCCAAGCCAGGCTTCAGCAATACGTGAACCATGAACTCCCTGATGTTCAAGCTGGTTTTAGAAAAGGCAGAGGAACCAGAGATCAAATTGCCAACATCTGCTTGATCATAGAAAAGGCAAGAGAGTTCCAGAAAAACATCTATTTCTGCTTTATTAACTATGCCAAGGCCTTTGACTGTGTGGATCACAATAAACTGTGGAAAATTCTGAAAGAGATGGGAATTCCAGACCACCTGACCTGCCTCTTGAGAAATCTGTATGCAGGTCAGGAAGCAACAGTTAGAACTGGACATGGAACAACAGACTGGTTCCAAATAGGAAAAGTACATCAAGGCTGTATATTGTCACCCTGCTTATTTAACTTACATGCAGAGTACATCATGAGAAATGCTGGACTGGAGGAAACATAAGTTGGAATCAAGATTGCTGGGAGAAATATCAATAACCTCAGATATGCAGATAACACCACCCTTATGGCAGAAACTGAAGAGAAGCTAAAGGGCCTCTTGGTGAAGGTGAAAGAGGAGAGTGAAAAAGTTGGCTTAAAGCTCAACATTCAGAAGATGATCATGGCATCCGGTCCCATCACTTCTTGGGAAATAGATGGGGAAACAGTGGAAACAGTGTCAGACTTTATTTTGGGGGCTCCAAAATCACTGCAGATGGTGACTGCAGCCATGAAATTAAAAGATGCTTACTCCTTGGAAGAAAAGTTATGACCAACCTAGACAATATATTCAAAAGCAGAGACATCACTTTGCCGACAAAGGTCCGTCTAGTCAAGGCAATGGTTTTTCCTGTGATCATGTATGGATGTGAGAGTTGGACTGTGAAGAAGACTGAGCGCCAAAGAATTGATGCTTTTGAACTGTGGTGTTGGAGAAGACTCTTGAGAGTCCCTTGGACTGCAAGGAGATCCAACCAGTCCATTTTGAAGGAGATCGACCCTGGGATTTCTTTGGAAGGAATGAAGCTAAAGCTGAAACTCCAGTACTTTGTCCACCTCATGTGAAGAGTTGACTCATTGGAAAAGACTCTGATGCTGGGAGGGATCGGGGGCAGGAGGAGAAGGGGACGACTGAGGATGAGATGGCTGGATGGCATCACGGACTCGATGGATGTGAGTTGAGTGAACTCGGAGAGATGGTAATGAACAGGGGAGGCCTGGCGTGCTGCGATTCATGGGGTGGCAAAGTATACAACTGAGCAACTGAAGTAACTTAACATTGCAGATGGTGATTGCATCCATGGAATTAAATGATGCTTACTCCTTGGAAGGAAAGTTATGACCAACCTAAACAGCGTATTACAAAGCAGAGACATTACTTTGCCAACAAAGTTCCACTTAGTCAAGGCTATGGTTTTCCAGTAGTCATGTATGGGTGTGAGAGTTGGACTGTGAAGAAAGCTGAGCACAGAAGAATTGATGCTTTTAAACTGTGGTGTTGGAGAAAACTCTTGAGAGTCCCTTTGACTGCAAGAAGATCCAACCTGTCCATCCTAAAGATGATCAGTCCTGAGTGTTCACAGAAGGACTGATGTTGAAGCTGAAACTCCAATATTTTGGCCACCTCATGCGAAAAGTTGACTCATTGAAAAGGACTCTAATGCTGGAAAGGATAGGGGGTGGGATGAGAAGGGGACCACAGAGGATGAGATGGCTGGATGGCATCACCAATTTGATGGACATGGGTTTGGATAGACTCCGGGAATTGGTGATGGACAGGGAAGCCTGGCGTGCCCTGATTCATGGGATTGCAAAGAGTCGGATATGACTGAGCTAGTGAACTGAACTGATTATCTTATTATTTGTATTACTTTGCTGTAATTTTCTTTTACTTACTCTTTTTCTTGATTGTGACCCTAATGAAAACAGGGATTTCATCTGAGGACACCTTTACCAACTCTAACAGTTTCCGGACACTTATCTAAATAATGAACTAGTTTTCCAAGTGTCTGAAGTCAAAATAACTGAAGATCCATTTTTATTATGATATCTTCATGTTGCGGTTTAGTCACTCAGTTTTCCTCTTTTGTGACCCCACGGACTGTAGTCTGCCAGGCCTCTTGGCCCGTGGGATTTCCCAGGCAAGAATACTGGAGTGAGTTGCTGTTTCCTTCTCCAGGGGATTTTCCTGACCCAAGGATCAAGCCTGAGTCTCCTGCTTGGCAAGCAGATTTTTTACCACTGAGCCCCCAAGGAAGTCACTGGCTCACACTGAGCTGTTTTGCTTCAGTTTTTACATCAGAGCTCTATATGATAGTGTAATGATGCAGCTATGACTGAGGGCCAGTGGGAAATTAACACAGGTAATTCATTACTAATAACAAAGTTCTGAAATGTGAGTGTGACTTCTTTCCATGAATTAGATCACATTCAAGATTTGAATACTAACACGAACCTTATTGACTTTCTTTCTTAAGTGGGAGAGAAATTTGTGATGTTAAATTCTGTCCATTGGTTACAGCAGTGCTGTCCACAGAAATATATAGTGAGCCACATCTGTAAATTCAAATTTGCAGTAACCATGTGAAAAAAGTTAAAAGGGACAAGTAAAAGTAATATTAGTAAGACTTTTTTGAAACTATGTGTCAAAAATATATCAGCATGTAATAAACAGAAAAAAATCATTGAGACAAAAAAGTTTTATGCTATTTTTGAAATCTGTGCTGTACTGTACAGTTAAAGCACACCTCAGTTTGGACCAGATGCATTTAAAATCCTCAAAATTGTTATGTGAATAGTGTTACTGTATTTGACGACCCAGGGTTTATAATATTAAGGATTTTCATGGGTTCAAGGGGGTGAATGTAGTTTTCATAACTGCAAGGATGCTCCTCATAGGTGTCATAGTTTGGGTTCCCCAGTATCAGACCGTGAGGCAAACATTTGCATGAAAGTGGTTTATTTTAGAAATGATCCTAGGAAAACACACGTATGGAATGGATAAGTGAGACAAAAAGGGAAGGAAACCAATAAAATGTGTGCTATCAAGAGAGTTACTGCTTTTACAACTGGGATCCTTCCCTCAGAGTCACCCTGGGAGACAGAATTCTTCCAGCTGACAGGCAAGGGCACTGGGGCATTTGTCTACCCACTCCCCATCCATCACTGGTTAAAGGCTGAACCTAAAGGTTTTTACTTGCTTTGCATATGGCCTCAGTGTGGTTCCATAGCCAGAAAGAGGCCCTAAGTGGAGAGTTGCAGATAAGCAGTGAGCTCCTTAGTCCTGGAGAAGAGTCCAGAGGACACAAGCTGGAAAGTGACAGCTTCTGCTCCAGCAGGCCACACCATCCAAGGAGGGATCCTGTGAGCCTCAGGGGCCCTAGGGGCTTGATGTCACTGAGACTCTGCTTTATGCCAGTTGTCCTGTTCACTCATGCGTCTCTAGATCCTGGAATAGCACGTGTTCAATAAATGGCTGTTGACTCTATGACTTTCCCTGAGCACCTGCTCTACTCTTTCAGGCTCTCCATGTAAACAAATGGGGCACATGGTTGCCAGTCATGGGTCATGTCCTTAAAACTCCCTCATCAGAAAGGAAAGAGAGGTCTTCTCTTTCTAGCTCCAGCAAAAAAGAAACCAGAAATTATCCCCCGCTCAACATTCTCAAGGAAGAAATCCAGTTGGTCTTGTTAGCCATGAGGTTATCTGTGGGCCAAGCCCTTTGCATATTGACATGGCATATTATGATTGGCTAGATTTCAGTTGGGTGCCCAGCCCTGAGTTTACAGAGGTAGATATATTACTAGAAGGAGGAGTGACACAGACATTGTCACCATATTCAGAACTATGGATACCCACAGGAATATGTTTTTTTATATATATTTATTTATTTTAATTGGAGGTTAATTACTTTACAATATTGTATTGGTTTTGCCATACATCAACATATGTGCCACAGGTATACACGTGTTCCCCATCCTGAACCCCCCTCCCTCCTCCCTCCCCATACCATCCCTCTGGGTCATCTCAGTGCACCAGACTCCTTTTGTCATGTATGTCTTGATAGAGAAAATGCTTGAGGACCAGCCTTGTCCCACCCAAGCCATTTTAGTTCTGTTGCTAAACCTGCTGCAGATTTAACACAGCTTTGACCATCTGCCTGAGATCCTATAGACCAGTGGTCTCTAACCTTTTGGCACTAGAGACCAGTTTCATGAAAGACAGTTTTTCCATGGACCAGGGAGGGTGGGATGGTTTGGGGATGATTCAAGCTCATTACATTTATTGTGTACTTTATTTCTTTTATTATTATGTTATGATTATATAACGAAATAATTATACAGCTCACCATACTGCAGAGTCAGTGGGAGCCCTGAGCTTGTTTTTCTCCAACTAGATAGTCTCATTTTGGGGTGATGGGAGAGACTGACGCCTGAAGTGTGCTGTTTATGTCCAGTCTACTCTGCAATCACGTTTTGGTTGCTGTCACTGCAGAAAACCCTTCCTCCCAAAGATAGCTTGTTGAATATGGAAGCAGACTTTTCAGTGCTTTGTGGCAATCTCAGGATATTCTGCCCTTGATCTAGAACATATAGAGATTTGAAATTGTCCTTAACATACTTTTTAGATCATCATCATTTACAGTCTCAAAAGGGTGATCCTCTCTTAGAATGGATAAAGTCAATTCAACTGGCTTATTTGCAAATGGATCACAGACCCATTCCTTCCCAGTTCAAGAGTGTTTTGTGGTTGGGAAGTAATGCTCAGACTCTTTCAAAAGCTGAAATAGGTGATTACACACTCAGTCTCTTTCAAAATCTCTGTTAATATTTGAATCATGTCAAAACCCCAGTGTTCACTTGGTACCTCCATAATTCCAGTTTGGCTTTGAATGCAGCCACTTTATCTGCTCACTTAAATACAGTTGTCCTTCTCCCTCAAAGTGATAGAGAGATTGAGTTCATTGAGCAGGCTGAGTATGTCACACAGGTAAGCAAGTTTTGCAGTCCTTTCTGTGCCACAGAAAGGTGCTGCCAGAAATCTCTGGAGCATCTTTTGTACCTAAAATACTCTGGCCAGTGATCTACCTTTAGAAAGTCTTCTCACTTTTTTGTTGCATAAGAAATGTGTGTGCTCTGCATCCATCTCCTCACAGAACTGCATGAACAGACGTGAGCTAAGGACATGCACTGTAATGTAGCTGATCATTTAATCACATCCTGCAAACATTGTTAAGTTCAGGTGACACTTTTCAGCTAGCCAGCATTTCTCTATGGATAACAGTGTATATCAACTTGCATTTAAAAGCGATCTCTTTGACTCAAGTAGCGAAACAAGAAAGCCACCCAGTCATGGCAGTTACTGTGTGCACAGAACAACACAAAATGACCAGTTCAGTGTTCCTGATATGTAATTTCAAAGACTTAAATAGTTCTGCAGCTGTGGTATTGGTTGGCAACAAAAGTGCACACAACACATCCTCACGCACATCCTCCTGAAAACATAGCTCATAGAAACAAGCATTGTTGCCTTTTTTGTCAACATCAGTAGACTTTTAAGTTGGATTGCATACCATGGTGACTCATTAATCTTTCCTACAACTGTGTCTCAGTATCCTCTGCTGTTTCACCAATTCATCTAGCTATGGTACTAGCCAAAAGAGGTGCCACTTTATGAACTGCAGCCTCTCCTAAAAGTTCATGAAAGCTGTCCTCAGCACCGGGCAGGATTGACTCTTCAGTAAGAGTGAAGGACTTTTTAACTTTAGCAATGATGTTCACCACTAAGAATGATGCTCTCAGCACAGACACACTTGATGAAGTTATAGCCATCACTAACTGCTTCTATTCTTCGTGTTCACGTTTCTCCTTTTGGAAAGCTCCAGAGTCTTGTCTTTCAATGCAGAGGGCTTGTTTTCCATGTGACAGCAGCTGTGACAGTTTCACGGCTTCACTGGATAACTGGCTGCAAACATATATGTTGCAATTAACCTGTACTTGAAGTAGAGCTCTTGATTTTTTATCTTAATTGAAGTTTTCTTTTGTTGGCAGTCTTAGACTCTTTTGCTGTCTCATCATTGCGTCTCTCCCCTTTATCAAAGAATCTCCGACTATGTTTGTTTTTTACTCATTTTGGCTAAAGTTAGCTTGTGGGCTTACCAAAACTGACGGAGACAAGTATGCAGTGCAGGAAAGAGGCACTGATGGAAGTAATGGGCAGGCCTTGTGCACACTAAAATTAGTGTCGGATTCTGCCTTAAAGCCTATCACAAGATGCAGTTGTGCAATTGAAGTACCCCAACTCATGTGCTACTGTACGGCCTGCCAACAGATGCAGCTTGTCACTTGCCACTCATTGAAAGGGTCTTGATATGAGTCTGCAAGCAACTTGGCTTATCATGGACCCTCTGCCGTCAACCTCTCTGCTAATGATAATCGTATTGCAGGTGCTCCCCAGTGCTAGCATCATCATTTCAGCTCCACCTCAGATCATAAGGTATTAGATTCTCATAAGGAGTGCTCAACCTAGATCCCTCACATGAGCAGTTCACAGTAGGGTTCATGCTTCTCTGAGAGTCTATGCTGCTGCTAATCTGACAGGAGGTGGGGTCAGATGGCAATGTCAGTGATGAGACGTGGCTCTAAATACCCATCAAGCTTCTCTTCCTTGCCCATTGCTCAGCTCTTGCTCTGTGGCCTGGTTCCTAACAGGCCACAGATCGGGGGATGGGGACTCCTGCTGTAGACCATATAATAATTTATAGTTTGCACAGATACAGATTTCCCCCATGATCCCTGAGGTTCATTTGGAAATGAATCATCAAGTCCGACAAGATTGAATTTCTCCTTAGATGTTTTGTCAATGGCTGGCTTCATTAACTCAGCATAGTATATTCAATGTTCATCCATGTTGTGGCATACAGTAATGTATCTATCTTTACAAATAATATCCTATTGCATGTAATATCAGATTTTATTTATCCATTTATTAGGTGGTGTACACTTGCTTCCTCCCACCCCTAACACCCCTAATTATCATCTTTTTATGAATAATGGTGTTATACCATTAGTAACTAAGTTTTCATATGGACATATGTTTTCATTTATCCTGGATAGATAACTATGAGGAGAATTTCTAGGTTATGTGGTAACTTTGTGGTTGTATCATTTTACATTCCCGCTAGCAATATATGAGAATTCCATCCTCTCCATCACTTGTTATTGTTCTTTTAGTTGTAGTGTTGAACAATTTCAGATCAGTAAACAAGTGCAGACAGAGGTCTTATGACATCTCCCCCATGTTTGTAAGCTCTGTGCCTGGCTTAGTGATCCTGTGCCTGAAAGGCATTCACTGAACACCTGTTCAAAACAAAAGTTTTTTGTACTTGTTTTTTAATTGAAAGGTAATTGCTTTACAGATTTTTGTAGTTTTCTGTCATACACCAACAAGAATCAGCCATAGGTATACCCATGTCCCCTCCCTCCTGGATCTCCCTCCCATCTTCCTCCCCACCTCACCCTTCAGCTTTGAAGAGTCCATGTTTGAGGTCCCTGAGTCATACAGCAAATTCTCATTGGCTATCTATTTTACATATGGTATCGTGAATTTCTATGTTGCTTTCTCCATACATCTCCCCTTCTCCCTCCTCTCCTCCCATTCTGTCCATAGATCTGTTCTCTATGTGTGTTTCTCCATTGCTGCACTGAAAATAAATTCATCAGTGCTATCTCTTCAGATTCCATATATATGTATCAGTATACAATGTCTATATTTCTCTTTCTGACTTACTTCACTCTGCATAATAGGCTCTAGTTTCATCCACCTCATTAGAACAGATTCAAATCTGTTTCTTTTTATGGCTGAGTATTGGAGAAGGTATATTCAAAACCAAAGACATTACTTTGCTGACTAAGGTCCGTCTAGTTAAGGCTACGGTTTTTCCTGTGGTCATGAATAGATGTGAGAGTTGGACTGTGAAGAAGGCTGAGCACTGAATAACTGAAGCTTTTGAACTGTGGTATTGGAGAAGACTCTTGAGAATCCCTTGGACTACAAGGAGATCCAACCAGTCCATTCTGAAGGAGATCAGCCCTGGGATTTCTTTGGAAGGAATGATGCTAAAGCTGAAACTCCAGTACTTTGGCCACCTCATGCGAAGAATTGACTCATTGGAAAAGACTCTGATGCTGGGAGAGATTGGGGCAGGAGGGGAAGGGGACGACAAAGGATGAGATGGCTGGATGGCATCATGGACTCGATGAATGTGAGTCTGAGTGAACTCCTGGAGTTGGTGATGGATAGCGAGGCTTGGCGTGCTGTGATTCATGGGGTTGCAGAGTCGGACATGACTGAGAGACTGAAATGAACTGAACTGTACTATTTGTCAAATAGGTATGCAACAAAGATTTACTGTAAAGCACAGGAAATTTTATTCAGCATCTCATAATAACCTGTAATGGAATATAATCCGAAAAAAATAACTGAATGACTATACTATATACCTGAAGCTAACACATTACTGTAAATCAACTATTCTTCAATAAATTTTTTAAAAGTTGTGAACAGTTTCCACCTGGAGAGATGCCAGAAGAATTTGGAGGAGGGCATGTTTGAGGGGATCTTGATGAAAGAACTGGTAAAGAATTTCTTTATTTAAATCCAGCTGTGAATGAATTTGGTCAGACATAGTTTCACAGAGAATCTTTTATTCCCAAGTCATTAAAGTGAAGCGTGATGTCAGCAGGAGTGAGGGTCACGTGGAGGATTCCTATTGGTGGGATATGTCACCACATATCCCAGGAGTCAGTGAGTTCCCTTGCATCCAGCCTTCTTGACTTTCTCTCTCATGTGTCTATCTCTGCTTCCCCAGCATGGAGCCTGGTATGTTCCCTCTTAGCATCTTCTCTGAGGGGACTCTGGACCATCCGGGCATACAAAGCTCAACAGAGGTTTCAGGAGCTGTTTGACGCATATCAGGATTTGCACTCAGGTCTGTAAGTTTCTGGAAACAATTTCAGATGGGATGTGCTGCCTTCTGAGACCTGGCCTCCCTCTCAGGTGGCCTAGTAGGGCAGCACCTCTCTCTGTGTCACCCCTCATTCCCCTCTGCATAGCCTGCCTCCCCCACCCCTTCCTCTCAGCATCCCCTCTGTGCTCCCCTCTTCCCCATCACCCCCTGCTCTGCTCCCCTGACTGGCTTGCATTGTCCTTCCATCACTGTGCCCTGTGGACTTCTGTCTCTTTAGGGCAGGACTCAGCAAAATTTAGTTTTTTGCCAAGATCCAGATAGAAAATATTGCAGGCTTTGTGTGCTTTACTGTGTCTGCTGCACCTAATCACCTTGGCTGTTGTAGCACAAAGACAGGCAAAGATAATACATCAGCGAATGGCTGTTTTCCAATAAAATTTTATTTTCAGAACGAGGTGGTCACTATTCTTGTTCCCCAGGCTGTAGTTTGCAAACTCTTTTCAGAGCGTGGGAGTAGCAGACATGATTGACAAAACTAATTTCCTGATTTGCCACCCACTTGATTATACTTTGTATCGGTGAAGTTGTTTTTCTCAGTCAAACTTTTCAATTGTTACTATATTTTGAAGATAAAATGGCATTTTGAAAACCACATGCAGATCCTGTTATCTGATGGTCCTATAGACACTGGCTCCTAAGAATAAACACCGCAGGGCCCTGTGGTGAGCGCAGAAGGTGCTGGAAACAGTGTGAGCTGTGCTCTCCGCTGTGTGAGAGCTGGGAGCAGCCGACGTGTGAGAGGACGATCTTCACGCTGAGGCCCAGCGCTGCAGGAAAGGCGCCCATGAGGCGATTTCCATCTTCTTTCTTGTGATCGTGTTTCTGTTGATAGCCTGTGGGTTGACTTTTTAAATGCTTGCTTCCTGGACTGATTCCTGTGTGTCCCATACCTTGCTTTGGGTTAGAACCTAGTTTTCTGGAATCTTCAGGTTCCTTGAATGTGTGACTTTGCTGTCCTGCCTGTGTAAAATCTTCTGTAGCTCCAACTAGGAAATGCTCTCCTCATTAGAACAGCTAAAGGGGTTTTCCTATTTATGTGCTATGCTTGTTACGGTTCACACACCCAGAGGTGTGACAACGTCCCGCCGGCTCGCTGTGCACCTGGATGCCGTCCCCTGCCATCTCCGTCACTGCTGTTGCCTCTGGGGCCCTGATTCTGGTAGAAAGTAAGTGAATATGTGAATATTTGTAGTATGTTTACAGTTTATAGCTTTGTAGTTATTAAACTCTTGCCGTCTTGTCTAATATATACTGTTTGGTTCTAGTGAATTAAAGTGTTTGCAGCATGTGACTCCACACTGTGTCCATGTGACGTCATTTGTGTCTTAAAAACTTTTATAATTTTCTCCATTTACTTACTTATTTACAGTAGGTTTTTGTTGAGACCTCTTTAAAAATTTTTGATTGGTGTATGGTTGATTTATGATGTTGTGTTAACTTCAGGTATACAGCCAAGTGAACCTGTTATGCATATAGCTACTTTATAAAAGATTCTTTTTCTATACCCTATGGACATTGGGGTGCATGTATTTTTTTTAGTAATTTGAATTTTAATTAACTTCAAATAAATTGTCCTTTAGAAAATAATTTCTGGTTTGGACTTTCTGAATCTTTAAGAGCAAAGACCAGATATGAAAGTGCCTCCAGCAGACCTGTGCGGCCCCTGCTGTGGCTAGCTCAGACCATTCTTTTAAATTTTACGGGTTTACACAGTTGTCTTACTTTAAGGTGTATATCAAAATGAATCTGAAATACGTATACATATATACACTCCTTTTTTGATTCTTTTCCTATATAGGTCATTACAGAGTTCCCTGTACTTTACATTTGTTTCTTATTAATTATCTATTTTAATATTTTGTATATAGTAGTATGTATGTGTCAATCCAAGTCTTTCAGTTTATCCCTCCCTTCCCTTATCCCCGGGTAAGCATAAGTTTATTTTCTACATCTGTGACTCTACTTCTGTTTTGCACATAAGTTCATTTGTTGCCTTTTGTTAGAATTCTTGTATAAGCAATATCACATTCTATGTTTCTCTGTCTGACATACTTCACTTAGTATGAAAATCTCTAGGTCTATCCATGTTGCTGCAAATTGCATTCTCTGCCCTTTGTTATGGCTGGATAATATTCCATTGTCTATATGATACCACACATTTTCCTTACCCATTGCTTGGTTGATGGACATTCAGGTGGCTTCCATGTCCTGGCTATTGTAAATAGTGCTGCAGTGAACATTAGGGTGCATATATCTTTTACAATTATGGTTTTCTCTGGAGATATGCCCAGGAATGGGCTTGCTGGATCATGTGGTAGTGCTGGTTTTAGTTTTTAAAGGAACTTCCATATCATCCTCCATAGTGACTGTACCAGTTTACATTCCCAGCAACAGGATAGGAGCATTTCTTCACATCCTCTCCAGCATTTATTGTTTGTAGATTGTTTGATGATGGTCATACTGACTAGTGTGAGGTGAGACCTCACTATAGTTTTGATTTGCATTTCTTTAATAATTAGAGATGTTGACCACCTTTTCATATGCTTTATGGCCATCTATATGTCTTCACTGGAGAGTGTCTGTTTTAATCTTCTGCCAATATTTTGATTGGGATTTTTTTATATTGAAATTCATGAACTGTTTGTGTATTTCAGAGAGTAATCCCTTGTCAGTCACTTTGTTTGTAAATATTTTTCCCCATTCTGAAGGTTGTTTTTTCAGTATTGTTTATGGTGTTCTTTGCTGTATAAAATCTTTTAAGCTTAATTAGGTCTCATTAGTTTATCTTTTATCTTCATTACTCTAGGAGGTTGATCAAAAAGATCTTGCTGAAATTAATGTCAGAGAGAATTCTGAGTTATATATCAGAATATATATATCTAAGAGTTTCATCTAAGAGTTATATATTGTCTGGTGTTACATATATGTCTATAATCCATTTTGAGTTTATTTTTGTGTATGATGTTAGGAAGTATTTTAATTTTATTCTTTTACACATAGCTGTCCAATTTTCCCAGCACCACTTACTGAAGAGACTGCCCTTACTTCACTGTGTATTCTTGCTTCCTTTGTCATAGGTGACCTTAGGTGCACGGGTTTATCTCTGGACTTTCCATCTTGTTCCATTGATCTATATTTCTGTTTTTGGTGCCAGTAGCATATTGTTTCAGTTACTGTATCTTTGCAGTATAGTCTGAAGACAAGGAACCTGATTCTACCCAGCTTCAAATTTCTACTCTGATTTTCTCAAGGTTGCTTTGGCTTTTCATAGTATTTTGTGTTTCCATACAAAATGTAAAAGTTCTTGTTCTAATTCTGTGAAAAATGTCATTGGTAGTTTGATAGGGATTGCACTGAATCTGTCAATTACTTTGGATGGTTTATTTGTTTGTTTGTTTATTTACTGTAGGTCTTTATTGAGAACTTTTATCTTTTTATCTTTCTTTAAATTGGTTGAGGTCCATGCACCTCTAGTAAGCTGACCTGAACATTCCAGGTAGTGTCCTGTACATGGATGGAGAGAGCCAAATTCACTATTAAGCTTTTGTACAGCTTAGGGTTTAGGTCTAACTTTAGGGCTACTTGGATCTCTTGGTTGTAAGTGCCTGGTGTACTGGGCAGAGAAAGAGTCTCTGTAGCAAAGAACACTGTCCTCACTGCTGTGTAGGTACCAAATGAGCAGCTGTTGGGGTACATGGCATGAATTCAACATCCTAACTATTCCATAGTAATAACCCTGAATCACAGTCTATTATAATGGAACAATGAGAATAATAATTTAGATTTAAAAGCACTGGCTCTTAGAACCCATTGCCTTGTTTTTGTGGTTGCAACTGCAGCTACATTGGATGTAGAAAGTGAAACTGTACAATGAAAACTGGAGCCATGAGAACAAAAATCTTGATAATGACATGTGAAAGTGAAAGTCACTAAGTCATGTCTGACTCTTTGCGACCACATGACCTGTTGCCTGCCAGGCTTATCTGTCCATGGAGTTCTCCAGGCAAGAATACTGGATTGGGTTGCCATTTGCTTCTCCAGGGGATCTTACTGCCCAGGGATTGACATGGGTCTCCTGCATTGCAGGCAGATTCTTTACCAACTGAACCACCAGGAATGACCTTGAATAATGACATGACCCTCACCTATATAATACCATAAAGTGTATCTCAATCCAGTTGAAATTAATAGGATAAATGACAGAAATCATAAGGACCTAAGAGAATCAAAGAGATTAAGAAGACCTGGCAATAATACACAGAAGAATGGTACAGAAAATATCTTAATGACCTGGATGACCATGATGATGTGGGCACTCACCTAGAGCCAGACTTCCTGGAGTGTGAAGTCAAGTGGGCCTTTGGAAGCATTACTATGAGAATGTGGTCTACTGGAGAAGGGAATGGCAAGCCATTTCAGTATTATTGCCTTGAGAACCCATGAACAGTATGAAAAGGCAAAATGAGAGGATACCAAAGAGGAACCCCCAGGTCATTAGGTGCCCAATATCCTACTGGAGGTCAGTGGAGAAATAACTCGAGAAAGAATGAAGGGATGGAGCCAAAGCAAAAATAACGCCTAGTTGTGGATGTGACTGGTGATAGAAACAAGATCCGATGCTGTAAAGAGCAATATTGCATAGGAACCTAGAATGTCAGGTCCATGAATCAAGGCAAATTGGAAGTGGTCAAACAAGAGATGGCAAGGGTGAATGTTGACATTCTAGGAATCAGTGAACTAAAATGGACTGGAATGGGTGAAATTAACTCAGATGACCATTATGTCTACTACTGTGGGCAGGAATCCCTCAGAAGAAATGGAGTGGCCATCATGGTCAACAAAAGAGTCTGAAATGCAGTACTTGGATGCAATCTCAAAAACGACAGAATGATTTCTGTTCGTCTCCAAGGCAAAACCATTCAATATATCAATTATCCAAGTCTATGCCCCAACCAGTAACGCTGAAGAAACTGAAGTTGAACGGTTTTATGAAGACCTACAAGACCTTTTAGAACTAACACCCAAAAGATGTCTTTTTCATTACAGGGGACTGGAATGCAAAAGAAGGGAAGTCAAGAAACACCTGAAGTAACAGGCAAAATTGGCCTTGGAATGCGGAATGAAGCAGGGCAAAGACTAATAGAGTTTTTCCAAGAACATGCACTGGTCATAGCAAACATCCTCTTTCAACAACACAAGAGAAGTCTGTATACATAGACATCACCAGATGGTCAACACCGAAATCAGATTGATTATATTCTATGCAGCCAAAGATGGAGAAGCTCTATACAGTCAACAAAAACAAGACCAGGCGCTGACTGTGGCTCAGATCATGAACTCCTTATTACCAAATTCAGACTCAAATTGAAGAAAGCAGGTTAAACCGCTAGACCATTCAGGTATGACCTAAATCAAGTCCCTTATGATTATACAGTGGAAGTGAGAAATAGATTTAAGGCCCTAGATCTGATAGATAGAGTGCCTGATGAACTACGGAATGAGGTTTGTGACATTGTACGGGAGACAGGGATCAAGACAATCCCCATTCCCCATGGGAAAGAAAGGCAAAAAAGAAAAATGGCTCTCTGGGGAGGCCTTATAAATAGCTATGAAAAGAAGAGAGACAAAAGGAAAGGAGAAAAGGAAAGATACAAGCATCTGAATGCAGAGTTCCAAAGAATAGCAAGAAGAGATAAGAAAGCCTTCTTCAGTAATCAATGCAAAGAAATAGAAGAAAACAAAGAATGGGAAAAACTAGAGATCTCTTCAAGAAAATTAGAGATACCAAGGGAACATTTCATGCAAAGATGGGCTCGATAAAGGACAGAAGTGGTATGAACCTAACAGAAGCAGAAGATATTAAGAAGAGGTGGCAAGAATACACAGAAGAACTGTACAAAAAGATCTTCATGACCCAGATAATCATGATGATGTGATCACTAATCTAGAGCCAGACATCTTGGAATGTGAAGTCAAGTGGGCCTTAGAAAGCATCACTATGAACAAACCTAGTGGAGGTGATAGAATTCCAGTTGAGCTCTTTCAAATCCTGAAAGATGATGCTGTGAAAGTGCTGCAGTCAATATGCCAGCAAATTTGGAAAACTCAGCAGTGGCCACAGGACTGGAAAAGGTCAGTTTTCATTCCAATCCCAAAGAAAGGCAATGCCAAAGAATGCTCAAACTACCACACAATTGTACTCATCTCACATGCTAGTAAAGTAATGCTCAAAATTCTCCAAGCCAGGCTTCAGCAGTACGTGAACCGTGAACTCCCTGATGTTCAAGCTGGTTTTAGAAAAGGCAGAGGAACCAGAGATCAAATTGCCAACATCTGCTGGATCATGGAAAAGGCAAGAAAGTTCCAGAAAAACATCTATTTCTGCTTTATTGACTATGCCAAAGCCTTTGATTGTGTGCATCACAATAAACTGTGGAAAATTCTGAAAGAGATGGGAATACCAGACCACCTAACCTGCCTCTTGAAAAATCTGTATGCAGGTCAGGACGCAACAGTTAGAACCGGACATGGAACAACAGACAGGTTCCAAATAGGAAAAGGAGTATGTCAGGGCTGTATATTGTCACTCTGCTTGTTTAACTTCTATGCAGAGTACATCATGAGAAACTCTGGACTGGAAGAAACACAAGCTGGAATCAAGATTGCCGGGAAAAATATCAATAACCTCAGATATGTAGATGACACTACCCTTATGGCAGAAAGTGAAGAGGAGCTAAAAAGCCTCTTGATGAAAGTGAAAGTGGAGAGTGAAAAAGTTGGCTTAAAGCTCAACATTCAGAAGACGAAGATCATGGCATCCAGTCCCATCACTTCATGGGAAATAGATGGGGAAACAGTGGAAACAGTGTCAGACTTTATTTTTGGGGGCTCCAAAATCATTGCAGATGGTGACTGCAGCCATGAAATTAGAAGACGCTTACTCCTTGGAAGAAAAGTTATGACCAACCTAGATAGCACATTCAAAAGCAGAGACATTACTTTGCTGACTAAGTTCCGTCTAGTCAAGGCTATGGTTTTTCCTGTGGTCATGTATGGATGTGAGAGTTGGACTGTGAAGGAGGCTGAGCACAGAAGAATTGATGCTTTTGAACTGTGGTGTTGGAGAAGACTCTTGAGGTCCCTTGGAATGCAAGGAGATCCAACCAGTCCATTCTGAGGAGATCAACCCTGGGATTTCTTTGGAAGGAATGATGCTGAAGCTGAAACTCCAGTACTTTGTACACCTCATGTGAAGGGTTGACTCATTGGAAAAGACTCTGATGCTGGGAGGGATTGGGGGCAGGAAGAGAAGGGGACGACCGAGGATGAGATGCCTGGATGGCATCACGGACTCAATGGACGTGAGTTTGAGTGGACTCGGAGAGATGGTAATGAACAGGGAGGCCTGGCGTGCTGTGATTCATGGGGTTACCAAGAGTCAGACACGACTGAGTGACTGAACTATGCACCATTCTAATGGCAGAAAGTAAAGAGAATGAGAGTCTATAGTAATAAAATATCCTACTAATAGAAAGAAGAATTGATGCTTTTTAATTTGGTGCTAGAAAAGACTCTTCAGAGTCCTTTGGACTGCAAAGAGATCAAACCAGTCAATCTTAAAGGAAATTAGTGCTGAATATTCACTGGAAGGACTGATACTTAAGCTGAAGCTCCAATAGTTTGGCCACCTGGCAGGAAAAGCCAACTCATTAGAAACCCTGATGCTGGGAAAGATTGAGGGCGGAAGGAGAAGGGGATGACAGAGGATGAGATGGTTGGATGGCATATCCAACTCGATGGACATGAGTTTGAGCAAGCTCTGGGAAATAGTGGAGGATGGAGAAGCCTGTTGTGCTACAGTCTGTGGCATCACAAAGAGTCAGACACAACTTAGTGACTGAACGACAACAACATTGTTAATGCTTTCTAAATTCCTAATATTTTTAAAATTTACTTCTTCATGTGGCTCCACTGGGTCTTAGTTGGGACACGCAGGATCTTCAGTCTCAGTTGTGACAGGCAGGACTTTGGTTGCAGCACGTGAGCTCTCAGTGGTGGAATGCAGAATCTAGTTCCCTGACCAGGGGATCAAACCTAAGTCCCTGATTGGGTTCTTGGATTCTTAGTTATTGGACCACCAGGGAAGTCCCTCATGGTGTGTGTGGTTTTTAAACTGTATTATTATCTCAATCAACAGAAGTAATTTTGTGAGTAATAATATCATTACATGCAAATGGTTTAAATGTTATAAAGAAGTTTTTTCAGCACTATATATAAAATAGAAAACTAAAAATGACCTCTATTGCAAAGGGAACTCTAGCTGATACTCTGTAATGACATATATGGGAAAAATAACTTTAAAAGAGTGGATTATATATATGGCTAGTTCACATTACTGTACACCTGAAACTCACACAACTTTGTAAATCAACTATGCTCCTTTAAAACTCATAAAAACAAAGGAGTCTTCTTCATAAAGTGACAGAAGGAGCTGCATGAGGGGTTGAGAAGGACACTGACTTTCTTCTTCTTCTTCCTCATTTAGCTTTGGATCTCGAGCAGGTTGGCCTGGTCCTGCCTCTCACTCTCACACTCATGGGGATGCTCCAGTGGTGCATCAGGCAAAGTGCTGAAGTGGAGAATATGGTGATGACGATCTTTCCATTCTTAGCATTTTCAAGTCTCCTTGCTGTTAAATGGCATAAAAGCAATTCTTATGTAAACTAGTAAAACTATTATTTCACATCGTAGTAAACAAAGTTTTTTAACATTCTTCTTCATCTGCTTAAAGTTAATGTAAAATAAAATATATACATCTTTTCTCAGTCTTATGTGTGCCATGTCAGAAGGCTTTATATTTGGCACAAGCTGTCCTCAAATACAATAAATGTCTCCGTATGAGAGAGGTTCTAAAATCCTGGAGAGAAGCTAATTTCTTAGCAGCTTGGTTATCTTTGTTTCTTAATAGGTGATTCCTCATATTTTATAAAATAAATAATTCAGTTTTTGAAGTTTCTTCAATTAATATGTTTCTATCTTCTGCCCTTCCCCCATTTTATCATTTATTCTTGTGTGTGTTGAACACCTGAAATTTCTGGTGGTCCTTCTTTCTGGTAGGATAAGCTCCCTCTCAGAAAGTGCTCTCAAAGATGTGGAGTCATGGTTGTTTAGGGAGGCCTTGGTCAATATGTAAATTATGCACTTTTGAATATTTGCAGCTTCTTGTAAAGGGAGAAAAACAATAAAAATGAAATCTTTCCACTTCTCCCTTCTAATAGAATAGAAAATGACTAATAATTAAATGGAGGTTTGATGACCATCAGTTCTGTTATCTGTAATACATGACCCTTCTGTAGCCACACATTACTGACTGGTGTCCATAAATATTCTTTGACAAAATGCTCTTGTTTTTCATTCAGGTGTGAAAAGTGGATCAATAAAATCTTAGCATTCATTTCTCTAATTCTTTTAGTGTTAATATAAATTTGGAGGAAGTGGCTGTAAGTAAAAGTATTGAAGAAGACAAACAAATTTGCAATTCATCCAAGGCCTCATCAAACTCTCGTTTCTGTCCTTTGTGGATTCTAAGACCTGGGATATTCTGGAACCATATAAAATCAGATATAAAGATTAAAAAAGCAAAATGTCTCATTCACAGTATCTGAACATCAATAAACTAGACTCTCCGATACTAACTCATGTGATGTCATGTGTGTTTCAGATGATTTCAGTAGAAAGGGGGATTGAATATACAGACCTTGAGAAAGAAGCACCCTGGGAACTTGGGTATTGTCCACTACTATCCTGGCCTCATGGAGGAGATATTGACTTTGATATCAACTTCAGGTACAGCTTGGATGGGCCTTTGGTATTGAAGAACCTGAGAGCACCTACTGACCCAAGAGAAAAGGTTAGTTTAAGCCATTTGCCTCTTTAAAATCCAGCTAAAATTTTAGCACCACATCTGCTCTTGACTTCCTCGTCAGTGTGTTGAGGGGTGGGGGAGGGCTCTTTGTACCTCATGGATGCAGATTTAATCAGTGATATGTAGGTGAATCTTCCTTGAAACTGACCATGGAATGGGGATGCAAGCATTTTTTATCCCCTGTATTGTGAGCTCACTCATGGTGGTTGGTGGGCCCTGGGCTTCTGGGCTCAGTTTTAACCTGACCCAGGACACTGTATGTGACACCTGGTTATTCATACAAAGTCTAGGAAGTCAGTCCTAGCTCCCTGTCCCTAATTCTCCACTATCTCCTTTCCATCTTTTCTTCTTTGTATTTCTGAAATCTTCTCTTCCTCCCACGGTGCCCTCTGTTTGCAACCTGCCCCTCTCTCTCTTGGTCTTTTCTGTAGACTTGTCCTCCTACACATCCATGCTGAGCTGCCATCCCCCTGCCCTCCCCACACAGACTGTGTCTTTCTTTAGCACGGATCTGATCCTTACTGGGCTGGGAGAGCTGTTGCAGGAACTAGAGCACAGCCCCAAGTTCACTCCACCAGGGGCCATGGGGTGAGCTCATTGTTACTAGAGTGGATCCCAGAATCATGACGCAGTCAGGGGTGATGGACCAGGGCCTGTGATAGAGGCAGGACCTAGAGATTTGCTCAAAGTAAAAGCAAATTGAACAGAGTTGGGAAGATCCACATGGGAGATGGCAGAGAGACTTGTGACCTGAACCAGCCAGTGTCCACGTCAGCTGTGATGTTCCTTTATACTCAACTTGAGGCCTGGAACAGGGCAGAGTCTTGAATAAAAGAATAAACCAGAGCAGACAAGTTGATAGGAAGCTCTTCCTCACCTCCCTCTGCTGCCAGAATGTCTCCTGATTAACACACACCACTACACTCAGGTTGTGTGTTAGTTCTCCCAAAGCACCACATCCTTCCAGCTTCTAGTCGGCCCTCTGCCTCAGAGACCTTCCCCTTTGTGATCTGGATGCTGAAAAAGTCTCCTCATGTTCTAAGGTGACTCTAATGCATCTTCGAGACCCTCAGTTCTTCCTTAGCATCTTATATACTCTTTGAAGGTAGCATTCACAGCACAGCTATGTTCAAAGCAGCCAAAGTTGGAAGGAACTAATCCTTAGAATGGAATATCCAATGTTTAAAAGGAGGAAAATGCTGACCTATGGCTAAGCCTTGACAGTTCAGTTCAGTTCAGTCCAGTTGCTCAGTCGTGTCTGACTCTGCAACCCCATGAATTGCAGCACGCCAGGCCTCCCTGTCCATCACCATCTCTCGGAGTTCACTCAGACTCACGTCCATCGAGTCTGTGATGCCATCCAGCCATCTCATCCTCGGTCGTCCCCTTCTCCTCCTGCCCCCAATCCCTCCCAGCATCACAGTCTTTTCCAGTGAGTCAACTCTTCGCATGAGGTGGCCAAAGTACTGGAATTTCAGCTTTAGCATCATTCCTTCCAAAGAAATCCCAGGGCTGATCTCCTTCAGCATGGACAGGTTGGATCTCCTTGCTGTCCAAGGGACCTTCAAGAGTCTTCTCCAACACCACAGTTCAAAAGCATCAATTCTTCGGTGCTCAGCCTTCTCACAGTCCAACTCTCACATCCATATGTGACCACAGGAAAAACCATAGCCTTGACTAGACGGACCTTAGTTGGCAAAATAATGTCTCTGCTTTTGAATATACTATCTAATTGGTCATACTTTTCTTCCAAGGAGTAAGCGTCTTCCTAATTTCATGGCTGCAGTCACCATCTGCAGTGATTTTGGAGCCCCCAAAAATAAAGTCTGACACTGTTTCCACTGTTTCCCCATCTATTTCCCATGAAGTGATGGGACCAGATGCCATGATCTTCGTTTTCTGAATGTTGAGCTTTAAGCCAACTTTTTCACTCTCCTCTTTCACTTTCATCAAGAGGCTTTGAGTTCCTCTTCACTCTTGCTAAATGTCAGACGCGAAAGGAACAAAGACTCTGATTCTGCTTGTGTGAGGTGGTGAAATTCTATGAAGTTGACAGAGTGGTCAAATTCAGGAACACAGGAAGTAGGATGGTGGTCTCCAGGGACTTGGGACTGGCAATGGGGAGTTGTTTGTTTAATGATTATAGAATTTCAGTTTTATGAGGGGAAAAAAAATATTGAGCTTGGTTGCACACCATGTGAATGGACTGAACATTAAACCGTCCACTTATAAATGGTTAAGTAGTTAAATTTTATGTTATGTGAACTTTGTTGTAATTAAAATGTAAGATAGCATCTGTGTGTGTTTTGTAATTTGAGGTCTGTATCTCACGGTACCTTGAGGCTTTTTAAAATCAAGGAGCATCTTATTTTCATGTGTCTTCCCTAGAAAGTGGCATTCTGCAGGGCTTAGAGAGGGTACTGAGGAACTGCTGTCTGCAAGGGTGAGTAACACACAGGTGTGAGGAGCCAGTAACCAGAACATACACACAAGACAACTGCATGAACAACTACAAGGGGTTGCTCTTTAACTCTTTCCACTACAACCCGCTAGTGAGTTATAGCTGTAACTTAATGAATGATACCCTTGTAACATGAAAATACATATACAACTCATTGCCAAAAGCATACCCAGGGAGCATCATCATTTAGCTGCAGCACTAAAGGTGACTCATAATTATTTCTAGTTCCATCGTAGTTCAGGAAGAAGCTGAGGACTGTTTTGTTGGGAAAACATTAACCACAAGCTCTTGATACAATCCTGTCCCTGAGAGCACTGGAGGTGATGTTAGCTTACTCTCAGACAATGTGTCTGTCAGATTTCCTGTTGCAAATGTGATTCTGTTAACTTGCACTTGTCTTCATTTTCCCCAAAGCCATAAAATAGGAATTATTTAAGAAATTCTGCAGCACAACTTACGAACATAATAGATTCTATTCTTCCTTCTTTAAAACTGCAAATCATAGGACTATTGAGATTCCAATATATGTGAGGGCAAATTGAATTTGGAAACTGAATTAATGACTGTGGTAGCTTGACCTTTGATCTCTGACTTGGACTATTCCCCGTATCACAGATCAGTTCAGTCGCTCAGTTGTGTTCAACTCTTTGTGAGCCCATGGACTGCAGCACCAGGCCTCCCTGTCCATTACCATCTCCTGGAACTTGCTCAAACTCATATCCTTCAAGTTGGTGATGGCATCCAACCATCACATCCTCTGTCATCCCCTTCTGCCTTAACAACATTAGCTTAATTTCTGTGTTTGGAGATAATACCCATGCAGCATGTTCAGGAATTGATTCTACTCCACCTATGAACATCCCAGCTTCCCTCTCATGCTAACCTGTCTCACCCCATCATTCTGGGTCACCACTATGGTGCTGGGTTTGATTGAAAGAGACTGCTGCCAGGGGTGGGGGGTGGGTGGGAGTGAGCCTGCTCAGCTGAAATGGGGCTTTATTCTCTTTCCATTGTTTTCTCTGCTGTCTTGATTCCTGAAAGTTAGAGTCAATAGGAGAATGTAGTAGGTACTACATAGAATTCTAATTCATGGAAGAAATAACAAGTAAAAATAAAGACCCCAGATGAGGTAAATAGCACCTTAATCTTCCTGGTTAGATTCTGAACACTGGTTGAAATTTTCATTTAGATGGTTTTGTGGTTGAGTTAATGATTTTAGAGTTCTGGGACATTTTAAAGCATTTATCCAGCTCTCAGGATAGACTGGTTTTGGTTTGTTATTTTTTTTTCTTGCTCAGAGCTCTTACTTTTATAATACACTTTTAGAGATGCTTACTAGACCTTGCTGTAATGTGCAAAAATATTAGTTTCCTACACTTTCTCCTTTTTTGCACAGTATCTCGTCAGCAACTCCTCTCCTCACTCCAGATTGTCTCACTTCCCTTACCAGCTTTCTAATTCCTGTGACTCAGACTGTGGTGACAGGGCCAGCAGCTTCTACATCTCCTGGAGCTTTCTAGGAATACAGAGTCTCAGGCCCATCCAGACCTCTTTACTCATTTGAACAAGACCTTCTGGTAAATTCCTTTCTCTCCCATAGGCATTTCTTACGAGTGATAACTTCTGATTTCTATTAAACATCCTTTGACAGGTTGAAGTTGAGCTCAGGAGTTACCCAAGTCCCTGTTATGACTGAGCATGAGGCTCTAGAAAGTTCTGTGCCACTTCCCCCATAGACTTACTTACTTTCATATTCTGCAAATTGTGCTTATGTTTTATAATTCAACTCTGTGTGATTCCACTGCTTTTCTTTGCATCCTCTTGGTGGAGTCTATCTTCATCATGGGCAGTTTTCATCCTGCTCCTGCCTTCCCTACACGAGCCTCCTGCAGAGACTGGAGGGATTTCCCACAGGTTCAGCCCTGCCTGGACCTGGAGTCAGAAACAGACTCGTGCAGCAGTGTATGTGTGGCTCTTTTACCACCTGATGGGATAAAAATGAGCCTCGCTCCCAAGCAGGGCAGGAGGTGTGTTTGGTTTGTCTCCTGGGGAACCATTGCCCCACTTAGCTGCAGGTTTCCCTTCCAGCCCACCTGGGGTGCTGGTTCTTCCTGCTGACAGCCAGGCCACCTGACCTCAGGTACTCTCTCTGCTCAGTGATGTCATCCCTCTTGTCCCACTCACTGTGTTATATGTACTCATGTCCACATCATGCTTCAACTCTCTGGCCACAGGCTCTCTATAGTAGGCCTGTTCTTTAACTGCAGCTACACCTCTCCCACTTTTCTCTGTTCTAGCTACAAAGACATGATAAAATACCAGGCCGTCCAGGTTTAAGGAGTTCATCAGCAGAATGGAAAGAGGCTGACAGATGTGGGTTTGAGTCTCATCCTATGACTTAATGGACTCTGAAATTTCAGGCAGACTAATTAAGCCTCAGTCTTCTTTGGAAAAATGGAGTTGATAGGACCTAACCGGTAAGCTTGTTGTACGACTTAACAAGATAAGACATGTAAAGCATCCAGCACATGGGTCAGAGTAAATGTGTGACCAATGGTGGTTGTAGTTTTTATACTGTATAAAATGACCGTAACCACTTACATGGTGGAAGTTGTTGTCTGTCCCATAAGAATGAGGTTTTGGCCATTTGAAGTTTTATTTATGGCTGTAGGATCCATCTGCCATGTTTCTTTCTTTTTTTTAATGTTTATTTTTTATTTTACTTTATTTTACAAAGATGGTAATGATAACCCTGTATGCTATATTTCTTTTTGTCCAACTTATCATATGTCTAAATAATATGGTGATAAATTTTCCTTAAATTCTCTAGCCTGATTAAAAAATCTCAGCTTTCTGCAGAAGCTTCTTTGTCTCAGAGCTCCACAGGGAATATAAATAAGAAAAAGTCAAGTTCAATACAGATCCTGCTGTCAACATATACAGGCCAGCTGAAGAAACAAGAAAATAGGTATATTAACTTTATAAGCTAGAAGGTGGTCAGAATTTTTATAGAAATTTAGGAAAAGATAATACAACATCTGTTAGTGTTGGGATAAGCACACATAGGGTACAGGGAGAGCATTTCTGAAGAATCAGTCACGTGAGACAGACTTAGCGATGTGTGGTCAGGTTTCACCAGGTGGACATGCATGTGAAAGGCATTCTGGGAGGTGAGACCAACATGAGCAAAGGCACGATGCCCTGATCCAGTGAGTGAAGAACTAGGCACCTGCAGGGCATTCAGGGAAAAGAACTACCAGGTGTGTAACACACATTTACATATCCAACCCTCACAACTACCTAGTGACCCCAAGAAAGCTGACTCATGTACATGAAGGATGGAGAGGTCAGTGGGGACAGTTTTGTAGAAGAGATGTCGTGGGGTGGAGTGACATAGAGCAAACCTTTGGGGGTTTAATCTGAGAAGTGAGAGCACGTGGACCCGAGTGGGCAGATGCAGGGGACAGGGTGTCAGGAGCATTGTGTTTCCAGTAAGACGTTCTGGGAAATAGACTCCATTTTCAGAATCAAACTGATGTCAATTAAAACAAAGCTATAGCACCCAGGTTTATGAATGTGCAGGGAAACAGGTGGAAGTTGAAAATGGTATCATTTTTCTGGAGGTTGGCAATACTTAACAGCTTTCTTTTAAAATGTACGTACCTCATTCTCAGCAATTACACATCTGAGAATTTATCTGAAGGAAGGAATTAAGGTTATTTGCAAAGACTGAGCTTCAAGGATATTTGACATGGAGTTATTTATGATAGCAAAAATATTAGAGATTGTCTGAATATCTACCAGTAGGACTTTGTTAAATAAATGACCATGTATACTGTAATATTATATACCCATTTAAAATAAATATTTTTATGAAATTCTAAATGAAGATACATTATAACAGTATGTTCATACTAATCATATTTTGTTTAAATATGTAAATTTGTATCTTTAAGAACATATAACACAAGTCTGGAAAATCAAAACATCAACATCTCAAGACTGGTTTTATCAGACTTCTAGGGTATATCTACTCTTTATTTACTTTTCAAATTCATTTGCACTGATTATGATTAAGAAAAGAGTTTGTCTTATTTTGTTTTTTAAACAATAATTCATCCTGGCACCCAGGTGGTGAATGTGGACCTTAAAGTGAGGAATTGAGCCATGAAACACTGCAAGAGTAGAGTCTTCAGGGCTTGGCAGCATGCTGGACTCAGGGAAAGCTGGAAGTAAGGTGGACAGTTCTGCCTATGAGCCTGGGAAAGAAGTAGAGTGGGGAAGTCAGAGGACACGGCTGTTTTATGTGGGCATCAGATGTTGATCATGTTGAGTTTGATGTATGAAGAGAGATCCAGGAGCAAGTGTCTAACAAGTTGGTGTGGTCATCAGAGATGAACCCTGGTCTGGTTCCCTGCACATTCACAAACCTGGGATTTATAGCTTCATTTTATTGGATATCAGTTTAATTTCAAAAAGTGGTATCATTTTCCCATGACATCTTCTTGTTGAAGACACACCAGCTCCTTACTTCCTGTCTTACACCTCCCGCTCTGATCCAAGTGATAGGAAAAACAGAAAGGAGCTGTTGCAAAGCAGCTAAAATGAGACTTTTTCCAAGTGTCTTAGGTGTAAACTTACTGATACTGGTGACAGTTTCCGTGTGGAATTGGTGAAACCCATTGGTGACCCAGAGAAGACATTCAGACTATATTAATAGTTTTAATTATTTAACTGTAGAAATAGCCAGAGGCAGGTGTATGTTTTTTTTTTTTTTCTTTGAGTTACCTTTTCGGGAGGGGATGTATGGCCACATGGCATGTGGAATCTTAGTTCCCGACCAGGGATTGGACCCATGTCCCCTGCAGTGGAAGCTCATAATCTTAACCACTGGACTGCCTGTGAAGTCCCTTGTTTCTTATTATTCTCCTCCTGGAGTGTGGAGCTCACAGTCCTGTGGTCATGAGTGGCCCTCCATGCCCCTACATATCTCAGCCCATTTATGCAAAGTCTACAAATGTTCCCATTTGCACAGATGGATCAGGGTCAGTAGAGCTGCTAACATGGGAACATACAGACATTCTCATGGATACAGTGAGAATTGCCACCTGTGTCTTAACGTGTGTTGATTTATGTATCAGAACACCCAGAAAGACAGACACAGATTTTTATTGTGTTTCACAAATAATGCTGCTTCTTTTCTTTTTCTTTCTTTCCTTCTTTTTTTTTTTTTTTGACAAACTAAACATTTATAACAACTCAGTGCTGAACAAGTACATTGCTGGGGGCGCTCCGCAGAAAGAGTAGAGGCAGTGGAACTTCCCTCAGCAAAGCTGAGGGGTTCCCAAGGAGAGGTGAGCCTGCTGTCCACCAACCCAGCCCCTCAGCAAGCGAGAGACAATCAGACGCGACAGGGGTTGCGTCAGGGGTTCCATCGAAGCAGTTCCACCTTATTGCTGCAAACTCCCAGCTTATATAGGCAAGCAGGGGTGGTTTAGGAGGGACTTTCCATAGTTGCACCAATCATGTTAAAGGTCAAATCATTATGTGCCTTCAGTTGCACCAATCATGTTAAAGGTCAAATCCTCATTTGCATGGAAATCAAGAGAGCCAATCAAAAACTTTGACAAACATAGACCCCGCCCCTATCACTTCTGCCAGGCAACATCTTAGTTTCCAACCGCTTCCAACTGTCAAACTGGCCTCCCCTTTTTTTCCTCCGAGGATTCCCATTTAGGGCCCCACAGTACATTGGTACTATTTTCACTACAGTATTTGCTAACTTCATGTCTCTGTCACCTTTTGGTAATTCTCACAATATTTCAAGCCATTTTATTATTATTATATGTGTTTCTCTGATCTATGATCAGTGTTTTTTAATGTTACTACCCAATATGTCTTAGATGATGGTTACGATTCTTTTAGCCATCAGTATTTGAAATTAAGGTATGAATGTTGTTTTTCATACATAATACTATTGTACACTAAGTAATCTACAACATCAGTTAAGTTCAGTCGCTCAGTCATGTCTGACTCTTTGCAAACCCATGAATTGCAGCGTGCCCGGACTCCCTGACTCCCTGTCCATCACCAACTCCCGGAGTTCACTCAGACTCATGTCCATTGAGTGATGCCATCCAGCCATGTCATCCTCTGTCGTCCCCTTATGCTCCTGCCCCCAGTCCCTCCCAGCATCAGAGTCTTTTCCAATAAGTTGACTCTTCACATCAGGTGGCCAAAGTACTGAGGTTTCAGCATCAGCATCATTCCCTCCAAAGAAATCCCAGGGCTGATCTCCTTCAGAATGGACTGGTTGGATCTTCTTGCAGTCCAAGGGACTCTCAAGAGTCTTCTCCAACACCACAGTTCAAAAGCATCAGTTCTTCGGCACTCAGCTTTCTTCACAGCCCAACTCTCACATCCATACATGACAACTGAACAAACCATAACCTTGACTAGACGGACCTTGGCTGGCAAAGTAATGTCTCTGCTTTTGAATATGCAATCTAGGTTGGTCATAACTTTTCTTCCAAGGAGTAATTATCTTTTAATTTCATCGTGGCAGTCACCATATGCAATGATCTTGGAGCCTCAAAAAATAATGTCTGACACTGTTTCCACTGGTCCATACATGACCACTGAAAAAACCATAACCTTGACTAGACGGACCTTGGCTGGCAAAGTAATATCTCTGCTTTTGAATGTGCTATCTAGGTTGGTCATAACTTTTCTTCCAAGGAGTAATTATCTTTTAATTTCATGGTGGCAGTCACCATATGCAGTGATCTTGGAGCCTCAAAAAATAAAGTCTGACACTGTTTCCACTGTTTCCCCATCTATTTCACATGAAGTGATGGGACTGGATGCCATGATCTTCATTTTCTGAATGTTGAGATTTAAGTCAACTTTTCGCTCTCCTCTTTCACTTTCATCAAGAGGCTTTTAGTTCTTCTTCACTTTCTGCCATAAGGGTGGTGTCATCTGCATATTTGAGCTTATTGATATTTGTCCTGGCAATCGTGACTCCAGCTTGTGTTTCTTCCAGTCCAGCGTTTCTCATGATGTACTCTGCATATAAGTTAAATAAGCAGGGTGACAATATATAGCCTTGACGTTCTCGTTTTCCTATTTGGAACCTGTCTGTTGTTCCATGTCCAGTTCTAACTGTTGTTTCTGACCTACATATAAGTTTCTCAAGAGGCAGGTTAGGTGTTCTGGTATTCCTGTCTCTTTCAGAATTTTCCACAGTTTATTGTGATCCACACAGTCAAAGGCTTTGGCATAGTCAATAAAACAAGAATAGATGTTTCTCTGGAACTCTCTTGCTTTTGCCATGATCCCGGATTTTGGCAATTTGATCTCTGGTTCTTCTGCCTTTTCTAAAAGCAGCTTGAACATCAGGAAGTTCATGGTTCATGTATTGCTGAAACCTGGCTTAGAGAATTGTGAGCTTTACTAGCGTGTGAGATGAGTGCAATTGTGTGGTAGTTTGGGCATTCTTTGGCATTGCCTTTCTTAGGGATTGGAGTGAAAACTGACGTTTTCCAGTCCTGTGGCCACTGCTGAGTTTTCCAAATTTTCTAGCATATTGAGGGCAGCACTTTCACAGCATCATCTTTCAGGATTTGAAATAGCTCAACTGGAATTCCATCATCTTCACTAGCTTTGTTCATAGTGATGCTTTCTAAGGCCCACTTGACTTCACATTCCAGGATGTCTGGCTCTAGATAATCACATCATCATGATTATCTGGGTCATGAAGATCTTTTTGTAAAGTTCTTCAGTGTATTCTTGACACCTCTTCTTAATATCTTCTGCTTCTGTTAGGTCCAGACCATTTCTGTCCTTTATCGAGCCCATCTTTGCATGAAATGTTCCCTTGGTGTCTAATTTTCTTGAAGAGATCTCTAGTCTTTCCCCATTCTGTTGTTTCCCTCTATTTCTTTGCATTGATCACTGAAGAAGGCTTTCTTATCTCTTCTTGCTATTCTTTGGAACTCTGCATTCAGATGCTTGTGTCTTTCCTTTCCTCCTTTTCTTTTGCTTCTCCTCTTTTCATAGCTATTTGTAAGGCCTCCCCAGACAGCCATTTTGCTTTTTGCATTTCTTTTCCATGGGGATGGTCTTGATCCCTGTCTCCTGGACAGTGTTACAAACCTCATTCCATAGTTTATCAGGCACTCTATCTATCAGATCTTGTCCCTTAAATCTATTTCTCACTTCCACTGTATAATCATAGGGGATTTGATTTAGGTCATACCTGAATGGTCTAGTGGTTTCCCTACTTTCTTCAATTTAAGTCTGAATTTAGCAATAAAGAGTTCATGATCTGAGCCACAGTCAGCTCCTGGTCTTGTTTTTGTTGACTGTGTAGAGCTTCTCCATCTTTGGCTGCAAAGAACAGAATCAATCTGATTTCAGTGTTGACCATCTGGTGATGTCTGTGTGTAGAGTCTTCTCTCGTGTTGTTGGAAGAGGATGTTTGCTATGACCAGTGCATTTTCTTGGCAAAACTCTATTAGTCTTTGCCCACCTTCATTCCACATTCCAAGGCCAGTTTTGCCTGTTACTCCAGGTGTTTCTTGACTTCCCTACTTTTGCATTCCAGTCCCCTATAATGAAAAGGACATCTGTTTTGGGTGTTAGTTCTAAAAGGTCTTGTAGGTCTTCATAAAACCGTTCAACTTCAGCTTCTTCAGTGTTACTGGTTGGGGCATAGACTTGGATTACCGTGATATTGAATGGTTTGCCATGGAAACGAACAGAGATTATTCTGTCGTTTTTGAGATTGCATTCAATTACTGCATTACAGACTCTTTTGTTGACCATGATGGCCACTCCATTTCTTCTAAGGGATTTTTGCCTGCAGTAGTAGATATAACACAACATAGTATAAACATAATTTTTACAAAACAATTGTATTTATTTATCTTTGGGTCTTCGTTGCTGCTCTGGTTTTTTTCTCTGGTTGGAATGAATGAGGGTCTCTAGCTGCAGTGAGCAGCTCTCCCTTGCAGTGCCCAGGCTTCTCACTGCGGTGGCTTCTCTTGTTGTGGCTCCAGCTCTAGGGCGTGTGGGCTTCAGTAGGTGTGGTGCACTGGTTAGCTGCTCTGTAGCATGTGGGATCTTCCTGGATTAGGGATTGAACCCATGTCTCCTGCACTGATGCATATTAGTCATTCAGTCATGTCCAACTCGATTGTGACCCCATGGATTGTAGCCTGCCAGGCTCCTCTGTCCATGAAATTCCCCAGGCAAGAATACTGGAGTGGGTTGCTATTTCCTTTTTTGGGAGATCTGCCACACTCAGGGATCAAACCTGAGTCTCCTGCATTGACAGGTGTGTTCTTTACAGCTGAACCAGCAGAAAAGCCCCAATCTTACCATTAGCACACTGAATTTCTCTCTGCTTTGGTGTTAATGACTAGACTGACACGTGACATGTATAATTAAGATATTTAGTATTAGGAAGATTTTTAGCTTTTCTACCAAAGAATAATTCTTCTTAAATAATAGGCCCTTGAAAAAGTGAATACTTGTTTATATATAATATTTCTGACTCTACTTGTTGATATTCCCATAAAATTAGTCACATAATTCTCCAGGCTGTAGGAATAAAGCTAATTTAAAGGCTGACTTCTCATGGACCACATAGGAGATCACTGGTCTTTCACTGCCAGCAGATTGTCATTTTTAACTCTTCTTGGGACTAAGGGACTCTCAACCAGGGGACAGTTGTCAGTGTCTGAAATTTTTCATTGTCACTGTTTATTTAGGGGTGCTACTGGTATCTAGTGGGTCAAGTTCAAGGCTACTGCTAAGCATCCTGCAATACACAGGACAAGCCCTCTTCCCCCAGGAATGAATTATCTGGCCCATAATCTCAACAGTGCCATTACTGAGAAACTTATAGACTACTCTTTATATAGAACTTTTAAAATTCATCAATAACCAGCATTTCTCCCAGGTTTGTTGCATTTTGTTAATTCTTACTCTCTCCTAGATCTCTTTACAGCTTGGCATTGTAGGAAGAACAGGGGCTGGAAAAAGTTCCCTCATCGCTGCCCTTTTAGATTGTCAGAACCTGAAGGTGGTGTTGTGATTGATGGAATCTGGACAAGCAATACTGGACTTCATGATTTAAGGAAGAAACTGTCAGTTGCACTTCAGGTATGCACTCAACATGTTCTTTTCATAAGCCGCCTAAGTTTACTCATTTTTTTTATTTTTATGTTTTTCAAATTAAATGAAAGGGTTAATCCTTTTTACCCCTAGTAGAGCATATTTTTAGCAGCAGGTATTTTCAACAGATACTTTCATCATATACTAGGTTTTGTTTCTTTGTTTATTTGTTAGTTTTGTGTGCATGTGACTTA
The DNA here is from genome assembly GCA_917880005.1 of Nanger dama. Taxonomy (NCBI): domain Eukaryota; kingdom Metazoa; phylum Chordata; class Mammalia; order Artiodactyla; family Bovidae; genus Nanger; species Nanger dama. Next base: position 48,206 of record CAKJTW010000177.1, read on the forward strand.
AAAATTTACTGAGATGGATTTCTGGACTCAGACTTTCTCAGATTCCAATTTTATCCACTGATAACCACATAATTCTGAGAACAAAAGAGAAAATTGTTTGTTTAGCACTGGAGAGGTTCCTATAGGGAAGTGCGAATTTTAAGTGTCTTCCAGATAGAGCTTTGCTGTAGGAAATGAGGACATCTTTTCAAAGGTGATTATGTCCCTGTAGAGTGTTCTGTGAAACTGTGGGGCTTTGAGAATTGCAGGGTGTATGGATGCTATGGGGAGACGTTGACAAATCAGCCATTAATAAGGAATTTTCTCCAGGCAGTCAGTACAGAATAGTGAGGAAGAGAAAGCAACTTGGAATTCCACCTCTGTGCTCCTCAGTTTTCTTTCTTACAAGGCAGCTAACAACACCAACGCTTCGAGCTGTCCTGAGGGCAGAGTAGGTCAGTGCATGGCATAGAGCGCTCCACACTGAGACCCAGCGTGGCTACTGTGCTGGTGCAGCACTGAATTCACCATCTCTCCCTCAGCTCTGCTTCTGTTTTCTTTTCTTCTGCTTCTTAAAGAAGTGTGACTTTCAGAGAGTGCGTTGGAAGTTGAATTATGTGCACAGTAGAAGCTCCTGTCTTTCCTTGTGATTTATCCACTCAACATAATTCAATGAATATTTACTGAGCAGTTACCATCCTCCAGGTGTACTGTTGTTGTTCAGTTGCCTGGTCATGTATGACTCTTTGTGACCCCATGCTGCTGCTAAGTTACTTCAGTCGTGTCCAACTCTGTGTGACCTCATAGATGGCAGCCCACCAGGCTCCCCCATCCCTAGGATTTTCTAGGCAAGAACACTGGAGTGGGTTGCCATTTCCTTCTCCAATGGATGAAAGTAAAAAGTGAAAGGGAAGTTGCTCAGTAGTGTCCAACTCTTCGCTACCCCATGGACCACAGCCTACCAGGCTCCTCCATTCATGGGATTTTCCAGGCAAGAGTACTGGAGTGGGGTACCATCACCTTGGACCTCAGCATCTCCCAGAGTTTGTACAAGTTCATGTCCATTTCGTATGGTGGTGCTATCCAGCCATCTCACTCTCTGTTGCCCTCTTCTTCTGCTTTCAGTCTTTCCCAGAATCAGGGTCTTTTCCAGTGAATCAGCTGTTTGCATCAGGTGACAAAAGTATTGGAGTTCAGCTTCAGCATCAGTCCTTCCAGTGAGTATTCAGGGGTGATTTCCTCTGATTGACTAGTTTGATCTCCTTGTAATCCAAAGGACTTTCAAGAGTCTTCTCCAACACCACAGTTCAAAAGCATCAATTCTTTGGTGCTCTGCTTTCTTTATGGTACAGCTCTGACAACCATACATGACCACTGGAAAGACCATAACTTTGACTAGACAGACCTTTGTTGGCAAACTGATATCTCTGCTTTTTAACACACTGTCCAGATTTGTCATAGCTTTCTTGCCAAGAAGCAGTCATTCACTAATTCCATGGCTGTAGTCAACATCCATAGTGATTTTAGAGCCCAAGAAGAGGAAATCTGTCACTGCTTCCACCTTTTCCCGTCTATAGGCCATGATGGGGTTAGAAGCCATAATCTTAGTTTTATTAATGTTTGGTTTTAAGCTGGCCTTGTCACTCTTTCCCTTCGCCCTCATCAAGAGATTTTTAGTTCCTCTTCTCTTTCTGCCATTAGAGTGGTATCATCCAAATATCTGAAGTTGTTGATGTTTCTCCTGCCAATCTTGATTCCAGCTGAAACTCATTCATCCTGGCATTTCTCATGATGTTCTCAGCTCATAAGTTAAATAAACAGGGTAACAATAAACAGCCTTGTTGTACTCCTTTCTCAGTCCTGAACCCATCAGTTGTTCCATGCAGCGTTCTAACTGTTGCTTCTTGACTTGCATACAGGTTTCTTAAGAAACAAGCAAGATGGCCTGGTATTCCCATCTCTTTAAGAGTTTTCCACAATTTGTTATGATCACACAGTCAAAGGTTTTAGTATAGTCAATGAAACAGAGGCAGATGTTTTTCTGGAATTCATTTGCTTTCCCTATGATCCAGCGAATGTTGGTAATTTGATCTCTGGTTCCTCTGCCTTTTCTAAACCCAGCTTGGACATCTCAAAAGTTCTCGGTTCATATAACACTGCAGCCCAGCATGAAGAATTTTGAGCATAACCTTATTAGCATGGAAGATGAGTGCAATTGTCTAGTAGTTTGAATATTCTTTAGTACTGCCTTTCTTGGAAATAGGGATGAGAATTGACTTTTTTCCAGTCCTGTGGCTGGGTTTTCCAAATTTGCTGACATACTGAGTGTAGCATGTTGATAGCATGATCTTTTAGGATTTTAATAGTTCTACTGGAATTCCCTTGCCTCCACTAGCTTTGTTTGTGCATGCCAAGTCGCTTCAGCAATGTCTGACCCTCTGCAGATCCTATGGCTGTAGCCCACCAGGCTATGGTCCGTGGGATTCTCCAGGCAAGAACTCTGGAGTGGGTTGCCATGCCCTCCTCCAGGGGATCTTCCCGACCCAGGGACCAAACCCATGTCCCTTATGTCTCCTGCATTGGTAGGTGGATTCTTTACCACTAGCACTGCCTGGGAAGCCAGACTTTGTTCATAGTGATGCCTTCCTTCTAAGGCCCACTTGACTTTACACTCCAGAACGTCTAGCTCTGGGAGAGTGACCACATCATGGTGGTTACCTGTGTTGTTAAGGTACATTCTGTACAGTTCTTCTGTGTATTCTTTTCATCTCTTCTTGATCTCTTCTGCTTCACTTAGGCCTTTACCATTTCTGTCCTTGATTGTGTCCAGGTATAATAGCCAAGGGCAATGTAGGCCAGGTGTGCTGATCTTCCATCCTGCTCTCTGTTTTGACAGACTTGCTGTTTTTCTTTTTCTTTAATTTTGATATTTTATTTTTGTACTTCATAATATCTGCCTATCAAACAAAGCTCAGAAAAACACCCTCTTCAGATGGGAAACAGAGAAAAGATGAGACACAAACAGCCAGGCAAATGTGCTTCCTGGAATGTGGGTGTAATGTGCCCTGAAATGCCTGTGTATTAGGAAACCTTTCAGCATGGCACCCAGAGGGAAGGAGAACGTGGGCTTGGGTCTTATGACTGAGTACAGCTGTTGCTACCTACTGGTGTCCTCTAAAATACCTGGAATTACACTAAGTACTCTTGTTTTTTTCTGATTAATTTATTTTTAATTGAAGGATAATTGCTTTGCAATATCGTTTTGGTTTCTGCCATATATCAACATGGATCAGCCATAGGTATACATATGTCCCTCCCTCTTGAACCTCCTTCCTACCTCCCACCTCATACTACCCTTCTGGGTTATCACAGAGCACTGAATTTGAGCTCCTTGCATCATACAGAAAATTTCCACTGGCTATCTAATTTTACATATGGTAGTGTGTATGTCTAAGTACTTTTGAAACCAAGATATAGCTTTACCGACTACAGTGAAGTGCCACCTCGCACCCCTTAAGACATCTATCAAAAAAGAAAAATGAAAGGAAGAAAGAAAGAAAATGGGTTGGCAGTATTGGCAAGAATGTAGAGAAATTAGAATCCTTGTTTGTTGTTGGTAGGAATATAAGATATTGCAACCACTGTGGAAAACAAGTTGGTCATTTCTTGAAAAAGTTAAAGATAGAATTATTATATGATCTAGGAATTCTGCTTTGGAGTATAAACCCAAAAGAATTGAAAGAAAGATCCTAAAGTGATACCTGTACATGCATGTTCATAGCAGCATTATTCTCAGTAGCAAAAGGTGGAGGCACCCAAAGGTCCACTGACAGATGAATCGATAAACAAAATGTAGTGCATATGTGTATACAGTGGAGTATTATTCAGCCTTAGAAATGAAGGAAATTCTGACTTGTCTTACAACGCAGATGAACCTTGAGGAAATTAAGTGAAATAAGCCAGTCACAATGGACAAACACTATATGATTCTACTAATATAAGGTACCTAGAGTACTAAATTCATGGAGACAGGAAGTAGAATGGTGGGTACCAGGAGCTGCTGGGGGTGGAGCGTTGTTGTTTAATGGGTACAGAGTTTCAATTCTGAAAGATGAAAGGAGTTCTGTGGCTGGGTGATGGTGATTGCTGTACAGCAGTGTAAATGTATTTATTACCACTAAACTGTGCACTTACAGGTGGTCAAGCTAGTAAATTTAATGTGTATTTTACCACATTAAAATTTTTTTTCAAAGGTATCTCTTTGAGGAAAAATGGAAAGAGCTTTTTAGCACATTCAGTCTCCATATTTAAAGGTTCCCTCTGGCTATTAGATTCTTGACTTGTAGTTACAGTAGAGAATACATGAGTTTAGATTTCCAAGTTTTATGTTTTGATGGTACTCATCTCTTAAATGGCCAAGTGAGATTAGTTAGTAGAAATAAAGGCATGTCTGTAAAGTCCTTTCATTTCCTTTGATGCAAAGCTTTATAAACATGCCCTGCCTTATTTTTAAAGCTTCTTAATTGGAAAAGTTGTATGCTTGTGTACATAAAATAGCTCAATAAATAAATATCATTAGAAGATCCTTGGCTCTGCCAATAATGTTTGGAAGCACATCTGAGCAGACTAAACGTGACTTTGCATCAACATGGTTTGGTTCTGTTCTGTTGATTTCCACCTTTCCTTTGAGCATGTTCAATGTACACACTCCAGAGAGCATCCTTACAAAACAGTGCCAAGCTTTGTATACATGTAGATTCCTCTCTATATGCCTTTGTCTCTGGGCTTCCCTGATGGCTCAGAGGTTAAAGCGTCTGCCTGGAATGCAGGAGACCTGGGTTCGATCCCTGGGTTGGGAAGATCCCCTGGAGAAGGAAATGGCAACCCACTCCAGTACTCTTGCCTGGAGAATCCCATGGAGGGAGGAGCCTGGTAGGCTACAGTCCATGGGGTCCCAAAGAGTCGGGCATGACTGAGCGACTTCAGCCTTTGTCTCTAAGGTACAATGTTGGTTGATAAAAGAGGGAGTATCTATAGAGAAATTGCAATGTGCAAAGTTCCGAGGAAATCATTCCAGAGGCAGCCAGGGATAGAATGTTTGTGTAGACCAAGTATCAACGTGACCCACAGATTTATTCTTGTTCTGCCTCAAAGGGCTGTGAGGCCTTGATGACATCACTCAGCTTCCAGACTTCAGGGTCCTCATCTTTAAACCAGATCTGGGAATCACTGCCACACAGATTTGCTGTGAAGATGTATCTGGGCTTCCCAAGTGCGCTAGTGGTACAGGACCTGCCTGCCAACGCAGGAGACAAAAGACATGCAGGTTCAGTCCCTGGGTCAGGAAGGTCTGCTGGAGGAGGGCATGGCAACTCACTCCCGTATTCTTGACTGGAAAATCCCTTGGACAGAGGAGCCGGGTGGGCTACAGTCCATGGAGTCACACAGAGTCTGACATGACTGAAGCGACTTGGCACACACAACTGGGCGAGATAAGGTTTGTGCCCATGTCTGGTTCTTGGGCTTGCTCAGTCATCAGGAACTGTTATTATCCTTAATGATTGGGTTACTGGGCTTTGAAAATTATTTCTGCTTAAGTAAAAAGAGTAATACTTTCTGGAATGACTTTACTCTTTAATTTCTCTTATGTGTTCATGGTGCTTGGTGATTTTCTTTATATTTATTATTTACAATATAAACTAAATTGTTTGTATAAATATAAATAGTAGAGCAAAGAAACAAAAATAAAAAAAAAAAACACACACACAATAGGAATTTGTGGGAAGGCGTAACAGAGACATATATCTAATGTTTCCACCAAAAGCAAGAAGAGAGAATGACATTTTCTCATACTTTGATTTCATGTTCCCCTCCCAGCAGCTTCTTGCCTGACCACCACCTTGTACACATTGCTACTTACCAGGCCTCCACCAGGACCTCTGGCCTTCTTTCTCAGCCCTCCCCCACACTCTTGGCTATTTTCTCCCTCTCCTTGAGGATCTCCTTGAGGATACAGAAATGTAGCTCTCATTTCTGCTCCTCTGTGCTTATTACAGTCCCTGACAAGTACTGATAAGAATTCCTAACATTTGTGGAGTCATTAACATGTTTTAACCCCTTATCCTACCATTTCCTACTTAACCCTCACAATTCTGTAGTTACCCTTACCTGACAGATTAAAAAACTGAGGCCCTGGGGGCTTGTCCCACTTATCAAGGGGCAGAGCCAGGAATCAGATTTTGTGTGTGTCTGATTATTTTTCACAGCGTTTCAACTGTACAGCAAAGTAGTAGTGTGTATTTCTTAAGCACAGATTTTTAACTTATCCTTCTCCTCCACTCTCCTCTTTGGTAACCATTAGTTTGTTTTCTATGTTTGTGAATCTGTTTCTGTACTGTAAATAAGTTCATTTCTATCAATTTTTAAGATTCTACATATAAGTGATTGCATATGATATTCATCTTTCTCTGCTGACTTATTTCACTTAGTCTCATAATCTCTAGGTTCATCCATGTTGCTGCAAATGGCATTATTTCATTCTTTTTATGGCTGAATAATATTCCTCGTGTGTGTGTGTGTGTGTGTGTGTGTGTGTGTGTGTACGTGTGTGTACATCATATCTTTATCCATTCATCTGTCCATGGACATACCTTGGCTATTAAAAATAGAAAAGTTGTGAAAACTGGGGTGCATGTATCTTTTTGAATTAGGGTTTTTATGTTTTCCAGATATTTGCTGAGGAGGGGAATTGCTGGATCACACAGTAACTCTTTTTCAATTCCTTAAGGAACCTCCATATTATTTTCCATAACAGCTGTACCAATTTACATTACCACCAACAATATGGGAAGGTCCCCTTTCCTCCACATCCTCTCCAGCATTTACTATTGTAGATGTTAAATGATGGTCATTCTAACTCAGTGTGAGGTGATACTTCATTATAGTTTTGATCTGCATTTCTCTAAAAATTAGTGACTATAAAGAAAACTCAGCACAGAAGAACTGATGCTTTTGAACTGTGATGTTCAAGAATACTCTTAAGAGTCCCTTGGACTGCAAGAAGATCAAACCAGTCAATCCTAAAAGAAATCAGTCCTAAATATTCATTGGAAGGACTGATGCTGAAGCTGAAATTCCAATACTTTGCCCTCGTGATGCGAAGAACTGACTCCTTAGAAAAGACCCTGTTGTTGGGAAAAATTGAAGGTGGGAGGAGAAGGAGACGTCAGAGGATGAGATGGTTGGATGGCATCACCAACTCGATGGACATGAGTTTGAGCAAGCTCTGTGAGTTGGTGATGGATAAGGAAGCCTGGCGTGCTGCAGTTCATGGGGTCACAAAGAGTCAGACATGACTGAGCGACTGACCTGAATAATTAGTGATGTTGAGTATCTTTTCATGGGTCTGTTGACCATCTGTATGTCTTTGGAGAAATGTCTATTTAAGTATTCTTTGCATTTTTTGATTAGGTAGTTTGTTTCTTTGATATTGAGCTGTATAAGCCATTGTTTGTACAGATATTGATTGTATTTATATAGACTAGAAACAAAGTATCAGAAAGAGAAATTAAGGAAACAATCCCATTGACATCACATCAGAGGGGGGAAAGAAAAAAACTCAGAATAAACCTACCTAAGGAGGTAAAAGGCCTGTATATAAAACCTGTAAGACACTGATGAAAGTAATTCAAGATGCTACAAACAGATGAAAAGATAAACTGTATTCTTGGATTGGAAGAGTCAATGTTGTTAAAAATAACCATACTACCCAAGACAATTTACAGAGTCAATGCAATCTCTATCAAATTTCTAGTGGCATTTTTCACAAAACTAGAATGAAAAAATTTTAAAAAATTTGTATGGAAACAGAAAAGACTGCAAATAGCCAAAACAGTCTTGGGAAAAAGAACACAGCTGGAGGAATCACAGTCTCTGATTTCAAACTATATTACAAAGTTACAGTATGAAAAAGTATGTTACTGTCACAGAAACCAGACACATAGGTTAATGGAACAGGATAGAAAACCCAGAAATAAGCCCACACACTTATGGTCAGTTAATCTAAGACAAAAGAGGTAAAAATATGTAATAAAGAACAGACAGTCTCTTCAATAAATAGTGTGGGGAAATCTACACAACTGCATGTAAAAGAAATAGTTAGAACATTCTCTAATACCATATAAAAAATAAAGTAAAAATGAATAAATGAACAAAGACCTGAAAGACAAGAAACTTAGTAAGACAAGATCTTAGAGGAACACATAGGCAGAATACTCTGATATAAATCACAGCACTATTTTTTTGGATCTGATCCCTAAAGTAATGGAAGCAAAAGCAAAAATAAACAAATGTGACCAGGTTAAACTTAAAAGTATAGCAAGAAGGAAGCCATTAAAAAAAAAGGCAACCTATGGAAAAGAAGAAAATATTTGCAAATGACATGATCAGCAATGTATTAATTTCCAAAATATACTAATAGGGTTCAAAGTAAATTTTAAAAGATTCTCAACTCCAGAGGCTGAGAAGTGAATTACTCTGCTTGTGCAAGACTTCAGGTGGCTGTTGACTGTGGTCCTTGATAGAACTGCTTCATATCATGAGTTCATGTGCACGCATGCACACACACACACACACACACACACACAGAAACAAAAATGTCACAAAACAATATTACTATTGCTCTGTGCTCTGACATTTTCTGTGATGCCAGTTCTATTCTACTTCATATAAAAGAAAAAATGATGATCACTATGCACAAAATTAATTTCATAATCCACTGACTACATCTGAAGTTTGACAGACACTGTCCCTGCCTGTCCCCATGTTGGGCTGGGCTCCTGGTCCATGTTAGCATCACATCAGGAACTTCATTGTTGTTTCAGATTGTCACAGCAACCTTGCAAGGCTAACCCTAGTTTCCAGTAATGGAACTGTGTAAATAATTTACCCTGAGTCTAATAATTAATGAGAAGTTGAATCAGAACTTAGAACTGTCTGACTCCAAATTTATTTTTGTTTTCCATAAATGTTAGTTAAAACTGAATGATATTTTCATGAGATATTTTCCCAAACCATAATAAAAGTTTAGTAAAGTCAGAAGATATGACTCTTCCTGTTTTGAGTCTCATTTGGAGAATATCAGTTTTGAAATGGTGTTTTTCATTTATGTGTTATGGGCTAGTAAGTGTCAGGAGAAGATATTCAAAACCTTACCCCTCCCCAGCCAAGAGCCCTTTGTCTTTACAGTGTCTTGTTGGCTCAGAGATGGAGAAAAGTCTGTTGGTTTGGTTACTCGAAATTAACTTGTCTAAGTGCGGAAAATGTACATCTCTCTTCCCCTCAAATGAGTAGCAAGCAGTGATGCTTGTGTGTCAACACCCTGATTTAAGTAACCTGGGAAGCTGAGAGCAGACTCTGCAGAAGGGGGAGCCCAGTGCTGTTTCTTTGAGTTGCCCCACTCAGGTGAGCCAGGCCCACATCATGTTCCCCGAATCCCTGTTACCTGTGATCCAGGGAGCAGCAGCAAGCTTCTGGGGTCATCTCTCTCTCTCTCCCCAAGCTTATCCCCATCACTGTTGGTCCCGCCATGAACAGCTCAGAACTGGGGGAGGTGTGATAGCAGCAAGGACCTGAGTAGGAACCAGAGACAGGGGAGTTGGGACATAGACCATCAGTCCTGTGGGGAACTTTAAAAGAGGAATATTGTGTTCTTAAGAAGTACTCCTCAATTTGTGTTCAAACTTTCAGGAAAAAGCAAAAATGAAAGGGTTCCTAGATAATTTCCTTAAACGCAACAGGGAGTTGACGTGTATGCGTCCTTTGTGCTCAAGATCTGAAGTAGTTCAGTATATTCCCCAGGAAGAATGCCAGTTGAGATTACATTCAGGGAGTACCTGCTTACTTGAAAGGACCTGGATAATGGAGGGAAGATGGAGAAGACAAGGGTGAGGAATATTGGGGACCAGCCTCCCCTCACCTCGCCGGTTGTTTGTGCAAACTTCATAGATACAGCTAAAAGATGAGAAATAGCCTGCATAGGGGAAACAGGGTTGAAAATTACAGAGTAAAAAGGCTTTATAAAAATCTGGGGTACAATGATGGTTATTCTCCTAACAAGGAACTCTTACTATTGCTTAGATGGTTGTTAATCTTTGTTCCTAAATTCAAGAGTTTTAAGGGAAACTTTAAATTTGAGTCTCTGGAGTTTTCAGTTCAATTCAATAATCATCTTAAAATGTTGTATGTACAGTGATTTTCAATGCTTTCTAGGCTTATCAGTCACTTAATCAACTTTGTGCAAATGAAGCTCCCTACGTAGTATATTTTTAATCTTGGACTTTCCTTAGGGATGTATCTCTTTTGGTGGCACACTGTCCTGTGCCTTCTGCATTCATTTCTTGATCACTAGACTTAAAACTGAGACAATAGGGAAAGAAGGTATGGGAGGCTCTCTGAGTCTCATTCTTCATCATGACTAAGGAAAAGAAGTATTTGTCTTCTCCATCTTTCTTCTCAGGCTTTTATGAAGTTAGGAGGAAAGTCCAGCCCCAAGGTCAGGTGGCATCTGAGGCTGGTGATTCTGAGCAGTTCTGGGCACTTGTGGAAGACTCAGGACTCCTCTTGTTCCCACACGTGTGCCTCCCCGTGTCCTGCCCCCTTTATGGAAAGGAGCCTGTTGGGCTCTTCTCTGCTGCCCATATTCTTATGACCTGGCTTACCAGAGCCTTCCAGAAGAAACTGTAAATCGTCTCCATGAGCTTATGTATAAGATTCTCTCTTGAAACTCAGGAGGTGTGTTTCCAGTGTAATTTACTTGTGGCTCCTCCTGATAATGACTAGGAAAAGCTATTTAAACAGTTTTATTATGGCTCACATCACAGTGGGTTTCAGGTCCTTCTGGCCTTGAAGTTAGTAATGAGGTTCCGTGAGGCAGGTCTTCCTGATGTACAGGTGAGAGAATGTGGGGACCAGCTGGTGCAGAATCAGAGGAGATCTCTCCATGGACAGAGGTGCCTCAGGCCCCAGGAGCTGACGTTCTCTTTGAACATGGGGGGATGTTCCATTCATACCTGGGGAAAGATTCTAGATCCTAGAAGAGAGTCTGACCAGTGGAGAAAATAGCCTAGTTTGTTCTTCATTGCCAAAGTATAAATATTGAATGGTTTTGCTTTGAAGCACAAACCTCAACTAATCATGCAGTTGATGTTTCCCAATCACACCAGGATTGACACTTAATTTATGTAGATCTTGCTGTAAACTTTCTCATGTGATTATAATGTCAGTTTGTGTGTGTGTTTAAGCAGATATTTATTACCAGATGACAACTTAAAAAAAAATCAAATTTTCCTTTATTTTCTTCAGCTTTTTTTCTTAAGATGAAAATACTTCTTAAACACTTTCTTCTTTTAGTGTTTAATAGTCCAGAGGACTTTTTGTAGCACACTTTGTACAATGGAAAATTATTTTAGAGTTACTGTTTTGTAAACATACACTTGAAACTTTAATATTAATAGTTGCAGTGAATTTTGATATTTTGTATTTTCATTTTCTATAAGCATTGGTTTAAAATGAAAAGAGATTAAGGTACTAACATTCAGTATTTCGCGGTATTTAGGAACCTGTTTTATTCACTGGAAGAATGAGGAAAAATCTGGATCCCTTTAATGAGTATTTGGAGGAGGAACTGTGGAATGTCTTAGAAGAGGTAATTTATGTAATGTTATTAACTTGTTAGCATCACTATCTGTGTGTGTACATTCATAGCACTGCAGGTAATTCAGGGAAGCTTGTCATTTTAACTGTTTACTTTCTAAGAGAAGAGTGATGAGATCGGTACACCTAAAATGTGTGTACTGATAATGAAAACCAACAATATAATTCTTCTTTTTTCATTTTAGCTTTTTCTATAGAACCCCAAGCAACTAGATTCATTATTTTGTCCTTAACAGAGCATTAAACTAGACATTAAAACTGTGGGATCAAATTCTATGAGTGACCTGGTAAATTAATTACCCTCCAATGTTCATTTCATTCCTCTGGCCTTCAGTTCAGTTCAGTTCAGTCACTCACTCGTGTCCGACTCTGCGACCCCATGAATCACAGCACACACACACACATGCCCTACCTCACTGAATTTCCCTGCCCTTGCATGAAAAAAAGATTGACTATTAAGTTGCTGTTTGTTTGTATATTTCAATACTAATTATTTTGTATATTAGTCCTAGTTTTGCAAATTGATTCTACTGATAGCAGAAACTTTAGATTTCTTAACCATAGACAGACTTCTAGTCTCCCATGGGATCTAGCTCAGTCTTTTGATTTAAAAAAAATAGCACTTGATAAAGTGAAAGTGAAGTAGCTCAGTCGTGTCCAACTCTTTGCGACCCCATGGACTATAGCCTATTAGGCTCCTCTGTCCATGGGATTTTCCAGGCAAAGGTACTGGAGTGGATTGCCATTGCCTTCTCCAGGGGATCTTCCCGACCCAGGGATTGAACCTGGGTCCCCTGCATGTAGACAGACACTTTACCGTCTGAGCCACCAAGGAAGCCAGCACTTGATAAATAGGTGCTAAATGCTTGGTTGATTTCTTCATTTTAGAGAAATATGGCTTATTTCTTTAAAAATTTTGTGTTACACAAATCCAGCATTGATAGTATCTCTGTTAGGGCACAAGTGCGTCTCATCACACAGGAAACCAAGATTCAGAAACCTGGGCGTCAGCAGCCTGTGCATCAGGAACCACGCAGTTCAGTCCTGGCTGTGGGACAGCTCATGGGTCCATTTCCGGGGCCTTGTGTTAGGTGAACGGGCTCCCCCTTTGCTTCCTTTACTGCTGGCCCTGCTCTAGCAAAAGCTCTTCCCCATCTGTTGACTGCATTTCCCTGTCTCCTTCCAGCCCTCACCAGCCTTTCTTTTTGAGAAGAAAGAAGGTTCCACAAAATGTGGGAAGCACCTGACATCTGTGTTAACCTCCTGTGAGAGGTGTTGGCACCTGCTAGATACACTACACAGCAGGTTACTTTAAAAATGTTTATGATGATAGAAATAGGGTACCTTATAAGCTCAGTTTATTGTCTCTCAATTTTGCTATATTCCATTATTTTCCCAACCTCAAAAATAATCTGAAGTGTTTCATATTGAGATGTATAGTTTTTATTAGTGTTATTTGCTCTATTTTCCTTAAAATATAACTTTTATATTCTTTCCACAGTTTACAGCATGATGTGATATTCTGGAGTCAGTTAATTGTTATAAGAATATAATCCTTTAACATGTGATAATAGTGTTATATATAACCTGTCTATATGGATTTACTTTCTAATTTATAGGGACAGGTATGTCATATGATGAGATTCACTTCTGCCTTCCCACTGCCAACAAACATCTCTGACAGCTTCTTAGGCATGGTTGCAGATTCTGGGTCTATCACAGTCATCAAGAGACACAATCTCTGTCCTTTTCAAGGACATTCTCTTGCATAATCTAACACAATTATCTTGATTAAGAAATAAAATAGTCGTATTACACTATCATCTAATGTGTTCAGATTCTCCAGTTGTAACTTCTAGTTATTATTGTCTACTGCATCTGTTGCCATTTTCTTCCATTGTAATACTTCATACCTTGATTTTATGATTACACTACAGAAGGCCTGATATTTATACTATTCTCATAACCATCCCTGATTCATAAATAAATACAATGTCTCAGAAAACAGCATTTTATGAAAAACACTTCCCTTTATAACTCTTATACATCATGAAGCAGATATGGACAACCTGAAGGAAAAGGAAAAAAACAGATTAGTTATGTGATGTCATCCAACTCAGGAATAAGTGTGAAATTATTTCCTCAAAGTTAGAATGTCAGTCTTAACAAAGACCAACCACTTGCACCACAATCCAATCTTACCCTTTACAGTTTGTACACCTTTTATGCTGGCACTAAATACCAATGCCATATTTAATCCTAACTCAGAATCCTGCTTTCTAGGGACTGGACTCCATCAGGAGCACAATTCAGGATCACATTCTTGGAAGTGCTCCAGCATTTAAGATATCAAGAAAATGCTATTCATTCACCCTTGGTGTTTTGTTATCTGACGTTGTAGTGTGTCACGTAACTTATTGGCCGTCAGTCTGTTGGTTTCTTAATTTGAAGTGTATTTCTCCTTTGTTCTTTCACTTTAAGTACAGCCTGAGTTTGCTTCTTGCTCCATAATATTTCTCCAAAATGAATATTCATTGAAGCGACCCCTACCACCAAGTGTACTTTCAGATTATATTTGGTGGTTAAAGATTTGTATTTTTTTAATCATATGAGAATAATTTTATGAAGATAGATTAGTATAAACATGACCTATATCCATATTGTGGGGGAGATAAGTTGTAATATTCATCTTATTTTTTGTGAGTTTTCATTCACTGGAAGACATTTATGATACTGAAGAAAATGCACTTGACTGGTCCACTATTTATAGACTAAGTTTGGGAAATGTTCTGGGATTACTAATGTATAAGACAGAGTTTTCCATTGTTTAAATTTGTATCATTTTAAATGTTAAAAAATTGTAAGTCTTAATAATGTATCTTTAGAGAACCCAACTTGGTGTAATTTTTTTCAACTCCTATGCAAAATGTACTATGGTAAAGTTGATTCAGCCATAAAGATCCTTTTAGATTATCTGTTTAAACCACATTGGGAGAAATAGCTTCAGTTTTTGAGAGACTTTCTGAACTAATTCCTAGGTGGGATTTGATGGACAGCATGTGGCAGGGATGGGGGACATTGAGATCTTTCTGTCCTGACTTGACTCTCCCCACCATCTTTCTCAGTGAACACTAATTGGAAACCGCTTTTCCCATCACGTGACTGTACATGCAAGATGCATAAGAAGTCATGAGGACTTCAAAGCTCTAATGTCTAAGAGGCTTTTCTGCTTCTGCAGCAGTTTGTTTTTGAAATGTTGTTCTTTCTGTATCCACAGGTACAACTCAAAGAAGCCATCAAGGCTCTTCCTAGTGGAATGTAAACTGAATTGGCAGAATCAGGATTGAACTTGAGTGCTGGACGGAGGCAACTCGTGTGCCTCGCCAGGGCTATTCTCAGGAAGAATCAGATATTGATTCTTGACAAGGCCACATCCAATGTGGATCCAAGGTATGGAACTGAGGTCCATGAAACCTGGAATCTAAATTGTAAATGTGGTAAATGGAAAACATTTAGTGATGCTGAGAAATGTTTCTGTGCTCTCTTTGGCCCACAGATATCTTTTAATAATATTAATCACAAACAAAGGAAAACAAAGAAAGAAACCAAGACAGTTATATGCTGTTAATATTGTTGTGAGGCATCCTAAGAGAGCTGGATTTAGGAATCCAGCTAGTTCCAATCCAGAGAGTTTTAAACAGTTTCAAGGGAAGGCTATTTTCCATCACTTTATGGAAAATAGTAAATTTCTAAACAGACTTTTTATACTAAGTTTATTAGGAACAAGAGTATATGTTAAAGTATTTATTTTTAATTTTTAACTCTTTAGTCTGCCTTTCCTGTCTTCATTGAAGTATATCAACTTCTCTGATTTCAGAACTGATGAGTTAATACAAAAAAAATTCGTGAGAAATTTACCCAGTGCACTGTGCTAACCATCACACACAGGTTGAGCACCTTTATTGACTGTGAATGGATACTGTTAAGTCCCTCACTATTATAGTTTTTTTCACTTATATTCAATTTTGCACTGATCCTTCCTTGTAAAACTTGATAGAAACCTCCAGTAATTTAATTTTCTCTTGGTTTCTCTTCTTATTCCTACAAATAACTCAAGTAATGAACTTTACTTTCAAAATGTGCTATTAAATAATATATCCAATAACTTTATATTTTATATAATATTCTTATATTTGAATTGTTATTTTTTAAGATATCCAGCCATGAAAATATTCCAAAGCCAAATTATAGCTTCATATTTCAAGAGGCTAGAAGACAGTCATTTTCACTGTGTCACAGTTGTTTCAGTATTTTTCAATTCCCTTAATCAAAATATTAAGCTTTCATTTAGACTGCCAGGAGGTTGTTGGCTAAGGTTGCAGAATTTTTCAGCTCTTGCTGTCAGAAGAGAGTCCATGAGAAGAATGGGCCTCGTGAGAAAAACAGTATTTCAGCTGAAAGGATTTAATATAGGAAATTTGCTACATAAGAATAGGAGGCTAGAAAAATGAAAGGAAACACTGTGGTAATGATTTTAGGAAACAGCTACCATGTCCTAGGACAGATCTCCAGACCTAAGAACTCAGAAGAGAGGCCCTACAGTTGGTGCTGAAACCTCCAAGGAGAGGCCCAGTTGCTGGTCGTATGTGCTGAGGAAGCAGGAAGGGGCTATTTCTCCATGTGCTAATAGAAGCTGGGAGCTGGAGTCAGGTCCCCCTGCGGAGGTGACGCTGCAGGAACAGCAAGTCAGATAGAACATTAGCTCTGTCCCAGTCAGTCTCCCCCTAGTGCCCGCTTACTGGCAGAACCTTAAAAAGGCCAGCTTGCCAAAGAGCCTCTGAAATGGGACTTGCAGAGACCCAACCTGTGCATCACAGGTGAGAGTTTAGAAAGGAAGGCAAGTCAAGGCTGAGAGACTGTAGATAAACAACCAACAAGTCTCTTGTGCAGTAGATCGAGGGTCTGCACATGCAGTAGGCTCCAAGCTTTGGTCTCTGGATATCTGTCTAGTATCTTCCCTCCAACTTTGGTTGGCTCTTTCCTCTCAGTAATTTAACATTTCCTTCCTTATCTTCTTTTCCTTCCTCCCTCTATTCCTTATCTCTCTTCATCTTCTTTTGTTTCCCTCTGATGCTCGCTGAGTTTCAGTAAATGTTAGAATGTGGCTTTACAAAATAATATAGAAACCATGGCTCAAAGGAAAACCCTTGGCTGCATATAATCCCAAAAGAATGTGTTTGTCACTCAGTCATGTCTGACTCTTTGTGACCCCACGGACCATAGCCTGCCAAGCTCTTCTCTCTATGGGATTCTCCACGCAAGAATACTGGAGTGGACAGCCATTCCCTTCTGCAGGGAATCTTCCCGACTCAAGGACTGAACCCAGGTCTTCTGCATTGCAGAAAGATTCTTTACTGTCTGAGCCACAAGGGAAGTCAGTCCCAAAAGAATGCAAGATATATTTAAGTATTTTGATGGTCCACACAAAACAGGTAATAATCGATTATAAACAGTAACATCCAAACTTCCTAATGCATTATGATAATGGAACTGTCTCTTTTGATTTCTGGACAGTTTCTAAACTATCACTCCTTTCCCCCCACCCCACATGCGTTGTCAGATGGATCATCAGTGGGAACACTGAGTAGACATCAGGCTGTCAGCACTGAAGCAGTGCCTGTAGTCTCACTCACCGAGCTGGACATACAGAGAAGTGAGCTCCAAGGAGGCCAATGAGAGGAGTGGGGCTTCCCCAGTCAAAGGGATGCTCTAGGCTCCAGCAGTGGAGCCAGTTGTCTGGACTAGAGCAACTCGGTAGGAAGCCGACTCCACCTGCAAACTTTCAAGAGGGACTGGGTTAAATTCCAAGACTACAGGACAGTAGCTCAAATTCCACAGATGTTTTTTAGCACCCGGTATTCCTTGACCCTCATTTTGTGTTCTTGAATGCTAATTGGAAAAGTAGCCTTTCATTCTACTTTTTCCTTGTTGCTTTGTTTTTCTTACCTCTTAGCACTGTATATTTTGAAGACTGACCCCAAAGCATCTTTCTTCCATAACAAATAAATGATGCTATAAAATTTACCTGTTTCAGACCCTTTATCAGGCTTTAGAGGCAGCAACAGAAAGATGGCTTGATCTCCAGCTCGGTTAGGTGTCGGTTCAAATAAATTCTTTTTTTCCTAAATGTACCCTGCAGCTTTATTTTTGGGTTTTGGTATTCCAGCATTAATCAGAGCAGATTATTTTTATTATCTAATTCTTACAAATACTGTCACCTTGAAATGTGTGATTGGCTAGAGAAACAGCATGGAATGACAGAATTTGGAAAGCATGTCCTCTGGTCATTTCTAAGTCTTATCCCTCAACATCCGATCCATAGATGTGAACATCTGTATCCCTTGAACCAAGCAGCTTTGTTGCTGTTATCAAAATATGTTCAACTTTTTTAAATGCTTTACTTACTTGTGTGTGTTACTTGCTCAGTCATGTCTGACTCTTTGCAACCTCATGAACTGTAGTCCACCAGGCGCCTCTGTCCATGGGATTGTCCAGGCAAGAATACTGGAGTGAGTTGCCATTCCCTTCTCCACGGGATCTTCCCAACCCATAGATTGAACCTGGGTCTCCCGCATTGCAGGCAGATTCTTTACCATCTGAGCCACCAGGAAAGCCTGTCTCCTGGTAAATTTCTATAATCTCAAGTTTTCCTGGATTGGTCAGTGTCTTTGAACAAATCTTTAACGTGGTTTAACAAAGCAATTTATACTCTGGTCCCTCCCCAGCTTTCTAGTTTTTTCCCCACTCTTCTCCCTTCTTCCTTCAGAGCTAAAACCACATTGATGGTCTTCAGTTCTCCAAATGAAGTGTTCCCTCTCTCTCACAGTTGTGACTTCCCTTGGCTGAGACTAAGGTGCCTGCAGTGGAAATGGTGAGATGATTGGATTTGGGGAAATGAGGAAGTGGAGCCAAGTGATGGATTCAATGTGGAATCTGGAGGGGAGAGAGGAGTCGATGCTGGTCTCTGGGTGTGGAGACTGAGCATCTGGGTGAATGGGGAAGACAGTGGCAGAAGGGAAATGGAGGGGTTTACTTTGAAGTCCGTCACCTTTGCAATGACTGGACTTGTTTTCCATGATGACCTTGTCCTTCACTGTGGAGGAACCCTTCCCACTCCTGTGTGGGGAGACCTTCCGTTTAGGGCTGCCTGGTTGAAATCATCAGTGAAATCACACGGAGGTCCCAACAGGATATATAAACTCAGCCACTTGATACCATCTTGGTTTGAGCTGGTTGTGGTTGCTGATTCCTCTGGCAGGAATGGCAGGATTAGACCTTAGGGGACTAAGGGACTTGCATCACCCAGCTTCAGAGTTGGGGATTGTCCTCTGTGCTCCATCCACCCCAGGTGTAAACCTTATGTTTTGTTCTAGAGCTTCTGACTACCAGTTGGTTTTTAATTCAGCAAATCATCACAAATAACAAATAGTGTTCCTTTTCTAACCTTTGATTTTTGAATCAGTTTTCTTTTTTATTGCTTTCTTTAGAAATACAGGCATATCTTGTTTTATTGCAATTCCCAGATAATGTTTTTTGTTTTGTTTTGTTTTTAATAAGTTCGTGAAGCAAGTCGAGAATCTACAGGTACCATTTTTCCAACAGCTTTGCTCACTCCATGTCTGTGTCACTTTTTGGTAATTCTCACAATATGTCAAACTTTTTCACTATCATTACATTTGTTCCGGTTATTTGTGATCAGTGATTTTCGGTATTACTTGCTGAGGTCTCCAATGATGTTTAGTATTTTTTAGCAATGATTTATTATTATTATTTTGCTTAATTAATTTATTTTTTTAATTGAAGGATAATTGCTTTACAGAATTTTGTTGTTTCTGTCAAACATCAACAAGAATCACCCATGGGTATGCCCATGAGCAATAAAGTATTTTATAAATTAAGGTCTGTACATTGTTTTCTCAGGCCTAATGCTACTGAACACTTGCTAGGCTACAGTGTAGTCCAAACATAACTTTTATTCAGCCTGGGAAGCCAGAAATTTTGTATAACTCACTTTATTGTGATATTTACTATACTCTGGTGTTCTGGAAGTAAACCCCCAATATCTCTAAGGGATCCTGTACCTCTTTCCTTTCTGGAAAGCAAGTGACAGTCTGTTCTGAAAGCTTTAATGTGGACATGAAACGAGTCAACATGTTGTAAAATGTGATGCTGCAGAGGACCGGCAGCCAGCTTCGGGAGGGGCTGGAGAAATGACAGATACTGATGAAGGGCATAACCGACAGGCTTGCCACCATGAAGTCCTGTGGTTCTAGGTGCTGAAGGTGTTGTTGTTTAGTTGCTAAGTTGTGTCTGACTTTTGTGCCACCCCATGGATGGTAGCCTGCCAGGCTCGTCTGACCAAGGGGCAAGAATACTGGAGCGGGCTGCCGTTTCTTGTAAAAGTACATTTTGTTGCACTGGTGAACATATTTGCACAAAGGCAGAGTTCATTTCAGTTCAGTCGCTCAGTCACGTTCAACTCTTTGCGACCCCATGAATCGCAGTACTCCAGGCCTCCCTGTCCATCACCATCTTCCGGAGTTCACTCAGAGTCAATTCCATCGAGTCCGTGATGCCATCCAGCCATCACATCACCTGTCATCCCCTTCTCCTATTGCCCCTAATCCATCCAGCATCAGAGTATTTTCCAATGAGTCAACTCTTCGCGTGACGTGGACAAAGTACTGGAGTTTCAGCTTTAGCATCATTCCTTCCAAAGAAATACCAGGGCTGATCTCCTTCAGAATGGACTGCTTGGATCTCCCTGCAGTCCAAGGGACTCTCAAGAGTCTTCTCCAACATCACAGTTCAAAAGCATCAGTTCTTCAGTGCTTAGCCTTCTTCATAGTCCACCTCTCACATCCATACATGACTACTGGAAAATCCATAGCCTTGACTAGATGGACCTTAGTTGGCAAAGTAATGTCTCTGCTTTTGAATATACTATCTAGGTTCGTCATAACTTTTCTTCCAAGGAGTAAGCGTCTTCTAATTTCATGGCTGCAGTCACCATCCACAGTGATTTTGTAGCCCCCAAAAAATAAAGTCTGACACTGTTTCCACTGTTTCCCCATCTATTTCCCGTGAAGTGATGGGACCAGATGCCATGATCTTCGTTTTCTGAATGTTGAGCTTTAAGCCAACTTTTTCGCTCTCCTCTTTCACTTTCATCAAGAGGCTTTTTGGCTCCTCTTCACTTTCTGCCATAAGCGTGGTGTCATCTGCATATCTGAGATTATTGATATTTCTCCTGGCAATCTTAATTCCAGCTTGTGTTTCTTCCAGTCCAGTATTTCTCATGACGTAGTCTGCATAGAAGTTAAATAAGCAGGGTGACAATATACAGCCTTGACATACTCTGTTTCCTATTTGAAACCAGTCTGTTGTTCCATGTCCAGTTCTAACTGTTGCTTCCTGACCTGCAGACATTTTCTCAAGAGGCAGGTTAGGTGGTCTGGTATTCCCATCTCTTTCAGAATTTTCCACAGTTTATTGTGATGCACACAGTCAAAGGCTTTGGCATAGTCAATCAGCAGAAATAGATGTTTTTCTGAAACTCTCTTGCTTTTTTGATGATCCAGCAGATATTGGCTATTTGATCTCTGGTTCCTCTGCCTTTTCTAAAACCAGCTTGAACATCAGGGAGTTCACTGTTCACGTATTGCTGAAGCCTGGTTTGCAGAATTTTGAGCGTTACTTTACTAGCATGTGAGATGAGTGCAATTGTGTGGTAGTTTGAGCATTCTTTTGCATTGCCTTTCTTTGGGATTGGAATGAAGACTGACCTTTTCCAGTCCTGTGGCCACTGCTGAGTTTTCCAAATTTGCTGGCATGTAGAGTGCAGCACTTTCACAGCATCATCTTTGAGGATTTAAAACAGCTCTACTGGAATTCCATCACCTCCACTAGCTTTGTTCATAGTGATGCTTTCTAAGGCCCACTTCACTTCACATTCCAAGATGTCTGGCTCTAGATTAGTGATAACATTATCATGATTATCTGGGTTGTGAAGATCTTTTTGTACAGTTCTTCTGTGTATTCTTGCCACTTCTTTTTAATATCTTCTGCTTCTGTTGGGTCCAGACCATTTCTGTTCTTATCAATCCCATCTTTGCATGAAATGTTCCCTTGGTATCTCTAATTTTCTTGAAGAGATCTCTAGTCTTTCCCATTCTGTTCTTTTCCTCTATTTCTTTGCATTGATCGCTGAAGAAGGCTTTCTTATCTCTTCTTGCTAGTCTTTGGAACTCTGCATTCAGATGCTTATATCTTTCCTTTTCTTATTTGCTTTTCACCTCTCTTCTTTTCACAGCTACTTGTAAGGCCTCCCCAGACAGCCATTTTGCTTTTTGCATTTCTTTTCCATGGGGTGGTCTTGATCCCTGTCTCCCGTACAGTGTCACGAACCTCATTCCATAGTTCATCAGGCACTCTATCTATCAGATCTAGGCCCTTAAATCTATTTCTCACTTCCACTGTATAATCATAAGGGATTTGATTTAGGTCATACCTGAATGGTTTAGCGGTTTTCCCTACTTTCTTCAATTTGAGTCTGAATTTGGTAATAAGGAGTTCATGATCTGAGCCACAGTCAGCGCCTGGTCTTGTTTTTGTTGACTGTATAGAGTTTCTCCATCTTTGACTGCAAAGAATATAATCAATCTGATTTCGTGTTGAACATGTGGTGATATCCATGTGTAGAGTCTTCTCTTGTGTTGTTGGAAGAGGGTGTTTGCTATGACCAGTGTACTTTCTTGGCAAAACTATATTAGTCTTTGCCCAGCTTCATTCCACATTCCAAGGCTAAATTTGCCTGTTCCTCCAGGTGTTTCTTGACTTCCTACTTTTGCATTCCAGTGCCCTATAATGAAAAGGACATCTTTTTTGGGTGTTAGTTCTGAAAGGTCTTGTAGGTCTTCATAAAGCCGTTCAACTTTACTTTCTTCAGCATTATTGGTTGGGGCATAGACTTGGATAACTGTGATACTGAATGGTTTGCCTTGGAGAATAACAGAGATCATTCTGTCATTTTTGAGATTGCATCCAAGTACTGCATTTCAGACTCTTTTGTTGACCATGATGGCCACTCCATTTCTTCTGAGGGATTCCTGCCCGCAGTAGTAGATATAATGGTCATCTGAGTTAAATTCACCCATTCCAGTCCATTTTAGTTTGCTGATTCCTAGAATGTCGACATTCACCCTTGCCATCTCTTGTTTGACCACTTCCAGTTGGCCTTGATTCATGGACCTGACATTCCACATTCCTATGCAATATTGCTCTTTACAGCATCGGATCTTGCTTCTATCACCAGTCACATGCACAGCTGGGTATTGTTTTTGCTTTGGCTCCATCCCTTCATTCTTTCTGGAGTTATGTCTCCACTGATCTACAGTAGCATTTTGGGCACCTAATGACCTGGGGAGTTCCTCTTTCAGTATCCTATCATTTTGCCTTTTCATACTGTTCATGGGGTTCTCAAGGCAAGAATACTGAAATGGCTTGCCATTCCCTTCTCCAGTGGACCACATTCTGTCAGACCTCTCCACCATGACTTGCCTGTCTTGGGTTGCTTCACAGGCATGGCTTGGTTTCACTGAGTTAGAAAAGGCTGTGGTCCTACTGTGATTAGATTAACTAGTTTTCTGTGAGTATGGATTCAGTGTGTCTGCCCTCTGATGCGCTCTTGCAACACCTACCATCCTACTTGGGTTTCTCTTACCTTGGGCGTGGGGTATCTCTTAACAGCTGCTGAAGGTTATAGTTTTTGTGTGTGTGTATGTGTGTGCATTCAGTTTATTTTAGATTATGTTTTCTGTTCACATAAAGGGTGTGGTTTTGTTCTGTTGTTGTTAAGTTGCTTAGTCATTTCTGACTGCTGATGACCCAATGTACTGCAGCACACTAGGCTTCCCTGTCCTTCACCATCTCTTAGGGTTTGCTTGAACTCATGTCCATTGAGTCAGTGATGTCACCTAACCATCTCATCCTGTGTCATTCTCTGTTCCTCCTTCCCTCAGTCTTTCCCAGCATTAGGGCCTTTTCTAATGAGTTGGCTCTTCACATCAGGTGGCCAAAGTATTGGAGCTTCAGCCTCAGCATCAGTCCTTCCAATGAATATTCAAGGTTGATTTCCTTTAGAATTGACTGGTTTGATCTCCTTGCAGTCCCAGGGACTTTTAAGTCTTCTCTAATACTGCAGTTCCAAAGCATGAGTTCTTCAGCACTCAGCTTTTTTATAGTCCAGCTCTCATATCCATTCATGACTACTGGAAATCCATACCTTTGACTATACAGATCTTCATCAGCAAAGCAATGTTTCTGCTTTTTAATACACTGTCTAGATTTGTCACAGCTTTTTTCCCAAAGAGTAAGTATCTTTTTATTTTAAGGCTGCAGTCACTCTCTGCAGTGATTTTGGAGCCCAAGAAGATAAAATCTGTCACTGTTTCCACTGTTTCCTGATCTATGTGCCATGAAGTGATGGGACTGGATGCCATGATCTTAGTTCTAAATGCTGAGTTTTAAACCAGCTATTTCACTCTCCTCTTTTGCCTTCATCAAGAGGCTCTTTAGTTTCTCTTGGCCTTCTGCCATAAGGGTGTTGTTATCTGAAGATCTGAAATTTTTTACATTTCTCTCAGCAATCTTGATTCCAGCTTGTACTTCATCCAGCCCAGCATTTCACATGATGTACTTGGCATAGAAGTTATATAAGCAAGGTGACAATATACAGCGTTGACATACACCTTTCCCAATTTTGAACCAGTCTATTATTTTATATCCAGTTCTAGTTATTGCTTCTTGTCCTCATACAGATTTCTCAGGAGGCAGGTAAGGTGGTCTGGTATTTCCATCTCTTGAAGAATTTTCCACAGTTTGTTCTGATCCACATGGTCAATGGCTTTAGCATATTCAATGAAGCAGAAGGTGATAATTTTCTGGAATCCTCTTGTTTTTTCTATGGTCCAGTGGATGTTGGTAATTTGATCTCAGGTTCCTCTGCCTTTTCTAAATCCAGCTTGTACATCTGGAAGTTCACAGTTCACATCCTGTTGAAGCTTAGCTTGAACGATTTTGAGTATTACTTTGCTAGCATGTGAAATGTGTACATTGTGCAATAGTCTGAACATTCTTTGGCAATGGAATGTAAGCCAACCTTTTCCAGTCCTCTGGCTTCTTCATATCACCTGCATTCTCCCTAGAAGAATGAGCAAAGGAGGCAGATGAAAATCTGCACTTGCTGTAACAGTGTTGTTGTCTCTGTTTTACATTTTCACTGTGTAATTATTCTTTGGAAATGAATGATGAAGGACCAAAACCAGGAATAGGAATCTCGAATTCCACCTCTTATATCTGTAAGCAATCTTATGCATATTCTTTACCTCTTTTCCTCAGCTCAAGCCTCTGCTAAGTACTTTTCCCAGAGAAATCAAATCTGGAAACTAATGTAATATACCCACCTGAAAAACACAAAAACAACTCAAACCTAACTAGAGTTTTACGTAAATTCTGTTTTTCACCTTCATGGAATTTTTCTTTCATAAGCCTACATGGATACAGTTAGAACATTTCAGAAGAGAAATCTCCTTCAAAAACATGCCAAGAGCTTTCATTCAAGTTTTTAGAAGAAAGATAATTAATATGGAAGTAGAGAGCACAATAGGGCTTCCCTCATAGCTCAGTCGGTAAAGACTCTGCCTGCAATGCAAGAGAACCAGGTTCAATTCCTGGGTCGAGAAGATCCCCTGGAGAAGGAAATGGCAATCCATTCCAGTATTCTTGCCTGGAAAATCCCATGGACAGAGGAGCCTGGCAGGCTACAGTCCATGGGGTCACAAGAGTCAGACACAACGTAAACAACTAAACCACCACCAGAGAGCTCAATAAGGGAAAATAAATACTTCATGAAGGAGGTGCTTACATGGAAAAGCAGCAGATTTGGGAGAGCAATGATGGAGGTGCCCATGACCCAGCATTCATCATTCGGTGGGTAATAATAACGATTTATTATTTCAGGACCTAAGAAAAAATTCAGAGTGTCCAGTCCCTGAGAAAATCACAAGGACCCTTTTTATGAGACACCCAACTTCCAAGGCTGGACAACTCTCCCTGTGTCACCTGGCAGCCAAAAGCAGAAGTCTAATACTCAGATCTTCACCTCCCTACTCTATTCGTCCCTAATGGGATCTCCCTTTAATGTTTGTCACCATGTTGAAAACTCTTTCTGGCATCTTTCCTTACTGGACTTTTCTTCCACCCTCTCCTGCCCCCACTTTTCCCTGCAGCCACTCCATTATCACTGATGGCATCCTGCCAATGAAAACTAATCGTATTACCTTGCAGTGGCTCCATTTAATCTTTATGTGTAGGACAGCTCCCTGGAATATCTGGCTGCATCGCACTCCTGCTCCTCTCAACTCCCCCTCCTCTCTCTCTCTCTTTTCTTCTTTATCTTTTCCAATATTTGACATAAACGAATTTGAAGTCTTCATGTGCAACGATGGTTTGACCCTCCCTCATTTTCCCTCTCACTCTCCGTCTTGTCCACAGTCATCAACCTGAAGCATGTGGTCCTCCAGGTCCACATCCCTCATCCTGTCAGCCCTGCATCCCCTGCCTTAGCTGTTCCCCATGCCAGCTGGACTCATCCTCCCCTTGATCTCACCTTGTGGTCTTGACAAACCACACCACTGGGCACTCACCCAGTCACACCCTGAAGTTAGTTTCGTTTGTATTGAACTTTCAACCTTCATGTACTGTGTGCCTGTTACTTATCATGTACAGGGCCAGGGCCCTGAGACGCAACAGCGAACAAGGAAAACTGCATAATTGCATAACCCTGCCCTGAAGGAGCTGCCAGGCTCATCCCCAGTCCACGTGGCCCACGATGGTCCCTGTGTCTGGAAAGGCCACTGTCCACCCACCCCTGTTTCTGCGTGTTCATGCCTGTCCTTTCTTCAAGGTCTAGCTCATTGCCTTCTCTCCTCCTTGAAGCTCATCCTCAGATCCTCCGACCAGAAGCCATCTCTTCTGTTACTAAACCCTTGTTCCTTTTTTTTCCCTGCGTGATAAACATTTGAAATTTTCTTTTCTCTCTGCTCTCAGTCCAAGCTCCCCAGGGTCAGGGTCTGTGGTGTATATGTGATTTCATCTTCCACAGCATCTAGCAAAGTGCCATCAGCGCACTTAAATGTGCAATAAATGTTTGCAGAATCAATTCAGAAATTAATGAAAATTTACTTTGTGTTCCTCAAATGTGTTTTGGCTATGTGTTACTCCTGTTTGTAAGCATGAAATATAGTTGATTTACAACATTTTGTTATTTTCAGATGTATAGCAAAGTGATTCACCTAAATATGTATATATTTTTTCAGAATATTTTCAATGGCAGACAGTTACAGGATATTGGATATAGTTACCTGTGTTATACATTAAACCTATTTTGCTTATCTGTTTCATTTATGGTAGTTTGTTTTTACTGATCCCATCTTAATTTATATGCCCTCTCCTTTCCTCTTTGGTAACTGAGTTTGTTTTCTGTATCTGTGAGTCTATTTCTGTTTTATATGTTGGTTTGTTTGTATTAGGTTTAGGTTCCACATACAAATGATATCATATTTGTCTTTCTCTGTCTGATTTACTTCACTAATTTGATTCTCTAATTTCACCCATGTTGGTGAGAATGACAATATTTCATCATTTATTATGGTCTGAGTAATATGCCACTGTGCATAAGTATGTGTGTGTGTGTGTGTGTGTGTGTGTGTGTGAATGTGTGTGTGTGTGTATCAGATTTTCTTAAACCAATCATCTCTTGATGGGCACTTAGGTTGTTTCCATATTTTTGCTATTTTAAGTATTACTACTATGAACGTTGTTGTATGTATCTTTTTGAATTAGGGTTTTTGTCTTTTCTAGTTACAAGCCCAGTACTGAGGTTGTTAGATCATATGTATTTTCAGCTTTTTTCAGAAATTTCCACACTGTTTTTCCCTCGTGGCTGCACCAAGTTACATCCCCACCGACAGTGCAGGAGGTGCATCCTTTCCTCCACCCTCTCCAGCATTTGTTCTGTGTAGACTCTGATGGTGGCCATTCTGACCCATGTGAGTGATACCAAATTATGATTTTGATTAACATTTCTGTGATAAATAGTGATGTGGAGCATCTTTTCATGTGCATGGTGGTCTTCTGTATGTGTTCTTTGGAGAAATGTCTGTTTAGGTCTTCTGTGCATTTTTGGTTGGTTTTTTGATATTGAGTTATGTGACTTGTTTGTATACTTTAGATATTAAAACCCTGTCAGTCACATCATTTGATTTTATTCCATTCATTTGGGGTTGTCTCTTCATTTTGTTGGTGTTGTTCTTTGCTATTCAAAAGCTTTTGAGTTTGATTAGGTCCTATTTGTTTACTTTTGCTTTTTTTCTTTTGCTTTGGGAGACTGATCAAAGAAAACATTGTTGTGATTCATGTCAAAGAGTGTTAATAAATTTATATTAAAAATTTAAAAAAGAATGTTCTGTGTTTTCCTATAGTTTTATAATATCCAGTTTTATATTACGTCTTTAAACCATTTTGAGTTTATTTTGTATATATATGGATTATTTTGTATGGTTGTATATATACAAAAAAACATAGTGTGTTCTAATTTCATTTATTTCTATGTAGGTGTCCTGCTTTCCCAGGACTATTTGCCAATGAGACTGTCTTCTCCATTGTATACTCCTGAGTACTCTTTCATAGATTAATTGACCATAGGCATTTGGAGACCTGTGTTTTAATTGTACTTTTTCTTCCTTGACATCAGAATGAGTAGTTATGTTCTGTCATGTTATATAAAATTGTACATTCAGAGCATCTCAATTGGCCAAGTTACAGAAGATATAAATTTTTATGTGGCTGTGACAGATTCTATTATTCTTGGGCTCTTTTGAGAAAGCTGCCCTTAGCAAAGATCCACAGGACTGAACAAAAGATTAAGAGGAAAATGGACTTTATGAGACTTCATAAATATTTCTCATTAAATACAAAGAATGGAATTAACTGTAATACCTCTTTAAAATTAAAAATTACTGTAATGTGGAAAAACAACCTGTGTCTTGTTTAGAGTTTCAGCATACACTCTTAAGATATTTTACTCTAAAAGAACAAAGTACTACTTAACATCAGAACAGTTTTTATAGTTATATCATGTGAGGAAATTGTTTCAGACACTCCCACCCCTTCCCTCCCAAAATCACTGACCAAAGTCACTAATAAGTATAAAGCAGAACTGAGCCCCTTCCTCTTTCGATTTCCAGTTAGCAGACCTATTGCGCTTTAGTCGCTCAGTCGTGTCTGTGTCTGACTCTTTGTGACCCCATGGCCTGTAGCCGGCCCAGCTCCTCTGTCAATGGGATTCCCCAGGCAGGATACTGGAGTGGGGTGCCATGCTCTCTTCAGGGGATCTTCCCAACCCAGGGATCAAACCCAGGTCTCCTGCGTTTCAGGTGGATTCTTTACTGTCTGAGCCACCAGGGAAGCCCAAGAACACTGGAGTGGGTAGCCTGTCCCTTCTCCAGGGGAACTTCCCCAGCCAGGAACTGAATCAGGGTCTCCTGCATTGCAGGTGGATTCTTACCATCTGAGCTACCTGGGAAACCCAGCAGACCTCTTAATGAGCAATAAAAGGGGTGAAAGGAAGGCATTTAGAATGAAAGAAAAAGGAGCAGAGAAAGATAATTTGTGAAAACAGGTTCAGGTCCTGGGCAGTTCAGACAGAGCTGCCTCCATGTGCTGTGTGGTCCATGATCACTAGAATTACAAGCTCAGTTTCTTAATTGCCTCTTTGATCTTATCCAAGGAGAAAATTGCATTGAGAGAGAGAGAGAGAGAGAGAGAGAGAGAGAGAGAGTGTGTGTGTGTGTATGTAGAGCAATTCTACTAAAGCTGCTATGTAGCAGCTCCTTTTGCCAGACTTTCACTCTTAGAATAATAAACTACAACCACAGCCAACTTCAAGAAACATCTTAACCTTTCAGATAAAGGATTCTGCCCCTCTTAGCAGCTGACAGTAATCCAGAACCCTAAAGAAATTTCTGAAGCATCTTCTTCTTTCCCAAATACTGCTCAGATTCTGTCAAACCAACTTGACAGTTTGCTGTCAGGCCCCTGCCATCTGGTTTGTCTGACATCAACCTGCTTTTTAGATAAATTGACTTTCATTTTCTTGAATCAAGGTATTTGCCAACTCTGTGTATCTGTATAAATATCCCTGAAAGCTCAGAGTCTGAGAGCTAAAAGCACTAACTAATGATAACAACCCCAAGTGCCCTGGGCAGAATATCAGATGCTACATACTGCTGAGTGTCAGTAATCATACTGTAAAATTTCCATTTTTTTCCTTTCCTATAACCTTATAATAATAAAAGATCAGGTTAGGCCTTTGTCTGCCAAGTAAAACAGGGGAATCAAACCATTTAAACACCAGCCAGACCTACCACCCAAATAGATTCTCCCTATTTTCTCTGTCCTGCCTGTTTCTGAAATATTGTCCAAGTTATAATATAGCTGTGAAACATTTGGTGCTCATGGTAAAGAACCCACATGCCATTGCAAGAGACTCACAAGAAACATGGGTTCAATCCCTTGGAGATGGAAATGGCAATTTACTCTTTATTCTTGCCTGGAGAATCCCATTGACAGAGGGGCCTGATGGGCTGCAGTCCATAGGGTTGCAAAGAGTTGGACACAACTGAAGTGACTTCACACACACACACACACACACACATACAATATGTTACTGTGAAACACTAGTGCTAATTGGTTTCTTTCTGCTGATTAACAGGTTTTGGATTCAGGGAGACTGAAAGAATATACCCGGCCATATGATTTGCTGCAAGATACAGACAGCCTCTTTTACAAGATGGTGCTAACGCTGGGCGAGGCAGAGGCCTCTGCCCTCACTGAAAGGGCAAAACAGGTGAGCCTGCTGCAGGGTGTTGTAGTTCGTCTCCTGGTTCACTCTTCAGAATCTCCACCAGGGGTCTCTGTGCCCTTTTCAATCATAAACCTCCAGACACTAAGCTTCATGACTGGGTCTTAACAACGTGTGGTAGGTTGAAAGCAGGTCTGCTGAGAATCTGTAGCTATGGTAGGGGTGGGGTTTAGGATGAGTGTGCGCTTCTGTGCACGCACACCTGTGCCTAAGAGACAGATTTTGGATAGGACTCACCGCACGCTAGGACCCTAGGTTCAGAGTCCCCTAGAGCACAGAACACTCTCATTGTGCAGACCCTTTGTGTTTCATTCTGATTGGTCCTCAGCACGTTTGTGATGCAAGTGCTGCCCAGAAACATCCGTGAAATTTGAGAGTTTAAGGGAAAAAATTCTGGAATATCTTGAGACTAGAAAGATTTACCAGGAAAAGGTATAAGTTGCTTCTGTTTCTAACCTGTTGAGAAAACTCCTACGTGTTACTGTCACTTAATCCCTAATTCTTTGTTGTTTAGAATTTTATTCAATTACCCTGTCCTCACCCATGCTCCCTCTAACTTCTAGAAGAAGGTATATTGTCATCAGGATAAATCAGGAATTCACAATACCTTAGCACTGTACTCTGAATGGTGCTTGAAGATGAGGTGGATGAGAGCACTAAGCGCTGTACATGGTGTGAGGAAGGCCCTCGATGAGTGACCTTCAGTCACGTGGTGCCTTTCTAACAAATGAGAAGTGGTAGTATCTTGGACAGAGGTGACACCTGAGGTCTAGTTTAAGGGACTTAGCCATTGTCAGGCAGCCACCTGTAATTCATTCTGGAACAAGGGGGATTGACATTGATGGGAAGATAGGTGGATGGAGGGAAGGTGTGGTGTTCTTGCTGCCTGAGATGCATGGTTTGGGGTGGGATGAGGCTTCAGGCTGTATGTGGTGAGGCTTCCGCCATGAAAATTTATGTCTGGGCAGTAAATTATGGATGCATTTTACCTTCTTCATGCTTTTCTGCATTTCCCAGATTTTCACTTGTAAGTAGAATAAAATTGTGTGATATTTAAAATATCTGTTAAAGAAAACATGCCCCAGTATCTAACAGTATTTCTGTATGAAAAATGTATCTAAAATATGGCCTAAATTCCCTCTGTCATTGTTTCATCTCAGTCCTCCTTAGAAATGGGGAAATGCACAGCAGTACCTTCCACTCTTCATAGGGTAGGAGATAGCTTTTTGTAAGTACTGTACTGTATGCATATGTTGAGAAGCTGAACATGGAGCTCTGTATTTTTGTACCTAAAATTCACAGACTGCTTTCATCTACTACAGTGTCTCCCAGTCAGAGTTTCCCTCCTGAGATCTGATAATCATTTGTGATTTCCCATATAACCTAGTCACAAAGAAGCAAGGACTCTTACAACCCTTTTGTTCTTTAGAACTTAGGCATTACACATTTTGATGTGTCAAAGTGTTCATTTAAAAACTATATTATCCTTATGTATGATCAAGTCGTTGAATAATGAGAAATTGATCTCTAGGTTTTGAGTTAGTAAAATGATTTTTCTTATCAGTTTAGTCTTAAAAACATATTTGGGAATCAGAATGTCAGGAGGTTTGGCATCATGTCCAGCCCCAGCGAAGGTTTGAATGGGGCTTCTTCCTCCATAGAATAAATACACCCCTGGTTTTTCCTATTGTGCCTCTAGTAGTGATATGATTTGTTTCACATGAAGCAGTGGACCTAAGAATGTGTTGCTTTAGGAGAAGGACTGTAAAACTCATAAGCGTGTGGTTTTTGTCTTCCCCCCTCAGGTGCACTCTGAAAGGGAATAACCAGATACCACTCACAGTGACCATGTGATTATGAATATTATGAATGGCCAATGGACAACTCTCAGCCTTCCCAACTTTTGAATCAACTCTGTGATTCTACCGTAAGTTCATGTCTACTCCAAAGTCATTGTTCCAATCAATTTCTGCACTGCGTAAATTATATTCTTTTTTACACCAGCAACAGATAGTGACATATTGTAAGATATTAATCTATAATTTTTCTCCAAGTTCACTCAATGATTTCAAGCTCTTGCAAAAGGATTTATTGTGTTTATTTATGAGTCATACTATTTTCTTTTTTATCCAAAATCAGAGGTACAGGCTACCAATAAAAGGTGTCTCCAAGGTTTTGTGTCTTGAGAGACTCTAGAGCCAAACTTATATTCTAAGTTTTGAGACAAAGTTCTCACAATTTGTTTTTACTGTTCCTGGAATTGCATCTTACTTTACAATTATATTACAGATCTTGAAGATCGGGTGAAGGCGCCGTTTTGTGTCACCACTTCCTTTATGTCACGTTTTCTGTCACCTATGATTCATTTTCCACCCAAAGACCTCTGGGTAAAATACTACAAAGAAAAGTAATAGGAAAAACATACTGTACATGTCATTTAAGTGACATTATAAAAAAGAGAGATGTCACCCTCCAAAAAAATATGGTTAACATACAGAAGGGCAATATCGTGCATTCATCTCCTGTGTCCCCTGCATTGCCGGCAGATTGTTTATTGCTGAGCCATTGGAGAAGCCCTCTAAAAGAGAAGGAAGAGAAAATATGCCTTATCAAAGTAGAAACCCCTCTAGGGGACTTGCTAATGAAAGACAGACATGTTCTAGACTCTTCTAGATAAAGGATTTTTTTTTACACTAAAAAAAATTGTGATAAAATATATATAACATAAAATTTGCATATAATCATTTTTAATCACACAATTTGGCATTAATCACACTCACAGTGTTGTGCAGCCACCATTGTCTGTGCAACTTTTGGTAATTATGTGCTTCCTATTCAGTGTGTTATTTCTGCAGAGTCACTTTGGTAAGTTTCACTTTTCTAGAGGTAGATCTTTTTCCTGTGAGTTTTGAGCTTGACTGGCATAAATTTACTCACAGTATCTTACATGCTTAATCTCTGCAGCATTTCTGTGCTCTTTTGGCCTTTAGTTTTCTTTGAAGCTTCTCATTTTTTATGAATAATTTTGTATAACTTTTCCTATTTTCAAAGAATCAAATTATTGCTTGATTGATACTATGCTTTTCTTTCTAGTTCATCATATCATTCTTTCTTTCAACTTTTTCTTTATTTTGAGATTTTTTTTCTCTGAATTCTTAAATTGGAAACAGATTAATAATATCATTATTTTTCTAACATAAGTATATAAAGCTGGCAATTTTTCTGTGATCCACTTTAGCTACAACCTACAAGTTTTGATACTTACCACCAGCCACTAGCCAAAGTATTATGTATTTTCTAATTCCCAGTTTAATTGATTAACTATATCTTTTACCCATGAGTTATTCACAAGTATAATATTCTCTAAATTTCAAATGCTAATGGCTTTTTTCTATTAGATTGAACACATGGAACTGCTAACATTCAGCCTTTTAAATAAAATGGCACTTTCATGTATTTAAATGTAATAGTTTTCTTTTATTAATATATAACAATTTCATTTTGGTCAGAAAACATTAGATTATGAATTTTAAACCAAAGGTAATGATATTCACACAAAAAGTCCTTGTTTCCACCATTTTGTGTTTTTAAAATGTTTTAAGTACATGTGTAACTAGTAATTTTCAAATAAAATTCCTCCCTGAGTACTGGAATGTTTTCTGATACATGTTGCAGGCTGGTTCTCTGGAATGCAGACTCAGATTGAGTTTAGTGCTGGGATGTTTATCAGGGCTGCCCTTGGAATCAACAGTGTGGAATCAGGAAGGAAGAAACGGGATAGGGCAGAAGGAAAGATCAAGCTGGATTACTGGCTGGATGACTTTAGCTGACCCCATGGGGCATCTGAAGTGAAGATGGCCCTTCAGGGTTGTCCTGACACAGCCAGTGGCCAGGTCTTTATACCTCCACCTGGAAGGGTCACTGCATGTAGCCTGGTGGTTTAAGGTTGCCCACTGGCAGCACCCCCCAGCAGCTGGGCAACGGGGTCCTTGAAGGCAGGTCTGAACAGCACGTCTCCATGTCTCCCCACATCCTGTGTCACAGGTCTAAGTTAGGTGACAAAGATGTACTGTGGGGGAAACTCTTGATGACTGATGTGTAAGTCAAAATGCTGAGTTAGTGATTCTCCTCAATAACCCCTGGTTTTAAAAATAGAGGAGAAGGTCCATGAAGGGGAGAAATCTCATTCTCCAGGGTCAGCCCAGTTGTCACCGCTTCTAGGAAGTCACCTTTAGATCAGTCATCATCCTAGGTAACTCATATTTCTGTAGGAAGCTGAGCACCTCTCATTTGTTAAACTGAACTATACTTGGTTAGGGTCCTATTGTCATCCAGTATCGTGATTTAAAATAAGGGGCCCTGTTCTTTCCATTTTACACAGGTTATGTAAACTATGTAGCCTGCCCTGACTATGAGTATTCATATGGTCTCAGTTCAGTTCATTCATTCAGTCGTGTCTGACTCTTTGCGACCCCATGAACCGCAGCACACCAGGCCTCCCTGTCCATCACCAACTCCCAGAGTCCACCCAAACCCATGTCCATTGAGTCAGTGATGCCATCCAACCATCTCATCCTCTGTCGACTCCTTCTCCTGCCCTCAATCTTACTCAGCATCAGGGTGTTTTCAAATGAGTCAGCTCTTCGCATCAGATAGCCAAAGTATTGGAGTTTCAGCTTGAACATCATTCCTTCCAAAGAAATTCCAGGGCTGATCTCCTTTAGAATGGACTGGTTGGATCTTCTTGCAGTCCAAGGGACTCTCAAGAGTCTTCTCCAGCACCACAGTTCAAAAGCATCAATTCTTCTGCACTCAGCTTTCTTTGTCCATATGGTCTGTTTTTTCACTAAACCAAGTGAGAAAAAGACTTGAAACTGTGCTCTCTTTACTTTGTGATTTCATCTTTGAACACAGTGTCTGTCACATAGGGGGTGCTCAGTAAATGTTTGTTGAATGAATAAATGATGACTGAGAACAAACCTTCCTGTCAACTTTGTAATTTTGCAATTCTAAGAAGTAGCCTGGGATAACAGAAAGCCCTGGTTTTGGAGTCAGTCACACTGATCTGCCTGTTAGGTCTTTCTCTGCTCTCACTAGCAGTGTGGGAGTCCAAAGAATGTACTGTCTAGAGTGGGATACTTGACAATGAAAGAAAAGCAGTAACCAGCCAGAGTCCCAGGGAAATAAACTGGCACCATCCTTGACAAAATGGACTATGGACACCCTACAGCCATGTAGCCTTAGTTACATACTTAGGCAAGTATCTTAACCTCTGAATCTAAGCTTCTTCATCTGGAAGATGGATATTCCTGCTCTTCGAGTTCTTTGGTTGGGATGATGGGTGAACCAAGAGCATCCAGAGACACAAGGTGGAATCACTGACCTTGGTGATTCCTAACCACCAGGAGAGGAGAGCAAGATGAGTGTGGATGAATGAGGTTTGTAGACTGTAGAAGGTGTATTTGAGGAGGTCCTCATCTGATGGCCTAAATCAGACTGTTCTTCTTCCCCATGTAGTTAAAATGACATAAATCTCCAGGGAGGAGCACAGGCTCTGGAGTCACCCTTTAGGGACAAATACTGGTTCTGGACATTGCTGACTGGGTTTGGATACAAATTCTGCTCCTGTTTACTATGGGCTCTTAAGGTTGGGAAGCCCACTGTGCTTCAGTGTATTTGGCTGAAAGTTGACATGGAGATAGTATGATTTACAGAGGGTTGTTGCAAAGATTAACTCTGACAGTGACACTCACTGTGTGGTCTGCAGACTAGTGCCCGTCCATAAACTGTTTGTAACTAGGTTAGAAGTAAGTACAGGAAACTCAAGAAAGCTAGAAACTCAGAGCCATCAGCTATTGCCATAACATCTACACTTAGGATGGATGTGATCCTGAATAGCCCAGAGACCAGTGTGAGTGTTGCACTTGAAGGGGAGGTACATACTAGCCATGCACAGTGGATCAGTGACTAAGTTGCAATGGGCTGAAAATGTAAAATCAAAACTGATATGTAATTCCAGACAGCTGAGAGACACTGCTTTTGAACAATGTTGGATATGTGATTAGCTGTTAATCAGTACTACCCTCTCCAGCACAGCCTTCTTATTTACCATCATAATTATGTTTAAAATGAGGCTATACCAGCTTTCAAAAGGAAATAGTATACATTATCAATGTTTTTAATAACATTTAAAATTTAGAAAGATTTAATTCCTGTTCAAGTTTCAGTTCAGTTTAGTCACTCAGTCATGTCAAACTCTTTGTGACTCCAGGGACTGCAGCATGCCAGGCTTCCTGGACCATCACCACTCCCAGAGGTTGCTCAAACTCATGTCCATCGAGTCAGTGATGCCATCAAGCCATCTCATCCTCTGTCATCCCCTTCTCCTCCTGCCTTCAATCCTTCCGAGCATCATGATCTTCTCCAGTGAGTCAGTTCTTCCCATCAGGTGGTCAAAGTATTGGAGCTTCAGCTTCAGCATCAGTCCTTCCAGTGAATATTCAGGACTAAATTCCTTTAGGATTGACTGGTTGGATCTCCTTACAGTCTGAGGGACTCTCAAGAGTCTTCTCCAACACCACAGTTCAAAAGCATCAATTCTTAGGCTCTCAGCTTCCTTCACAGTCCAACTCTCACATCCATACATGACCATTTGAAAAATCATAGCCTTGACTAGACGGCCCTTTGACAAAGTAATGTCTCTGCTTTTGAATATGCTATCTAGGTTGGTCATAACTTTCCTTCCAAGGAGTAAGTGTCTTTTAATTTCATGGCTGCAGTCACCATCTTCAGTGACTTGGGAGCCCCAAAAGATAAAGTCTGACACTGTTTCCCCATCTATTTCCCATGAAGTGATGGGACCGGATGCCATGATCTTCGTTTTCTGAATGTTGAGCTTTAAACCAACTTTTTCACTCTCCTCTTTCACTTTCATCAATAGGCTTCTTATTTCCTCTTCACTTTCTGCCATAAGGGTGGTGTTATCTGCATATCTGGGGTTATTGATATTTCTCCTGGCAATCTTGATTCCAGCTTGTGCTTCCTCCAGCCCAGCGTTTCTCATGATGGACTCTGCATATAAGTTAAATAAGCAGGGTGACAATATACAGCCTTGATGTACTTCTTTTCCTATTTGGAACCAATATGTTGTTCCATGTCCAGTTCTAACTGTTGCTTCCTGACCTGCATATAGGTTTCTCAAGAGGCAGGTCAGGTGGTCTGCGATTCCCATCTCTTGCAGAATTTTCCACAGTTTATTGTGATCCACACAGTCAAAGGCTTTGGCATAGTCAATAAAGCAGAAATAGATGTTTTTCTGGAACTCTCTTGCTTTTTTGATGATCCAGCAGATGTTGGCAATTAGATCTCTGGTTCCTCTACCTTTTCTAAAACCAGCTTGAACATCTGGAAATTTACGGTTCATGTATTGCTGAAGCCTGGCTTGGAGAATTTTGAGCATTAGTTTACTAGCGTGTGAGATGAGTGCAATTGTGAGGTAGTTTGAACATTCTTTGGCATTGCCTTTCTTTGGGATTGGAATGAAAATGGACCTTTTCCAGTCTTGTGGCCACTGCTGAGTTTTCCAAATTTGCTGGCATATTGTGATCTAATTAAACTTAAAAGCTTTTGCACATCAAAGGAAACTATACACAAGGTGAAAAGGCAGCCTTCTGAATGGGAGAAAGTAATAGCAAACAAAACAACTGACAAAGAATTAATCTCCAAAATATGCAAGCAGCTCATGCAGCTCAATACCAGAAAACATCAGCCCAATCAAAAAGTGTGCCAAAGAATTAAACAGACATTTCTCCAAAGAAGACATACAGAGGGCTAACAAACACATGAAAAGAGATTCAGCATTGCTC
This sequence comes from Nanger dama, assembly GCA_917880005.1. Classification (NCBI taxonomy): domain Eukaryota; kingdom Metazoa; phylum Chordata; class Mammalia; order Artiodactyla; family Bovidae; genus Nanger; species Nanger dama. Next base: position 86,804 of record CAKJTW010000177.1, read on the forward strand.
ATTATCAGAGAAACGCAAATCAAAGCCACAATGAGGTATCATTTTATGCTGATCAGAATGGCAGCCATCAAAGAGCCTATAATCAATAAATACTGGAGAGGGTGTGGAGAAATGGGAGCCCTCTTACACTGTTGGTGGGAATGCAAACTAGTACAGCCACTATGGAGAACAGTGTGGAGATTCCTTAAAAAACCGGAAATAGAACTGCCTTATGACCCAGCAATCCCACTGCTGGGCATACACACTGAAGAAAACAGAAATGAAAGAGACACATGTACCCCAGTGTTCATTGCAGCACTGTTTACAATAGCTAAAACGTGGAAGAAACCTTGATGTCCACTGGCAGATGAATGGATAAGGAAGTCGTGATACATATGCACAATGGAATATTATTCAGCTATAAAAAGAACACATTTGAGTCAGTTCTAATGAGGTGGATGAAACTGGAGCCTATTGTACAGAGTGAAGTAAGCCAGAAAGAAAAACACCAATACAGTGTATTAATGCATATTTTTGGAATTTAGAAAGTCAGTAATGATGATCCTATAAGCAAGGCAGCAAAAGAGACACAAATGTAAAGAGCAGACTATTGGACTATGTGGTAGAAGGCGAGGGTGGGACGGTAAGAGAGGATAGCATTGAAACATGTATGTATATTACCATTTGCAAAATAGATGGCCAGTTTCAATGCAGGGCACTCAAAGCCAGTGCTTGGGGACAACCCAGAGGGATAGGGTGGGGGATTCAAGATGGTGGGACACATGTACACACAAGGGTGAATCATGTTGATGTATGGAAAAAGCCACCACAATATCGTAAAATAATTTTCTTCCAATTAAAAAAATAAAACTAAAATGAAGAAGGACCAAAGTTAAGACTCAAACACACTAAAAATGATCTGCACAAAGTATACATTGGATGCTTCTGACTAAATTCTCTCTTCCACTCAGTAAATATGCTCACAAGTATCCATCCCAATAGGTGGAAGGTTTGGGTATTCCAAACCATGTTTGATCAAAAGCTAATCATATTTAATTCTGGAAAACATTACATTAAAAAAAAATTTAAAAATTAAATTTTGCAGACCACCTAGCAAAAAATGTCTCTGGGATGGAGTTTATATCACATTAGAAATGAGGTAAGTAATGGTGAACAGAGGACTGAGGGTTTTATACCCCACATTTTACAACAATAAATTTTTTTAATCCATGAGTTTATACTGATTCTGATAAGATATAGAATAGCTATGAGGAAGGGAAAGCTCTTATTTTGCGTAGAACGCCAGCTCACAGATGTAGACAGACTGACAGAAAAGTACCATGTGACAGCAATCACTGTCATAAATAATTCAAATTTCATCATTGGCTGAGTAAACGGTGAATGTTGGGGCATAGGTGTTGAGAGAACATGATCTTTCATGGACTCAAAGTATCTTCTCAGCTTAATTCTTTAAAGAAGCATTGTTTTTCTAAAGTGGGAAAATCCAGCAAACACAGGCCATGCAAGTAACCAGAGTACACATTACTAATAAAGAGCTTAATGACACCCTTGTGTTTTTTTTTTCTTGTCTTTAGAAATATTTTTTGTATTTAAGTGTAGTTGACTTACAATGTTGTGTTAATTTCTGCTATACCACAGTGATTCAGTTATACACTTATGCAAACTTTTTCATGTAAGTTAAATAAACAGGGTGACAATATACAGCCTTGTCATACTCCTTTCCCAATTTTGATGCAGGCAGTCAATCCATGTCAGGTTCTAACTGTTGCTTCCTGGCCTGCATACAGGTTGCTTAGGAGGTAGGTAAGGTGGTCTGGTATTCCCATCTCTTGAAGAATTTTCCACAGTTTGTTGTGATCCACACAGTCAAAGACTTTAGCGTAGTCAATGAAGCAGAAGTAGATGTTTTTCTGAGCATAGACCATAAGGCCTCCAAAGCCTGGAAATGTACTTCCTGGTCCTTTACAGGAAATCTCTGCCCTCCCTGCCCCAGAGCCCTGCTGTTCTAAGTGAGGCCTGTGTACCAGCAGTGTCAGCTGGCTTGGGAGGCTGTCAGGAACACGTGGTTGTGGTCTCTACCCCAGACCTACTGACAAAATCTCCAGATCCCAGGTGAGTCCTGCTCACAGTACAGTCAGAGAAGCGCTGGTTTAGAGGCCCTGCTCCATCATCCTGCGATTGCACCCTCCCCAGGTGCAGGCAGCCAGGAGGGCCAGGGGGTGTGGCCACCTGGAGCCCCCGCCCCCCTCCAGGCCTTGCTCTGAGCACCTGGACCCATGAACCCCCTGCTCCCAGAGCCAGTGCAGGCTTCCCTCCTGGGACTCATATCCCAACCAGATAGGTAGTCGAGATACAGCTGTTTATGGGGTGGAAGAGGATGGCCTGAGCTTGGACTTGAAGGCTGTAGTGCTCTTGCTTGAGCAGCAGATTCCTCAGGGCACAAAGAGGGTCAGAGCCAGAGGTGGGAAGAGCAGGGGGGAGGGCTGGGGCTGGGTCGGCCCCGCCCTCTGCTCTCCTGCCTTCTAGCTCCAAACTCCAGGTTCCAGGAATCCCACCTGCCATGTGGTTATGAGGGTGTACTTAACAGTGTGTTAGCTTGATTTATAACTTTTAAATATTTAAACATATCGGATAGGCTTTATTTATATTCTTGACCCAGGGCCCACATATGTGAGTGGCAGGTCTGTTAAATGCTTCTCAGAATGTGCTCAGAGGACCCCCCTGCATCCCAATCCACTGGGACTGGGATGTCGGATCAGATCTTTGTGGCTGGAGCCTAGGACTCTGCATTCTGAGCCCTCCCCTGGTGACTCTGATCCACAGCAGAGCTACAGGAGCCCTTGTAATGGAGGTGGGCAGGGCATTGAGAGCAGCTGCCCTGAGCAGCCGGAAGTGTCAGGAGAAGAGAGGGCGGTCCCAGGTCAGAGGAAGGTGCTGACCACAAGCTCACACCTTCCTGCTTCTCTCATGTTTCTCCTCACAACCTGGCCTGACCCCACCCCTGGGAGTTGGCTGCAGGGAGAAGCTGCTAGAATGGGACAAGGGTGTCCTCCTGCCGACCATGGGGCTCTCGGAGGCTGCCCTGCAAAAGGAAGGACCTGAGTCAGGGCAATAGGAGCAAAGGGGCTGCGGGCCCTGGAGGGACCACAGGGACCCACCCAGGGAGTCAGGCTGAGCAGGTCTTTGGGCAGGGAGACCGGGTGGAGCAGGGACAGACTGTGCAGTTCCACCAGGGCTCAGAGGCTGCATCTGTCAGTTAGGAGTCTTATGGCCTCTAGCAAGGTCCTTAAGCTCTGTAAAATGGTGGGGGTCCTAACATCCTAATACGCTCCCAGCTTGTGTTAAAATTAAACATGATGGTCTTTCTTTCTGGCCCATGGTGCTGGTGGGATGAGCAAGCATCATGGTCTTTGCCAGGAAGCTCTGTAGCCAACTATGAGCCCAGAAGTGGCATGGTAACAGTGTAAGAAAGTCCATTTGGGTACAGCCCTGAAGGCCAACACTTTCAGATGCACTTCTCATGCCAAGAGAATTATGCTAGGAAAAATAGGGGTTGAAGCCAAACAGCCAAATTCTGCCATCAGGAAATGTGTCAGGGTTCAGTTCACCAAGAATGGCAAAAAAATCACAGCCTTTTGTACCCAGAGACAGTTGCTTGAATTTTATTGAGGAAAATGATGAAGTTCTGGTTGCTGGATTTGGTTGCAAAGGTCATGCTGTTGGTGACATTCCTGGAGTCCACTTTAAGGCTGTCAGAGTAGCCAGTGTCTCTTTTTTTTTTTGCCTTCTACAAAGGCAAGAAGGAAAGACCAAGATCATAAATTTTGATGATGAAAGAATAATAGTAATAAATTTTTATATACCAAAAAAAAATTAAATGTGATATGATAGTTAAGCAAAAGCACATCCTTGTCACACAGAGCAGAATAAGGGGCAGCTGCTGTTTACTGGGATGCTTGTTACATTACACCTCTGCACTTCCTGATGCTGGATATCATAGGCACTTGTCACTGCCTGTGTTCAATCATGTCCAACTCTTTGTGACCCTGTGACTGTAGCCCACCAGGCTCCTCTGTTTGTGAGATTTTCCAGGCAAGAATAGAATACTGGAGAGGGTTGTCATTTCCTCCCCCAGGGCTTCTTCCTGACCCAGGGATCGAACTTGCAGCGCCTGCGCCTCCTGCATTGGCAGGCAGATTCTTTATCACCTAGCCTGGGAATTACCTGTCACTGACTTTAGGATCAGGTCCCTCAAGCCCCCAGGGGGCGCTAGTGGTAAGGACTCCACCTGCCAGTGCAGCAGATGCAAGAGTAACAGGTTCGATCCCTGGGTTGGGAAGATCCCCTGGAGGAGGAAATGGCAACTCACTCCAGTATTCCTGCCTGGGAAATCCCATCCTCTGTCCATGGGGTCCCAAAGAGTCATCACAACTGAGCACACACAGACACCTCAGATCCCAGACACAGGAAGGTTCCAGTCACAGCCGTGTGCCACACACATGCTTTACCATTGGCCTGTAGCTCCCTGAACTTCCCTGTTACAGGAGCAACTCCTGAAATTACTGCTGAGCTGCTCATCCTGTAGAGTTCCCAGGATTTCCCTCCCAGCAAGCCGCACCTTGGGACTCCTGCTCATAGGTTTGTGATGAACTAAGGTGGGACTTGTATGAAATCTCCTGAGACAACTGTATCATACTGAAAATCACCACCAGGGCACAGGAGAATCCAGGCATCCAGGTGAGAAGTGTGGAAAGGCTGTGCAGTGAGGGTCCAGGAAGGCCTCAGAGTGGACAAAAGGGGTCACAGGCCTCCACCCCAACTACACCCTGCACACAGAAACACACACGCCTGCTCCTGCAGAATCACTCTGTCTGTTTACTCTGCTTCCTCGTCCAGGTAGAGTTCTCTATATCCTCAGTATGGCAAAGAGGCCTGTAGTTTGTAAACTTGGCTACAAATTCAAATCACCAGGGGAGCTCTGTAAAGCCCAGTGCTGAAGCCTCATCTCAGTTAAATCAGAATCTCAGGGGAGGGGATGCAGAAATCAACACTTTTTAAAACCTCACAGGTGATTCCACCTGGCAGCCAAGTGACAACCACTATTGGAGGCAGAAGATCTCATTTCTTTCCAAATGGCAGCTGCCTTCCTTGCTAGAAAGTGTGAAAAAGCGTAAGTCGCTTAGTTGTGTCTGACTCTTTGTGACTTCATGAACTATAGCCCACGAGAATTCCATGGAATTCTCCAGGCAAGAATACTGGAGTGGGTAGCCATTCCCATCTCCAGGGAATCTTCCCAACCCAGAGATCAAACTTGGGTCTCCTGCACTGCAGGCAGATTCTTTACCATCTGAGCCACCAGGAAAAACAGAAACGGTTTGATTTCTTATTTTGTTACCGATTCTCCCAAGTGAGACCTCCCCCACCCTCGACAGGTGGGGGTCCTTCTGCCAGGGGTGTGTGTGTGTGTGCTCATGCTCAGTCTCTCAGTCATGTCTGACTCTTTGTGGCCTCATGCACTACAGCTTGCCAGGATCCTCTGTCAATGGGACTTCCCAGGCAGGAATATTGGAGTGGGTTGCCATGTCCTGCTCCAGGGGGTCTTACTGACCCAGGGATCCACGCGAGTGTCCTGCATTGGCAGGTGGAATCTTTACTGCTGAGCCACCTGAGAAGTCCCTCTTCCAGGTGTGGCTCGTGCCAGTAGAATGTGCTCTAGAGGACACTGTTTCCTCTGAAAACCCCCCACAGCGCTGCTGAATGTGATTCCTGTCTACTGGGGGCCGGGGGTGTTCTCATAGGACCTGCTCAGCTGTGCTGCCGGTGGCTCCAGATCGTAGTTCCTGGCTCAGCGTCTCTGCACTTGACACCTCAATGCCATCTTGAATTGCAGCGCTGGGGGCAATGATCCTGCACTCGGCCCTCCAAGCTGAGATGTCAACACAGCCATTTCACACCAGGGAGTCTTGTCTGCTGGGCCGGGGTGTGAGGCCTCTTCATGAAGCACCCTGTGAGCAAGTGAAACTCGACTCAGCACAAACAGAGAAACAAAAGGGTAGACTTTATTTTATTAGCAAGGCTTTACTTTTACTCCCGGGGAATTGTTGATGGGCTTTGTTGGTGACTGTTTCATAGCAGCCCAGCCTCATGGAATATTAAGGGCCTCGACTTACCTTTAATGACTGTTTCCTTTGTTCCCTGTGGAGATAATCCTGATGAAGAAAGAGACCAATTTCTCTTCTATTCCTGAAGGTCCAAAAGGGAAGGTGTGGATATGATCAGTTTTATTTTTTTGTTGTTGTTGTTTTTATAACCCATAGGGTAGCTCCCTATTGTCTGGGGCTTGACGTTGCTCCTGAAATAATGAGAGCCTCTGGCACCCTTCATTTAAGGAAGACAACTGGGTATTATCTAACTAGGAGTGGAAAAGACCTAGGCATCAGGGTCCACAGAGAACCAGGTCTGGGCTCTCGGGTGACAGGCTAAGACGGCCTCATCACTATGGAAACAGTATGTCTATGCTTGTGAGACAGGAAGGAAGTAGGTGGGTACAGATATGTAGATAAACAGGATCCCACAAAAACTGGTTTGAACCAGCTAAAATCAAGATGGTTTTGAGTACGGTCTGGTCTCTGACTTCTAACTCATTATTCCTTCATTGTAACACGAAAACACCCTCTCACCATGACAGGTACTGTGATAGTTCCAAGGCTGACCATAGAAGGCCACAAAGTGAAGGGAGGTCCGGTCCGTCTGCTCACTGTTCAAAAGTCAATAAAGAGGCCAGGCTGATGGAAAGGAACATTTGCTTTATTTGGATGCAGGTGTGTGTGTTGGGGGAGGGTAGACTCCTGTCCAAAGGCTGACTTCCCCTCCCTTGACAATCAATGGACAAGAGCTTTTTATAGACAGAGAGGGCTACAGTCCACATTGTAAACTATAGACAGAAACAGTACAATCAGCATTGAGTGCATTTATTATTTTTTATTTATATATTTTATTATTTGTATTAAAAATATTTCTATTTTTATTCAGATGGTTTTCATATATGGGAAAAATTTTGGAGTTATTTTCCTCTTATACTAATGTGCACTTATTAGTTCACTTAAATTTATTTATTTATTTGAGAGATAAAGAAACCAGCATTTTACTTCTTGCTTATGTACTTTCTCTATGCATCAGTTGCTGGGTAACTGCCTTCATACCCCAAGAAGAATGTGCTTTGGTCTTTCCTCTTTCCCTCTCTTACCAAAACAGGATTCCTCCAGGAGGAACCTAGGAGTAGAACAGACACTAGGGAGTCTGGGGCTGTCATCTAAGTAGTCTGGCTGACTTTGTCCATCATTTATGCTCACCTCCACTGACCGGTATTGGCCATTATCCCTGTATATCTCAGGCAGTGGGGGAAGCATAGTTCTCCCTTTGTTCCTGAGAGACAGAGAAACTTTTTGAGTCACAGAAAATGTTTTTAGAGGTTGCAGTGCCCTCCTCTTTCTGGTGGGGTGTGGGTATCCTTGCCGTTCACCATACATATGCTTTCTAAGACGTCCTGTGGGCAGGGCATTGAGTGGGCACTTGAGTCCAAAGGAGCGGACCTTCCCCTGCTTTAAGAAGCCTACAGTCCAGGCATTGAGAACAAGTGCAGATCCAGCAACTATAACTCTTAGCTCATTTTTAATAAGCTAAAAATAGAAATAACAGGCTTATTTCTCCATTATCTCTTAAAGATTAATCTGCATTTCACTTTGTAAATAAAGTAGTGAGTGACTGGCATCTGGTAGACAGTCAAGTAAATACAGCTGAGAGATAAGTAAGAGCTGTTCTTGTGTAAAGTGTGACCAAAGAACCTAATTCTGACCAAAAATTTATTCTACAGTATGTTGTTATGTACGCTGTGCCATTTTTGGTCCTTTAAGCTCAGATATACTTTGGGGTTGTGCTTTCTTGGCCTTGTGGTTTAAAAAATCCATCGTTTGTGGTACAGTTTGATTTTCCACCATTGTGATGTACTGTTCTCACTTCCAGGCTTTGACAGCACAGCGTTCTAATTGTTCTCTCCAACATGACTCTGGTGACCACACTCCAGCTTTCTTTGAAGAAGCCATTTGTCCCAGCAAAGTGTCTTTATACACATCTATCCTCCTAGTTCTAAATTGCATCAAGCACATCAGAAATGCTGATGCAGTGATTACTCTTTGACTTTCTGTTGGTGACTCTAAAATAATACCTGAGGGTACAGAGAGAGGCAGCCCAAAGTGGCAGGAAGTTCATGGGCTTTGGGACCAATATCTGGGTTCAAATCTTCCCCCATTTGGGGAACTCACTGTTGTCTGAACTATATTATATGTAAAAAGATGAGAATAATACATACCTTACAGTAGTATTGCAAGGATTTGTGAGATGATAAAAGGGTATTGTTACACGTTTGATAAATGGTAACTATAACAAAGCCACTGGTGTGTTTTTCATGTAAGTATTGGTGCTTCAGTTGCTGTGTGCTGCTGAGAAAGCCGGATTTTCTTTAGCAATACTTTTTGTTCTTCTAGGGCTTCCTGGCGGCTCAGATGGTAAAGCGTCTGCCTGTGATGCGGGAGACCGGGGTTTGATCCCTGGGTCAGGAAGATCCCCTGGAGATGGAAATGGCAACCCACTCCAGGTTTCTTGCCTGGGAAATCCCATAGACAGAGGAGCCTGGTGGGCTGCAGTCCATGGGGTCCCAAAGAGTTGGACATGACTGAGTGGCTTCCCTTTCCTTCTTTGCCTTTCTTTGTTCTTTTAAGACCACCTTCTGAAATTCACAAAATCTTTATTAATCTGTATGTTGTAATTACAGTACTTCTTTACCAAAAGAAAGCCACTTTATTTTCTTGAGGAAAAATGATTTTTAAAAAAATCACCCATAATCCCACGATAAAGAAATGACCATTGTTATCATTTTGAAATATTTTCTCTTAATGCTTCTTGTTTCGTGCATTCTTGTGCAAAATTGGTATAATGGTTTCATGTCATTACATGAATATTTTCGGTTGTCTTAGTTTGGGTTTGCTGAAGCTAAAGTCTAGGATGAGAGTTTGAATGCAAAGGTTATTTGCATCCCAGGAAACACTGGTAATGGAGGGGGAAGTGGGACAAGAAAGGGAGAGAGGGCCGCACAGGATGTGTTATCAGGTATGTTGCAGGCGGGGTTACTGGAACACAGTCCTGCTGGGAAAGGAGCACAAGCCTCAGGGTTAGTGTCCCTGTGTGAGGGAGTCGGGTATTGATACACCACCACCTGTCTCTCTGTTGACTGAAGGCTGCCGAGGGTGAGAGCAGAGGAAGAAGTTAAGTTCCCAGGCACTCCTGGCTGCCTTGTGCTTTAGCAGAGCCGACTCAGGTGGCAGACAGAGCCCTCAGGCAGAGTTGCAGGAAGTCAGGCTAGGGTGACAGGGAAGGCATGGGGCCGATACTGACAGCATCCGCTCACCCGTGTTAGTCTGTTTTCACACTGGCTATTGAACAGATCACAGTGGATGAGTGCCTCCTCAAGGGTTATGGTCCTGCAGTTAATTCTTTTTCTATTTCTGTTCCTCCTCAGAGCAAAATTTCTCACAGGAGTTGTGTACAACCCCCTTTCCACACCTTCAGACACAGTTCTCTGCTCAGCACATCTTAAAAAGGCTTCAATCTCTTTCTCTTTAAAATGAAGCTTTTCCTAAGTCACCAAAAGCCCTGTCTTTGCCAAATCCAACTGGTACTGTCTCTCTTCAACTCACCCGCCTCCCGGAGGCGCGGGCTCCGCTTCTCCTGCTCCGGTGGCTGCGTTTTCTCTCCCTCCTTATTCTCCTTGGGTGGGTCTCCACCTGTGAGCGCTGGACGGTCTCCGGGCTCAGCCTTGGGCTTCTCTCTCCCTCTCTCTCTTTGTTTTTGTGTATCTTATTCTTTAATGAAAATCCTTAAATAATGATTGAAAAGTGTAAATACTTTATATGGAATCCATTAGGGAATTATTTACATTTAAAAAAATAAAGTTGGGGAATATTTTTAGCATTCTTAAACTATTTCATGTCAAACAAAGAGAAGAAATTTACTAATAATTTAGGAACACTTATAAAGCCATGGGCTTCCCTGGTGGCTCAGCTGGTAAAGAATCTGCCTGCAATGCGGGAGACCTGGGTTCAGTCCTTGGGTTGGGAAGCTTTCCTGAGAAGAGAAAGGCCACCCACTCCAGTATTCTGGCCTGGAGAATTCCATGGACTGTATAGTCCATGAGGTTATCGAGTCCGACACGACTGAGTGACTTTCACTTTCGCCTTCACTTTCATAAAGCCATTAGTAAACCAGAGCACCTTCTGATACCATTCACTTTTCCAGCTGTCATCCTTGGGTAATTTCAGTCTCACAGAAGACATCTGACACCAAGAGATATCTAAGTTGCCAAAATTAGATCTGCAAGCTCATAATTATTCCTAGCAGTGATCCTCAGGTCCTTACTTTAAAGCCTATTAAATCTTACTTTATGAGCTAGTTTAAAAGTAGTAAAAAGTAAAGTATTATTAGGAAAGATAAGAGAAGAAACAAAAATATAGAAAAAATAAATGTGAAATTTTTAAAGTTAATTTGTTGCTAGTAAGTGTATATAAAGAAATCTGTAAACCCCTATGCCTATGTTTCATTAGCCCCTAAGAGTATTGCACCAAATGGCATAATATGGTAATGACGTCAAATAGTTAATGATGTTTGTCATTATGTTCTGCAAACTTTGCAAGGGAGGACATCAGCAATACATTTTAGAGAAAATGTCCATTAAAAGTCAGTACTTTTGTTTTAATATTGACACATGTTGGACTTCATTTCTGTTTTCCACATATAATGAAAGGCTTCATGCAAAGGTGTGACTCTTAAGAATGGGAGTTGCACACACAGTATAATTTGTGTGCTTTGCGAGGGTAGGAAATACATTTCATTCAGAATCAATTTGGTACTTTTATACCCACAGCTTCCTGAGAGTGCAATTGAAAGTAGACTGTATGGCAAAACCAATACAGTATTGTAAAGTAAAATAAAAGAAAGTAGACTGTATAAAAGGTAGCAAGAGAAGTCTCTTCTCAGAAAACAAGGAATTATTAAGTTCTTTATGTTTAGAAAGAATGCTTCAGCTTTTTAACCTCTGAATGTTATATGAGTATCAAAATATAGATTAAATATTAGTAATATGCAGTACAAATTAACTTTATAGATGTATTTCTTACCTCAAATTCTAGTTCTCTTAATTTCATTGAAGTTATATTTAATAAACAGAAAATTTAATGAAGCAAAATGGACTTGATTTGCAAGGGGTGGGAAGGAGATCATAACTCTTGTAGTGTTTTATAAGCTATTTTTAAAAATTGACAAGAAAAATTATTCTTATTTTCTTGATTAAATTGAAGAACGTTATCATGTGATTTATAAGTCTAAGAAATAATATAAGGGATCAATGGGGCATTTTATTAATATGAATCTCAATCTATAACTTTAAAAATCTCATTTTCTCTATTATAATACTTCATTTTTTTAAACTGTAATTTATTTGCTGTGCTGGATCTTTGTTGCTGTTCATGGGCTTTCTCTGCTTGTGGTGGGCAGGGGCTGCTCTTCACTGTGGTGCAGGGGTTTCTCATTGCAGGGGCTTCTCCTGTTGCGGAGCACAGGCCCTACGGTGCACATGCTTCAGGAATTATGGTTTGTGAGCTCAGTAGTTGCAGAGCACAGGCTCTAGAGCGCAGGTTACACAGCCTGTGGGATTTTCTGAGGGCAGGGAGAGAACCCACATCTCCTGTGTTGGCAGGCGGATTCTTAACCACTGGAAGACCAGGGAAGTTTGAATGTTTAATCATCAGTGTCTCACAAGCATTTAATAGATTTTTCTTTCTGGGGGAGGTAAGGTGGGACAGGCACAGAGATTTCCTTCTCTCCCCTGCCCCCACACCCCATAGCCTCCCCACTATCAACATAGAGTGAAAGATTTGCTACATCTGATGAATCTATAGAGACACAGCAGTCACCCCAAATCCATAGTTTACATCAGGGCTCACTCTTGGTGTTGTGCATTCTTTTTTTAGATTGTGAGCCTAATGAAAGTAGGAATTTCAATTTTTTGTGGTATATTCTTTTCTGAGGACATCTTTATCAACTCTTAACAGTTTCTGGACAGCTCATCTCAGTAATGTACTAGTGTTCCATATAAACTGAAAACAAAATAACTCAAGATTCCATTATCACTATAGCATCTTAAAGGAAGATCAAATATGATATACTGACCCAAAATAAGGAGTTTTATTTAAGTTTTTACACCAGGACTCTCTGTGAAAGTGTCATAATGCAAGTATGTCTGAGAGCCAGTGGGAAGTGACACAAGTAATTCATTACTTGTAACAAAGCTCTGAAATGCGAGGATGATTTCTTTCCATGAATTAGATCACATTCAAGGTTATTTGTATAATACAATGAACATTATTAATTTGCTTTCTTGACTGTGACAGATTTGTGGTGCCAGAGCCTGTCCTTTGGTTACAGCAGTCGTGTCCATAGAAATAAAAAGTGAACCACATCTGTAATGTTAAATTTGTTATAGCCATTTAAAAAAAAACAAGTGAATATAATATTAATAAGACATTTTTACATCAATGTGTCCAAAATACTATAGTAACATATAATCAATATAAAAATCATTAATGAGACAAAAATGTTTCTTGCTGTCTTTGAAATCTATTGTGTAGCTTATCTTACAGTTATGGCACATCTCAAAATTGGACCAGATGCATTTCAAGGCCTCAAAATTATCATGTAGATAAGTTGCCCCATACCTACTGTATGGGGTAATCCAGGATTTACAGTATTATCTAGGTCGCTAAGAGTCAGACACGGCTGAGCGAATTTCCTTTCAATTTTCACTTTCGTGCATTGGAGAAGGAAATGGCACCCCACTCCAGTATTCTTGCCTGGAGAATCCCAGGGACAGGGGAGACTGGTGGGCTGCCATCTATGGGGTCGCACAGAGTCAGACATGACTGAAGCGACTCAGCAGCAGCAGCAGCAGCGGCAGCAGAGGCAGGACTCTTATGGGTCCATGCATACCCAGTCGCTTCAGCTGTGTCTGACTGTTTGTGACCCCATGGGCTGTAGCTCGCCAGGCTCCTCTGTCAATGGGGATTCTTCAGGCAAGAATACTGGAGTGGGTTGCCATTTCCAGGGAGTGATTACATTTTTCAGTAACTAGAAGGATATTTCTGGTATGTGTCATAGTCTAGGTTCCCTGGTAACAGACTATGAGAAGGATTTGAGTGGAAGTAGTTTATTTTATAAGTGATCCCAGGAAAACATTTGTAGGGAGTGAAGAAATGAGACAGAGAAGGGAAGGAAGCCAATGAAAACTGTGTTGACAAGTTACTGCTTAGGCAACTGGGCCTTTCCTGCTGATTAGAGTGCTGGGAGACAATTGTTCCAGCGCACAGACAAGGGCACTGGGGCATTTATCTCCCAGCTTCCCATCCACCACTGGTTAGGGGTTGAATCCAGGGGTTTGGGCTTGCCTTGTGTATGGTCTCAATGTGTTCCCACAGCCAGAAAAAGACCCTTTAGCAGAGAGTTTCAGATAAGAAGTGAACTCCATCGTCCTGGAGAAGAGTCAGAGGACATGAGCTGGAAAGTGACAGCCTCCTGCTCCAGAAGGTCCCATGATCTAAGGAGAGAAGCTAGTAGCCTCAGGAACCCCAGAGATTTGATGCCACCTAGATTTTCCTTTATACCACCATGCTGTTCACTTGTATGTCCCTAACTCCTAGAACAGTTCATGGCACACAGTAGGTGTTTAATAAATAACTGCTGAGTGTGTGGCTTCCCTTTGGGTCCCTGCTTCACTCTTTCTGGCCTCTTCAAGTGAATATGAGGCATGGCTACCAGCAGTTATGGATCATATCCTTATAAGTCCCTAATCAGAAAGGAAAGAGAAGTTTTCTCTTTCTAGCACCAGCAAAAAGAGAAAAAACAAAACCACCCCCCACCCCCACAATTTGTGAACCTGAAAACAGTTAGGTCAGAAAAGTTACGGAAAAAGGAAAGTATCTAAATCTCTAGTCCCCTGGCTCCAGATTCAGTCTTCTCTGTAAAAACCAACACTGGTTTTCATTGTCTCTTATAAATAACTTATTAGTTTATGTCCAGAAGAGGATGCTAAGAAGTTTCAAAAGATCTTAGATAATAAAAACAAAAAGACAGTATAAGTTGAAGGGATTGAATGTATTTGGCAGTTTGGAGATGGCTAATTATGGTCCTGAGATAGTTGTGGGGACCAGACAGAACAGTCTGGGGCAGTTTGACAAGGAAGTCACTAGACCTTCACCTTTAGCAACCAATTCCTTCATTTTTGAAGTAGAACTAGTAGCTGAGTGTTTACAGTACTAGAAAATGTAGGGAATGTAAAAGAGAACTGTAAATCAGGAGAAGTCTGGTACCATACCTTGTGGATTGCATTATCTGAGAGAGAGCTAACACCAGAAAGGTACGTTATTGAAAAATTACAATTTTCAGCTCTAATCACTTCTATTTTTTGCAACAGAAAATTTCAAACATGCATGAAATATCAAGAAAAGGTATAATAAATTCTCATCATACCCATCAATACAAAATTATCAACACTTTGCCATTCTTGTATGTTTGACTCATAAAAAATGTTTGAATATATTAAACGTTTCTTTAAATCAATTTTTCCTCTGGCATTAAGGTATAATTGACAAATATTATATATATCTAGATGTTCAACCTGATGACTTGATTTGCATATACATTGTGAAATATTCATCACAACTGAGAGAGTCAATTCCTAGGTAGGTTGATAAGAAGTCCAGGGTAGCCGAGGAGGAGAAAGGGGTCTGGAGCCCTCAAGAAGAAGAAAGGGGTCTGGGGCTCTCAAGGAGAAAAAAGACAAACTTTTTTCCTTTTTTCCTTTGTGGTAGTCAATAAATGTAGCTTGCTCCAGGACATGCTTCTCCTTCTTGAGAACCTTCTGACTAATCCTGTCATCTTCAAATGTATGTTGTGGGAGTGGGTCTGGTGAAATATATAAGGCCTTGGTAAGACTACTTAGTGGGGGCACTCTCCATTCCCCAGCCCCGGCCCCCTTCTGATGTCTATGTCAGAAGATTTCCCTGTCTCTTTTCATAGTTTAATAAAATTCTGCTATACAAAAGCTCTTGAGTGATCAAGCCTGGTCCCTGGTCCCGAAGCTAAATCTTCAACTTCGGAGATCACAAACTCAATACCATTCACTGTAAGTTATCACAGCCAAGCCAATCAACATGTCCATCATGTCACACTTTTGCCATTTTCCTTTTTCTTTTTTATGTTGAGAACTACTACTCTTTAAGCAAATTAAAAGTGGACAGCAATATTATCACATTGCTATACACCAGTTTCCTAGAACTTATCTTTTCATCTTGCATAACTGAAGCTAAAAGCCATCAATAACACCAATTTTAACCAAGGTATATGGGAAATTATCAAAGAATATCATGGTGATCTTGTTGTAGGTACATAAATTTCTTTCTTCATTTAGAGTAGAAGGGGAGAGAAACTGTTGAGCTGGTAACTAAACACTTCTGAGTTGGAGCCCAAGATTTAGTTCATTCAGTCCTGCAGTTATTCATGCATTCACACAGCATATTCCAGGCACTTTTCACACACACTGTCCATCTACCAGTGAGACAACCATGCTGAACCCCAAACTTGGGTCCAAGACTTTGGACAAGTGCTGTCCTTGAGCCTCATCTTTCTCATCTGTACAACAGTGATAATACCTCCTTGAACAGGGCATTGTTAGGGTTGAAAGTGAAGTAAGGTCCCCAGCAATATGAATATGTATTTTGTGACATATGTCACTGTTACTTATCTAGGTTATGAACACATGATGAAAGAAATTAGGGGGCGTTTCTCTCCGCACAAAGTGCCCTTTCCCAAGCTAAGAGGGCAGCAAAAAGCTCACAGAGGTTCCCTCACAATGCGACGTGTGAGATGCCACAGACATCTCACATGGGCTGTTCATGCCTTCTGCCAGCTTTCTCCAGGCCTTCCCTGCAGCCCACGGGGAGCTTCGGAGCAGCAGGGAAGGGCAGAGCCTGAGGCTGCCCTCTTCGCCTGCTGAGGGAGTGCCTGGGCTCAGAACAGGAGTTTCAGCGGAGTTTGCAGCCAGGTGGGATCCTTGGAGCTGGTCTGTTCATGCTGTCCGGTCAGCCTACCCTCCTCCATCAAAGAGCCGGTGGCCTTGCCTCCCCCTTGGATGCGGCTCCTGGAAGCTTTGGCCTGACTGCCTCTTCATCCTGCAGCCCCACACACAGCCCTGCTTCTCCCAGAATGGTGACAGCAGGGCAGAGCTGGTGACCCGGAAGCGACCCGGGAGGTTGTGCAGTTGGGGGAGGTGGAGACCTGGCGGGCTATGGGTGCTCCACCCTCAGAAACCTGTAGTTCCTGGGGCCCGCTCAGCAGACCCGGGAAGGCAGGCTGATCTCCAGCATCCACGCGGTCGCCTCCAGGAGCAGCGGGAGCCTCCCGCGGTCAGAGCAGCGCTGCGCCGCTCCAAGCCCTCCCCGCTGGCACGATGCTGCCACCGTACCCGACGGTGAAGCCGAACCCGCTGCAGAAAGCGAACCTCTGCTCGCCTGTTCTGGTGAGCAACCCCCAACCCCCGGCCTTGATACGCGTCAGTCATGGCGCCCTCCGCTGCCCGCGCCTTTCGGAAAGGAGTGTGGACCCTCCCAATGCTGTCCTGTTCCCTTCTGCACCCTGGGAAGAAGGAGCTCGACTGGGCAAGGAAGTGGGGAGCAGGGGTGGGGAGGGACCCGGTGACCACGTGGCGGAGGCACAGGATCCCCTTGCCTTGCTGCCGGCTGCCGTCCAGAGCCAGAGAGCAGGAAGCGGGAAGGCTGCCTGGGGGAATCACAGCCCAGAAGGAAAATGCACTGAACACCCCGCCTCTTCTCTAACTGGCTTCCCCTATCTGCTCAGGAATTCCCAGTTCTGAACTGAAGCGCCACACCCCCACCCCCTACCCCTGTCCCCAGCCCCAGGCAGGCAGCTTATGAACAGCTTCCTGTATCTAATTAGTGCCCTGGACCCTTGTTTAGTCGATCAGTCCTGTCCGACTCTTTGCAGCCCTGTGATGGCAGCGCTGCTGGTCTCTGTCCCTCACCATCTCCTGAGTTTGCCCAAGTTCATGTCCATTGCATCTGTGATGTCATCGATATAACTCATCCTCTGACACCCTCTTCTCTTGCCCTTAATCTTTCCCAGCATCAGGCCCTTTTCCAGTGAGTCATCTGTTTGCATCACATGACCAAAATACTGGAGTTGCAGCTTCAGCATCAGTCCTTCCAAAGAATATTCAGAGTTGATTTCCTTTAAGACTGACTTGTCTGATCTTGCAATCCAGGGAACTCTCAGAAGTCTCCAGCACCACAGTTCGAAGGCATCAGTTCTTCAGTGCTCCACCTTCTTTGCTATCTTTCAGTAATGTCCCCACCTTTTGTGTGTTCCAGCTCCACTGGGTTCCCTTTGCCCCCATGTCTATGACCATGTATTTCTTTCCCTCTCCCTTTCTCCCTGTGTGGCTCATACTGTATAACTTGGCTTCCTAGTTGTGGCAAATTTCACGTGGGTAAAAAAATGAAAGGTTTTTATTTAATGATTGGGAACACTATACTTGAATGAGTTTTGCTTTTGCCTGGGACACACAGTCAGGACTGGAGGATTTATTTGATCGGCCCCTTTCCTTATTGTGCGTATCTCCGCGTCCACCTTTGAGGATCACTGTGGGGATGGGGTCCCTGAAGCCTGTGAGGTCTTTCCCAATCTCTAGACTTCAGAGAAGCAGTGCAAGGTCTTGATGCAGGTGGTCCTGCTCAGGAATCATTTGGTTCTGAAACCACTGAAGGGTCCCTGAGCCCAGAGGAAAAAGCAGGTGAAAAACAGCTCAGAGAGTTGCAGCTCTGAACTCAAGTGTTCCGTGTGGTAGCTGGGGCCACTAATTATGTGGTCCTAAACCTTTGGGCTTTAATCACACTTGGATGATCACTAGTTGTTTTATTTCTGGACCCTAACCCCTGGATCATGGAAAAAGCAAGAGAGTTCCAGAAAAACATCTATGTCTGCTTTATTGACTATGCCAAAGCCTTTGACTGTGTGGATCACAATTCTGAAAGAGATGGGAGTACCAGACCACCTAACCAGCCTCTTGAGAAATCTGTATGCAGGTCAAGCAGCAACAGTTAGAACGGGACATGGAACAACAGACTGGTTCCAAATAGGAAAAGGAGTACGTCAAGGCTGTATGTTGTCACCCTGCTTATTTAACTTCTATGCAGAGTACATCATGAGAATCGCTGGACTGGAAGAAACACAAGCTGGAATCAAGATTGCCGGGAGAAATACCAATAACCTCAGATATGCAGATGACACCACCCTTATGGAAGAAAGTGAAGAGGAACTAAAAAGCCTCTTGATGAAAGTGAAAGAGGAGAGTGAAAAAGTTGGCTTAAAGCTCAATATTCAGAAAACGAAGATCATGGCATCCGGTCCCATCACTTCATGGGAAATAGATGAGGAAACAGTGGAAACAGTGTCAGACTTCATTTTGGGGGCTCCAAAATCACTGCAGATGGTGACTGCAGCCATGAAATTAGAAGACGCTTACTCCTTGGAAGAAAAGTTATGACCAACCTAGATAGTATATTCAAAAGTAGAGACATTACTTTGCTGACTAAGATCCGTCTAGTCAAGGCTATGGTTTTTCCTGTGGTCATGTATGGATGTGACAGTTGGACTGTGAAGAAGACTGAGCGCTGAAGAATTGATGCTTTTGAACTGTGGTGTTGGAGAAGACTCTTGAGAGTCCCTTGGACTGCAAGGAGATCCAACCAGTCCATTCTGAAGGAGATCAACCCTGAGTTTTCTTTGGAAGGACTGATGCTAAAGCTGAAACTCCAGTACTTTGGCCACCTCACGTGAAGAGTTGACTCATTGGAAAAGACTCTGATGCTGGGAGGGATTGGCAGCAGGAGGAGAAGGGGACAACAGGGGATGAGATGACTGGATGGCATCACTGACTCAATGGACGTGTGTCTGAGTGAACTCTGGGAGATGGTGATGGACAGGGAGGCCTAGCGTGCCACGATTCATGGGGTCGCAAAGAGTTGGACACGACTGAGTGACTTAACTGAACTGAACTGTACTGAACCCATTTATATTTCCCAAATTTCTAGTATTTCCTTCTTTTATGGGACAGCCCAGGGGATCTCCTGGGGTTGGGAGCTCCTATGCTTGTTTTGATGGTGGTGTATTTCGTGTGTGTTGCTTCATCTCTTGGCCATTTGGTGGCCCTTAAGGAAAGAGGGGCCTAGAAGAAGGAATATGGGTGTGGTTACTGTAAATAATAATAAAGTAGAAAAAAAAATTCGCCTTAACTTCACGTAGGGCAAGAAACTTTGCAAAAACCTTCTGTTTGTGAATTTTCAAAGTGTATGTGCCTGGAAATGAGAAGGTGAGGACTTTTCATTGATTTGGGTTGGCACCCATTTCCAGTTTTCCTGCTGGAGGGAAGGCACTATTACCTCTTATTTTATACTTGAAGGCACTGAAGCCGAGGTTTTGAGCAAGTTGCTTACCGCCACACAGCCAGTAAGTAATGGAGCAGGATCCCAAGTCAAGCAGTCTGGCTCTGAAGACGGTGTTCCTTGTATATGTAACTGATGTCACCAAATTGGTCTCCTGCCTTGTGCTGGGCTCCTAGCCCAGGCTAAGACCCCCTTATCTTGGCTGAAGAGGCTGTTTTTCCACTCAGATTCCCACAACCAATAACTAAATGGATGGTGAGACTGGAACAGCACAAGTTTTATTCAATGACCAAAGAATGGAGAAGTGAGAGCTTAGTTCACAAATCAACTTCTCAACCCAATTTGGGTCAAGGTAAAAGCAAGGAAATTGAATCAAGAGATGGAGGAATATTCATGACTTATCTGAGAACAAGGGTGTGGTTTGGACCTGAAACTGAGGAGACACTCATTTTTAGTCCTTGTGTGGGTTGTTTTCATGACCATTGTCATCTGTCACAGCCCGGGTGAGTGTGCCATTTAGCATACTAATATATTACAGCGAATGCACAAATAAGTCTCAGGGCCTAGGGGAGGTTAGGTTTTTCACCATTTGGGGCCTGAAAATGAAAGATAGTCGCACAGTCGTGGCCAACTGTTTGCAACCTCGTGGAATGTAGCCCACCAGGTCCTCTGTCCGTGGAAATCGCCAAGCAAGAGTACTGCAGTGGGTTGCCATTTCCTCCTCCAATTTTGGGCCTATTTAGTTCTAACCAGTTTTTCTTTTTCTCTGTAACTTCCTCCTTTGGGCCTGAGACTAAGACAAAAGCAGGAAGTGAAAGTGAAAGCATTAGTTACTCAGTCATGTCCAACTCTTCGTGACTCCCCAGACTCTAGCCTGCCAGGCTCTTCTCTCCATGGGATTCTCCAGGTTAGAATACTAGAGTGGATAGCTAAAATAGATACAATTGTCAGCTGGCTGAAGTCCCAATTCTCACATCCAGATAAAGATCAGATAAAGCTAATGAGGCAGTTGGGGATACACAGACCAAAAAGCAGGAGGAGAATAATTGTAAGGGGCCCTAAGAACGGCAGAAGCCCAGGAAGCTGAGATTGCCCTTTTGATACTCTCCCAAATTTGTTCAGTCAGGGCCCTTCTCGTTCTGAGTATTGGATCAAGGGACTTCCTCTTTGAATTTTTATTGGAGTATAGTTGATTAACAATGTTGTGTTAGTTTCTACTCTACAGCAAAGTGAATCTCATATAGGAATGGCCTTTTCCTATGTAGGCCATTGCAGAGTATAGAATAGAGTTCTCTGTGCTATACTGTAGGTCCTTCTTAGTTATCTGTTTTATATATTACAGTGTGTGTATGTCAATCCCAGTGCCCCAATTTGTCCCTCCTCTCACTCGCTGGAAACTATAACTTTTTTTTTTCCTCCTACATCGTGACTCTCAGTCTAGTTTTTAAAGTGTTCATTTATAGCCTTACTTACATTCTATATATAAGCGATATCATACGATATTCATACTTCTCTGTCTGGAAGCAGTCTTCTCTAACAGTCAGGTTACACTGTCTTCTATTTGACCACTCACATTAACATAGAAGCAACAAGAAATAGCTGCAAGGGCACGGATTCCTCCTTGATCAGCCAGCAGGTAATCAGGAGCTATGTAGTGCTTGAGTGTCATGTGGACCAGAGGCCCAGTGAAAATTTCATATTTCTAAAGTTACAGCTGAGTTCTTTAGTTGCCCAGGCCATGTTCCAGTGCCCTTTTTTTTGTTGTTGTTGTTTGTTTTTAATAGCTTTGGCTTTATAAATTGGTTCTCGTGCTAGGCTCTCCAAGGATGCTACAGGGGCAAAAATTCCTTCCATTACTAGTCCAGTCCAGCTCCCTCCTGACTAAACGAATGGCTCCATTTAGATGGGAGGTGGGGTGAATGTAATTAAAATCTCAATGTGACCTAGATTGGGGTGTATACCTCTTATAGCCCAGTATCCACTAGTAGAGTTTTCTTGGAGACAGTTAATGGCCCAGTGTGGGTGGTCCTCACCCCAGGGGCCTCGAGGACGCTCAGGCTCAACTGTGTTTGGGTTTTCTTGAGTCATATTTAGACTAATGGTGGTGCCCTTCCATCCAGGATACTTCTGCCATAGACCAGACATCCCCAGGCTTGGTATGATCCTGTTCCCAGAGCCCTTGGACATGGTCTGTATCTAGAGTCGGCCATGTCTGAAGGTGGAGGGCTCATTGGAAATATTGGTTGGGTCCCAAGCAAATAGGGATTTGACTAACACATACCCCTTTGCTAGGGTGGGGTGGCAGTGGGGGTAATTGATGTCCCTGGGCAGAGCCTGGGCATGAAGGGTTTGAACTGTAGTTTGATGATGTTCTCCGCTGTTAGTAGAGTTCCTGAAAGTATCAGTTCAGTTCACTCGCTCAGTTGTGTCTGTCTCTTTGCAACCCCATGAATTGCAGCACACCAGTATTTATTCCTTGATTGAGGCTGAAGGTGGCAGACTCCACAGTCAGTAAAATTTCATCCCTTATGAAAGTCTTGTGTTACATTTGAAAAGAAATTAATCAGCCAGGAAGTGATAATGAAACGTGACACCTGAATTCTGTTCATGGAGCCTAAGAATGAATTCTGGGGAACTCGCAAACACAGAGGCAAAGTTTATTTTAGAAGACAGACATACAAAGTCCTCAGCATAGACTCTGAGAGGGGGGTGAAAGGCCCCCAAACGTGAGGATAATAGCAGTTTTATATTTTTTCTAGTATTGATCTGTACATTTTTGGTTGATTAATGCCTTAATATAAACATCACAATGTGCAATCTGTCGATTTTATGGCTTTCTTGGAACCCCAGTTTCTCAGTTTCTCTAGACATTGCTACACCAGCCCTCGACCTTTTCTCAAGACCCCAGACCATTATTTAGGGACCAAAGATATGTTTTAAGTGCTAATGGTCTTCTTGGAGGTAAGAAGATAAACTGGACAGCAGTTAATAATTGTCTTGTCTTGGGGCTGAATGTTTTATGACCTTCCAGACTGGGAAGGGATTCCTCTGAATGCCTGGAAATTGGAGCAAAGAGTGAGATGCTTACTTGAGAAGATAATAATTGAAATTAAAAAGGAATTAAGAATTGAAATTTAAAAAATCTTACAGTGTCTAGCAAATTTCTGCTTCAGTTATAGGGAGGACTATAAGAAAAATCAATGTATTCATTTTAGTTGGAAAGGTGTTACTTATATTTAGGACATCTTCAGACGGTTGGGGTCAGAAAGAGGCTCATGTGAGGGGAGTCTGCCAGGGCTGTAAGGAGGTCAGGATCCAGAGCCTGTTGGACTCAGGGTGGTGAATTGTAACGTGATTCCCTGTAAAATTTCCTTTGTGTTATTAGCTGAACTAAGGAGGTCTTGAGACCGCGAGGTTGCATTTTATGTGAATGTGACTGAGGCATTCTTGAGTCTGGTGGGCTTCCCTGGTGGCTCAGTGGTAAAGAAGACATCTGCCAATGCAGGAGACACGGGTTCAGTCCCTGAGCCAAGAAGATCCCCTGGAGAATGAAATGTCAACCCACTCTAGGATGCTTGACTGGGAAATCCCATGGACAGAGGAGCCTGGAGGGCAACAGTCCATGGGGTCACAAAACAAGTCAGACACAGCTTAGCCACTAAAAAACAACAGCAAAATCCTTGAGTCTCATACAGTTCAGAAAATTTAAGTGCTTGGTAGTACAAGAACGTATCTACAGCCTTATCCACAATAGCATTCAGCTCTATTCTGTGCTCCTGAACCAAGGGAACATTATTTTGATTTCTAAATGTATTTTTCTTAATAATTAAAGTAGATGTACAATATATGTTCAGTTCAGTCGCTGTGACCCCATGAATTGCAGCACGCCAGGCCTCA
This sequence comes from Nanger dama, assembly GCA_917880005.1. Taxonomy (NCBI): domain Eukaryota; kingdom Metazoa; phylum Chordata; class Mammalia; order Artiodactyla; family Bovidae; genus Nanger; species Nanger dama. Next base: position 110,320 of record CAKJTW010000177.1, read on the forward strand.
CTGTCCATCACCAACTCCCGGAGTTCACTCAGACTCGTATTCATCAAGTCAGTGATGCCATCCAGCTATCTCATCCTCTGTCATCCCCTTCTTCTCCTGCCCCCATCCCTCCCAGCATCAAAGTCTTTTCCAATGAGTCAACTCTTCAAATGAGGTGACCAAAGTACTGGAGTTTCAGCTTTAGCATCATTCCTTCCAAAGTAATCCCAGGGTTGATCTCCTTCCAGAATGGACTAGGTGAATCTCCTTACAGTCCAAAGGACTCTCAAGAGTCTTCTCCAACACCACTACGTACAAAGCTAGTGGAGGTGATGGAATGCCAGTTGAGCTATTTCAAATCCTGAAAGACGATGCTGTGAAAGTGCTGCACTCAATATGCCATCAAATTTGGAAAACTCAGCAGTGGCCACAGGACTGGAAAAGGTCAGTTTTCATTCCAATCTCAAAGAAAGGCAATGCCAAAGAATGCTCAAACTACCGCACAGTTGCACTCATCTCACATGCTAGTAAAGTAATGCTCAAAATTCTCCAAGCCAGGCTTCAACAATACGTGAACTGTGAACTTCCAGATGTTCAAGCTGGTTTTAGAAAAGGCAGAGGAACCAGAGATCAAATTGCAAAACATCCTCTGGATCACTGAAAAAGTGAGAGAGTTCCAGAAAAACATCTATTTCTGCTTTATTGACTATGCAAATGCCTTTGACTATGTGGATCACAATCAACTGTGGAAAATTCTGAAAGAGATGGGAGTCCCAGACCACCTGACCTGCCTGTTGAGAAATCTGTATGCAGGTCAGGAAGCAACAGTTAGAACGGGACATGGAACAACAGACTGGTTCCAAATAGGAAAAGGAGTGCGTCAAGGCTGTATACTGTCACCCTGCTTATTTAACTTATATGCAGAGGACATCATGAGAAACACTGGACTGGAAGAAACACAAGCTGGAATCAAGATGGCTGGGAGAAATATCAATAACCTCAGATATGCAGATGACACTACCCTAATGGCAGCAAGTGAAGAGGAGCTAAAAAGCCTCTTGATGAAAGTGAAAGTGGAGAGTGAAAAAAGTTGGCTTAAAGCTCAACATTCAGAAAACAAAGATCATGGCATCAGGTCGCATCACTTCATGGGAAATATATGAGGAAACAGTGGAAACAATGTCAGACTTTATTTTGGGGGGCTCCAAAATCACTGCAGATGGTGACTGCAGCCATGAAATTAAAAGACATTTACTCCTTGGAAGAAAAGTTATGACCAACCTAGATAGCATATTCAAAAGCAGAGACATTACTTTGCCAACAAAGGTCCGTCTAGTCAAGCCTACGGTTTTTCCTTTGGTCATGTATGGATGTGAGAGTTGGATTGTGAAGAAGGCTGAGCACCGAAGTATTGATGCTTTTGAACTGTGGTGTTGGAGAAGACTCTTGAGAGTCCCTTGGTCTGCTAGGAGATCCAACCAGTCTATTCTGAAGGAGATCAGCTGTCGGATTTCTTTGGAAGGAATGATGCTAAAGCTGAAACTCCAGTACTTTGGTCACTTCATGCAAAGAGTTGACTCATTGGAAAAGACTCTGATGCTGGGAGGGATTGGGGGCAGGAGGAGAAGGGGACGACAGAGGATGAGATGGCTGGATGGCACACTGACTCAATGGATGTGAGTCTGAGTGAACTCTGGGAGTTGGTGATGGACAGGGAGGCCTGGTGTGCTGCGATTCATGGGGTCGCAAAGAGTCTGACATGACTGAGAGACTGAATGAAACTAAACTAAGAGAAAAAAATGAGTCTCTGAGATGGAGTTTATATCACATTAGAACTTTTGTAATTAAATTACAATAAACAGTAGATTGAGGATTTTTAAACCATACATTTTGCAACAATAAACATTTTTTAAAACCCATGAGTTTATACTTATTCCAATAAGACATAAAATAGATAGTAAGGGAAAGATTTTTTTTTTTAAAGTAGAAAGGCAACTCACAAATGCAGACAGATTGACAGAAAAGTACCACATGGGAGCCATTGTCATAAATAATTCAGACAAAAATTCATCATTGACTGAACGTATGTTGAATGTTTTGGGGTTGGAAGAGACACAGTATTTTCATGGACTCAAAATATCTTCTCAGATTAATTCTTTAGGGAATAATTATATTTTTAAAGTGGATAAATTGGACAAACACCAGGCTAAGCAAGTAACTAGAGTAAATACTAATAGTGAACCTACTGACACCCTTGGCTTTTTTTTTTTTCTTTAAAAATGTATATAAGTATGGTTCACTTACACTGTTGTGCTAATTTCTGCTTTACAGCAGTGATTCAGTTATATATATATATATATATATATATATATATATATATATATATACATACATTCTTTCCATGTTGGTTTAATAAGCAGGGTGACAATATACAGCCTTGTCATACTCCTTTACCAATTTTGACCCAAGCAATTGTTCCATGTCCAGTTCAAACTGTTGATTCCTGACCTGGATACAGCTTTCTTAGGAGACAGGTAAGGTGGTCTGGTACTCTCATCTCTTTAAGTTTTCCAGTTGTGATCTACACAGTCAAAGGCTTTAGTATAGTGAATGAAGCAGAAGTAGATATTTTTCTGAGCAGAAACCATAAGGCCCACAGATCCTGGAAATGGACTTCCTGGTCCTTTACAGGAAAATGCTGTCCACCCTGCCCTGGGGCTCTGCTATTCTAAGTGCATCCTTTGGACCAGCAGCATTGGCTGGCCTGTGAGGCTGTTAGAACACAAAATCTTGTCTCTACCCCAGACCTACTGACTCAGAATCTCTAGAACCCAGGGAGTCCTGCTCACAGTACAGTCAGAGAAGCGCAGGTTTAGAGGCCCTGCTCCATCATCCTGTGGTTGCACTGCTCCCCTCCCCCAGGTGCAGGCAGCCAGGAGGACCAGGGGGTGTGGCCACCTGGAGCCCCACCCCCTCTGGGCAGTGCTCTGAGCACCTGGACCCTAGCATCCCTGCTCCCAGCACCAGTGTAGGCCTCCCTCCAGGGTCCGTCTCCCAGCCTGACAGGTGGTCAAGATTCAGCTGTTTACGGGGCAGAAGAGAGTGGGCCTGACCTTGGACTTGAAGGCTGGAGGTGCTCTTGCTTAAGCAGCAGATTCCTCAGGGCACAGAGGGGGTCAGAGCCAGAGGTGGGAAGAGCAGGGGGAGGGCTGGGGGCTTGGTCGGCCCCTCCCTCTGCTGTCCTGCCTTCTGGTTCCTAACTCCAGGGTCCAGGAACCCCAGTCTGCCAGGTGGTTATGAGGGTGTACTTGACAGTGTGTTAGCTTGATTTATAACTTTTAAATATTTAAACATAAAGGATGGGCTTCATTATACTCTTGACCCAAGGCCCACAGATGTGAGTGGCAGGTTTGTTAAATGCTTCACAGAATGTTCTCAGAGGACCCCCATGCATCCCAGTCCACTGGGATTGGGATGTTGGATCGGACCTTTGTGGCTGGAGCCTAGGACTCTGCATTCTGAGCCCTACCCTGGTGACTCTGATCCACAGCAGAGCTACGGGTGCTGACCACAAGCTCACACCTTCCTGCTTCTCTCATGATTCTCCTCACAACCTGGCCTGACCCCACCCCCCGGGAGTTGGCTGCAGGGAGAAGTTGCTAGAACTGGGCAAGGGTGTCCTCCTGCCGACCATGGGGCTCTCAGGGACTGCCCTGCAGAAGGAAGGACCTGAGTCAGGGGCAATAGGAGCAAAGGGGCTGCAGGTGCCTGGAGGGACCACATGGAACCACCCAGGGAGTCAGGCTGAGGCTGCTGAGCAGCTCTTTGGGCAGGGAGACCTCCTGGTCCCGCGGACACAGGTGGAGTGGGGACAGACTGCGGTTTCACCCGGCTCACAGGCTGCATCTGTCAGTTAGGAGTCTTATGACCTCTAGCAATGCCCTTAAGCTCTGTAAGACGAGAGTCCTAACATCCTAGTATCCTCTGAGCTGGTGTTAAAATTAAACATGATGGTCTTTCATTCAGGCCCACAATGCTGGTAGGATGAGCAAGTGTTGTGGTTTTTGCTAAGAAGCTCTGTAGCCACTGAGGAGCCCAGAAGCGGCATGGTAACAATGTAAGAAAGCCCATTTGGGCACAGCCCTGAAGGCCAACGCTTGTGGATGCACCTCTCATGCCAAGAGAATTGTGCTCGAAAAAATAGGGGTTGAAGCCAAACATCCAAATTCTGCCATCAGGAAATGTGTCAGGGTTCAGTTCACCAAGAATGGCAAAACATCACAGCCTTTTGTACCCAGTGATGGTTGCTTGAATTTTATTGAGGGAAATGATGAAGTTCTTGTTGCTGGATTTGGTTCCAAAGATCATGATGTTGGTGACATTCCTGGAGTCTGCTTTAAGGTTGTCAAAGTAGCCAGGGTCTTTTTTGGCCTTCTACAAAGGCAAGAAGGAAAGACCAAGATCATAAATTTTGATGATGAAAGAATGACAGTAACAAATTTTCATATACCCCCAAAAATTAAATGTGGTATGATAGTTAAGTAAAAGCACATCCTTGTCACACAGAGCAAAAAAAAAAGGGGCAGCTGCTGTTTATTGGGACGCTTATTACATTATACCTCTGCACTTCCTGATGCTCGATATTATAGGCACTTGTCACTGCCTGTGTTCAATCATGTCTGACTATTTGTGCCCCTATAACTGTAGCCCACCAGGCTCCTCTGCTCATGAGGTTTTCCAGGAAGATTACAGTACGAGAGAGGGTTGCCATTTCCTCCCCCTAGGCTTCTTCCTGACCCAGGTATCGATCTAGTGGCTCCTGTGTCTCCTGCACTGAGGCAGATTCTTTATCACTGAGCCTAGAAATTACCTGTCACTGACTTTAAGATCAGGTCCCTCAAGCCCCCAGGGGCGCTAGCGGTAAGGACTCCACCTGCCAGTGCAGCAGATGCAGGAGTAACAGGTTCAATCCCTGGGTTGGGAAGATCCCCTGGAGGAGGAAATGGCAACCCACTCTAGTATTCCTGCCTGGGAAATCCCATCCTCTGTCCATGGGGTACCAAAGAGTCCTCATGACTGAGCACACACACACACCTCAGATCCCAGGCACAAGAAGGTTCCAGTCACAGCTGTGTGACACACCTGTGCTTGGCCAGTCACCTGTAGCTCCCTGAACTTCCCTGTGCAGGAGCAACTCCTGAAGTTTCTGCTGAACTGCTGGTCCTGTAGAGTTCCCAGGATTACCCTCCCAGCAAGCCACACCTCAGGACTCCTGCTCATAGGTTTGTGATGAACTAAGGTGGGACTTGTATGAAATCTCCTGAGACAACTGTATCATACTGAATGAAAATCACCACCAGGGCGCAGGAGAATCCAGGCATCCAGGTGAGAAGTGTGGAAAGGCTGTGCAGTGAGGGTCCAGGAAGGCCTCAGAGTGGGCAAAAGGGGCCACAGCCCTCCACCCCAACTACACCCTGCACACAGAAACACATGCCTGCTGCTGCAGAATCACTCTGTTTACTCTGCTTCCTCGTCCAGATAGAGTTCTGTATATCCTCAGTATGGCAAAGGCCAGTGGCTTGTAAACTTGGCTACACATTTGTATCACCAGGGGAGCTCTGTAAATCCCAGTGCTGAAGCCTCATCTCAGTTAAATCAGAATCTCACAGGAGGGGGTGCAGAAATCAACACTTTTAAAACCTCACAGGTGATTCCACCCTGCATCCAAGTGACAACCACTATTGGAGGCAGAAGATCTCATTTCTTCCCAAATGGCAGCTGCTTTCTTTGCTAGAAAGTGTGAAAAGCGTAGGTCGTTCAGTTGTGTCTGACTCTTTGCAACTTCATGAACTATAGCCCACGAGAATTCCATGGAATTGGCAAGATGGGTAGCCATTCCTATCTCCAGGGAATCTTCCCAACCCAGGGGTTAAATCCGTGTCTCCTGCACTGCAGGCAGATTCTTTACCCTCTGAGCCACCAGGAAAAACAGATGGTTTGATTTCTTCCTGTTTTGTTACTGATTCTCCCAAGTCAGACTCCTCTAACAGGAGGTGGGGCTCCTTCTGCGAGGGGTGTGTGTGCGCGTGCGTGTGTGGGCAGGCTCAGTCAGTCATGTCCGACTCTTTGTGACCCCATGGACTGCAGCTTGCCAGGATCCTCTGTCGATGGGATTTCCCAGGCAGGAATATTGGAGTGGGTTGCTCCAGGGGGTCTTACTGACCCAGGGATCCACACGAGTGTAATGCATTGGCAGGTGGGGTATTTACTGCTGAGCCACCTGAGAAGTCTCTCTTCCAGGTGTGGCTCGTGCCAGTAGAATGTGCCCTAGAGGACAGTTTCCTCTGAAAACCCTCCACAGCGCTGCTGAATGTGATTCCTGTCAACTGGGGGCGGGGGTGTTCTCACAGGACCAGCTCAGCTGTGCTGCCTGTGGCTCCAGATTGCAGTGTCGGGCTCAGCGTCTCTGCATTTGACCCCTCAATGCCATCTTGAATCGCAATGCTGGGCACAGTGACTCTGCACTCGGCCCTCTGAGCTGAGGTGTCAACGCAGCTGTTTCACACCAGGGAGTCTTGTCTGCTGGGCCGGGTGTGGGGTGTGAGGCCTCTTCATAAAGCACCCTGTGAGCAAGTGAAACTCGACTCAGCACAAATGGAATAACAAAAGGGTAGACTTTATTTTATTACCAAGATTCTACTTTTACTCCCAGGGAACTGTTGATGGGCTTTGTTGGTGACTGTTTCATTGCAGCCCAGCCTCATGGGATATTAAGGGCCCCGAATTACCTTTAATGACTGTTTCCTTTGTTATCTGTGGAGATAACCCTGATGTAGAAAAAAAGACCAATTTCTCTTCTATTCCTGAAGGTCCGAAAGGGAAGGTGTGGATATGATCAGTTTTATTTTGTTGTTGTTGTTTTTATAACCCATAGGGTAGCTCCCTATTGTCTGGGGCTTGACGTTGCTCCTGAAATAATGGGAGCCCTGGCACCCTTCATTTACTGAAGACAACTGGGTATTATTTAAATAGGAAAGGAAAGGACCTAGGCATCAGGGTCCACAGAGAACCAGGTCTGGGCTTGCAGGTGACAGGCTAAGATGGCCTCATCATTATGGAAACGGTGTGTTTACGCTTGTGAGGCAGGAAGGAAGGAAGTGGGCACAGATGTTGAGAAAACAGGATCCCACAAAACTGGTTTGAACCAGCTAAAATCAAGATGGTTTTGAGTATGGTCTGGTCTCTGACTTCTCACTCATTACGCCTTCATTGTAACACGAAAATTCACTCCCCTCTCACCATGACAGGTGCTGCGATAGTTCCAAGGCTGACCATAGAAGGCCAAAAAGTGAAGGGAGGTCTGTCTGCTTACCCCTCAAAAGCCAATAAAGAGGCCAGGCTGATGGAAAGGAACATTTGCTTTATTTTGGATGCAGGTGTGTGTGTTGTGGGGATTGTAGATGCCTGTCTATAGGCTGACTCCCCTTCCCTTGACAATCAGTGGACAAGAGCTTTTATAGACAGAGAGGGCTCCCTGTAGAAACAGTACAGTCAGCGCTGACAGTCATCTTGAAGTTGGTCATTGGTGGTCTGACCGGTGTCATCTTGATTGTTTTAGGTACAATTAATCTTCAGTTCCAGGGTTGGTTGGTTCCCATTTCTCGAGGTCAGTTCTCAGCATTGTGCCAGCTGATGTCATGGCTACAGCCTAGTGATTACGTAGTTCTTTTACCTGGTGGGGGTTTCAATACCTATAAGACAGCTCACAGGCTATGGCTCAGAATATCTATAGCCCTTGGGAAGGAATTAAAAGGTCCTTGACTATGCTTAATGACTACATTATTATTATCGGTCTCCTTTGACTGTTTTCCTTTGTTTCTGCATATTCTCACATCTGATTAAACTTATTCTTTGGCTAAAGTTTTTTCACAGACAAAAGACAGGTAGAGGACATGGGGGACAAGGATCATAGGGTCCTGCTCCATTTCAAAAGTGTACAGTGGTTCAGTTCTTGAAAATCTCTGCCCCTTCCCTGGAATAGCAAGTTTATTTCTCCCACTTGTTGTTGAATGAAATTACCCAGCCCATGACAGCTAACACTCTATACCCTGGGTCCTCTCGCCTTCTGAGAAGGTCCACATTCTGACTATGGAGTGTGTATCTCCATGAATAAGTCCATTTTCACTCTGCTTCAGCTTGCTCCTCAGTTCTTTCCGCAGGAAGCCAAGGACCCTCACTTGGAAGCTGGCCCCAGGTACTTCCACATCTTCCAGGAAGAGATATGTCCTTCTCCTGTACCACTTGTAACATGGAGGATGAAGAATAGGGACTATAGATCTAAACTGATTATAAAGCAGATGATCTAGATTTAGGAAGAGTTCTTATTTATCTTCCTAGTGTTGTTTCTTAAACATTACCAGTCTGGTTTCTGCTTTCCTGGGCAAATGTATTTGGTTTTTAAAATTAACTCTACTGTGGCAGTTTGAAGGAAGACATAATTGATTCTCATCTGCTCCCCAGTTGATGCCACAAGCTACATCTCCCTCTGTGGCATCCTCTCATCCTGGCTCACAGACTCCTTAAACCTGCTGCCTCCCTTTCTGAATTTTCCAGACCCCAGGTGAGTCAGGGTTTTCTCTTTAACTCATAACACAAGCTGATGGCAAGGGATCTCCTCTACAAAGCTGGTAACTCACCTGGCTACTAGCAGGAGGTAAGGCATCAGCCATACTTGGAGGGGATCTATCATATCCTGTGTCCCCCCTGCTTTGTCCTTGCCCAGGAGATTGAGGATGGTGACCTTGGAGATAAAGATCACCAACTCTCTGACTCATATTAACAGACCTTTGCTCTCCTCTGACTTGCGTTTTAATCTCTCTTCTGTGGAGGGAATCTTGGTTGGCTGAGTTTTCTTGCAAACTGTGCTCTTCATGCCAGCACCAGTGGCCTTTAAGCTATAACCTCAAGATTTTCATTTTCTTTCCTTTATCATAAACATTCATACCATAGCAAGGACAATTAACTTAATATTCTGATAAAATATCTTGCCATAATAGCTTACACTTATTGAACATTTCTTCTTTGCCAGAAATTGCAACAAGCACTTTCATATAAACAATAACTCCATGAAATAGATATTCCATTTTTATTTTTGCTTTGCTGGGTCTTATTTGTGGCACTCGGGATCTAGGCTGTGTTGGGGAGCTCTTTCACTGGGGTACATGGACTCTCTTATATGGAGTGGGCAGGCTCAGTAGTTGTGGCAAGCAGGTTTCAGGTTTAGTTGCTCAACCGGCATGGGGGATTGTAGTTCTCTGACCACGAATCCAACCCAGGTCCCCTTCTAAGGTAGATCTTAACTACTGGACAATGAGGGAAGTCCAATATGTTACTCAAGTACCCATTTTACAGATGAGAAACTGAGTTCAGAGAACATGTGTCATTGAACCACAAGTGGAAGAGATGCCCCTGTTAGGACGTAGCCTTCCTTATTTATCTAATAAGCTTCTGGGAAACTAAGAGTTTCCGATTTTGGAGGGATCATGAGAAATAAAAGAAAATAATGTTTTAATTCTACGTCAGTTCAGTTCACTTCAGTCGCTCAGTGGTGTCCGACTCATTGTGACCCCATGAAGTGCAGCATGCAAGGCCTCCCTGTCCATCATCAACTCCCAGAGTTTACTCACACTCATGTCCATTGAGTTGTGATACCATCCAACCATCTGATCCTCTGTCGTCCCCCTCTCTCCTCCTGCCCTCAGTCTTTCCCAGCATCAGGGTCTTTTCAAATGAGTCAGCTCTTCGCATCAGGTGGCCAAAGTATTAGAGCTTCAGCTTCAACATCAGTCCTTCCAATGAACACCCAGGACTGTTTTCCTTTAGGATGGACTGATTGGATCTCCTTGCAGTCCAAGGGTCTCTCCAGAGCCTTCTCCAACACCACAGTTCAAAAGCATCAATTTTTCAGCGCTCAGCTTTCTTGACAGTCCAACTGTCACATTCATACATGACTACTGGAAAAACAATAGCCTTGACTAGACAGACCTTTGTTGACAAAGTAATGTCTCTGCTTTTTAATATGTTGTCTATGTTGGCCATAACTTTCTTTCCAAGGAGTAAGCATCTTTTAATTTCATGGCTGCAGTCACCATCTGCAGTGATTTTGCTAAGTCTAAGTCGCTTCAGTCATGTCTGACTCTGTGTGACCCCATAGATGGCAGCCCACTGAGGTTACCCCCGTCCCTGGGATTCTCCAGGCAAGAACACTGGAGAGGCTTGCCATTTCCTTTGGAGCCCCCCAAAATAAAGTTAGCCACTGTTTCCACTGTTTCCCCATCTATTTGCCATGAAATGATGGGACTGGATGCCATGATCTTCGTTTTCTGAATGTTGAGCTTTAAGCCAACTTTTTCACTCTCCTCTTTCACTTTCATCAAGAGGCTCTTTACTTCTTGATTTCTGCCATAAGGGTGGTGTCATCTGCATATCTGAGGTTATTGATATTTCTCCCAGCAATCTTGATTCCAGCTTGTGCTTCATCCAGCCCAGCATTTCTTATGATGTACTCTGCATATAAGTTAAATAAGCAGGGTGACAATATACAGCCCTGTCATACTCCTTTTCCTATTTGGAACCAGTCTGTTGTTCCATGTCCAGTTCTAACTGTTGCATCCTGACCTGCATACAGGTTTCTCAACAGGCAGGTTAGGTGGTCTGGTATTCCCATCTCTGTCAGAGTTTTCCACAGTCTATTGTGATCCACACAGTCAAAGGCTTTGGCATAGTCAATAAAGCAGAAATAGACGTTTTTCTGGAACTCTCTCACTTTTTTGATGATCCAGAGGATGTTTTGCAATTTGATCTCTGGTTTCTCTACCTTTTCTAAAACCAGCTTGAACATCTGGAAGTTCATGGTTCACATATTGCTGAAGCCTGGCTTGGGGAATTTTGAGCATTACTTTACTAGAGTGTGAGATGAGTGCAATTGTGTGGTAGTTTGAGCATTCTTTGGCATTGCCTTTCTTAGGGATTGGAATGAAAACTGACCTTTTCAAGTCCTGTGGCCACTGCTGAGTTTTCCAAGTTTGCTGGCATATTGAGTGCAGCACATTCACAGCATCATCTTTTAGGATTTGAAATAGCTCAAGTAGAATTCTATCACCTCTACTAGCTTTGTTCCTAGTGATGCTTTCTAAGGCTTTCTCACTCCCGGATGTCTGGCTCTAGTTGAGTGATCACACCATCGTGATATCTGGGTCATGAAGATCTTTTTGTACAGTTCTTCTGTGTATTCTTGCCACATCTTCCTAATATCTTCTGCTTCTGTTAGGTCCATACCATTTCTGTCTGTTATTGAGCCCATCTTTGCATGAAATGTTCCCTTGGTATCTCTAATTTCCTTGAAGAGATCTCTAGTCTTTCCCATTCTATTGTTTTAATCTATTTCTTTGCATTGATTGCTAAGGAAGGCTTTCTTATCTTTCCTTGTTATACTCTGGAACTGCACATTCAGATGCTTTTATCTTTCCTTTTCTCTTTTGCTTTTTGCTTCTCTTCTTTTTACAGCTATTTGTAAGGCCTCCTCAGACAGCCATTTTGCTTTTTAGCATTCCTTTTTCTTGAGGATGGTTTTGATCCCTGTCTCCTGTACAATGTCACGAACTTCCATCCATAGTTCATCAGGCACTCTATCAGATCTAGTCCCTTAAATCTATTTCTCATTTTGACTGTATAATCATAAGAGATTTGATTTAGGTCATACCTGACTAGTCTAGTGGTTTTCCCTACTTTCTTCAGTTTAAATCTGAATTTGGCAATAAGGAGTTCATGATCTGAGCCACAGTCAGCTCCTGGTCCTGTTTTTTTTTGACTGTATAGATCTTCACTATCTTTGGCTGCAAAGAATATAATCAGTCTGATTTCGCTGTTGGCCATCTGGTGATGTCCATGTGTAGAGTCTTCTCTTGTGTTCTTGGAAGAGGGTATTTGCTATGATCAGTGCATTCTCTTGGCAAAAACTCTATTAGTCTTTGCCCTGCTTCATTCTGTACTCCAAGGCCAAATCTGCCTGTTACTCCAGGTGTTTCTTGACTTCTTACTTTTGCATTCCAGTCCCCTATAATGCAAAGGACATCTTTTGGGGTGTTAGTTCTAAAAGGTCTTGTAGGTCTTCATAAAACCGTTCAACTTCAGCTTCTTCAGCATTACTGGTTACAAAGGTTTAATTTTCCATATTGTTGTAAGTCATAATTAGCTTGAGGGAAAGGGTTTCCTTAAGTCTGGAAAACACAAACTTAAACCAGTAATATTTAAAAAGAAGAAACAACCAAAAGTATAACCATATTCACCAGGTCACTCAGCAACCAGTCCTTTTTGTTAATGGTTTTATGAAGGCATCAGGTTTTCCATTAGGATCCCATAATTTCTTACAAAATTTCCTTGTGGTTTGAGACTTATCAGAAATATCTACTTGTCAAAAGCCCTTCCTATGAATCTTCTTAGAGCTGAAGCACTTTTACAAACACATCTGAGTACAGCAAAAACTAAGTGACAAAAGACTTTTCCCATATTGTGCATGCTGTGTGGGTTAATAAACTTTCTTTCCTGTTCATCTGTCTTACATCAGTTGATTTTCCAAGGCCCCAGCCAGAGAGCCTAGAAGGGTAAAACAAAAAGGAATTTTCTCCTCCCTTACATGGTAAAATATACATAACATAGATGGAACCATTTTAACCATTTTTAAATGTACTATTGTGGGCATTAATTATATTCACATTGTTGTGCAACCATCACCACCATACATCTCCACAACTTTTTCATCTGCCACCTGAAGCTCTGTGTCCATTAAACACTTCCCTCCAGCCCCGCACCCCCACCCCACTCAGCAAACATCATTCCACTTTGTGTCTTTTATGAATTTGACTAGTCTAGGCACCTCACATAACTGGAATCACAATATTTGTCTTTTGGTGACTCAGTATTTCTGGACACCAAGTGTGTGGGTATTTTTCCCATACTAATTCTACAGCTCTTCAGACACAACTGTGTCCTACAATTTAAGTCAATTCTGATAAAATCTACCTGGAGTTAGTGTCAGACCTCATCTTAGGTTAAGGACTCAGTCCCACAAGACTGCTCCTTCTTCTCAACTTCAGAGCCAGTCATGAGTCCATGTGGTTACCTTTTCTTATGGACTGATCATAAATCAGGGTTCCCATAACCTCCTCTTTGGGTTTGGTAATTTTCTAGAGTGGCTTACAACTCAAGAAAACAGTTTACTCAACCTCAACTATATCACTAGTTTATTATAAAAGGATCAGATGGGAGGGATGCAGAGCAAGGTAGGAGGAGGGGTGGCGGCTTCCAGGCCTCTTCAGGAGAGTTGCCCTCCCAGCACCTGCACATGTTCATCAGTTGGGAAGCTCTGTGATCCCCATCCTATTGAGTTTTTATTGAGGCTTCATAGAAGCATACTTAGGCAAGTTTGATTAAAGCATTGGCCATTGGTGGTTGAAGTGTTTCCATTCCCTTTCCTCCCTGGATGTGGAGGGTGGGGCTGAAAGTTCCTTCCTTTGGTTTGACTGAGAAGCAGTCATTCAAAAACTCAGGTGGGGCTGAAAGGGGCTTCTTATAACAAAAGACACCTCATCACTCTTAATTCTCCAAAGTGTTTCAGGAGCTCTGAGCCAGGAAGAGATTGAAGACCAAAAATATTTCTGATTATAAGTCACAGCATCATACTCTTCAAGGTTCATCCATGCTGCAGCACATGTCAGAATTTCCTGCAGTTTTAAGGCTGAGTGATATTTCATTGTAGGTTTATGTCATATTTCATTGTATGTTTATATCACACTTTGTTTCAGGAGAGCTTCCCTGATAGCTGAGTTGGTAAAGAATCCACCCACAATCCAGGAGACCTGAGTTGGATTCCTGGGTTGGAAAGACCCCTTGGAGAAGGGAAAGGCTTCTTTCAGAAACACTTCCAAAAACAACACTTTTGAGTGCATTTATTTTCTTTATTCAGATGGTTTTCATATATAGGAAAAATTCTGAAGTTACTTATTTTCCTCTTACACTGATGTGCACTTATTAGTTCACTGAAGTTTATTTCTTTATTTGAGAGATAAAGAAACCAGAGTTTTACTTCTTGCTTATGTACTTTTCTCTGTGCATCAGTTGCTGGGCAACTGCCTTCATGCCCGAGAAGAATATGCTTTGGTCTTTCCCCTTGCCCTCTCGTATATCAAAACAGGATTCCTCCAGGAGCACCTAGCAGTAGAACAGACATCTACATAGTCTGGCTGACTTTGTCCATCATTTATGCTCACCTTCGCTGATCAGTATTGGCCACTATTCCTGTGTATCTCAGGCAGTGGGGGAAGCATGGTTCTCCCTTTGGTCCTGAGAGACAAGAGAAACTTTTGAGTCACAGTAAATGTTTTTAGAGGTTGCAGTGCCCTCCTCTTTCTGGTGGGGTGTGGATATCCTCATCATTCACCAGGCATGTGCTTTCTAAGACTTCCTGTGGGCAGGGCATTGAGTGGGCACTCGAGTCCAAGGGAGCAGTTCTTCTCCACCTGCTTTAAGAAGCCTGTGGTCCAGGCATTGTGAACCAGTGAAGATCCAGCGATTATAATGCTTAGCTCATTTTTAATAAGCTAAAAGTAGAAATAACAGGCTTCTTTCTGCTTTATCTCTTAAAGATTAATCTGCATTTTACCTTGTAAATAAAGTAGTGAGTGACTGGTGTCTAGTAGATATGACTATTTTGCTTGACAGCAAATACAGCTGAGAGATAAGAGCTGTTCTTGTGTAAAGTGAAACCAAACAACCTAATTCTGACCAAAACTTTATTCTACAGCATGTTATTATGTACTTACTCTGTGCTATTTATAGTCCTTTAAGCTCAGATATACTTTAGGATTGTGGTATATCTCGGCTTTGTAGTTTAAAAATCCATCTCTTTGTGGTACAGTTTGACTTTTCCACCATTGTGATGTGCTGTTCTTGCTTCCGGGCTTTGACAGCACAGCGTTCTAACTGTTCTCTCCAACATGACCCTGGTGACCACACTCCAGCTTTCTCTGAAGAAGCCATTCGTCCCAGCAAAGTGTCTTTATACACATCTATCCTCCTAGTTCTAAACTGCATCAAGCACATCAGAAATGCTGATGCAGTGATTACTCTTTGACTTTCTGTTGGTGACTCTAAAATAATACCTGAGGGTACAGAGAGAGGCAGCCCAGAGTGGCAGGAAGTTCATGGGCTTTGGGACCAACGTCTGGGTTCAAATCTTCCCCCATTTTGGAGAATCCACTTCACTGTTGTCGGAACTACATTATATGTAAAAAGATGAGAATAATACATACCTTACAGTAGCATTGCAAGGATTTGTGAGATAATAAAAGGGCATTGTTACACATTCAATAAGTGGCAACTATAACAATAGCCACTGGTGTGTTTTTCATATGAGTATTGGTACTTCATTTGCTCTGTGCTGCTGGGAAAGTTAGCAGCAGCCATATTTTCTTTAGCAATACTTTTTGTTGTTTTAGGGTTCCCTGGTAGCTCAGACGGTAATGCGACTGCCTGCAATGCAGGAGACCTGGGTGTGTTTGACCCCTGGGTTGGGAATATCCCCTGGAGAAGGAAATGGCAACCCACTTCAGTATACTTGCCTGCGAAATCCCCTGGACTGAGGAGCCTGGTGGGCTGCAGTCCATGGGGTCGCAAAGAGCTGGACATGACAGAGCCACTTCCCTTTCCTTCTTTCCCTTTCTTTGTTCTTTTAAGACCACCTTCTGAAATTCACAACATCTCTATTAATCTGTATGTTGTAATTACAGTACTTCTTTACCAAAAGAAAGCCACTTTATTTTCTTGAGGAAAAACAAGATTTTCACCCATAATCCCACAATAAAGAAATGACCATTGTTATCATTTTGAAATATTTTCTTTTAATGTTACTTGTTTCGTGCATTCTTGTGCAAAATTGGTATAATGGTTTCATGTCATTACATGAATAATTTTGTTTGTCTTAGTTTGGGTGTGCTGAAGCTAAAGTCTAGGATGAGAGTTTGAATGCAATAGGTTATTTGGGAGGGGGTCCCACGAAACACTGGTAATGGAGGGGGAAGTGGGACAAGAAAGGGAGACAGAGCCACACAGGATGTGTTATCAGGTGTGTTCCAGGCGGGGTTACTGGAACACAGTCCTGCTGGGAAACTCTAGGAGGCAGTGCAGAGCACAAGCCTCAGGGTCAGCATCCCTGCGCGAGGGAGTGGGTATTGACATACCGGCACCTGTCTGTCTGTTGACTGAAGGCTGCCGAGGGGGAGGGCAGAGGAAGACATTAAATTCCCCAGCACTCCTGGCTGCTTTGTGCTTTAGCAGAGCCGACTCAGGCGGCAGACAGAGCCCTCAGGCAGAGTTGCAGGAAGTCAGGCTAGGGCGACAGGAAGGCACCGGGCCGATACTGGCAACACCGGCTCACCCGTGTTACTCAAACAGTCTATTTTCACACTGGCTATTGAGCAGATCACAGTGGATGAGAGCCTCCTCGAGGGTTATGGTCCTGCAGTTACTTCTTTTTCTATTTCTGTTCCTCCTCAGAGCAAAATTTCTCACAGGAGTTGTGTACAACCCCTTTTCCACACCTTCAGAGACAGTTCTCTGCTCAACACACCTTTAAAAGGCTTCAATCTCTTTCTCTTAAAAATAATGCTTTTCCTAAGTCACCAAAAGCTCTGTCTTTGCCAAATCCAACTGGTACTGCCTCTCTCTAACTTACCAGCCTCTCAGAGGCGCGGGCTCCTGCCTCTCCTGCTCCAGTGACTGCGCTTTCTCTCCCTTCTCAGTCTCCTTGGCTGAGTCTCCACCTGTGAGTGCTGGACGGTCTCGGGGCTCAGCCTTGGGCTTCTCTCTCCCTCTTTCTCTTTGCTTTTGTATATCTTATACTCTTGCCTGGAAAATCCCATGGACAGAGGAGCCTGGGAGGCTGCAATCCATGGGGTTGCTACTAGTCGGACACGACTGAGCGACTTAGCAGCAGCAGTAGCAGCAGCAGCATTCTTTACTGAAAATCCTTAAATAACAATTGAAAAGTGGGAATACTTTATATGGAATCCATTTGGTAATTATTTACATTTAAAAATAAATTGGGGAATATTTTTAGCATTCTTAAACTATTTCATGTCAAACGAAGAGCGGAAATTTACTAATGATTAGGAACACTTATAAAGCCATGGGCTTCCCTGGTGGCTCAGCTGGTAAAGAATCTACCTGCAATGTGGGAGACCTGGGTTTAATCCCTGGGTTGGGAAGATTTCCGGGAGAAGGGAAAGGCCACCCATTCCAGTATTCTGGCCTGGAGAATTCCATGGACTGTATAGTCCCTGGGGTTGCAAAGAGTCTGACACAATGGAGCAGCTCTCACTTTCACCTTCACTTTCATAAAGCCATTGGTGAACCAAAGCACCTTCTGATAACATTCACTTTTCCAGCTGTCATCCTTGGGTAATTTCAGTCTCACAGAAGACATCTGACACCAAGAGGCATCTAAGTTGCCAAAATTAGATCTGCAAGCTCATAATTATTCCTAGCAGCGATCCTCAGGTCCTTACTTTAAAGACTATTAAATCTTACTTTACAAGCTAGTTTAAAAGTAGTAACAAGTTAAAGCATTATTAGAAAAGACAAGAGAAGAAACAAAAACATAGAAAAAAATAGATGTGAAAAATTTTAAAGTTAATTTGCTGTTAGTAACTGTATATAAATAAATCTGTAAACCCCTATGCCTATGTTTCTATATAAATAAATCTGTAAACCCCTATACCTATGTTTCATTGGCCCCTAAGAGTATTGCACCAAATGGCATAATATGGTAATTATATCAAATAGTTAATAATGTTTGTCATTATGTTCTGCAAATTGTGTGAGGGAGGGACATCAGCAATACATTTTAGAGAAAATGTCCATAAAAAGTCAATACTTTTGTTTTGTTTTGACACATGATGGACTTCATTTCTGTTGTCCACATATAATGAAAGCCTTTACGCAAAGGTGTGACTCTTAAGAATGGGAATTGCACACAGTATAAGTTGTATGCTTGGTAAGAGTAGGAAATACATTTCATTCAGCTGCAATTCGCTACTTTTATACCCACAGCTTCCCTGAGAGTGCAGCTGAAAGTAGACTGTATAAAAGAAAGTAAGAGAAGTCTCTTCTCAGAAAACAAAGAAAGAATTCTAAAGTTCTTTATGTTTAGAAAGAATACTTCAGCTTTTTAACCTTTGAATATTATGAGTATCAAAATATAGATTAAATATTAATAATATGCAATACAAGTTAATTTTATAGACATATTTCTTACTCAAATTCTATTTCTGTTAACTTCACTGAAGTTATATTTAATAAACAGAAAATTTAATGAAGCAAAATGGACTTGATTTGCAAGGGGTGGGAAGGAGATTATAACTCTGGTAGTGTTTTATAAGACTTCCCTATAGCTCAAATGGTAAAGAATCTGCCTGTGAGGCAGGAGACCAGGATTCAGTCCCTGGGTTTGGAAGTTCCTCTGGAGAAGGGTATGGCAATCCAATCCAGTATCCTTGCTTGGAGAATTCCATGGACAGAGAACCCTGGTGGGCTACAGTTTGTGGGGTCGCAAAGAGTCGGACATGACTGAGTGACTAACACAGTGTTTTATAAGTTATTTTTAAAAATTGACAAGAGTAAAGGTAATTTTTTTCTTATTTTATTGATTAAATTGAAGAAAGTTATCATATGATTTATAAGTCTAAGAACTACTATAAGGGATCATTGGGACATTTTATTATATGAATCTCAATCTACAACTTTAAAAATCTAATTTCCTCTATTATAACACTTCATTTTAAGAATTTATTTATTTGCTTATTTTAATTTTTGCTGTGCTGAGCCTTTGTTGCTATGCATGGGCTTTCTCTGCTTGTGGTGGGCAGGGGCTGCTCTTCATTGTGGTGCATGGGCTTCTCATTGTAGTGTTTTGTCATGTGGAGCACAGGCCCTAGGGCGCACAAGCTTCAGGAGTTATGGTTGGTGAGCTCAGTAGTTGCAGAACGCAGGGTCTAGAGTGCAGGTTACACAGCCTGTGGGATCTTCCGAGGGCAGGGATAGAACCCATGTCTCCTGCGTTGGCAGGCGGCTTCTTAACCACTGGACGACCAGGGAAGTTCCAGCACTTCATCTTTTGGATGTATAATTGTCATCAGTATCTCACAAGCATTTCATAGATTTTTCTTTCTGGGGGAGGTGGGGTGGGGCAGGCACAGAGATTTCCTTCTCTCCCCTGCCCCCACACCCCATAGCCTCCCCACTATCAACATAGAATGAAAGATTTGCTACATCTGATGAATCTATAGAGACACATCAGTCACCACAAATCCATAGTTTACATCAGGGCTCACTCTTGGTGTCGTGCATTCCATGGGTTTAGACAAATGTATGATAACATTTCCATCATTGTGGTATATTACAGAGTATTTTCATTGCCCTAAAAATCCCCTGTGCTTCATCTACTAATCTCTCATCCCACCTCCACCCTCTGGCAACACTGATCTTTTACTGTCTCCATAGTTTTGCCTTTTGTCAGATAGTTAGAATCATACAGCATGTAGGCTTTTCAGACTGACTCCTTTCAGTTAGTAATGAGCATTTACGTTTCTTCCGTGTTGTTTCATGTGGTGGTAGTTCATTTCTTTTTAGTGCTGAATAGTACTCCATTGCCTGGATGAACCAGTTTCTCCACTCAGCTGTTGAAGAATATCATGATTGCTTCCAAATTTTGGTAGTTTGAATAAAGCTGCTCTAGATATTTCATAGGTTCAAAAATAATGGTTTCTCTTCCTTGAAAATTAAATACATAATGAACCAGCTTACTTCAAATATGCATCCAATCCAGACTGAAGTGTCACCTCCTTTCTTTCATTTCATGCTCTCTCCATATTTACATTAATTGTATTGTTGTTAATATTAGCATATTGATACTTTCCATCTTCTAATTTTTTAAACAGTGGAGGAAATGTAATTAAACACCTAAATATATCTACAAAGAAGGGCCATTATGATACAGAGATGATGGAAAATGAACAAGTTGACTGATAGAGATGGATGGCAATGCTTGATACTCAGTTGCTGGGTGAAATTCTAAATTGAAATAAGAAGAGTGGTTTGGCTTAGAGGTTAAAGCATCTGCCTCCAATGCAGGAGACCTGGGTTCAATCCCTGGGTCAGGAAGATCCCCTGGAGAAGGAAATGGCAACCCACTCCAGTATTCTAGCCTGGAGAATCCCATGGACGGAGGAGCCTGGTAGGCTACAGTCCACGGGGTCGCAAGGAGTTGGACACGACTGAGTGACTTCACCTCACCTTAGGTTAGCAGAGTAAAGGTTATGACCCAATAGGACATCTAGCTGTGTGCTAGAAATAGCCTCCCTGGCTGTTTTGATTCATGGGTAGAAACTAAGTCTCTTGGCTGCCGCAGAATGATAAATGACATTCACATAAAGGTATCTAAACTTTTAGTCCAGGATTTGGTCTCAATTTAGGCAGACTGGCTTCTCTCATGGGATACAAGCAAGCTATACTACATAATTTGATTCTGAACTTTGTGTGCCTATAAGACATGGAGTTAAATGTATCCTTACAGATCAGCTCATTTGAAGAGGTGGCACCTCAGGCTCTCTGACCAAAACTACCAGCTTTGAACCAAAGGCCAGTTGCTCTTTCCTAGTCGCTTCTTTTCTAAAGCTATCACCTTACCGTGGATCCTCCATCTGGTAAGTTGTTGTCAATAGTAAAATATTGTCATCACACAGAATCCAGAGAAATCCACTGCAGGGAGTAAAACAAACAAACCTCTCCCCTGCTCCCCACCCCCCCCCAAAAAAAAATCACGTTGATCTCGATTCCTCTGTGTGGTAGACTCTGGTCACTAGCAAAATACCATCACCAGGCAGAATCCAGCAAAACATACAAAACAATACAATCCAGCAAAACATACAAAGTAAGAATCCAGAAAGAACCTACAGTTGAGTCAGAAAAAGGTATTAGCTGTCAGTGCAGTAAATATAGGTCAATATAACATGTCAATATACAGCAGGCTGATTCTGAGTTGACAGGTGATACATAACACGTCTTGCCATGAAGGAGAAATGAAGGAATGGGGATGTCAGGCAGAGCCTAATAGCTTCTTTGCCAGAATACCTCACAACTTCTTTGTTGCTTTCATCAGTCCACTCTCAGCACCCAGCTTTTTAAGATCTTCTCCCATTTTGGTCATTGTTCAAAGCTTTCAATACCATTTTGCTGTTGTTCTAGGTCTTTGTTGCTGCCTGGATTTTCTCTAGTTGTGGTGAGTGGGGCTACTGTTTGTTGTGAACATGAGCTATTCATGCTGTTCATGGGGTTCCCAAGGCAAGAATACTGCAGTGGTTTGCCATTCCTTTCTCCAGTGGACCATGTTTTGTCAGAACTCTCCACCATGACCCGTCCATCTTGGGTGGCCCTACATGGCATGGCTCATAGTTTCACTGAGTTAGACAAGGCTGTGATCCATGTGATCAGTTTGGTTAGTTTTCTGTGATTGTGGTTTTCCTTCTGTCTGACCTCTGATGGATTAGAATAACAGGCTTATGGAAGCTTCTTGATGAGAGATTGATTATGAGGGAAACTGGGTCTTGTTCTGATGAGTGGGACAATGCTCAGTAAATCTTTAATACAATTTTCTGTTGATGGGTGGGGCTGTGTTCTCTCTCTGTTGTTTGGTCTAAGGCCAAACTATGGTGGGATAATGAAGATAATGGTGACCTCCTTCAAAAAGATTGTGCACACACTGTTGTATTCAGTGGCCCTGACCCAGCAGCAGGTCACTGCCGACTCACGCCTCTACTGGAGACTCCTGGATAGTCCAAATCTTGCAGAATTTCTGAGGGTCAGTAAGCTGGGAGCGGCTCGGCTGGGTGATCTGGCTCAGGGTCCCTCATGAGGCTGCAATCAGATGCATGCTGGAGCTGCAGCTATCAGAAGGCTCCTCTGGGGCCTCACTCAGCAAAGTAATACTCAAAATTCTCCCAGCTAGGCTTCAACAGTACAAGAACTGAGAACTTATAGAGGTTCAAGCCTGATTTAAAAAGGCATTGGAACCAGTGATGAAATTACCGAGATCCTTTGAATCAAAGAAAAATCAAGAGAATATCAGAAAAACATCTACTTCTGCTTTCTTGACTATGCCAAAGTCTTTGACTGTGGGGATCACAAGATGCTATTTAAAATTCTTCAAGAGATGGGAATACCGGACCACCTTATCTTTCTTTTGAGAAATCTGTATGCAGGTCAAGAAGCAACAGTTAGAACCAGACATGGAACAATGGACTAGTTGCAAATTGGGAAAGGATTATGTTAAGGCTGTATATTGTCACCCTGCTTATTTAACTTATATGCAGAGTACATAATGAGAAATGCTGGGCTGGAGGAAGCACAAGCTGGAATCAAGATTGCTGGGAGAAATATCAATAACCTCAGATATGCAGATGACACCAGACTTAAGGCAAAATGTGAAGAGGAGCTAAAGATCCTGTTGATGAAAGTGAAGAGGAGAATGAAAAAGCTGGCTTAATGTTCAACATTCAAAACTTGAAGATCATGGCATCTGGTCCCATCACTTCATGGCAAATAGATAGGGAAGTAATGGAAACACTGACAGACTTTATTTTCTTGGGCTACAAAATCACTACAGGTGGTGACTGCAGCCATGAAATTAAGAGCTGCTTGCTCCTTGGTGGAAAAGCTCTGACCAACTTTAGAGTCCCCAGGACTGCAAGGAGATCAAACTAGTCAATCCTAATGAAAATCAGTCCCGAATATTCACTGGAAGGACTGATGCTGAAGCTAAAACTCCAAAACTTTGGCTACCTGATGTGAAGAACTGACTCATTGGAAAAGACCCTGATGCTCGGAAAGATTGAAGTTGGGAGGAGAAGGGGAACAGAGGATGAGATGTTTGGATGGCGTCACTGAGTCAATGGGCATGAGTTTGAGCAGGCTCTGGGAGTTGGTGATGGACAGGGAAGCCTGGCATGTTACAGTCCATGAGGTCACAAAAAGTCGGATACAACTGAGCGCATGAACTGAACTGGACAGGCTTGTCATTGCAGTGACTTTCCTTGCTGCGGAGCATGCACTCTAAGCACACAGGCTTCAGTAGTTGTGGTGCTTGGGCTTAGTTTCACCTTGGGCAGATGTGGGATCTTCCTGGACCAGGAGTTGAACCTGTGTCCCCTGCATTGGCACGTGGATTCTTATCCACTCTACCACCAGGGAAATCTAAAGCACTTCTCTAAAAATGATTCATGATTTATTCAATCATTTTGCTTTTGCTGAGCTTACAAGTTAGGATGTTTCTATATTCTAATATTATAATAAACACTGCTCTGAGAAACAGGAAAGTGAAAGTGAGTCACTCAGACATGTGGAATTCTCCAGGCAAGAGTACTTACTGGAATGGGTTGCCATTTCCTTTTCTGTGGGACCTTCCCAATCCAGGAATTGAATCTGGGTCTCCTGCATTGCAGGCAGATTATTTACTATTTGAGTATTTGTACATATGTGGCTGTTTATAGCTGCTTTTTATCTTCTTCATCTTCAAAGTGGAAATCTTATTGAGTTGCAAAGAATGAACATTTTTAAGGCTCTTAAAAGTAAATATTGTTAGATTATTTTATGAAAAAACTATTCTAATTTATATTTTGCCAATAATATACTACAGTGCTTGTCAGACTTTGCCTTCATTAGGATGGGGTATTCTGATTTTTCTATTTTTTTTTCTTTTTGATGGCTATAATAGGCCTCATTTGGCTGAAAAACACTTGAAGCATGAAACTGTGACACAATCAGCGTCAGCAGCATCACGAAACATCCTTAATTTATCAGGGTAAGGATGAATGTGTTTGTGTTATTTTATTATTTTTTATTCTTTTGCTGAAATTTCCTTTTTACCTATTCTTTTTCTAGATTGTGAGCCTAATGAAAATAGGAACTTCAATTTTTTTAGGTATATTCTTTTCCAAGGACATCTTTATCTACTCTCAATAGTTTCTGGACAACTCATCTCAGTAACGGACTACTGTTTCCGATGAACTGCAAACAAAATAACTCAAGGTTCCATTATTATTATACCATCTTAAAGGAAGATCAAATAGGATATATTGACAGAAAATAAGGAGTTTTGTTTAAGTTTATACCAGAACTCTCTGTAAAAGTGTCATAATGCAAGTATGTCTGAGAGCCAGTGGGAAGTGACAGAAGTAATTCACTACTAGTAAAGGAGTAATGAAACACTGAAAAGAGCAATTGAACCTATCATAGACAATGATGTGGGAAAGAATGTATCATCAATAAATGTTGGCAGAAACATGAAACATATAACAGCCTTTTTGAAAAGCAATCTGGCATATCTATTCAAACTATATATGTGTGTGCAGGTATGCTCAGGTGCTCAGTCATGTCACTAAAAACTAGTGAGGAGAAATGTGAGGATGATTTCTTTTCATGAATTAGATCACATTCAAGGTTTTTATGTACAGAAGAGGATGCTAAGACATTTCAAAAGATCTTAGTTTTTTAAAAATAAAAAGACAGCAGAAGCTAAAGGGACTGAATGTATTTGTCAGTTTGGAGATGGCTAATTATGATCCTGAGATAGTTGTGGGGACCGCACAGAACAGTCTGGGGCAGTCTGACAAGGAAGTCACTAGACTTCCAACTGCAGCAACCAATTCCTTTATTTTTGAAGTAGAACTAGTTGCTGAGTGTTTACAGCACTGGAAAATGTAGGGAATGTAAAAGAGAGCTTAAATCAGGACAAGTCTGCTATCATACACTGTGGATTGCATTATCTGAAAGAGAGCTAACACAAAAAGGTAGGTAATTGAAAAATTAAAATTTTCAGCTCTAATCATTCTTCTTTTTTGCAACAATTTCAATTCATGCATGAAATATGAAACAATTTCAAACATGCATGAAATATCAAGAAAATAGTGTAATAAATTCTCATCATGCCCATCAATACAAAATTATCAACACCTTGCCATTCTTATATGTTTGACTCATTAAAAAAGTCTGAATACATTAACGTTGTCTTTAAAATCAATCTCCCCTCTAGCATTAAGGTATAATTGACAAACAGTATATATATACTTAGATGTTCAACATATTGACTTCATTTAACAGCTGAGAGAGTCAGTTCCTAGGTAGGTTGCTAAGAAGCCCAGGGTCCCCGAGGAGAAGAAACGGGTCTGGAGCCCTCAAGAAGAAAAAAGAGGGTCTGGGGCTCTCAAGTAGAAAAAGACAAACTTTTTTCCTACATCACTTTGTGGTAGTCAATATAACAATGTAGCTTGCTCCAGGACATGTTTCTCCTTCTTGAGAACCTTCAGACTAATCCTGTCATCTTCCAATGTGTGTTGTGGGAGAGGGTCTAGTAAAATATATAAGGCCATGGTAAGACTACCTAGTGGGGACACTCTCCATCCCCCGCCCCCCGGCCCCCTTCTGATGTCTATGTCAGAAGAATTCTCTGTCGCTTTTCATAGTTTAATAAAACTCTGCTTGTGCACAAAAGCTTTTGAGTGATCAAGCCTGGTCTTTGGCCCGAAGCTAAATCTTCTGCTTCGGAGATCACAAATTTGACACCATTTACTATAAGCTATCACAACCAAGCCAATCAATATGTCCATCACTTCACACTTTTTCCATTTTTTTTTTCTTTTTATGTTGAGAACTACTACTCTTTAAGCAAATTAAAGGTACACAGCAATATTATCACATTGCTGTACACCAGTTTTCTGGAACTTACCTTTTCATCTTCCATAACTGAAGCTAAAAGCCATCATTAATAACACCAATTTTAACCAAGGTATATGGGAAATTATCAAAGAATAATATGGTGATCCTGTTGTAGGTACATAAATTTCTTTCTTCATTTAGAGTAGAAGGGAAGAGAAACTGTTGAGCTGGTAACTAAACACTTCTGAGTAGGAGCCCAAGATTTTGTTCATTTAGTCCTGCAGTCATTCATTCATTCACACAGCATATTCCAGGCACTTTTCACACACACTGTCCATCTACCAGTGAGACAATTAGCTGAACCCCAAACTTGGGTCCAAGACCTTGGACAAGGGCTGTCCTTGAGCCTTATCTTTCTTATCTGCAGGATAGGGATAATACCTTCCTGAATAGGACATTGTTAGAGTTGAAACTGAGGTAAGGTCCCCAGAAATGTATTTGGTGACATATGTCACTGTTACTTAGCTAAGTTTTGAAAGCATGATGAAAGAAATTAGGAGGCAGTTTCTCTCCCCCAGACTCCCTTTCCCAATCTAAGAGGGCAGCAAAAAAGCTCACAGAGGTTCCCTCACGATGCAACGTGTGAGATGCCACAGACATCTCACATGGGCTGTTCGTGCCTTCTGCCAGCTTTCTCCAGGCCTTCCCTGCAGCCCATGGGGAGCTTCGGAGCAGCAGAGGAGGGCAGAGCCTGAGTCTCACCTCTTCGCCTTCTGGGGAAGCGCCTGGGCTCAGAACAGGAGTTTCAGCAGAGTTTGCAGCCAGGTGGGATCCTCAGAGCTGGTCTGTTCGTTCGGTCAGCCTACCCTCCTCCGTCAAAGAGCCGGTGGCCTTGCTTCCCACTTGGATGCGGCTCCTGGAAGCTTTGGCCTGACTGCCTCTTCGTCCTGCAGCCCCCCCACACGGCCCTGCTTCTCCAAAGCCTTGACAGCAGGGCAGAGCTGGTGACCCGGAGGCGACCCGGAGGTTGTGCAGTCCCGGGAGGCGGAGACCTGGCGTGGGTGCTCCACCCCCAGAAGCTGTTGTTGTCTCGGCCCGCCCAACAGACCCCAGGCAGACTGATCTCCAACAGCTCCGCGGTCTCCTCCGGGAGCAGCGGGAGCTTCACCGCGGCCAGAGCAGCACAGCGGCGCTCCATGCCCGCTCCGGCCGGCGGCCGGCACGATGCCGCCGCTGGAGCCGAAGGTGAAGCCCAACCCGCTGCAGAAAGCGAACCTCTGCTCGCGCCTGTTCTTCTGGTGAGCGCCCCCGCCCCACCCCCGCGCCCATGATACGCGGCAGCCACAGGGCCCTCGGCCGCCTAGCGAAACAAGTGTGGACCCTCCCAATGCTGTCCTGCTCCCCCTGCACCCTGGGAAGGCTGGGCACGACTGGGCAAGGAAGTGGGGAGCAGGGGTGGGGAGGGGACTCGGTGACCTGGTGGCGGAGATACAGGGTCTCCGTGCCTTGCCGCTGGCAGCCCGTCCAGAGCAAGAAAACAGGAAGCTGGAAGGCTGCCCAGGGGGATCACAGCCCAGAGGGAAAATGCACTGAACACCCCGCCTCTGCTCTTACTGGCTTCCCCTGATCTGCTCAGGAATTCCCAGTTCTGAACTGAAGCGTCATTCCTCCAGCCCCTACCCCGTCCCCAGCCCCAAGCAAGCAGCTTATGAACAGCTTCCTTTATCTAATTAGTGCCTTGCACCGTTGTTGTTATTCAGTTGTTCAGTCATGTCCAACTCTGCAACACCGTGATGGCAGCGCTGCCGGTCTCTGTCCCTCACCATCCCCGGAGTTTGCCCAAGTTCATGTCTATTGCATCTGTGGTGTCATCTATATGTCTCATCCTCCGACACCCTCTTCTCTTGCCCTTACTCTTTCCCAGCATCAGGCCCTTTTCCAGTGAGTTATCTGTTTGCATCAGATGACCAAAGTACTGGAGTTTCAGCTTCAGCATCAGTCCTTCCAAAGAATACTCAGGGTTGATTTCCTTTAAGATTGATTGGTTTGATCTCCTTGCAGTCCAAGGGACTCTCAGAAGTCTTCTGCAGCACCACAGTTTGAAGGCATCAGTTCTTCAGTGCTCCATCTTCTTTGCCATCTTTCAGGAATGTCCCTGTAAGGTCGGACCCCGGGGCCATGATGGGCTGGCGAGAAGGTCCCCAATGACAGCACACTTGCCGGTTGCCATGACGTGTCGCCCCTCCTCTCTCCCATCGGCCTGGGGAGTCCCTAACGAGGAGGCTTCCGGATCCCAGGGACCAATGACAGCACACTTCGATGCCAAAGCCGCCTCGCCCCAGCCGCATAGATAAACCTATCGTGCCTGGCAAACTGGCAACCTATCCAAACCCCTTCCACTAACCTGGCCATCCCCCGCAGCGTGCATATATACACAAACTCCTAGCTCGGTCTGGCGAGCAGACTTCCTGGACCTGCCTCATTTGGGTCTGGGAGCCCGCCCAGGAGCGCTTCCCAGTAAAGCCTGTTAAAAACTCTTTTGGGGTCCTGGTCATCTCTACCTAATAGTCCCCCCTTTTCCGACATGCCCTGTGTGACAGTGTGTTCCAGCTCCACTGGGTTCCCTCTGCCCCCATCTCTATGACCGTATATTTCTTTCCCTCTCCCTTTCTCCCTGTGTGGCTCTCACTGTATAACTTGGTTCCTAGTTGTGGCAAATTTCACATGGGTAAAAAATGAAAGGTTTTTTATTTAATGACTGGGAACACTATTCTTGAACATGTTTTGCTTTGGCCTGGGACACACAGTCAGGACTGGAGGATTTATTTAACCAGCCCCTTTCCTTATTGTGAATATCTCCCCTTTCACCTTTGAGGATCACTCTGGGGATAGGGTCCCTGGAGCCTGTGAGGTCTTTCGCAATCTCTAGACTTCAGAGAAGCAGTGCATCGTCTTCATGCAGGTGGTCCTGCCCAGGAATCATTTGGTTCTGAAACCACTGAAGGGTCCCTGAGCCCAGAGGAAACACACAGATGAAAAGCAGCTCAGAGAGTTGCAGCTCTGAACTCAAGTGTTCTGTGTGGTAACTGGGGCCACTAACTATGCGGTCCTAAACCTTTGGGCTTTAATCACACTTGGATGATCACTAGTTGTTTTATTTCTGGACCCTAACCCATTTATATTTCCCAAATTTCTAGTATTGCCTTCTTTTCTGGGACAGCCCGGGGATCTCCAGGGATTGGGAGTTCCTATTTCTTTGGAAGGAATGATGCTAAAGCTGAAACTCCAATACTTTGGCCATTTGATGCAAAGAGTTGACTCATTGGAAAAGACTTTGATGCTGGGAGAGACTGGGGGCAGGAGGAGAAGAGGATGACAGAGGGTGAGATGGCTGGATGGCATCACAGACTCAATGGACATGAATCTGCTTGAACTTAGTTGGTAATGGACAGGGAGGCCTGGCGTGCTGCGATTCATGGGGTCGCAAAGAGTCGGACACGACTGAGTGACTGAACTGAACTGAACTGATGCTTGTTTTGATGGTGGTGTATTTAGTGTGTGTAGCTTCATCTCTTGGCCATTTGGTGGGGCTCACGGAAAGAGGAGCCTAGAAGAAGGAATATGGGTGTGATTACTGTAAATAATAATAAAAAGTAGAAAAAAATTCTCCTTAACTTCACGCAGGGCAAGGAACTTTCCAGACACCTTCTGTTTGTGAATTTTCAAAATGTGTGTGCCTGGAAATGGGAAGGTGAGGATTTGGGTAGGTATCCATTTCCAGTTTTCCTGCTGGAGGGAAAGGCACTATTACCGCCTATTTTATACCTGAAGGCACTGAAGCAGAGAGGTTGAGTAAGTTGCTTACCACCACACAGCCAGACGGTGTTCCTTGTATATGTAGCTGATGTCACCAAATTGGTGCGAATGCACAAATGAGGCTCAGGGCCTAGGGCAGGTTAGGTTTTTCACCATTTTGAGCCTGCCAGTGAAAGTTGGTCACACAGTCCTGGCCAACTCTTTGCGACCCCGTGGAATGTAGCCCACCAGCTCCTCTGTCAGTGGAAATCCCCAGGCAAGAGTACTGTAGTGGGTTGCCATTTTCTTCTTCAATTTTGGGCCTAGCTATTTCTAACCAGTTTTTCTCTCTTCCTCATTTTCTCTATAACTTCCTCATTTGATCCTGAAACTCAGACAAAAACAGGAAGTGAAAGTGAAAGAGTTAGTCACTCAGTCATATCCAACTCTTTGCGACTCCATGACTGTAGCCTGCCAGGCTCTTCTCTCCATGGGATTCTCTAAGCAAGGATACTGGAGTGGATAACTAAACTGAATGATTGTAAGCTGGCAAGTTCCAATTCTCACATCCAGATAAAGACCAGGTAAAACTAATGAGGCAGTTGGGGATATACAGACCAAAAAGCAGGAGGAGGTCCTGCTTTGTAAGGGGTCCTAAGAATGGCAGAAGCTGAGATTGCTCTTTTCATACTGTCCCAAATTTGCTCAGTCAGGGCCCTTCTTGTTCTGAGTATTGGATCAAGTGACTTCCTCTTTGAATTTTTATTGGAGTATGGTTGATTCACAATGTTGTGTTAGTTTCTGCTCTACAGCAAGGTGAATCTCTTATACATATACACACTCTTTTATAGATTCTTTTCCTATGTAGGCCATTACAGAGTATAGAATAGAGTTCTCTGTGCTATATAGTAGGTCCTTCTTAGTTATCTGTTTTATATATTATAGTATGTATATGTCAATCCCAGTATCCCGATTTGTCCCTCCTCTCACCCCCTGGTAACCATGGCTTTTTTTTTTTTTCCTACATCTGTGACTCTAAGTCTATTTTTTAAAGAGTTCATTTATAGCCTTTACTTCCATTCCATATATAACCAATATCATATGATATCCGTCCTTCTCTGTCTGCAAGCAGCCTTCTCTAACAGGTTACACTGTCTTCTACTCGACCACTCATGTTAACATAGAAACAACAGGAACTAGTTGCAAGGGCACGAACTCCTCCCTGATCAGCCAGCAGGTGATCAGGAGCTGTGCGGTGGTCGTTGTCATGTGGACCAGAGCCCCAGTGAAAATTTCATCTTTCTAGAGTTAGAGCTGGGTTCTTTAGTTGCCCAGGCCAATGTTCCAGTGCCCTTTTTTGTTATTATTATTATTTTTTTTAGTAGCTTTAGTTTTATAAATTGCTTCTCGTGCTAGGCTCACCAAGGATGCTACAAGGGTGACAGCTCCTTCCATTACCAGTCCAGTCCAGCTCCCTCCTGACTAGATGAATGGGTCCATTTAGATGGGAGGTGGGGTGAGTGTAATTAAAATCTCAGTGTGACCTAGATTGGGGTGTGCACCTCTTATAGCCCAGTATCCACTAGCAGAGTTTTCTTGGAGACAGTTGATGGCCCAGTGTGCGTGGTCCTCACCCCCAGGGGCCTCGAGGACCCTCAGTGGCGCACTGTGTTTGGGTTTTCTTGAGTCGTGTTTAGACTAACGGTGGCGCCCTTCCATCCAGGATACTTCTGCCATAGACCAGACCCCCAGGCTTGGTATGATCCTGTTCCTAGAGTCCTTGGGCATGGTCAGTATCTAGAGTCGGTCATGTCTGGAGGTAGAGGGCTCATCGGAAATATTGGTTGGGTCCCAAGAAAATAGGGATTTGACTAACACATACACCTTTGCTGGGGTGGGGTGGCAGTGGGGGTAATCTTGATGTCCTTGGGCAGAGACCTGGGCATGAAGGGATTGAACTGTAGTTTGGTGATGTTCTCAGCTGTTAGTGGAGTTTTCTGAAAGTATGGGGGCTATATTTATTTCCCGATTGAGGCTGAAGGTGGCAGACCCCCAGTCAGTAAAATTTCATCCCTTATGAAAGTCTTGTGTTACATTTGAAAAGAAATTAATCAGCCAGGAAGTGATAATGAAACGTGAAATCTGAGTTCTGTTCAGGAAGCCTAAGAATGAATTCCAGGGAACTCACAAACACAGAGCCGAAGTTTATTTTAAAAGACAAAGGTACAAAATCCTCAGCATAGACTCTGAGAGGGGGTGAAGGGCCCCCAAAAGCCAAGGATTATAGCAGTTTTATATCTTTTCTAGTATTGATCTGTACATTTTTGTTGATTCATGACTTTAATATATGTCATTTTGACGAATTAATGTAAACATCACAATGTCCAGTTTGTCGAT
Source organism: Nanger dama (assembly GCA_917880005.1). Lineage (NCBI taxonomy): Eukaryota > Metazoa > Chordata > Mammalia > Artiodactyla > Bovidae > Nanger > Nanger dama. The sequence continues at coordinate 142,312 of CAKJTW010000177.1, forward strand.
TTTATGGCTTTCTTGGAACCCCAGTTTCTCAGTTTCTCTAGGCATTGGAACACCATCCCTCGACCCTTTCTCAAGAACCCAGACCATTATTTAGGGGCCAAATGTATGTTTTAAGTGCTAATGGTCTTCTTGGAGGTTTCTCCTGATAAACTGGACTGCAGTTAATAATTGTCTTGTCCTGGGTCTGAATGTTTTATGACCTTCCAGACCAGGACGGGATTCCTCTGAATGCCTGGAAATTGGAGCAAAGAGTGAGATGCTTACTTGATAAGAGAAAAATTGAAATTAAAAAGGAATTTAAAAATTGAAATTAAAAAGTCTTACAGTGTCTAGCAATTTCTGCTTCAACTATAGGGAGGACTATAAGAAAAATCAATGTATTCATTTTAGTTGGAAAAGATGTTACTTATCTTTAGGACATCTTCAGATGGTCGAGGTCAGAAAGAGGCTCATGTGAGGGGAGTGTGACAGGGCTGTAAGGAGGTCAGGGTCCAGAGCCTATTGGACTCAGGGTGGTGTATTGTAATGTGATTCCCTGTAAAATTTCCTTTGTGTTATTAGCGGACTAAGGAAGTCATGAGACCGCAAGGTTGCATCTTATGTGAATGTGACTGAGGCATTCTTGAGTCTGGTGGGCTTCCTTGGTGGCTCAGGGGTAAAGAAGCCATCTGCCAGTGCAGGAGACATGGGTTCGATCCCTGAGCCAAGAAGATCCCCTGGAGAATGAATGGCAACCCACTCCAGTATCCTTGCCTGGAGAAACCTATGGACAGAGGAGCCTGGTGGGCTACAGTCCACCGGGTTGCAAAGAGTCAGACACGACTGAGTAACTTCACTTCACTTCACCTACAATGCATGTTCAGTAGACCACAAACAGGGTATTTTAGTTAGTTTTATTCTGTGTAAGCCAGAGCGACTTACCGACACCCTGATATATGTGTTTGTAAGCATATGTCTAATTTTCTCCCTACATCTTTGCATAGTTAAAATGTAGACTTTTTTAAAACAATGTCCATGAATGTAGGATTCTAATTAAATATTTGTAATTTGAATATATGTCACTCTCCTTTTAATCTTTAACAGGTGGCTAAACCCCTTGTTTAAAATTGGTCACAAACGGAAATTAGAAGAAGATGACATGTACTCGGTGCTTCCGGAAGATCGCTCCCAGCACCTTGGAGAAGAGCTTCAGCGGTGAGCACAGGCAGCAGGGAGTACGGTTAGAAGAGTGAGAATTTCTCCATGGGGCTAAAAGCTTGTGGGGAGGGGCCTTTGCCTTCCTCCGGGGTCTCCTGAGCCTCCTTCCCTGACACTGAAACCTCAGCCCTTCATGCTGACCCCACGCTTAGCCCACTTTGGAGGTTAGGGGAGCCTGTGTTCCCTGTGTGAGTGGACATGGAGGGAGCCCTCAGCCATGTACCTGGACACCTAGCTCTGTCCCCAGAGGTAGGGTCCCTGGAGGACAGTGTCTGCGCTTCTGAGCTGCTCATGACCCGTGAGTTCAGCAAAGCCTAGCAGGAACTTGTTTCTAGAATCTGGGACTTTCTCTGAAGACCTGGTCTGGTGCTTTTCCTGGTGCTTCAGGGTCTGCACTGCTCATCTTTCGGGGAGCCCTGCGAGCAGTTAGCCAGCCTCTGTGGGCAGCCATGGAGCGCCCCTGGAGTGAAGGCTCGTCCTCCACTCTGTTCCTCCCCTGTTTTCCTGCTGCAGGGCTTTTCCTCACTGTGCTTTGTCTTTCTTTGCAGGTACTGGGATCAAGAAGTGTCGAGAGCCCAGAAAGATATACTGGAGCCTTCTTTAACGAAAGCGATCATAAAGTGCTACGGGAAATCCTACTTAGTTTTGGGAATGTTTACATTTCTTGAGGTAAAATCTTTTCCATACGGTGCATTGATTTTGAGTATATGTGGGTCAGTCCTGAGATGGATGGACTGAGGCGGGGAGAGGACAGTGGTTTAAGGGCTGAGGGTAAATCTCATCTGGGAATCATGATGTAGATCAGCAGTTGTATTTATATTTAGAACAGACAGATTCTTAAAGGGCTTGACCTCTAAAGATTGCTATTTTTCTTTTAACTGATTAAAACATGGTGTAATTGAAGGACAGCAGCACTGGAAAGATATTTTATGCCATGTTAGGATGTTTTTGGTGCTCAATATAAATACTGAGTGATCCTTGACTGAAAGAAGATCTTACAACCTCAGGGAATATGTGTCCTGTGGTTTGGAAGAAGTAAACTTCAGAGGATAGTAATCAGGAGATGGCAACAAACGTAACAGATTCCAAAACAAAGGCCAGAAGCAGAGTTTTAATAAAGCATTCGGATAGTAATTTGAGGTAGGGGATTTATGTGGCAGCAACAGACCTATGTTCAACAACATGGAACTGAACATCATTTTTCATACAAAGTTAAAAGCACGTTGTATTTCCTTCCTGACCACTTGCCCAGTCCCCATCTTTTCGAGAGAGACAAGCTTCATCTAAATAATTTCATGATGACTCTCATTTATAACTTTATTGCTACCTCTCTCTTGGGTATTCCTTTGAAAAAGGTGTATGGATTCATCACATATTCTAATGTATTGCCTATAGATTCTAAGATAAAGTCAAACACACATCTGCTGACACTTTTAAACTGACCTGTCCTTATACTTAGAAATGTCTCTTAATAGTAGACTTCTCTTGTGCTCAGAAGAATCTGCCTGCAATGCACGAGACCCATGTTCAATCCCTGAGTCAGGAAGATCCCCTGGAGAAGGAAATGGCAACCCTCTCCAGTATTTTTTCCTGGAGAATTCCATGAACAGAGGAACCTGGCATGCTCCAGTCCAGGGGGTCTCAAAGAGTTGGACACAACTGAGCATCTGTTACTCACTCGAACTTGGAGTCGAGTCCAGAATAATATAAGACATTTTACAGGTGCTCAGCAAGTAATTGTTGACTTTTCCAGGTCACATCTGATAAATGCTTTCTAAGAAAGGATCATCCCCTTCCTGCGGAACAGAACCTGGGGCCTTGGATCTGGGCTGGAGCTGCCAGAGCACCCAAGAGCTCTTCCCTGGGGTACCCCTGGCACACCCTTCCCTAGAGTCCCCCCTCCCCATAGGCCAGGTCATCCAGGCCAGACCCCCTGCGTGGGAGGCTTCACAAATTCTGTGCACCCTCAATGCTGGTTTCCATCCTGGCTGTGGGAGTGGTTTTCTGGTTGAAGGGGGATCCTGGTATCCTGGCGTTGGCAGACAGTGTAGGAGGGAATGTGCAGGGCAAACCAGAGGCAGAAAGCTGTGAGGTCAGTGGCAGCCATGACCCTGAAGATCCTGGGGTCAAGATCCCCAGAAGACAGTTGACCTGGGGACACAGTGCTGGCAGCCCCCTGTCCTGGCTGAGCCTGCTGGGGGTCTGCCTGCTTGGCGCTGCCTTAGGGACATGGGTGGCCTGTGAGTGTGTGAGGGCAGGAGGGATGGAAGATGCAGTTGCTGTGAGCGGGTGTTTTAGGTGGAGAATGTGTGAGCTGTCCTCAGTCCATTGTGTTGGGGTGAGGCGATGGGTCAGGTGGTTTACAGGTGGGCGGTGTGGCTCTTGTTTGAAGGCTGTGTTGGACTGAGGGCCCTGCGGGCAGTGGGCAGCTGGGCAGGTGAAGTCCACCCACACAACTGCAGAGACAGAGAATCTCTCAGCTCCCAGGTGACTGGATGGTTCTGGGAGACGGAATTCTCGGTGATGGTAGAAGTGGATCGGGCATTGTGCCAGAGGGTGGGACAGGTATGCGGGGCAGAGTGCCACTTTGAGAGGGCACTGACTGCCGAGGTACTGCAGTGCCTTGTGAAGGGCAGGCAGTGGGAGAGGGGACAGGCACCCTTCAGGCTGCCCCAGCCCTTCTTTGTCCCGTGTGCAGCTGTCCCAGTCATGGAATTTCCACATAGTCACAGTAAGTCTCTGTGTGAAATACACAGGTGGCAAGCTGGTGTGGCCTGTTTGTGCAGGATCTCCTGACCTCACACAGCAGAGCTCTCATGAATTCTGCTTATCAGGTGACCCTGGGGCCTTGCTGTCTGCCTGTGGCTCATGCCAGGTGCCTAGTTGGATGAGTGGCCTCTGGGTTTAATGTTGGATCATATCAGGAGCAGGGCTTTCTCTGCTGTGCCTGGTTCTCTAGTTTCTCTTTGGTACTGGATGACAAAGAAGCTTAAAGTCAGGTGGGTCTCAAAGCATAGCCCATGTGGCTGGGTTTGAACTGAGCTGCTGGTTTTTCTTGCTCTCCTGGGCTGTTGGCTCCTTGGTGCAGTCGCTAAGCCTCGGATGGATCCCATCCTAGTATGAGCTTTGGTTCTTGGCTGAGGCAGCTCATGGGAGAAGCAGACACAGAGGGAGAGGCTGCAGGATCTGGAGTTCTTCCAGAGAGTGAATCTGCCCTACTGTGGTGCTGGGAGTGTTGGTTTCAAAGTTGTCCAGCCCCTGGAATACATCCTGCCGAAAGTGAAAGTGTTAGTTGCTCAGTCATGTCCGACTCTTTACTACCCCATGGACTGCAGCCCGCCAGGCTCCTCTGCCCATGGAATTCTCCAGGCAAGAATACTGGAGTGGGTTGCTGTTTCCTTCTCCAGGGTATCTTCCTGACCCTGGGATCAAACCCAGGTTTCCTGCTTAAGAGGCAGACCGTTTACCATCTGAGCCACCTGAAGGTCCAGAAAGGTCCCTGGGGGCTGCACAAGGTGCAACTGGTAAAGCCCTTACCCCTCGTTTAGGAGACTGGTCGCTGGGTGGTCATGGTGGAGAAGTGGGGAGTAGAGGACCATAAATGTAGGGGGCTCATCTGTGTGGTTGTACTGCTAGGTCTAGTAGCAGTGCTAGTTAGTTAAGTAAGTGATTTTATGAGGCAACTTCCCATATTGTGATCGATCTGTACTGCTTGTTGGTCTTTGTATTTTAGACAGTGGAAGATGTAAACTCAACTCAGAAGTCTCTAAAACACAAACATGTTTCCTTGGTGAGCTCCAGCCCTCTTTCAATTCCTTGGGTGCACAGAATGCCCCGTGGATCATCCATGATCCCAAGCAGTGTGCTCTTTCCACCCACAGCACGAGCAGGGCCTCCCAGGTACTCCTGGCGGCACCAGTGGGAAAAAGCAGGGTGATGCAGTCCAGGGTGAGACTTTTAGATTTCAGGATTTTGAGATTTGAAAACTTCTGTCCTATGAGAAGTGAAGAGTATCTCTACTGCTCAGAGAAACAAGTACCAGGCTGTGGAGCCCTTGGAGGTCACCCCTAATTAGAACAGCCAGCAAATTCCCAGCACCCCTGGCTCCTGTGTGCACTTCCATGGGTACTGTGGGTGGAGAGGACAGGTCCTCACCTGCCCAGGGCCCTCAGCATGGAGAGGAAGATCCTGAAGTCTCTGCTTGGGCCTGAGTCACCGAGATCACCTCCCGGGTAATCAGGGCTTCTCTCTGAGAGGCGAGGTCTCTACCTGCTGGTGTGTAAGTGGGGTGACCTCAGTGAGCCATAGTGGGTTCACCTAGTCCCTTCCTCTGAGAGGGGAGGAGTGGCTGGGAGTTATGTCCTCTTCCCAGGACCCTAAGAAGTGGCCTGGTCTTGTCTGGTCACTTGGCCTTTGTCTGAGGCCACTTTTACTGATGGTCTCTGGTCCAGGTGGAGGTAGGACAGCACATGTTTGAGTAAATCTTCACTTTGGAGCTCAGCTGGTGGGCAGGAAGTAAACAGAATCCTCTGAGTCCCACAGTGGGCTTTCTGCCTTGACTCACAGCTGATTCCCTGAGAGCTGCAGTGGACTTTGCCTGTATTTCCCAACCCTTTCCTCCATGTGTCCCTCACTTCTGCTCAACCCAGGAGGCTGAGGAGTGGCTGCTGATGGCAAAGATACTGTGGGCTGAGAGCAACCACTGAGGACCACACAGCAAGGGAGGGGAGGAGGGGACACTGAGCAGGGTGGACGGGGACCTGCAGAGCAGACCTGCTGTGCGCCCTGCTGGTTCCTGAGTACATCGCGTTAGCCCTTCGGTGTCAGTAATACCCACCATGATGACCTTGAGTTACAAATGAGGGTGATGCTTTTCAATCCATTTTCTTTTCTTTTTCTAAGTATATGTAAGTTTTTATTGCAAAATTAAAAGAATTTTTTAAATTGAAGTATGATTGGCTTATAAAGTTTTATTAGTTTCTGTCATACATCATTAGTAATTTAATATTTGATATAGTACATAGTAATTTTAGTTACCAACTGTCACCATAAAAAGTTATTCCAGTATTATTGAGTATATTTTCTATGTTATATATTGCAATCTTGTGATTTATTTTTAAAGAGTTTATTTATTTATCTTTTCTCCCAATCCCCTTTTATTTATTTGATAAATTGGTGTTTGTACCTCTTAAGTTTCCTCACCTATTTCACTTGTTCACTTCACTCCCCTCAATCCATTTTCTTTAAGTAGTCAGGGTGGTAGGTGTCTCTTTTTAAAAGACTGCATTCATAACGGTTAAAAATTTTAGCAATCTGCTTAGAAGTGAAACTTTAATTACAGGCTAGAAAATTTGGCTTTTACACATGATTTTTCTCAAGAGTTCTTGTTCTACTGTAAGCAGCAGTGAGTTTTCCAAGCCCTTTGTGAAACCAGCCTCTGCCATTATGAATAGAGTCAGTCTCTGCTCTGGACTTCTGTTAATAAAAATGTTGAAATGATTTCAGAGCACTTGGAGCTGGTGCAGCTCATTTAGTTGTCCCAGGATTCCTCCGAGGAAGGCAAGGAGGGAATTTCCATAGATAAGGACCTGGAGATGGAGGAGGATACTTGATGGGCTTAGAATCTTGTGACTTGCAGGTGGCTGACCTAGTTTCTGCAGCACAGCTTTCTGATTCCTAGACCAGTGCTCTCTACATCATGTCCTGAGGCTTCCTCTCCTCCCACAGCCTCAATTCTTCTTGCTATTTTGCATGTATATCAGAAATATACATGTTAATAGATTTATGTTTGATTTTCTCCTGTTATTCTGTCATTTATTATAAAGATCCTCAGCTAAGAACTCAGAAGGGTAAAGGGAAATAAGCCCCTATGTCACCCTAAGTCAACTTCAATAATTGCTATAATGAGCAGTCTTGATTCATCTGAAACTCACTCTCACTTCCCAAGATTATTTTAAAGCAGTTCCAAGACATCATATCATTTTTATCCATAAATGCTTTAGTATGTATCTTTAAAAGGTGTGGAATATTCTCCCTCTACTAAACATATTTAGCATAAACATTATTATTATTATGCATAAATATTAACTTAAATGTCATCAATATCTAGCCAGTGCTCACAGTTGTCTTTTCCCCCTCTTGCTGTTGGAAGCAGTATTAAATAAGGTACGCTTGGCTGACATAGGTTATTCAGATTTATTTTCTGTTCCCCTCCACCCCATGTCTCTAGGTTGTTGGTCCTGTAGAGAGTCCCACAGCCTGGATTTGGCTGATTGCTTCTCCCCCTGTGTCAATTAACATGTTCCTCTGGCACTTTAGGTTGGTGTTTAGGTCTAGAAGTTTGATGCAACTCCTTTGGATTTTCTTCACCCCTTTTGTCTATGTAGGAGGTAGGGTTGTATATCTCCCTTATGAGGTACATAACATCTTTTGTGTGTAGGAGGGGTATGGGTGTGTGTGTAATGTTAGGAGCTATTCATGATCCTTTCTCAAAGTCCATGAATTCATTAAGGGTTGCAAAATGGGGATGTTGTAAGCTGTTTGATTAACCCTGAAATATAGTATTTATAGGGAGAGTAGGAGAAAATGATTTTTTCACTTTTTAAAACCTGTTTTCAAAATGATAAATTGATTCTCCTCTGGGGCTAGTGAGTTTTTATTGTTTGTTTGGTTTGGTTTTGTATATGTCAGTTTGAGCTCATGGATTTCAGCATTTCTGACCTGCTTCAGTCCATTTCATTTGTTATGCTTGTGCAAACATGTGGCCATCTTTGGGCAATGGGAGTCTATTCAGGTTGAGTCCTAAGTATTTTGCACATACTTTAGAAGTCTTTGTTAGTTTTTTTTTGTTTGTTTTGTTTTGTTTTTAATGTCTTTTTTGTTTTGTTTTTGGTTTCTGGTGTGACAGGATATTTTTATCTCATTCCGCACAGCCTTTGCTCAGCCCTGGAATCATCCATTTCTCCAAGCAGCCCTATCTTCTTTTAATGTGAAATGGTATTTATAAACTATAGTCTGGTTGCCAGAGGACTGCTCTTGATTGTTTTTGTGGTTTTTCATTAGACAAAGTTAGAATACATTTTTTAAGGTAAACAAATATGTTTATATGGGTGTTTCCAATCCAATTCAGATACAAGACACTAGTGTTTTTACTTCATCTTATTGTGCTTCAGTTCAGTTCAGTCGCTCAGCCATGTCCGACTCTTTGTGACTACATGAACTGCAGCATGCCAGGGCCCCATCCATCACCAACTCCCGGAATTTACTCAAACTCATGTTCATTGAGTCAGTGATGCTATTCAGCCATCTCATCCTCTGTCATACCCTTCTCCTCCTGCCCTCAGTCTTTCCCAGCATCAGGGGTCTTTTCCAATGAGTCAGTTCTTCGCATCAAGTGGCCAAAATATTGTAGTTTCAGCTTCAACATCAGTCCTTCCATTGAACAGTCAGGACTGATCTCCTTTAGGATGGACTGGATGGATCGCCTCTCAGTCCAAGGGACTCTCAAGAGTATTCTCCAACACCACAGTTCAAAAGCATCAGTTCTGCACTCAGCTTTCTTTACAGTTCAACTCTCACATCCATATATGACTACTGGCAAAACCATAGCCTTGACTAATGGACCTTTGTTGACAAAATAATGACTCTGCTTTTTAATATGCTGTCTAGGTTGGTCATAACTTTCCTTCCAAGTGAGTGTCTTTTAATTTCATGGCTGCAGTCACCATCTGCAGTGATTTTGGAGCCCAAAACATAAAGTCAGCCACTGTTTCCACTGTTTCCCCATCTATTTGCCATGAAGTGATGGAACTGGATGCCATGATCTTCGTTTTCTGAATGTTGAGCTTTAAGCCACCTTTTACACTCTCCTCTTTCACTTTCATCAAGAGGTTCTTTAGTTGTTCTTCACTTTCTGCCATAAGGGTGGTGTCATCTGTATATGTGAGGTTATTTAAAACCTCAGATTTATATTTTTATATTTTATTTATATTTATATTTCTGGGTTTATATTTCTCCCAGCAATCTTGATTCCAGCTTGTGCTTCATCCAGCCCAGTGTTTCTCATGATGTACTCTGCATAGAAGTTAAATAAGCAGGGTGACAATATACAGCCTTGACATACTCCTTTTCCTATTTGGAACCAGTCTGATGTTCCATGTCCAGTTCTAACTGTTGCTTCCTCACCTGCAAACAGGTTTCTTAAGAGGCAGGTCAGGTGGTCTGATATTCCCATCTCTTTCAGAATTTTCCACAGTTTGTTGTTACTGTGCTTGCATGTCTCTTTTCTCCCATCATCTATTCTCTTTGTCCAATGTCTAAGCCCAATTCTCAATGATATCAACATAATTATTCATTTGTTGTACCTTATAAAGTGATTTCTGAAAGCAATCCAATATTTTTATTTTCTTTTGGAGTTCATACTGTATTCATTTGGGTGTATCACGCAGGGAATGTGTTTTCAAATTATTTTGTTTCAAATCACTTTTGATAGTCCTTTTGTATGGCTCTGCAAACCAAACCAGAATGGGTTTATATATTTAGGTACTTTTATGTAATTTTACTCTAAAATTTTAGGACTTGTTTTTAAAAATGTAGTTATTTTATAGTTATAATTCTGTATAATGTTTTTATGATTCCAAAATCAGGAAAAGGCTACTTAAAGAAGTCTGATATCATTGTTAGCTCTATTCTAATTCCATTTCTCCTTTTATAGATAACTTTCCAGGCTAATTTTGACTCATCTTTTTATTAATGTTTCTTGAATATAGTTTTTTCCTCAACATTTTATTTTTCTGACTGTGCAGAATGAACATATTCAGTTTCAATACTATACTCTCTGGACTTTTCTGGAAGCATGAAATGTGCAATGGAACTCTGGTAAAAAGTCTTTGTGGTCATTGTAATTCCTTGTAATTCCTGCAGATCAGGTCTGCAGCCATTCCAGGCTCAAATGCCATGACAGTGTGATAGTGGAGGTTAGTAGATACTTACATGGGGTTAGTTTCCGCATCCAGAATATACAGGGAGAAGAACCTTCTCCACCCTAATCAGTTGAACCTAAACCAGTTTCTGGAGGCTGGGTCTTGGGTATCAGAGTGCACTTATCCTCTCCTAGGTGATGCTAAGGTGCTGTCAGGATGAAGACCAGTGTGTAAGAGAGGAGTGAAGGCTAGTATGTCTAGAAAACTGATGGTTATGATTTCCACAGGTTCATTCTTTTTCCTCCTTATCTTACGATTTTTCTCAACTCTACATTTTGTCACTTTTCACCCAGTTCTAAAGATTCTGTCTATTCATTTTTTCCTACAAGCCCACTCTTTTCTGCTTATATGTCTCAGTCAAGCGTTCGGTAAAACTATGATAAATTTCTGTTTTGTGTCTTTTTCCCCATGAATGAGATATGGGGAAGTTGGGTGAGAAATGTTTCAAGTGCATTAACATGGAGAAGGAATTCTACCCACTCAGAAGTTCTAGCATCTAAGCTAACCATGCAAGAAGTTATCTTATGAAGCAAAAGGTGGGACCCAATGTCAGGTGCTTTCATGAGGCTGAATACCAAGGAAAACGAAGATTATGATATCTGGTCCCATCACTTCATGGGAAATAGATCGGGAAAGAGTGGAAATAATGTCAGACTTTATTTTTGGGGGCTCCAAAATCACTGCAGATGGTGACTGCAGCCATGAAATTAAAAGACGCTTACTCCTTGGAAGAAAAGTTATGACCAACCTAGGTAGCATATTCAAAAGCAGAGACATTACTTTGCCAACAAAGTTCCGTCTGGTCAAGGCTATGGTTTTTCCAGTGGTCATGTATGGATGTGAGAGCTGGACTGTGAAGAAGGCTGAGTGCCGAAGAATTGATGCTTTTGAACTGTGGTATTGGAGAAGACTCTTGAGAGTCCCTTGGAATGCAAGGAGATCCAACCAGTCCATTCTGAAGGAGATCAGCCCTGGGATTTCTTTGGAAGGAATGATGCTAAAGCTGAAATTCCAGTACTTAGGCCACCTCATGCAAAGAGTTGAGTCATTGAAAAGACTCTGATGATGAGAGGGATTGGGGGCAGGAGGAGAAGGGGACGACAGAGGATGAGATGGCTGGATGGCATCACGGACTTGATGGACGTGAGTCTGAGTGAACTCTGGGAGTTGGTGATGGATAGGGAGGCCTGGTATGTTGCGATTCATGGTGTCACAAAGAGTCAGACAAAACTGAGCCACTGAACTGAACTGAACTACCCATAAATGTCTACCTTGAGCTTCCCTAGCAGTCTACTGGTTAAGATTCCATGTCCCTGGTGCAGATGCCAGTGTTTTTTTTTTTTTACTAATTTAATTATTTAAATAATTTTACAAAGTTGTGGTGGTTTTGCCAAACATCAACATGAATCAGCCATGGGTGTACTTGTGTTCCCCCATCCAGAACCCTCCTCTTACCCCTCCTACCTTCCTCCCTACCCCATCACTCTGGCTTGCCCCAGAGCACCAGCTTTGAGTGCTCTGCTTCATGCATAAACTTGCACTGGCCATCTGTTTTTCAGATGGTAATATACATGTTTCAGTGCTGTGCTCTCATGTCGTCTTGCCCTCACCTTCTCCCACATAGTCCAAAAGTCTCTTCTTTACATCTGTCTATCTTTTGCTGTCTTGCGTATAGCGTTGTCATTACTGTCTTTCTAAATCCCATATATATGCATCAATATACTGTGCTGGTATTTCTCTTTCTGACTTACTTCACTCTGTCTAATAGGCTCCAGTTTCATCCACCTCATTAGAACTGACACAAATGCATTCTTTTTTATAGCTGAGTAATATTCCGTTGTGTATATATACCACAGCTTCCTTATCCATTCATCTGCCAATGGACATCTAGGTTGCTTCCATGTCTAGCTATTGTAAAGAGTGCTGTAATGAACGTTGGGGTACATGTGTTTGTTTCGATTCTGGCTTCCTCAGTGTATATACGCAGCAGTGGTATTGCTGGGTCGTATGGCAATTCTATTTCTAGTTTTTTAAGGAATTTCCACACTGTTCTCCATAATAGATGCCAAGGTTTTTGATCCCTGGTCAGGGAACTAAGAGTCTGCATGCCACATTGTATGCCCAAAATAAAAAGTCTGCCTCAGAGACTCAGACTCTCTGATAATCCTGAATAATGGATGTGGTGGTATTAAATTCGTTTTTTTTAAAGATCCTTTATGATTTCATATTTGTGAAGAATTCTTGTGAAAGAATAAAACGATATGCTCAATTGGTTTGTGGAAAGAATATACCTGTGGTCACAGATTGATATCAAAGAGGAAAGGTTTAAGGGGGCAGTGTTTGACCCTGTGCCTGCTTGTCAAGAACATTTTAATTTGGTTAGTTTCATGATTGCTGGGAGAAGGCAATGGCACCCCACTCCAGTAGTCTTGCTTGGAAAAACTCATAGACGGAGGAGCCTGGTAGCCTGCAACCCATGGAGTTGCTAAGAGTCAGATATGACTGAGAAACTTCACTTTCACTTTTCACTTTCATGCAGTAGAGAAGGAAATGGCAACCCACTCTAGTGTTCTTGCCTGGAGAAGCCCAGGGACGGGGGAGCCTGGTGGGCTGCCGTCTATTGGGTCACACAGAGTCGGACACGACTGAAGCGACTTAGCAGCAGCAGCAGCATGGTTGATAATGAATATTTTCTCAGTTGTTTTGTCTCTTATTAGTTGAAGGGGAGAATCGGGAATGTGCAGATGAGAGAATTCCTTGGTGGTGTGTGCTCACACCGGTGTACACGTGGTGGGTTTAGGTCCTGGGAATGCTGTGTCCCCAGCCACAGCCACTCCTTTCCTCTCTGAGACACTCTCCGAGACAGAGTCTTCTGAAATTGGGCCTTTCCTTGGGATTCACACCAGTGTTTGATTTGGAGTTAATACTTGGAACAGAGCATTGAGCATCTGTAGGAGCTAATCTTCTGGTAGCCAGAAAACGTTTTGTCTGGTTTGCCTCAGCCAGTTTTAAAATGCCAGAAATGGAAATATTCACAGATTACAAATGCTGCTGATAGCTCTCCTGTTAAATGACTCTTCATCTCTAACCTTTCCTTGTGTGTGGAGGGGACAGATTTACTCAGTCTACCTTTGAGGGCCATAGTCACTTCTGCCCTATGTGTTCTCGAATCATATTTAATATGTGTATTCTTATTCTCTATATGTACTTTGGGGTTTTGTTTTCACAATTTTCTGCTATTCACTATTTTGCTTTCTATTTTTTTTTTGAGAGAAATTACTGGAAAATTGTTCTTTGCTTACTGTTATTTTTCATATGGAGCATAATATCAATTTTCTGTTTTCAATAATTGCAACTTATGCCAGAATGGAAATTCCTTGTATATTACACTTTTCATTACCTTTCTGAATTGCCATGACTGCTCCTTCCTAGAGGAAAACTTGTGCACTTCTACTCAGTCACTCATTTGTGTCTGATTCTTTGCAACTCCAAGGACTGTAGCCCACCAGGGTCCTCTGTTCATGGGATTCTCCAGGCAAGAATACTGGAGTGGGTTGCCATTTCCTCCTCTAGAGGATCTTCCCAACTTAGAGATCAAACATAATTTTTAGCTTGGCCTCCGCCGTGTTTAATTTTTTACTCCAAGGAACATTCCAACTTCTAGAAGGTAGAGACATAGTGAGGCAGTGTTCTCGGGAGCTGAGAGCCTGCAGAGCTGCCAAACCTGGTTTCTTTGTGGTGCTCCAACTAAAGCTGGTTTCCTTTCTCTTGATCTACTGACATGTGGAATTTGGGATGGAAAGGAGTGGGTGTTTGTGCCAGGGTATCAGTTCATAAAGATTCCTGAAGAAGGTGATGAAAGCATGTCTCCCGTATGTGAACCAGGATGACTTTTTATTGGGCTGGGACATTGAGAGGACAGGGTCGGGGTAGGCTGCCAGCAGTCCTATTCATATGGAAGCAGATTTCTTCCTTTTCTTCTGCCACCTTTTTCCTTATTCATCTTAAGGCTCGCTTGTATTGTGCCAAATGACTTCTAAAGCACTGGTTGTGATATTTATACTGAGTATCCACAGTATATTAGGCATAAGGTACTAAGGCTTTACTATCTTTGAATGTAACATTTTGCCTTAAGGTTAAACTGTTGCCGCTTGTCTTATAGGAGATAGTGGATCTACATATTTTTCTTTTAAATTAGCCATAAATGTAACTTTTTGTCAAAATGTATTTTTAACTGCTAATGCCAAAAGTAAATCTTGTAGTCAAAGAAAGTGACCTTTCTAATTAAGACCTTTTTCTTTTCTTTTTAGGAAGGCACCAGAGTAGTTCAACCCATATTTCTGGGGAAAATGATTAGTTATGTTGAAAACTATGATCCCACCAATTCTGCCGCTTTGCACGAAGCCTACGGCTACGCAGCAGGGCTGAGCGCCTGCGCGCTCGTGTGGGCTGTTCTGCACCACTTGTGCTTCTACCACATGCAGCGCGTGGGGATGAGGCTGAGAGTAGCCGCGGGCCACATGATCTACCGCAAGGTGAGTGTCACTGGGTACCACGGTGTGTTCCTCCCTTGAAGGATCAGGAACATCTGGGGAAAGTTCTCTGAAAACTAAAAATTAGATAACTGGGTTCGTTTACACCTTCCTAGAGAAGCTTGCTATTTGCATCAAGCCAAGACTGTTGTTGTTGAACCGAAATTTACCAATAATTATTGAAAAATTTTCTTTTGAGATCACGTGAGGGCTGCCCTTGATAACTTTTGCCATAGGCTGTTGCATAATACCCACTAAATTTGTAACATTAAATTAATATTAGATTATATTTTTTAAATATTAAATTAATATTTAAAAATAAGCATCAAAAGTATCAAGCCGATTTTCAGTGTCTTCAGGCCTAAATCCCATAGTGCCTTTCATTAAAACCTTACTTTACATCAGATATTTATTTAAAAGATAACTTAGGAGATTGGATCTATAAAACTTTATCTAGAAGCAGAGACTGTATTTGAGAAAGGGAATGATTATAATTTTAAAAGACCCATCTAATTATATTCAATATAGTGATGTTAATTAGAGAAAATATAAAGAGAATTCATGCCAAATATAGACTCACTCACTATATTCTATAGATGTGATTGTTGCTAATGATATTTAAGAAAATAGTAGGGTTTTGAGATAAAACTTGAAATTTTACACTGTTTCATTCATTCTAGAGAGAATCTGTTGCTCTTCATTTAAGCTACTTTAATACAATATTTCCTTTTATCTTTAGTATGCATCATAGCACTTTTAATTAGAACTGATTTAATGTGTTCAGAGATTTTATAAGGAATGCCATGAAATTATTTTGCAGTTTACTCTGGTCTAACTGGTATAAAAGGAATAAGGATTTCAGGTACCTTTATAAAGGTATTACCACAGATATATAAGTGTCAAGAGCTGAAGGGATATGTTTAAATTTGATCTTGGATACCTTTTTGCCTCAAACTGTTTGCTTTTAAAAATATCCTTATTTTACTGTATTGTAGGCTTGAAATTTTCCAAGAGAGTAGATCTTAAATGTTCTCACCACACATATAAAATCAGATAACTATATTAGGTAATGGATACTTTAAGTGGTTTTACTATAGTAATCATTTCCCAATCTGTATTTATATAAAAGCATCTTGTGGTAACCTTAAACATATGAAATTTTTATTAATAAATATAGCCCTCATTGAAAGATAAACCCAAACAGCTTAAATTTAAAATATTGCTTCTTTACCTGGCTGCTGCTTATCTAGAACTTCCATTTCTTCAGAATACTTCTATCAGCAGAAAGTAAGATGTCCTCTCATCTCTCCTTGAACAGAGTCGGATGCATCTCGGGACTGTGTGAACCTGGGGACCTGGCATCTCACTGTTTTGTTTGGCAGCAGCATCTGAGTTGATTTCCTTCTGGGTGATATGGAAATCTCAGCAGCACCCACACATTTCAGGCAGGGTCTTCATTGCTGTCCAGCATCATCTTTGTTATTCTGTCGCATCTTTAACCATTTAGGAGACGGATAGTCAGATTTCCCCACCAACTGGCTAAATGTTTGTCTTTTCAGATCATGCTTAACTCTCATGTGAATGATAATTGCTCACTTGTGTCAGACACTTTGTGACCCCATGGGCCGTAGCCTGCCAGGCTCCTCTGTCCATGGGTTTCCCCAGGCAAGAATACTGGAGTGGGTTGCCATTTCATTCTCCATAACTCTCATAATAATTACAAATTTTTACCAGAACTGCATTGTGAAAGCTTTAAGTTAAGTGTGAGGGGATTGTTTACTCAAAGCTCACTCTTTGCTGCACAGGTGAGCAATTGTCCACCTGTTTTTCTTCCTCTTTCCTCTAATACTTTGGAGGAAATCTTGCCTTTGGAAATGTGATCTGACCTGGCACGTTGGTTTATGTGAATGTAACCATCTCCTGAGATGTTCATTTGCTGCCTTAATTATACCCCAAAGATGGTTCCTATATGAATTCAGAAATTGTGGGGATTACACCATTGACATAATCTGAAATTTCAGAATCATGGGAAAGAAATTTCCTTGTACACAGCCTTGCATCTAGAGTCTTGCTGTTGCAGAAACAAGACACTTCTTTTCAGGTTACAGGTGGGCTGATTGCTTAGGGTACAAAAGCTGGTGCTACAGAGCAGCTCTAAAAGGCCCCTCTGAACATTTGTGGTTCATCTTGGGCCCCACCTCTGGATCCCTGGTCCTGGAAGAAACCAGATCGAGTGTTAGAAATGGAGTGGCTGCTAAGCTTGTAGCTGTAGTTTGTCTACACTATGGATTCCAGGCTGGGGCAGATCTCCCAGGGGATCTCAAAGGCTGCACATCTGCCATTCCTAACATGGTCCAGTCAGCATTTTCATGCTCTTTTCAGCTGAACTTTGAATGATCCTGTGGGAGATATCATAAATAAAAATGACTTGCCATTTATTTATTAATGCTAAGTTGCTTCAGTTGTGTCCAACTCTGTGCAACCGCATAGACGGCAGCCCAGCAGTCTCCTCTGTCCCTGGGATTCTCCAGGCAAGAACACTGGAGTGAGTTGCCATTTCCTTCTCCAATGCATGAAAGTGAAAAGTGAAAGCGAAGTCACTGAGTCACGTCCAACTCTCAGCGACCCCATAGACTGCAGCCTACCAGCTCCTCGGTCCATGAGATTTTCCAGGCAAGAGTACTGGAGTGGGGTGCCATTGCCTTCTCACAAAACCTAGCCAGGCCTAATTCCCTGGCCCCAGCCCTTGCCCTTGGCAATGGTTCACACCCTGAAGAGTGGCTTCTCTCTGGATCCTAACAGATCCACCTCTTATCGCTTTGTCTCTCCATGGATTTTTGCAATGAGACATCAAGGCCTGAGTTTCATTAGTTTTGGCTGAGCTTGAGTCCTGGGAGAGGGGTGAAGGACAGGAGGAAAAACCAGTGGGAAAAAATGTGCCAAGGAATCCCCTTCATACCCTGCCGGGAAATTTGCTAAATATCTGACCAGTGCTCACAGTTCCATTGGTCTGATCCTTGGCACAGAGAAGAGAAAGGACAGAAGACCCCCACCAGCTCGTGTAACGGCTACTGGGGCTCAGCAGATCGCGCCTTTGGGACGTGCTGAGGAGTAGCCTCTCCAGAGTCCCTCAGTTGTGCCTCCTGCCGCCCACCTGTTCGCAGGAGGTTTGAGGGAACAAGAAACAAGAGATTGTAAAGGAATTAAGATTTCATTAGGCATGTTCCTCCAGTGAGGACCTCTTACCTTAACCAGAGGTCTTCTGGGATCTGAGACCGGGCCACGTGAGCTTTCTGCTGAGTTTGTTTTTCGCTGTTCTGGTTTCCAGCACGATGGGCCTTCCCCTGCACTGGATTTTCTTCACGTTCCGGCTCTCCCGCGGGAGCTTCGCCGAGCTGGGCTCCTGCTGTGCCTGGCCTCTTCCACGTGGAGCTTGGTTCAGCCAGGTTACATCCGAGCCACGGCACCATAGATGTCACGCGAGTGTGTGTTCCCCGGTTCTGTGTCTCGTCACAACAAAGATTTGGAGCAACGGACATTAGAGCCTCTAACTCTAATAACTAATTTATTAATACATTGTCACAAATTCTGTAAAGTTACTTTTGCTTTTGATCATTGATCTTTTTTTTTCTTCAATTGTAGGGAAATATACACTGCATAAAATGTCCCATTTTCACTCCTTTTCAGTGCAGCATTTCGTGACATTAGGTACATTCACTTTGTGGGTGGCCATCACCATAATTCATCTCTGGAACTTTTTGTTTTTCCCAAACTGAACCTCTGCACCCATTACACACTAACTCCCTAACCCCTGTTCCCTTACCCAGCACCGTTCTCTCTGTGAATCTGACTATTGTAGGTACCTCTGTTAAGTGGAATCATACAGTGTTTGTTGTTTTGTGTGTGTGAGGCTTATGTCCTGTAGCACAATATCTGCAAGGTTCATCCACGTTGTAGCAGGTGTCAGAATTTAATTCCTTTTTAAGACAGAATAATATTCCATTATAGGTCTATACAGCATTCTGTGTATTCTCTCATCTGTCAATGGACAGTTGTTTCCACCTTTTAGCTATTGTGAACATAGCTGCCATGAATATGAGTTAAATTGTCTGTTCAAGTTTGCATTTTTAGTTTTTCTTGAGTATATCCTTAGTAGTATAACTTATGTATTGTATGATAATTTCATGTTTAATTTTTGAGGAACTTCCGTATTCTCTTCCATTGTGGTTATATCATTAAACATTCTCACGTGATCACTGGTTTTCTTCTTTAACTTGAGGAGTAAACAAAACATTTTTATAAAGTATGACATTTTGTTTGGATCAGTGGCTCCAGTTGGTGGTCTGTTGAAGCAGCTCCTGGTGTCTTTCAGCTTCCTCAGAACTCTAGGGCATTTTTCTTACTAAATAAAGGGATTGTGCTACATGGGTTGTGGTTTCTATAAGTCAGCAGACTGGCGTTAAGAACACAGTTTCCTCACAGGAATGGGTGTTTTGAACATTATACTTGGTCATTTCAGAATGAACAAACTAAGCCTGAAGTGTTTAAATATTGTCACTCACAGAATTAATGATTGAGTCCAGATTTATAGTCCAAGTCTCCAAATTTCCTTCCTTAAATCAGCCTCTGCTCTCATCTAATTTGGCTCAAAATTACTTAGTTGTCTCTTAAGTGTAAACCTACACCCTTTACCCTTCAGACAGGTCCAAGTTCACTGAAACAGGGGATGGATTTTGCTTCTGCCTCCTGCTCCTCCCTGTGCCGTCCTTGCTGGAGGGGCTGCCGCCACACTCAGGAGTTAGAGGCTGAACAAGGGTCCCCAGAGTCCGTGCTCTCAGGGGTCATCCTGCTCCTGCTGACGCCGCTCAGGACCCCCAGAACACATGCTCCACTGTGTTATGTTCTAAGATGACTTGGTATCACCTTAGGAATCCGGATCTCTGTCTCCCTCCTCTCATTTCAGGCCCTTCGCCTGAGTAGCTCCGCCATGGGGAAGACCACCACGGGCCAGGTAGTCAACTTGCTGTCCAACGATGTGATCAGGTTTGACCAGGTGAGCTGCCCCTGAGGGACCTTCTTCCATTTCCTGTTTTTCTCACTGGGTTCAGCTTATTGGGATGTCAGGTGCCCGGATTTGATGTCAGTTAGGATTCTATTGAGGATGTAAGACAAAGGTTCTGTTTATCCAACTTTCATTTCTCTGTGTGCAACTTAGATGTAATTATATGTATTGTTCTGTAAATGAGAGTTTTGTTTTTCTAATAATAAATAGGCAGCACTGTTCTTACCCAGCTTTGCTAGTGTCCCTAGAGGTCCTCCTGGAGTGGCCCTTCTTGGCACATGGTGTGGGTGTTGATGAACTGTCTTCCTCCTCCTCTGGATGATGAAGGCCTGGTGGGAGGGATTGTTGTTTCCCCTGAACCCTGTTCAGTGCCTGCTGCATAGGGAACCTGCGAAGAATAATGCCAAGTGTGTGGTCCCCAGCAAGACACAAACTCCTTTCTACCATCCCCTCCACAGTCTTTTTCCAACGCCAACCCAGGGCGTTGTAGCTGTTGGTCAGATCTGTGTTGCACTAGATACTTCTCTTTCAAGTATTCATTCATCAAACATGAAGTGAGGCCCTGCTCACTTTCAGGGATGAGCAAAGCTTAGTTTTTGCCCTATAGAAGCCACAGCCTATCAGGGAGCTAAATATACAAGTAATTACTGGAGAAAGTGGTAAGTGCCATAAGATAGGCTTTCCTGGGATGCCATGGTTCCCCAGAGAAGATGGGGTGTAAATTCTAGGACAGAAGCATTTGGGGAAGCCCTGAGCTCCTCTGTGTTGTGGACAAAATCGACATCTTCCTTCACTGCTGCTGGTCTGATTCTCCCAGGACATCCCTGAAGCCAGCCCTGTGCTGCCTGGGAACAGCGTCATCTGGGGTGGACACTTGGATTTCTGCTTTAGCAGGTTTAAAACCCAGTGAGGTCATTGCTGTTTAGGTTCTGTTCCTTCAGAGCTGATTGTTTCTACACTGTGTCTGTCCTCACTGGTTTTATTGCATGCAGTCCTAAGAAGGCTTTGTCTCTCTCTTAAGGTAATGATGTTCTTGCACTATCTGTGGGTGGGGCCGCTGCAGGTTATCGCAGTGACCGCCCTGCTCTGGATGGAAATAGGAAAGTCGTGTCTTGCTGGGATGGCGGTTCTCATTATTCTTCTGCTTTTGGAAAGCTGCTTTGGGATGTTATTTTCATCACTCCGGTAAGAGAAACACTTCTTTTAAAAATTGACACTATATAATTGGTAACATCCACAGTCTACATGATGCTTTTGTTGAAAACAAGACAAATGCCTTTTCTGGTCTCTTCTTTGTGTAGGTTGTAGACCCTTCAGGCTTAGCCAGTGAAGGCTCCAACCTTAAACTGAAGGCTGATCCTGAAACAGGAACAGTGAAGGCATTCACTGGCTCCTCTTGGCACCATATCTAAATAAGTAGAGTGTTCTTCAGCAGAATTTACTCATGTCCAAGTTTTTAAAATCTTTTAAAATAGTAATAATCCTGTAGGCTCTTTACTCGCCGCATATATTTTTGTTATGCTTGTGCTGGAGCCGTTTCAGGTATTCTGTTCATGTTTCCAGTAAGTTATAAGCACCCCCAGGGCCAGGCTCATCTTCACTGAGTCTTTATGAAGCCCCATTCACAGCAGCACATGTGACAGAAAAGTGGCTGGTGGTGAAGAGCCTTCTGCTGCTGTCAGACCTGAAGCAGGTCCCAGAGGGTTGGAGGTGGCTGGTTGTTAGGTGATGGAGATGAGCTATTTGAAGCTCATTGAGCTCTTGTGTGTGTTGCGTGTGTTCCGTTCTATGCTTGGTGCCTTTCTCTATTTGGAATTCTGTTTCCTGCCATTGATACGGAGAGAGGTTCCCTATCCTCCGAGACCTTGTTCCAGTGCTAGCAGGTCTCTGAAGCTCTTCTTGTTCTCCTCTCGTGCTGGAATTAACAGCCCCATCTTTTCTGCTCCCCAGAACTTTACTCCTACTTTATTACAGCACAGCCTGTAATAAAGGCTGTGGTAGATTTGGGTGCTTTTCTACTTTTCCCTACCTGACTGTGACCTCTTTGAGCAGGTGGCTTGTATCTGACTCATTTCAGGTTTTCCTTAGCCGATGCTGCACGTTCTCCAAGTTACTTCTTGAAATGGGCTGAGTGTTTGACATCCTAATTGAAACCCTTTTCTCTGTTTGTACTTGGAGTAGGACCTGCCTGTGTTCTAAGTGCAAAGGGCTGTAGAGAATCTTTTGATTCCTAGTCTCACCCCCGTGCCCACTCCTGCTACTGCTGCTGAGGAAAGTTGGGCTGTGGTCACTGAGACTCATCTCACGTTTGTCCCCGCAGGAGTAAGACTGCAGCTCTCACAGACAAGAGGATCAGGACCATGAGTGAAATCATAACTGGCATCAGAACAATAAAAATGAATGCTTGGGAAAAGTCATTTATAGACCGTATTACCAGATTGAGAAAGTAAGTGTGTGATATATCTATATATATATATATCTATATATATCTCACTCCATATTTTCATGCTTTATTTCCTAGTCTACAAAATGCTTTCGATGTCTTAACAAAGAGATTTTTAAATTCACCTTCATATTAATTCAGTTCCAGTTCAGTCGCTCAGTCATGTCTGACTCTCTGTGACCCTGTGAATTGCAGCACGCCAGGCCTCCCTGTCCATCCTTCATATTAAGGTGAGCTTAAATACTTACTGTTCACTGCATCCCTCACATGTCGTGGGAGGGTTCAGTAGAATAGTGGAGACATCATTTAACCTACTCTTCCATTTACCATCTTCTCAAAGGAAAAAATATATGCTTCTAAGTAGTTCTTAATACCTCAAATCCTAATGAGCAATGCTTTTAAAATAGTTAGCATTTGAGACAATGACATTCAAACTAAAATTGTAATTTATGTTGATGGAGTACAAACAGGGAGATTATAGAGACTGGGTGTACTTGTATCGAGCCGAACTATATGGATCACTGTTCTTTGTCATTGTCATGCTTAGTTGCTTGTTCGTGTCCAACTGTTTGTGACCCCATGTGCTGTAGCCCACCAGGCTCCTCTGTCCATGGAATTTCCAGGCAGGAATACTAGAGTGAGTTGCCATTTCCTCCTCCAGGGGATCTGCCCGACCCAGGGACTGAACTCGTGTCTCCTGCATTGCAGGCAGATTCTTTTCCACCGGAAAGCTCATGAGTCACTATTATTCATTTCAAATGGAGCTATGGAAATACTCTTCCTTTTGTTTTGCTTCATGTTTCTAGGATGTTTCTCCATCTTTCCTTTAACTATCTGATGAGCATTTCTCTGACCCGACCTTGTCACCTCTGACTTTGCACTTTGTGGGGGCCCCTCCCTCTGCTGGGAATGCACTCACTTCTTCCTTCTACTCTGGCCTCTGCCAAGCCTGACTGACCCAGTTCATCTTCTCAGGGTCCACGTGTGTGTATGACTTGCCCTGACTCCACTCCTCCAAGTTGCACACCTCTACTCTGGGCTCCCTTAGGGCCTGTGCTGACTGTCTCTGTCTATTGTCTCCCAGTTTTGTGGTTGCTAATTCTCTTCTCCAACATGTTCATGAGCCCCTGGAGGGGACAGGCTATGTCCTTCTGTGAGGAGCCTGGCCCAGGACTTGTGATTATGAATGTTTGTTGAATGAATGTTCAAACCCAGTCTGACTGAGGCACATGTTTGAAAGTGTGACATTAAGCCTCTTTTCACTTGAAAGATTGAAGTGGTGATGCAGTGTGTAATCCTGGTGTCGGGGAACCCCGAATGTGCACTGGGTAATGTCTCCATGAGGTGAGGGATGGTTTATCTTTATCTGTGTCCACTCCCTAGAAAGGCGCCACTCACACAGGGCACTGAATCCATGTCCTATATGTTGATGCTTTTTATAGAACCTATAAGAAGGTTTTATAAGAAGAAAACTTATAAGAATCCTATTCTCTTTTACAGGAAGGAAATTTCCAAGATTCTGAGAAGTTCCTACCTTAGGGGCATGAATTTGGCATCATTTTTGCTGTGAGCAAAATTATGATTTTTGTCACCTTCGTCGCCAATGAGCTCCTTGACAACCTGGTCACAGCCAGCCAAGTGTTTGTGGTGGTGACGCTGTTCGAGGCTCTGCGGTTCTCGAGCACCCTCTACTTCCCCATGGCTGTTGAGAAGGTGTCAGAGGCCGTCGTCAGCATCCGAAGAATCAAGGTTTAGTGAAAAATAACTCTTTAAAGTTATAGGCAGATTTTTCCTAAAATGCCTCCTTTTACATGGTGTCACTGTGTGCCAGTTAGGTGAGATTTAACTCTCTCAGTGCCAAGCTGGCAGTCTTTCCAAAATGTATGTGTTTCCCTCTTTTCTTACGTAAAGTATGTTAAAAGTATCATAAGACCCATGCTCCTTTAGGGGCAGTAGTATAAATAAAGCCTCACAGGCTCTTGACTTTCAGTGATGGCTGCTGGACAATTAAAATGTCTAAAAGCAGGAGATACAAATAGATTGCATCTCCTGCGCTGTCTGGAATGACTAGGCAGCAACTGTGCACAGTACCAGGGTGGACAGAATTCCTCTCTGGGCCGGGAGGGGAGGAACTTGCTGAGAAGTCCTATTCCCTGGGCAGGAAGAGTGGCCTCAGCTTCACTTAGTTCTCTGTGTTTAAAACTAGATTCTTTGCGCCATAGATATTTTCCTGCTGATGTCTAATCTCTGTATTTTTGTTCCTATCCTTATTTTGCTTAGTGTCTAAGCCTGTCTCTAGCTTCCCCTTTCCTTTCAAACCTGTGATTCCCACCATACCTTCTGTCTCCTTTACCACCGTCTCTAGTCAGGGGTAAATAATTTTTATCATGAAGACAAGGGCCTTGCACACAGTAGGTGCTCAAGTATTTCTGTTTAACATGAAGATTAAATGGGCTCTGTGAAAATGAATGATTAATTGTGACCTCATAGGCCCAAGAAGGCTCTATTTTTCTCTAAGAGAGGAAGGGGGACCCATGGTCTTGGCACTGAATGACTCCAATAGGATTGCAACCCATCTCAACGTCAAAGCACTGGAAGTCTTCAGGGACTTTTGCATCCAGTCAGATGTTTCTCTGAGGTGATGTTGTTCACAATGCAACTTTAGGTTTCCCATTACCAGCTCCTGGGAAGTCAGTCTTTGTGGCTGCAGTTCTGATGTTTATACTTTGCTGCATAACCTGTTCTGGGTCTGCACTTCCTGGCTAATGGCCATTTAATTTCAGCTCTTTCATCAGACTGAGTCCTGGAAAAAATCCAGCCAGCACTTCTGATGCTTTTAGGAGCTGACCATGTGTAGAATGGGGTCTCATTTAACCCTTGGAAAACTGACATCTGTTCCCTTCAGGACTATTATTTGTGGACAAGTGCTCAATAAGTTGAATTCATCACTTAGGGCGTAATTTTCCTTTTGTTTCTTTTTTGTTTGAAAGTGAGGGATTTCTATTCTAATATACACACAGTCAATATTGATATCTTGGTTACATGTTCAAGTTGAAACTGTATTTAATTCTGTCTAGACAGACTGGTTCCAAATAGGAAAAGGAGTATGTCAAGGCTGTATATTGAAACCCTGCTTATTTAACTTATATGCAGAGGACATCATGAGAAACGCGGGACTGAAAGAAACACAAGCTGGAATCAAGATTGCTGGGAGAAATATCAATCACCTCAGACATGCAGATGACACCACCCTTATGGCAGAAAGTGAAGAGGAACTAAAAGCCTCTTGATGAAAGAGAAAGAGGAGAGCGAAAAAGTTGCTTAAAGCTCAACATTCAGAAAACGAAGATCATGGCATCTGGTCCCATCACTTCATGAGAAATAGATGGGGAAACAATGGAAACAGTGTCAGACTTTATTTTTGGGGCTCCAAAATCACTCCAGATGGTGATTGCAGCCATGAAATTAAAAGACACTTATTCCTTGGAAGAAAAGTTATGACCAACCTAGATAGCATATTCAAAAGCAGAGACATTACTTTGCTGACTAAGGTCTGTCTAGTCAAGGCTATGGTTTTCCAGTAGTCATGTATGGATGTGAGAGTTGCACTCTGAAGAAGGCTGAGCGCTGAAGAATTAATTCTTTTGAACTGTGGTGTTGGGGAAGACTCTTGAGAGTCCCTTGGACTGCAAGGAGATCCAACCAGTCCATTCTGAAGGAGATCAGCCCTGGGATTTCTTTGGAAGGAATGATGTGAAAGCTGAAACTCCAGTACTTTGGCCACCTCATGCGAAGAGTTGACTCATTGGAAAAGACTCTGATGTTGGGAGGGATTGGGGGCAGGAGGAGCAGAGGACGACAGAAGATGAGATCGCTGGTTGGCATCACTGACTCGATGGACGTGAATCTGAGTGACTCTGGGAGTTGGTGATGGACAAGGAGGCCTGGTGTGCTGCGATTCATGGGATCGCAAAGAGTCAGACATGACTGAGTGACTGAACTGAACTGAACTGAACTGAGACTGAATATATAACATATACATTACTCTCCAGGGCCCTTGGTCTTTTTAATCAATAGAAATTGATAATAGGCCAGACAATAAATTCAGACAAGTCTCTCTGAGGCTTGTGCTACAGCACAAAATATGAAAACAAGAAAGTGATGCCCCATTGATTCTTTGAGACGGGCGGGCTGGTTCCTCAAGGGGTGAGGGTAGGGGAAGCTTGGTCGTTTGAGCCACAGGGGTGACTTACGTGGTTTGCCCACTATCTTGCAGGTGCCATGTGCCAAGATCATATGCAGTTCCCTGCTTTGCTCCCAGCAGCTCAGAAATGGCAGTTGGCAGCTGGTGTTTTTCTGTCTTCCTGTTTGAAATTGCCTTTGCATATGTGCAGTTATATTTAGTCCCTTATGGTTTCTTTGTATTTTGTTGCTCAAAGAGACGTTTGTTCAGGTGCAAATGCTCCCATAAAGGGTCCCGGGTCCCAGCCTGTCTCATTTCTCTTTTTCTTGTTGCTGTGTCAGCTTAGACTGTGTAAGGCTGTAGCCATGCAGTCAGTGGTTGGACTGATTTGAACAACTGTACAGTCTGTTCCTTCCTTTAGCTGATGCCCACGATTGGCTGACTGTGCAAAACTCGGTCTTAGTTGGAGTTGGGACTGTATAAGTGCACAAATGATGTCGTGTCTCCTCTGTACATGACTTACTATCCTTCTGGGGATTCAGAAGTAGGAAGGGCAGTGCCAGCTGGGGATGTGCTGAGCTAATTTCAACATGGCTAATATTTAAGAAGGGCTGGAAGGATGGGTGGAGTCAGTACTCAGGGTGTCCAGGCAGAGGCCACCTGTGGAGTGTGGACTTAGGTGCTTTGGGTCACTAGGGGTGTTAAACTTGTGGACACTCTCAGAGGGGCTGTAAGGAGATCAGGAGGGAGTTGTCTTGGGGGTAGGGTCAGTGATTGGAGAAGGAAATGGCAACCCACTCCAGTGTTCTTGCCTGGAGAATCCCAGGGTCGGTGGAGCCTGATGGGCTGCCATCTATGGGGTCGCACAGAGTCAGACATGACTGAAGCGACTTAGCAGCAGCAGCAGCAGCAGCAGCAGGGTCAGTGATGTTCCAGAAGGAATCAGAAAAGAAAAGCTGCATTATTGAGGTGATTAATTGTGAATGAGATTCTAAATTATGTTGTTTCAAGGGAAAAGAGAATTGGGAGAGAGATGAACTGTTTCAGAACAGATGAGAGCTGGTACCTGGCTGACAGTGTGGGAGATGGTGTGGAGAGAGAACTCAGGCTGTGGTGGTTGAAAGCCTGCCAGCGTGTCCTCAGACCACCGTCTGTCCATCCTGCCTCCTTCTGGACTCAGGCTCAGGGAGGGTAGGAGTCATCGTGCCTGGTGCTAGGTTCTCAGTGAGCCTGAATGAGAGGAGGAGGGTATGAATGAATCACATCTCCCACCAGCTGGGCTTTGGGAGAAATGCAAGGATCACATCTTTCTTTTCCTGCAGAACATTTTTCACATTCAGTTTTGACCAGTTCGATGTTGAAGCAGAAATTCCAGTACTTTGGCCACCTGATGCAGACCACTGACTCATTTGAAAAGACCCTGATGCTGGGAAAGATTGAGGGAAGGAGGAGAAGGGGACGACAGAGGATGAGATGGTTGGACGGCATCCCTGACACAATGGACATGGGTTTGGGTGGACTCCGGGAGTTGGTGATGGACAGGGAGGCCTGGCGACTGCGGTTCATGGGGTCACAAAGAGTCGGACATGACTGAGAGACTGAACTGAACTGCCCTTGACCAGTTCTTCATTTTAAGTAGAAGGTTGCAATCACATTTATGACTCTGAGGCATGATAGATAGGGTGTCAAGATGTTTAAGGTAGTAGATTACTATTTGTGTGTTGTTTTCTTTCTCAGACATCCTCACATGCTTGTTTCAGTTTTTCCCCATATGGGTTAGAATTTGGTTTGCCTGTGGGTCCCAGCATTACACGTGGTAAAGCTGCTTACAGGGGTCATTTGTTTTCTCTCATGCAAGAATCCTTGTGAGGCTTTGTATGGGTTTCCTGGGGGCTGCTGATATGAAGTACCATAAACCACGTGGCCTAAAACAAGAGGTATGTATTGTTTCACAGTCCTGAAGGATAGAAGTCTAAAATCAAGGTGTCATCAGGGACAGGATCCCTCTGAATCCGCTAAGGGAGCATCCTTTATTGCCTCTGTTAGCTTTGAGTGGTTGCAGGCAAAACTTGGCATTCCTTGGCTTGTAACTCCAGCCTTTCTCTCCATCAGGTAAGCTGTTTTCTGTGTGTAAATCTGTCTCTTCATTTCTCATGAGGACTCCAGTCTTACTGGATTCAGGGCCAACCCTACTCCACTGTGATCTCACTTTAATTGATTACATTCACAGTAACCATTAAAAAGCAGAGACATTACTTTACCAGCAAAGGTCCATCTAGTCAAAGCTATGGTTTTTCCAGTGGTCATGTATGGATATGAGAGTTGGACTGTGAAGAAAGCTGAGTGCTGAAGAATTGAGGCTTTGGAGCTGTGGTGTTGGAGAAGATTCTTGAGAGTCCCTTGGACTGCAAGGAGATCCAACCAGTCCATCTCCGTGGTGTTAGAGACCCAGACTCTTTCTCTCTTGTTACCCCACCACATGTGACCTTGACCCAGCTGGCAGCCCCCAAGGCCAAGGCCTTGGGGTGGAGGAAGGTCCTGGTTACTGTCACTCTTCACTGACCTGGATTTGGTCGCATGGCTGCTCCTATCTGCTTGGGAGTCTAGAAGCAGAGGGGCCTTCTTCCAGGCTGCCATGTGCAGCTAAAATCCAGGGTCTCTTACCTCAGAAGAATGAGAGCAGATTTTGAGGACATCCAGCTGTCTCTGCCCCATCATCACAGTTTTGGGACTTTGGGGAGTGGAAGTGGTCTAAGTTGTGTGTTCAGTATCTCTCCTGCTACTGCTAAGTCACTTCAGTCGTGTCCAACTCTGTGTGGCCCCACAGACGGCAGCCCATGATGGTCCACCATCCCTGGGATTCTCCAGGCAAGAACACTGGAGTGGGTTGCCATTTCCTTCTCCAAGGCATGAAAGTGAAAAGTGAAAGTGAAGTCACTCTTCTCATTGAATTATGTCTAGCATTTGCAAGGCAAGAGGGAGTTTTCTTGTATGTGTTTGTCAGCTTTGTAGCAGTTTATAAGACCTTGTCTTATTCAGCTACTTTGCATCAATTAACTGCCAAGTGGTGTAGAAGATAACAAGTGGTAGGTGCGGCCATTCCTGCTGCGAAAGAGAAGGGGCACCGAGTAAGGACAAGAGAGCATTTGTGAAAAGATGCTTGTGAAATATTTTTTAAGGCATAGAAACTTAAGAGCATTTTCTTTTTAGAATGATGACTTAGTAATAGTTAATGACAGTGATATGGATCTGACACACATGAGGAGAAAAGCGTTGAGTACAGGGTCTGCACTGAGAGTCTCTGTCATTGGTCTTGTGTTCTCAGCCTGTCCTATGCCACCTGCTTCCTGGCGGCCTGGGAAGGGCCTTCCTCTCTGTTATAGCAGTGTCGCGTGGTGCTTGGCACATGGTGGGATTCAGTTAATATTTATGAAATAATTCCTACCAGCTCACCTGTTTATTGTTAGTAACACAAGTAAAGAAATAAAATGTCCATCCTCTAAATGTATTGGAGTTTAAATCCATATTTTCTTCTTAAAGAGGAACCAGTGCACTTGTTGAGAAAGTACAAAGATAGCCTCATGGCCAGGAACCATTTGTTTTATACATGAACCCACACACACACATGCAGACATGCTATATATACATGTATGTATATGCAATATTATATATATGCTATACTATATTATGTATTTAGATGTACATATACTATAATAATAGTATGTTACATACTACATACTATTTAATATTTCTTCTATGAACCAAGACCTAATAAAATACAGTTGTAAAATGATAGGTAGGTATAAATGATAGGTATCAAACTTTTTATTGCAAATTCCAGGGAAGCAGTTGTTTTGTTTGTGCTTTGTTTTTGCAGTAAAAAAAAAAAATCTGTTTTGCCTTTTTCTGTAGAACTTTCTGTTACTGGATGAGATGTCACCGTGCTGCCCTCAGCTGCCGTCGGATGGTATAATGATCGTGGATGTGCAAGTTTTCACAGCTTCTTGGGAAAAGGTAAGAAACCTTCCCTTCCAAAATTGTGCCTGCAAAAGACAACTGTGACATAGATTTATTAGAAAACTTTGAGATTTTACACATACTGTAAAATATGACTTTCTCATTTACTGAGAATATGTTATAAAAATTCTCAGGATAGGAATAAGGTTTGCAATGGAGATTAAGTGTAAAATCAGCCTGAGGTATTTGATATGTTGCTCTTTTTTTTCATTTTCAAGAGAGCTTTCAGTGTATTAGCATGTGTTGAACTTAAAGTATGTAAATTATTCTTTGAATTTTCATTTTTCATTATTTTATTATAGACTATATAAATATAATTATAAAATTTTATAAATTTTATATAAAATTATAAAGTTATAAAAATAATTATAAAAATATAATTTCCTGTGCTATACAATAGGATCACCTTAAACAAAAGATATAGAGCACAAATACGTCTTTTCTTGAAAACCCAGATCTAATGTTTCGGGCTGAATTGTGAAGTCTCAGTCGCTTCAGCTGTGTCTGAGTCTTTGTGACCCCATGAATTGTAGCCCAACAGGCCCCTCTGTCCATGGGAATGGACACCCACCCCAGTATTTCTGTTGTTTTGGTTCAGTTGCTCAGTCGTGTCCAGCTCTTTGCAGCTCTATGGACTGCAGCACACCAGACTTCCCTGTCCTTCCACCATTTCCTGAGCTTGGTCAAACTCATGTCCATCCAGTCAGTGATGCCATCCCACCATCTTGTCCTCTGTCATCCCCTTCTCCTCCTGCCTTCAATCTTTCCCAGCATCAGGGTCTTTTCCAATGAGTTGGCTCTTTGCATCAGATGGCTAAAGTACTGGAGTTTCAGCTTCAGCATCAGTCCTTCCAATGACTATGAAAGATTGATTTCTTTTAGGATTTAACTGTTTGATCTTCTTGCTGTCCAAAGGACTCTCAAGACTCTTCTCCAACACCACAGTCCAAAAGCATCAGTTCTTCAGCATTCAGTCTTCTTTATGGTCCAACTCTCACATCGATACATGACTACTGGAAAAACTGTAGCTTTGACTATGTGGACCTTTATAGGCAAAGTAATATCTTTGCTTTTTAATGTGCAGTATAGTTTTGTCATATCTATTCTTCCAAGGAGCAAGCATTTTTGAATTTTGTGGCTGCAATCGCTGTCTGAAGTAATTTTGGAGCACAAGAAAATAAAATCTACCACTATTTCCGCTTTCTCCCTTTTTATTTACCATGAAGTGATGGGACCAGATGCCATGATTTTAGATATTAGAATGTTGAGTTTTAAGCCATCTCTTTCAGCCTTCATCAAGAGGCTCTTTAGTTCCTCTTCACTTTCTGCCATTAGAGTGGTATCATCTGCATGTTTGAGACTGTTGATATTCTGTCAGAATTCTAGATTCCATTTTGTGATTTATCTAGCTGGGTATTTTGCATCATGTAGTCTGCATAAAAGTTAAATAAGCAGGGTGGCTGCATACAGCTTTGACATACTCCTTTCCTGATTTGGAACCAGTCCATTGTTACATGTCTGATTCTAACTGTTGCTTCTTGACCTACATACAGGTTTTTCAGGTATCAGGTAACGTGGTCTGGTCTTCCTATCTCTTTAAGAATTTTCTACAGTTTCTTGTGATCCATACAGTCAAAGGCTTTAGTCAATGAAGTAAAAGTAGATGTTTTTCTGGAATTACCTTGATTTTTCTGTGATCCAACAGGTGCCCAAAATTTGATCTCTGGTTCCTCTGCCTTTTCTAATTCTAGCTTGTACATCTGGAAGTTCTCAGTTCATGTACTGATGAAGCCTAGCTTGAAGAATTTTGAGCATTACTTTGATAGCATGTGAAATGAGCCCAGTTGTGCAGTAGATAAAACATTCCTTTGTCCATATGGGTTAAAGTCAGCTAAAGCTGCCTCAGATCCCCAAAGAGATAAGATTAGATGAAGAATCTACAGGACTCAGTGTCTTAAAATAGGAAAGAGAAAAATGAGGGTTATATTTTGCATATCAATTATGTTTATTATTGCTATCTTTTCCACTTTGTAAAACAATTTGTGTTACTTTATTGAAATGGGTACATTTTCATGAACTTTAATTTGTAGGCATCAGAGACTCCAACCCTACAAGGCCTTTCCTTTTCTGTCAGGCCTGGTGAACTGTTAGCTGTTGTCGGACCTGTGGGCGCTGGAAAGGTACGTTGTGATGCCTTTTGTGAGCTTTAAAGCAACACTACAGCCCCTGCTAAATCCTCAGAGTGGAACCCAGAGCTTAGTGTGACTCAGTTTGAATCGAGTGTGCTAGAACAGTGCTCCTCTAGCTGTGTTCCATGGAACATTCATTTTAAAAAGAAGGCTTCATGACAAATAAATCTGGATAAACACACACTGTCTTTTTTCTTCTTGGTGCTTCACTTTGCCCAGTTAGGAATTGCTTGTGGGGAATTTGGATGTCTCAGTGAAGGAAATTATTTAAGTGACAACTGTTCAGGATAGACAGAGACAATGGGGACTTCTTTTTCATCTTAGTGGCTCTTCCAAGAAGTCCGGAGGTGTACAGGCTCTTCCCGGAAGCTCTGAGCATTCCCTCCTGTGACTTGACTTGATCCTGTCAGTGCACGTGTACTGAATGTTCTCCATGTGCTGGAGCCAGAGGTACAGATGTGAGCAAGGCCTCTTTCAGAGGCACCCAGGTTCTGGAGTGAGACAGATAGGCAGGCAGGTTATTTTAGCCCAATGTGATGAGAGCTCTGGTGGCGTGGAGACACACCACATCTGCGTGATGTTGAAGACTGAAAGGAAAGGTGCACATACGCTTGGTCTGAAACAACAAAATACATAAATTTAATGAGGGATGTGGGCTTCCCTGGTGGCTCAGTGGTCAAAGAATCCACCTGCCGATGCAGGAGACACAGGTTCAATCCCTGGTCCAGGAAGATCTGACGTGTTGTGGAGCAACTAAGGCTGTGCACCGCCACTGCTGGGCCCGTGTCCAGAGCCTGGGAGCTGCAACTGCCGAGCCATGGGCTGCAGCCGCTGAGGCCTGTGCATTAGAGCCTGCGCTCCAGAGCCTGGGAGCTGCAAGTACCGAGCCATGGGCTGCAGCCGCTGAGGCCTGCGCATTAGAGCCTGCGCTCCTCAACCAGGAAATCCGTGCACTGCAATGAAGACCCAGCACAAGCAAAAATAAATAGAATTAGAATTGTGGTATGGCAGAAACCAACAACATTGTAAAAAATAAATAAAAGAACTATAAATAAATAAAATTATTTTTTAATGTGGGATATGCATATGAAAGGGCACTAATTTCCTCTGTGATGGACTTTTCTCTGCAGACACAACTCACTTCACAGTTCTTTCATTAATCATCTTTGGATATAGTCTTCACACATGGTTTTTAAACAAGTGTTTGTTAAGCAAAGGATACCAGATGCAGGAACAAATGCACTAAACATCAGATACAGAAAATACACATCCTGCCAGGCTCTGCTGGAGAGGGATGTTAAACATTCTTAATGATTCTTTGCTGAGGAGAATTTCATTTGGCAGATATTTGGGCAGAGTAGATTGTTTATACTATTAATATATCCCTTGTCAGTCATTATTTTCATTGACCATTAGTGTTATTTTCAATTTTTTTGTGTGTGTCAACTGTGAGGGCTGTACTTTATTCTGTTTTAAATGAAAGTGTTCTGTTGTGTATCAAGCGCCAGGGTGGGGTCGGCTGTGCTGCGGGCGTGTTCCATGCTGAGTGCTCCCTGTTCACCTGTGTGTGTTGCCGTCTGTTGCAGTCCTCACTGTTAAGCGCTGTACTGGGGGAGCTGCCCCGAGCCAGGGGAAGGTCAGCGTGCACGGGAGGATCGCGTATGTTTCTCAGCAGCCCTGGGTGTTTCCAGGAACTGTGAGGAGTAACATTTTATTTGGGAAGAAATATGAAGAAGACAGATATGACAAAGTAATTAAGGCCTGTGCTTTGGAAGAGGTGAGTGATGACTTCTGAGTTGCATATACTTGAAATTCAAATGATGATAGTGTTGATTTTAATCTACAAGTTTTGTTAAAAGTTATTTTTAAAAAATGGAATTTTGAATGTTGCTTAGTATTTAAGCAGGTCTTCTTGGTAAATGGAGAAGGAAATGGCAATCCACTCCAGTATTCTTGCCTGGAGAATCCCATGGACAGAAAAGCCTAGTAGGTTACAGTCCACGGGATCACAAAGAGTTGGACACGACGGAGCGACTTCACCTTCTTGGTAAATAAGGCAGGTATATTTACATATGCTACCGTTTTAATGCTTATGGGATAATGACACTCTCAGAATATATTATCTGCAGGGCGGATTGTTTCATTCTGTGAAGTTTCATTTGCTTTCAACTATTTCTGAAGGAAAGTGACAAAAATTTACAAAAACAGAGAGCAAGGTATAATGACCCCTCATGTACCACCCTCAGCTTCAGCCAGGATCAACTGGTGGCCAGTCTTGCTGCATCTCTACCTCTGCTCTCTGCCAGCCCTACCCCCACCCCAGAGTATTGTGGAACAAATCCTAGACCTCAGATTAATTCATCTGTAAACATTTCATTAATTTTCTCCATAGGAAAGCTTTTGGAAAAAAAAAAATCACTCCTTTATTTCACCTGAAAAATACCTCAAATTCCTGAATATTACCCACCTGCTAGTCTGTGTTTACATGTTGTTAGTCATTACACTGAGAAATCTCCTGCACCATTGTTGGAATTCACATAAAGTCTGCTCTCTGCACCTGGTTGATGCCTCCTTGGTCTCTTTCAGTCTATGAGTTTCTCTCTCCACTTCATTTTTGACTTATAATTTATTATTTAAGGAAACCAGAATACTTAAAATTTTTTTTTTTAATACTGCGTCATTTCACTGAGGGATATTATTTTCAGAAACAGCATTGAATTTCACAGAAAATGGTAAGATGAAAGGTTTACCTGTACCTTAGGATTTAAATAAGATTAGTGAATAAATGATGAGAACTAAACTGAAAGGAGAATACAATTTGGCAAAAAGAAAGGAAAAAAGGTAAATAATCTTAAACACTTGTTTCTCTCTCAGGTTGTAAAAGTCAGTGACTAATAGCATTAAAGGTCTTCCCCTGGGGTCTGTTCAGTGCAGTCTGGGCATTTGACTGTTTTTTTTGTACTGAGAGGAAAAGATGGAGACAGATTTTCAAAGGTGTGGTGTTGAGGCTCCAGACCTGCTTTGTGAGAAGTAGTAATTCTCCTGGAACAATGGCTTGAACATCATAGGTTGCATCCGGTGTGTGCATGTGTGTGTGCTAAGTCACTTCAGTCGTGTCCACCTCTGCGGCCCCATGGCCTATAGCCCAGCAGGCTCACCTGTCTATTGAATTCTGCTGGCAAGAATACTGGAGTAGGTTGCCCTGCCCTTCGCAAGGGGCCTTCCCGACCCAGGGGTTGGACCCACATCTCTTATGTCTCCTGCATTGGCAGGTGGGTTCTTTACCACTAGCCCCACCTGGGAAGCCCTGTGTCAGGGGAGCAGCATTTCACAATGATGTGGAGAAACAGAATTGCTTGTTTAATGGGCTTGTTTCTTTCTTCTGGGTTCTTGTTCATGGGTGATCGTGTGTTTGCAGAAATGATGTCAAATTAGCAGGAATGGGATAGATTTTTGTTAAATGGTGTAGATACCATGTAAGAAAAGAAGGGGAAGCAAGTGTAGAACAATGGGAACAGTAGCTCCCATTTATTCAGAGTCCATGTGCAAAGCCTTTTTCTGTCTCTCACATGTGCACATGCACACACAGAAATTAGATTTATGAGTTATTCATTCTTTATGAGTGTGTTTGATGCTCCCATCCTCATTTTATAGTTAGTAAAACTGAGGCCTGGCGCGATGAGACACCGTATCTCTACATTTACAGCTCAAGATCAGATCCGGGGGGCTGAAACTTTGCTGGAGCCTCATGGGGTGACTGGACTGAGCAGCGTCCTGGAGCTTCACCCACCCTAGCTTGTGTGCATCATAGGCTCTGTGGAAAGGGGCTTTGCAGGACTGAGCTGCACAGCGCTGCTTCTGAACATGATGTGATGCTTATAAACATGGACTGTGTAGTTGGGACATGGAGTGGGGTCCATTCCTTCCTTGGCAGAAAGGGAGGCACAGCGTGGAGAAGTAGCACAGAGGAGAGTTCTGGCCCCAGCTTCATCATTTGCCCGCTATCACTCTGAATGTGTCCTGTTACCTGCCTGGATCTCTGATGTTTCTGCAGCAAAATGAGGACATTGGCTCAGAGGGCTTCCAGGAGGTGTTGTTGCTGCTCTGAAATGTCATCTATGACTCTGATTACCAAGAGGTCAGCATGGTCTTTATGACACCTGGGAACTACTTAGTAAGTTAAGAGAGCCTCTGCTTATCTCCTTTTGGATTCCAGATATCAGTGGATGGACATAAGACAATCACAGGAAATAGTGCCATCCTGGAGTTAGTCTGACCTGTAGACACACAAGTGGCATGTGCGGTAGAAAAGGCTTGGCCTTTGGAGAGAACAGTCCTGGGTAGTGACTCCAGGTGTTTGTCTCAGTTTCCTTTCTTGTTAAATGGGGGAGGGTGGGATTACTGTAAAGGCTACAGAAAATACCTGTGAAGTGTAAACAAGCCAGGGTTTCAGTAAATGGTGGCTATTGTTACTATACTTTTTTTTCTCCATCGACCCAGCCATCCATATAAACTTAACAAAAATTTATCCTTACTATTTTCCCTACTCTCGCCTCCCCCAAAGCCTGAAGGAAAAACCATAAAAAAGCAACAAATTTTTTAATTAATGTATTTTTAAAATTGGAGAATAATTATAATATTGTGATGATTTTGCCATACATTAACATGAATTGACCATGGGTATACATGTGTCCCCCCATCCTGAACCTCCACTCCCACCTCTCTACCCACCCTATCCCTCTGGGTTGTCCCAAAATACTGGCTTTGGGTGCCCTGCTTCATGCATCAAACTTGCACTGGTCATCTGTTTTACATATGGTAATGCACATGTTTCCATGCTATTCTCTGAAATCATCCCACCTGCACCTTCTCCCACTGAGTCCAAAAGTCTGTTCTTTACATCTGTGTCTCCTCTGCTGCCCTGTGGAGAAGGAAATGGCAACCCACTCCAGTACTCTTCCCTGGAAAATTCCATGGACGGAGGAGCCTGATAGGCTACAATCCATGGGGTTGCAAAGAGTCAGATAGGACTGAGCAACTTCACTTTTTGCTGCCCTGCATGTAGGATCGTCGTCACCATCTTTCTAAAAGCAACATTTTTATATAACATATATTAGTAACAGCTAGATGTATTACACTAGATCTGATTGAAGCAATTGTTTAAGTTCATTGAGCTGAAAGCTTTTCTGTAACAAAACAGGGAGATGGGAACTAATCAGACTGGCAGTGTTGATTCAGGCAGATGGCATCAACTCCAAGGTCTAGGAGGCAGAAAGCTCAGGAAATGAGTCCCAGTGGCTCTGTTGACCAGGTGTTTGGTTTTGGCTGATTGATCTTTACAAGCTTGTTACTTCATCTGTAAAATGGAGATAAGAAGACCATCAACCTCAGGACGTTGTTTTGAGGATGAAGTGTGGTCGTGATTTTAAAGCAGCTGATTGCTAGGAACATAGCAAGTACTCTGTAAGTATTATTAGAATGATTTTGAAAATAAATTAATTCTTATTATAAGCTCAGCCAGTTTCTGGTAAAACTACATCCATAAAATGTGACATGTAAGAAAGAAGGTGTCCGAGTATTTAGCTTCCATTGTATGAGCTAATATTTCTATATTTTTATAGGTGCTCTACACATAGGACATTGTATAGATGTACAAAGACAACATTCTGTTACCATAATATAAGCAATATAGTATGTAGCATTTGTCTACATGTTATCTTTAAGGCTTCTGAAAATGTTTAGTAAACACATTTAAAGGTATCAAGTTGATAAATTCTATTTTAATATTTTTCCACATAGATCACTTACTTGGTCATTTTTTTCAGATTGCCTTGACAAAGGATAATAAGTTTATGAACAGGTATAGGGGCCTTCATGTCTTGAGTTACTTTAATATTATCTTCATTTCAAACATACTCTTCAGTCACTATCTGGCCAGCATGATGTGAAAGGGCAGAAGGCTCTGAACTGAGATGAGCTTCGTCAGATTCCATCTCTTCTGTTTTACAGCTGACCATCCTCAAACCAGTGATGTGACCCCAGTTAGTCTCAGTTTCTTCATCTGTGAAATGGGGCCAGTGTTTGCTGTGCAGCTTGTTGTGAGGTTTAGAGATAATCAGCGTCAGGGTCCAGCACAGAGCTTACCCCCAGGAGCTGAGGGAAGCTGTGTGCACGTGTACAAATGATGGAGCAGAATAAGACGGTTCCTTCATGAGAGATGAGAGATGTAAACAGAGCCTTAGGAACCCAGCAGGAAGCGATGAGTCCAGGGTGGTTCCATGGGAGAGTGTGTGTGGGCTGAGCCTGGAAGGATGATGGGCAGGATATTGCCAGGCTGCGAGAGGAGGGGCGATTCCACATGGAAGAGAAGCTGTGAAGGAAGGAGGGCTCCTGCTGCTCGACTCTGGGGTCCAGCCCTCCTCTGCCAGGGCCTCCTGTCCAGCCCACGTTGCCCATTTCAGCAGTCTGCTCCGTGGTGTTTCTAGCGTTGTCTCACACCGTCACTGAAGGGCCCTTGATGTGCTATCTGGATGGATGGCACCAAACCAGCAGCGCCATTTCCTGGTTTACCTCTAGGTTGGGTGCCTGCTATTCAGTGAGAATGGTTAAATTTAACTTAATGATAACAAACATGAATAAGAACACCTTCCTGTTAGTGAAAGGAACTGTAGTGTATGCTCAGCTCAGGCTTTCCCCCTTTAATATGATCAGAAAATGGTAGCTGAGAAATCAGCTTGATTTGGTTTTACGTCAAATCCTCCAAAATAGTTTTCCCATTGGTGGCTTGTTCTTAAATAATTTGCAGAGTCAACAACACACCAAAAGTATTACTAATAGACTCAGAGATAGTATCTTACTATCCTGGAAAGAGGATAAGTGCCTTTTCTAGAATGTGGTAAAGATTGCTGTGTTACATCATTGTGGTATTTTAAGAAGAAAATCATTTGAACAACATCAAATGAAAGCATAAAACTAAGCAGAACAGTTTGCAAGAACTGTCAACAGGAAACAGAGGCTAAGTAATTCTCTGTGTGTGTGAGGCTGTGAATGTAATACAGGTCATTTTTTAAATGACAGCCAAAGGCAAGAGATGGTATTAATTTCTGAGCTCAAGAAAGAAAGAAGGTGAAGTAATTATAAATTATAACAACAGCGCAATTGCTGCCTTTTATGTGATGCACCTCCATTAAGCTTTGAGTGAGCAGAGAACCTGTGTCTGTGTGTCTTTGTGGCTGTCAGGGAGGGTTACGATGGAGTCTCTTCTACTGTGGTCACGTGCTCTACATGTTATGATTCACACTGAATGGGGTCCCACTGTTGGCTTGATGAGAAAATAGAGATCAGTCACCAACAGCAAGTTACAATCAATGCATATACAGCAGGTCCTCAATAAATATCTGTTAAAATGGTCAAATGCATAGATGCTATCAAAAACTACAGAATGAAAAATTAAAAAACACTGAGAGATTTTTTTTTTTAATGTTCAAATTTACAGTTTAGTAAATCTGACATTTACCCATTGCTGTGGCTTCCCAGGTGGCTCGTGGTAAAGAATCCATCTGCCAATGCAGGAGACACAGATTCAGTTCCTGGGTAGGGAAGATCTCCTGCAGGAGGAAATGGCAGCCCACCCCAGTATTCTTGTCTGGATGGAGCCTGATGGACTATAGTCCATGGGATTGCAAAGAGATAAACATGACTTAGCAGCTGAACATGCATTCATGTTGATCAAATACTTGTATGAGGAACTAATGCTAGGAATGTAAGATGGTATAGAACACATTTTATATTTTTTTCTCTTTCGTCTTTCCTATCTCTGTATAGGATTTATGGCTTTGGGAGGATGAAGGTATAATTGAGATAGGAGACGGAGGAACCCCGCTGAGTGAAGGGCAGAAAGCTCGGATCAGCCTTGCAAGGTAAATGGGGTTTCAGTTGTCATCCTGCCCCTCCTCCTCCATGGCTTCTAGTGGATGTGGGCACACAGGCCCCACTCACCGGTGGGCCTGTGTGAAGCAGGGACTTGGCTCTTTCCATGGACTCTTGGAATGAACATGGAGTTGTTTCACATTGTTGTGATTCAGGCCTGAGACCCAGGGAGCATGAAGTGTCTTTTCCTGACGTCTCTCTACATTTTCTAGAGCCATGTATCAGGACGCAGACATCTACCTCCTGGACGATCCATTCAGCGCAGTGGATGCAGGAGTCAGCAGGCACTTGTTCGAACAGTGAGTTTGCTCCTGTTTTCTATCATTTCTTCTTTCCAAGAGCCCTGTAGGGATCAGGGAAGAGAGCTCAGGAAAGCCTTTGTGCTCCAAGAGACTCAGCTCCCGCTGCCCTGGTGTCCATCTCTCCCCTCCCTTCCCTCCACAGAAGATCCATCGTAGAGAAATCTTGCATCCTGATGAGGTCAGGACAAGAAAACACAGCAGATGTTTCCAGTGAGTGGAGGACAGTGGGATCAGTGCTTTCGGGAGTGAGGGGTCGATGGTAGATTTCCCCCTGCTACTTGTAGCTGATGGATCCAGGCACTGTGGATGGGTCCAGACCTCAGGGATAAGAAAGATGATGTAGGATTTTTAAATCAGAGAGTGAGACTCCATAACCTATTACTTGGCTGCCAGCTCTTTTCCTCCATCATTTGTTTAAGACACGTTAGAAGTGAAGTTTTTGGTGCTGTCATAGGGCTTCCATGGAAAGGCCTTGTGGTTTATGCTTGTTATTCTGTCACTTTCCAAATAAAAGTCTTTAAGTCGTGTGTGTGTGTGTGTGTGTGTGTGTGTGTGTGTGTGTGTGTGTGTGTTAGTTGCTCAGTCATTTCTGATTCTTTGCAACACCATAGACTGTAGCCTACCAGGCTCCTCTGTCCACGGAATTCTCCAGGCAAGAGTACTGGGATAGGTTGATATTCCTTTCTCCAGGGGATCTTCCCGACCCAGGGATCGAACCTTGATATCTCGCATTGCAGGCAGATTCTTTACCATCTGAATTACCAGGGAAACCCATAAAGAGTTTGAGACTGATTTGTTCCAGATCTGAGTACGATTTCAGTCATTTCACATTGCTTCATGGGTGCTTAGTGGAATTAATACTTAGACTTACAATGTAGGGTCAACTATAATCTGGCTTAAGTCTTGACTCATTCCTGCTTCTGGAATCTATAACTTGTGAGTGGCTCCTGGTTGGCTATACAGTGACTAAAGTAGAACAACTCTGATGCTCTTCTGTGTATAATGTGTCCTAACACACACTGACTGAGGCCTCTTATGGAGTCTAGACTGACTTTCTCGAAAGCCTCACGAACTTGTTTTTTCCTAAAACAGCCTCCACATCTCCACATTGTTGTTAAAGGCAACAATCCCTTCCAGCTGCACTTATTAACACCCTGCTGTGTGCACTGAGATCAATGCCCTTACAGATGTCACTGCACAAAACCTCTTAGTTTAAAGGAGGATGGTGAGCTGGGGGAGGGGAAGGACCCACACTGGGCAGAATAAGGGAGACTAGGATGGTCTGATCACTCACCTAGAGCCAGACATTCTAGAATGTGAAGTCAAGTGGGCCTTAGGAAGCTAACGGAACAACGAAGCCAGTGGAACAACAAATCTAGTGGAGGTGATGGGATTCCAGTGGAGCTGTTTCAAATCCTAAGAAATAATGCTGTGAAAGTGCTGCACTCAATATGCCAGCAAATTTGGAAAACTCAGCAGTGGCCACAGGACTGGAAAAGGTCAGTTTTCATTCTAATCCCAGAGAAAGGCAATGTCAAAGAATGCTCAAACTACCACTCAATTGCACTCATCTCACACGCTAGTAAAGTAATGCTCAAAATTCTCCAAGCCAGACTTTAACAGTATATGAACCGTGAACTTCAGGATGTTTAAGCTGATTTTAGAAAAGGCAAAGGAACTAGAGATCAAATTGTCAACATCCACTGGATCATCAAAAAGTAGGGGAGTTCCAGGAAAACATCTATTTCTGCTTTATTAACTATGCCAAAGCCTTTGACTGTGTGGATCACCACAAACTGTGGAAAATTCTTAAAGAGTTGGGAATACCAGACCACCTGACCTGCCTCTTGAAAAATCTGTATGCAGGCCAGGAAGCAACAGTTAGAACTGGACATGGAACAACAGACTGGTTCCAAATAGGAAAAGGAGTACATCAAGGCTGTATATTGTCACCTTGCTTGTTTAACTTATATGCAGAGTACATCATGAGAAATGCTGGGCTGGAAGAAGCATAAGCTGGAATCAAGATCGCTGGGAGAAATATCAATAACCTCAGATATGCAGATGACACTGCCCTTATGGCAGAAAGTGAAGAAAAACTAAAGAGCCTCTTGATGAAAGCGAAAGTGGAGAGTGAAAAAGTTGGCTTAAAGCTCAACACTCAGAAAACGAAGATCATGGCATCTGGTCCCATCACTTCATGGCAAGTAGATGGGGAAACAGTGATAAACTTTATTTATTTATTTATTTTAGCCTCCTAAATCACTGCACATGGTGACTGCAGTCATGAAATTTAAAGACACTTACTCCTTGGAAAAAGTTTAACCAACCTAGAAAGTATATTAAAAAGCAGAGACATTACTTTACCAACAAGTTTTATCCAGTCAAGGATATGGTTTTTCCAGTAGTCATGTATGGATGTGAGAATAGGACTATAAAGAAAGCTGAGTACTGAAGAATCGATGCTTCTGAACTGTGGTGTTGGAGAAAACTCTTGAGAATCCCTTGGATAGCAAGAAGATCCAGCCAGTCCATCCTAAAGGAAATCAGTCCTGAATATTCATTGGAAGGACTGATGCTGAAGCTGAAACTCCAATACTTTGGCCACTTGATGTGAAGAGCTGACTCATTTGAAAAGACCCTGATGCTGGGAAAGATTGAAGGTGGGAGAAGGGGATGACAGAGGATGAGATGGTTGGATGG
This sequence comes from Nanger dama, assembly GCA_917880005.1. NCBI lineage: Eukaryota > Metazoa > Chordata > Mammalia > Artiodactyla > Bovidae > Nanger > Nanger dama. Next base: position 185,850 of record CAKJTW010000177.1, read on the forward strand.
CATCACTGACTCAATGGACATGAGTTTGAGTAAACTCCAGGAGTTGGTGATGGATAGAGTGGCCTGGCGTGCTGCAGTCCGTGGGGTCGCAAAGAGTCAGACATGACTGAGTGACTGAAATGAACTGCACTGAAGATGGTCAGCTCATTCCTGCCTCTGAGGAACCTGTCTCAATGTGGAGCTTGTTAAGACAGATGCCTGTGAAAAGATCAGCAGGGTCAAAGTTTAGAGGTTTTGATACAGGATAGGAAGTGCTAAATGAAATTGGAAGTGGGATCTAGAGGCTTTCATTGAAGTTGGAAAGCTCCCTGTGCCCAGGGTTGGGTGGGAAGACCCTGGGGCCTGCAGGCTGGGCAGGTGTGTGGAGGCTGAAAAGAGGACCCAGACCTTTGCTGAGTAGAAGCACAGGTATGGAGGGGGAGAAAGCAGGGCTGTGAGAACAGCAGGCACGTCCCCACCTGGAGGAGGCGGGGTGTTCGGCAGAAAGAAGCTGTTTGGAAATTCTCTCTGTCACGTCCTGTGTTAGTTTCTAGGGTTGTGTCCATTCAAGTTGCTCTCACAGGAGACCAGAGCCTGGATGGCTTATAAATAGCACAAACTTGTCTCTCATGGTTCTGGAGGCTGGGGAAGTCCAAGGTGAATGTGCTGGCAGATTCAGTGTCTGGTGAGCGCCGGATTCCGGTGTCCTCATGTGGGGAAGGGGTGAGGGAGCCGTGCTGGTCCCTTTTATAAGGACACTAACCCCTTCCATGGAGGCTCCACCCTCATGACCTGATCACCTCCTGATGGCCCCACCTCCTAATACCCACACAGGGGGATTAGGTCTCAATGTATGATTTTTGAGGACAAAAACATTCAGTCCATAGCACAATTGTCATAGATAGGGGTGCTTAAAGGATAGAAATGAAATTTCCCACAGCTCTTGAGGCTACAGGTTTAAGATATGGGCAGGTTTGGTTTCTCCCGAGACCTCTCTCCTTGGCTTCTGACTGCGTCTGTCTCGCTGTGCCCTCTCATGGTCTTTCTGCTGTTTACATGCAACCTGTGTCTCTGTCCTATTTTTTTTTTTTTTTTTTGGAAAAAATTTTATTGAAATATAGCTGACTTACTACGTTGTGTTAATTTCTTTGTACAGCAAAGTGACTCAGTTATGCACAAATATTCTTTTCCATAATGGTTTATCTCAGGGTACTGAATGCCGCTCCCTGTGCTATGCCATAGGACCTTGTGGTTTATCCATTCTACACATAATAGTTTGCCTCTGCTAACCTCAGATTCCCAGCCCATCCCTCCCTACTGCCTCCTTCCATCCATGCAGCCACAGGTCTGTTCACTCTGTCTGAGTCTGTTTCTCTTTTGTAAATAGGTTCATTTTTCCATAGTTTAGATTCCACATATAAGTGATATGTTTATGATACTTGACTTTCTCTTTCTGAGTTACTTCACTTTACTGTGAGAATCTCCAAGTTCATCCATGTTTCTGCAAATGGCTTTCTTTCTTTCTTTCTTTTTTTCTTATGGCTGAGTAGTATTACATCGTCTATATGCACCACATCTTCTTTATCTACTCATCTGTCGGTGGACATTTAGGTTGTGCCCATGTTTTGCTATTGTGATTGGTGCTGCTGTGAACATAGGAGTGCTTGTCTCTTTTGATTTATAGTTTAATCCAGATATATGTCCAGCAGTGGGATTACTGGACTATAAAGTAATTCTATTTTTAGTTTTCTGAGGAACCTCTATTCTATTTTCAACAATGTCTGCAGCCATTTATATTCCCACCAGCATAGTAGGAGGGTTCCGCTTACTCCACATCCTCTCAGCCATTGTTACTTTAATGATGGCCATTGAAGCTATGTGAGGAGATACCTTATTGTAGTTTTGATTTTCATTTCTCTAATAATTCACAGTGGTGAACTTCTTTTCTTGTGTCTGTTGGCCATCGGTATGTGTCCTTTGGAGAAATGTCTATTTAGTTCTTTTGACCATTTTTTGATTGGATTTTTTGTTGTTGTTAAATTGAGTGAGCTGTTTTTATATTTTGGAAATTAAACCCTTGTCACGTAATTCACAAATATTTTCTCCCATCTGTAGGTTGTCTCTTCATTGTGTTTATGGTTCCCTTTGCTGTGCAAACGCTTTTAAGTTTGATTAGTTACCATTGTTTATTTTTTTAATTAAAAATATTATTTGTTTATTGCTGTGAAGGCTTTCTTGGCTGTGGGGGCTCTTCTCTAGTTGCAGCAGGTGGGGTCTATTCTCTAGCTGTGATGCATGCACTTCTTGCTGTGGTGGCTTCTCCCGTTGCAGAGCACGGTCTCTAGGAGTGTGTGGGCGAGTAGTTGCGGCTCCTGGGCGCCAGAGCACAGGCTCAGTGGCTGTGCTGCCTGGGCTGAGGTGCTTTGTGCATGTAGGAGCTTCCTGGACCAGGAAGGGATTCTGTGTCTCCTGCACTGGCAGGTGGAATCTTTGCCATTGAGTCACCAGGGAAGCCTGCACTTGTGTAGTTTTGTTTGTATTTCTATTGCTTTAGGAGACTGATCTAAGAAAACATTGGTATAATTTATATCAGAAAATGTTTTGCCTGTAATCTCTACTGGGAGTTTCATAGTGTCATGTCTTGTAATTAAGGCTTTAAGCCATTTTTACTTTATTTTTGTGCCTGGTGGGGAGTGTGTTCTAACTTCATTGATTTACATGCCTGTGTCTCTGTCCTTATGTCTTAGTCCTCTTCATCTAAGCACACCAGTCAGATTAGATTAGGTCCAGTATAATTAAGGGTAATGATTATCTCTTTAAAGTCCATGACACCAAATTCTAAGGTACTGATGGCTAAGGTGACACCATGTGAATCTGAGGGGACGTGATTGATTTACAGCAGGTCCAGAGTAGCAAAGCAGAGACTTCAGCAGACTCAGCAAGTGTGAGAGGAAGGCCTGTGAGGAGCTCTGGGCTCTGGACACGAGGAGCTGGGATTCCACGTCTACTAAGCAGGGGTTGTTAGACTGGTGGAACCTGCCCGTGTATAAAACATGCTTAGTGTTGGGGTGTTGAAAAGTTGTGGAGATGGAAGGTGGTGATGGCTGCACAATAATGTGAATGTACTTAATACCACTGGGCTGTGTGCTTAAAATGGCAGGAACAGTAAATTTCATGTTAGGTATATTGTAACACACATACACACAAACCTGCATAGTAGCACTGAGCCTTTGAGAGCTTGAGAGAACAGCGCAGATGACACATGGCATGGTCTCCAGCTCTGATCTGATCCCCCCTTTCCAACCCTCTCCTGTTCATGACTTGATGCATTTTCCCTTAGAGAAGTGCCTTGTGTCTTATCAAGAGTTCAGTGACAGGAGCTTGTGCTATGATAAGGATTTCCCACCTCCACCTGCCTGGCATCATGAGTATCTCAGCCTCCCTGTTCCCAGCATCCCATCCTGAACTCACAGATGTGTGTTACCACGTCCTGTGAGCATCTGCACAAGTTCTCCACCAGGGCAGGAACAGATTCTGCCAGTCATTGCATCCATGTCACAGGGAAGGGAGAGCAAGGCATTTTGGTGCCAAGTACAGTGTGCTGATCACAAAAGTTTCCCTGAGTTCTTTTTCAAACATAGGATATATTTATAAAATCCTCTTCAATATTTTGGGTGCACCACTTTGGCTATATACTTGATAGAAGCAAGCTTAAGACTGTTGTTTGTAATCAGAATCACATGAAAGCAATTTAGGAAACCACTCAGCAGCAACTGGAAAGTGCTTTTTAAAAAAAATTTCAAATTTATTTATTTATTTTAATTGGAGTCTAATTACTTTACAATAGTGGTTTTTGCCATACATTGACATGAATCAGTCATGGGTGTACATGTGTTCCTCATCCTAAACCCCCCTCCCACCTCCCTCCCCATCCCATCCCTCATGGTCATTCCAGTGCACCAGCCCTGAGCATCCTGTCTCATGCATCGAACCTGGACTGGCAATCTGTTTCACATATGATAATATACATGTTTCAATGCTATTCTCTCAAATCATCCCTCCCTCTTCTTCTCCCACAGAGTCCAAAAGACTGTTCTTTACATCTGTGTCTCTTTTGCCATCTTGTATATAGGGTCATTGTTACCACCTTTCTAAATTCCATATATATGTGTTAATATATTGTATTGGTGTTTTTCTTTCTGACTTCCTTCACTCTGTATAATAGGCTCCAGTTTTATCCACCTCATTAGAACTGACTCAAATGCATTCTTTTTAATGGCTGAGTAATACTCCATTGTGTATATGTACCACAGCTTTCTTATCCATTCATCTGCTGATGGACATCTAGGTTGCTTCCATGTCCTGGCTATTGTAAACAGTGCTGCAATGAACATTGTGGTACACGTGTCTCTTTCAGTTCTGGTTTCCTTGGTGTGTATGCCCAGCAGTGGGATTGCTGGGTTGTATGGCAGTTCTATTTCCAGTTGTTTAAGGAATCTCCACACTGTTCTCCATGGTGGTTGTACTAGTTTGCATTCTCGCCAGCAGTGTAAGAGGGTTTCTTTTTCTCCACATCCTGGAGAGTGCTTTCAAGTTAGAGAATCGGATGGAACCATATGCTGTGAGATATGGTAGTCATGTATAAGCTTAGCCATGGGGAGAGTTTTGTATTAAAAGTGAATGAACCACACTTCTACTTGTGTTGTTTTCTTCAGTCATGAATTTATATCCAAGGTCATGGAGGTTCATGACTTTTACAGCTTTATGCTGTGAACACAGTGGATTCTATCAGCTACAGAAGGTGAAGGGCCTTAGATGAACTGATGCAGCTTCACCTGTGTCCAGCCATGGGTCCCATCCTGGTTCAGCCCCACCCATATCACTAGACCCCTGCCTCCTGCGTCATCAGGTCTTGGGGTCTGTCCTGATCAGATTCCCATGCTGCTGTCTACATAACTCACCCTCCTGTCTACACAGCTCACTCTCCTCCTGCTCCGGCCCTTTACAGACACCCCACCCCAACACACACACATTCAGGAAGCAGCTCCAGGTCCTCAGACAGGATTCTTTGCCATCTGCCCCCCTCAGCCTTTCCAGCTTGTCCCCACACCCACTTGGTGTCCAGCTGTGCTGGCTCTGTGGAGTCCTTTCTCACCCCCGTCTGTCTGTACACACTGGTCCCTCTGTCCAGAGCAAGGGAGCAGTGTGCCAGGGCACAGAATGAAGATGGAAGACGGGACCTGCCATCCCCTCCTGCACCTCCAGGGGGCGCCCATGCCCTCAGTCTTCCCACAGCCCTCAGTGAGTGCACTTGGCCTTTATGAGTCCCCCTGCCACCCATAAACTATGAATGCAGGAAGCTGTCTCCATCCTTCATGTTCTGTCCCAGGAACCCTGTACCTGCTGTGCCTTCTTCCAGGATGTTTCCACACATAGTCTCAGGGCTCCTGTGTCTCCACATCTAAGATATCAGCTAGGAGCACAGGGCACAGCCGAGTAGCGCATTTTCTATGCTTGTTCAGTGTGTCCTCTACACGGTGCAGAGTATTGTCTTCTATCTTGACATATGGATGGTTCCTCGGCACTTAGGACAGTGCCTGGTCCTCAGCAAACCTCTGCTGATTGAATGAATGGAGGTGGGGTCTCTGTCTGTCTTATTTGTATTGCCTCCACCAAGGGAGGTGTTCCCTCTTAATACAGCCCTTATATAGGATTATATGTGGGATTATAGAATTAGCATGGCCTTTATATAAGAATAACTGTTATACAACTTGTTGCTGACTTGATCCTTTCTATGGCATGACTTGAAAATCTTTAAAAACTTGGAAAATAGTGTATTTTTCTACTGATTTGGATAAAAGCATTATTTACGAAAAATTCAAAGCCATCAACTGATCATTTCATTGTAATTATTTGTATTACTGCATTTGTGATGGGATGTTAGGAAGAAAACATCTTAAAACTATGGGTTGATTCATCTTGGATGTAACATCTCATCAGATTTGATTAACATTCATCTTTAGGGACTGCTACTGCTGCTGCTAAGTTGCTTCAGTCGTGTCCAACTCTGTGCGACCCTACAGACAGCAGCCCACCAGGCTCCCCCGTCCCTAGGATTTGCCAGGCAAGAACACGAGGACTATTAGCAGGCAATTATGAATTAAGGAGAAAAAATTCTGTCTAAAATCTTTAGTACTAAGTTTGAAAAGGTGTTAATCAATAAACTTAGGTATGAATGCTGAACTAACACATGTCAAAAGGTAAAAATGAATCCTTTTGGACTTAACGAAGCAATGGTGTATGTGTTTACATCCTAGGGTCTTGTTTCTGATCGCAGACTCAGTGTCCAGAGTGTCCCCTTAAGAGTTTTCTGTCCTGAGTCCAAAGCACATGACCATTCGTGGTCATGGGGGAGTGGAGAACTGAGATGACATTTACTGAGTAGATTGGTGGTTTGATTTCTCAGAACATGTGGATGAGATGTCATTGACCTTGTTTTTAGATGAAGAAACTGAAGCTGAGTTGCTCATCTGTCGTCAGGCTTGTGAGAGGGACTGAGCTGCAGTCTGCTTCCTCCAGACTCTCCATCTGATTCACTCACAGGCTGAGCTCTGACCCAGGTTCCTGAGATTTGCTCTGCGAGGGTTGGGGCACCCAGAGTACCTGCCTGGAGCCCTGCCTGGAGCCCTGCCTGTGGTGACTGGGCCCCAGACTCACTCACTTGCTTCCTTGGAGGGGTTGTGGACCCTGTGTGATGAGGCTGGGGCTGAGTCCCTAGGGGTCTACATGTGAAATAGAGGAGTAGTTTTCTTACTGTGAAAAAAAATTTAAGGTTGAATACTGAGGGTGTCTTGACTAAGAGAACTGGTGAGTACTCTGAGCCATTGGGTGATTTCCTCTGTGATTTGGGCCATTTGGATTCTGTTCTTTTACTTTAATGTCTGAAAAGTGTTCTGTCCTAATGAAAGAAGGCTTGCTTCTTGGATGGAACTGGGAATGTTGTAGAGACTGATGGACACCACACTGACATTCATTTTCTAGCTAATATTCTTTGGGAGCAAGTGGCTAGCAAATGCACTCTGGCAAAGAGTCCCAAGAATCTATTAATTTCTTGTTGTGAATATTTACATCATTAGTTATAAATAATTGCCTAGAAAGCTGTCAAAAGAATGTACATATTTTTAAATGACATGGATCTCTCTTCTCCCATTTCCAGATAGTGATAAGATAGTGTTTTAGTAGTCAAGTTTTGAAATCTCAGTATTACTCAGTTGTTTTCCTTTATGAAACATGCAAATAATTGTTAACCTGAGTTTTAGTGGAAAAGACTTAGCTGTTAAGGCCTCCTTCACTGGACTGGTTTTAATATTTTTTTGTAGCACTAGATTCAAATTTGCTGCTTATAAATTTAAGAATCTGTTTGGATTAATTGATTTTTATTTAATTTTTATTATTGATTTGGCATTTAAACTAAGGATCTTTGACTGCTGTGTGGCCTTTGTCTCACTGTTTTCAATTATAAGTTTCCAGTTTGCGGCACTCCGTTAATGTGCTTCTGCTTACTGTGCCTTTTGCATTTGTAGGTGTGTTCATCAGGCCTTGAAGGAGAAGATCACAATCTTAGTCACTCATCAGCTGCAGCACCTAAAAGATGAAAGTCAGATTCTGATATTGAAAGATGTAAGTAATTTCTACAAGTCTGTGGAATTGCTAGCCCTCAGGTGTGTTGAAGGACAGACCTCCCTGCAGCTCACTCTCCTGGGTTCATGGTAAATGCCCTCTTCTCCCTCAGTTTTTTGCCCCTTTCTTCCCAGAGCTGGTGTTCTTGCCTTGGAGGATGAACCTAAAGCCCTATAGAAATGTCACTATTACACTCTAAGCCACATAAACCCTAAAGTGTATAAAAGTGCAGCCACAGGGTTATTGAATCATCACTGTCCTAATGAAATTTGTTAAAGATAATGATACAGTTTTATTTAGAACTTTTTATTTTCCTCTTCCATGACTTAAGTCAAAGTATATTACTTAGAGATTCTAAGATCTGTTGGTATCCAGGTGATTGTCAGACATAATTTACCTGAAGAGCATCTTCTATTAGCACCAGAAGCGAGGTTGGGTAGCCAAGCACCTGGGTCAGAGATGCCCTCTCTGCTGGTCTCCAGTTGCTGGTCTCCCTGCCCAGGTCTCTATGTCCCCGATACGTGTGGGAGCCTGTGCAGCAGGAGGACAAGGCCCTGCCCTCACGGGGCTCCTGTTCTCATGGGGAGGATGTGACAGAGAAGGTGGCATCCTGGCCTCCCTGAGGAGCTGGTGCCTCACGGGGTCTGAGTGACATGAAGGTGGCGGCCACACAGTCACCAGGGGGAGGGGGTCTCAGGCAGGGGGTCCTCAGGAAGAAGCTGACCTGGCAGGTTGGAGGAACGGCAGGAAGCCCAGCGTGTCTGAGGAGATTGAGCAGGGGACGGGAGGGAGCTGGTCTCAGGCCGTGGGCAGAGACCAGAAGTGGGATGGAAGCCATCAGAGGGTCCAGAGCAGAGGAGGGATGTGGTCTGATGTGGGAGTTAAAAGATTCCTCTGATGGTTACTGGCCGGGTGACAGAAGAAGCAGTCAGGAGTCTTAGTAAAGCTGAGGAGACAGAAGTGTGGGTTCAGGTTAGAGTATCCGTTTCTAGAGCTGCCGTATCACAGCACCGCAAGCCGGGTGACAGCAGGAGTCGATCGTCTCCCTGTTCTGGAGGCTTCAAGTCCCAAATCCAGGTGCTGGCAGGGCCGTGCTCTCCCTGGAGGCTCCAGGGGAGATCCTTCCCTACAGCCTCTGGTGCTCACGGGTCTTCCTTGGCTTCCAGCTGCAGCGCTGTGGTCTCTGCCTCTGATGTCACATGGCCGCTGTCCCCGTGTCAGTCTGGGTCTCTTCTATTCTCATAGTGACATTGATCTTACTGGCTTTAGAGTCTCCCTGCTCCAGTGTGACCTCATCTTAACTCGGTTACATCTGCAAAGGCCCTGTATCCAAATAAGGTCATGTTCACAGGTGTCATGTTTGAGCACATCTTTTGAGGAGGGGCACCATCCAACCCACAACTCCTGGCATGACTAAGGGTGAGATGGAGATTAGTGAGAAGTATTCAGACTTGGTGGTCGTTTAATGCTTCATTCCTTGGCTCATTTACCTCTGGGCCTTAGCACCTTTGTTGTTAACCTCTGGCTGTTCCACAGGCCCTTGGGCAGATACCTGACTTGTGAAATGAATCTCTGCTCCAAGAAAAATTATTAAAATACAGAACCCCTGCTTCTCTGGAAGCAGTTCCATGTGTTAACTCCTCTCCACTCCTCTAGGAATGGGGGGGTGAGGCTAAGGCTTTCAAGCTTGAGAGCAGTTGATTTCATGTGCAAAGGGGGCGATTCTAGTGTGTAAACCCCAGTGTTGACAGTGTTATGAGCACAGGATCAGTGGCAGGAGTATAACCTCTTTAGCCTGTCCCTAGATGTTTCGGGGTCACCTTATTGCTTGCTTTGAGGACACTACACCCAATTTTAGTACTCATAAAACAGCTGTTTGCCCCCTGGTGAGTACCCCCTGCATGAGTTGGGGTTTATCTTTACTATTTGGTCCCTTTCTTCATAGCAGATGGGGGATGCCTCTCCTTTCATGCCCCTGGAATTGTCAGTGCTTGACTGTTGAGTGAAATTGCTCTTTGTATCACCAGTCATTTCATCATGCATATTACAGATTTGATGTGGTGAGTGGTGATTTCCTTAAAGAGGTGTGTGAATTTTGCCTCCCAAGTGGAACAAGACCCGATATATCCTGATTAATTTTCTAGTTCTGCAATATCTGACGGTACCCAAAGGCTTCCCTGCATTTCTCCCAGTGGACCCCCTCAGAGGACCGAGTGAGAGGTCACAGCGAGGGTCCTGGCCAGCTCCTTCCACCTGAGCTGCCTCAACCACAGCTGCTCTCATTTGATGTGTTTTGTATCCTGACATTTTTTCCCTGATGTTTTATTTGCTGCTGAGTGAATCAGCTGAGTCTGGTTTCATGGGGTCAGAAGATAGGGAAACATCTGCACATTATTTTGTGTGACTTTGTAAGGGAGGGAAACTGTGCAAGAATGTGTCACATGTGTTCAAAGAAAGTGATTTGATTGGCTGTAGCCTAAGCAGTTGCCTGATTTGGGGAAGCCTGGTTGACTGCTTGTGGTTGGTCATTCCTAAGTTTTTTCTCAGGTCTGAGTGCACTGATTCTGGCTTAGGTTTTGGTTTGTGGGCACAGACTGCCAAGGCTTTAGAGCCACCCCAGCCCCATGGCCTCCTTGTTTAATTACTTTATCAGGAGGAATATTGAATTTTCAGTTGGGAACTTGCTGAGTATGTGGGGGCAGTTGTAGACCATGGAGACGCCTCTCGTGGGTTTTCTGTCCGGGGCTGGCTCCTGTCATCCCAGCCGGGCACGTGACAGTGTGAGAGTGACTGTGGGCAGTGACGATTCATGAGAGGCTCTCACCCACAGGCAGATGTGCTGGGCCCCACCTCTGGGCTAAGTTTAAATTTCTTTCCTGGAACGGTCACACGAGGCTTCTCTCAGATCCCATGTTGTCTAAGAAGACTGTGCTGATCCTGCCACCAGCCTCTGTGCTTCTTCCTTCCCCAGGTGCCCAGGGTAGTCACGTCAATGGCCTCCATTTCTGACACATGAGCACACGTTTCTTTCACAACCCCCAGCACCTAACACAGGGACAGGATTTGGCAGAGAATGCAATGCTCAATTCTGTACTGAGTTGACTGAATTAGATTTCTCAACAAGAATTCTAGACCCAGGGATCTTTTAATTTTTTTCAACAATGATAATTTAAGACCAGATAACTTTTCTTGATTAGTATTTAGGTTGGTTTAATATGATCAAATATAAATTAATTCCTCTCAAATTTTTTATTTTAGGGGATGGTGGTGAAAAGAGGAACTTACTCTGAGTTCCTGAAATCCGGGGTAGATATTTTTCCCTTTTTGAGAAGGGGAATGAGCAATCTGAACCGTCTCCAGTACCAGGAGCTCCCACTGTGATCGCTGAGTCTTTGGGTCAGTCTCTCCAGTCTCCCAGGCCCTCGTTGAAAGATGCGGCTCCAGAAGACCAAGAAGTGAGTGTCTCCCCCTGCAGGGTGCCCGGGTCTGTCTGCCCTTGGTGCCTCAGGGGCCTTTAGTCTGCTCTGCTCGTGACCTCTTCATTTGTCCCAGAGTAGCCCCTAAGGTTCCCAAAGTCTTGTTCCATGGAACTGGTAGCGTTAGAAGAGCATGAGGGGAGCAAGCCTGCTCGGGGTTACCCTTTGAGTTAGGATAGAGACTCTTATGCAGATCAGTAGTGGGTGCACTGCAGTGAATTTCTGAGTGAAAGTGGCTCACGCTGATTGAGAACTCTTCAGTTTACCATATTTACATCCTACTCATGCTGGTGGCCTCCGGCTTCCCTTATGCATCCTGAGGCTTAGTGTGAAGACCCCTTTAGACTGAGTCCTCCTCTTGTCACGTTCCGTCATCTACTTTTCCTCTATGCTGGAATGTTCTAGCACTCATGTTACTGGTGGTATTATTTTGCCTCAGTGTCAGATGGTTTGTGATAGGCCGAGGTAACATGTGCAAAGGACCTGACATATGGTAGACACTTCGGTGTTAGTTACCCTTCAAGACTGAGAAGCACATCTTATCAACCTTGAATGCAAGTGGCCAGGAGAGAGCCAAGGACATCCTAGCCTCCTGTGACTCTATAATGCAGTCTAAGTCCTCCAGACAGAAATACACTAGGTCTCCCTGAAAAATATACACAGATATTCCTTGATATCCAAACCCAGGAGCCTGGAATGATTCTGTTAAGTATTAGTATTAGCTATTCACTTTCTGGACTCAGGAATCACTCTCTCAAATTTAGGAACCAAATAGATTCAGATCATATGCCTGAAACCTGCTACCTAAACTCCTATTTACTCTAACTCGCTCTGTGAACTCAGTTTACTGTATTTGGCTAGTGTTTTGAGCCCCAAGTATGTTTTATGTTTCTATTATTGAATGACGCAAGTCATCTAGAGGGATACCTTAGCTCCATATAATTTTGTGTGTTATTTTAGAGGAAGTTTCTACATTTACACATTAATTGATATGTGTGTGTGTGTGTTGAGTCATGTTCTATTTTAAGCAAAGCTCCCTAAAGTGAATAACCTCATGTGAGTGATGTTTGATTATTTCTCGTAGATTCCTACTAGTGGGATGGCTGGGTCCAGGGGTAAATGCGTATGTGGTTGGCCAGATATTCCCACACCCTTCTCCATAGGAGATGGACCATCCTGTGCTCCTACCAGTGTATGAAATGTGTCTGTTTCCCACAGCTTTGCAGTGGAGGGTATTGTTGAACTCTTGAAATTTGGGGTTGATTTTTAAAATTTCATCTCTCACTGCCATTTTTCCCTTTTAGACTGAGAATATACAGGTTACGCTACCTCTGGAGGACCATTTGGAAGGAAAAGTTGGTATTAAGACATACGTGAATTACTTCACAGCCGGTGCTGACTGGCCTGTCATCATCTTCCTTATTCTAGTCAACATCGCAGCTCAGGTATGTAAGGGCGTTTATTTTGGTTTGTGCACTCAGCTTGATATTTGCATACTATTGATACTGTATTTTATGATTATTTTTAAATATTTATATTAAGAGATATATCCCAAAGACTTGGCTCATGCAGTTGTGGGATCTAGCTTGGTGAATCTGAAATCAGAAAGGCAGGCCTGCAGGCTGGAATCTCAGGCAGGACCTGACCCTGATATCTTGAGGCAGAATTTCTTCCCTCCTCCAGGAAGCCTCAGGTTTTGCTCTTAGGGCCTTTGTCTGACTGGATGAGGCAACCACAGTGTTGAGAGTGATCTCGTCTACTTAAGCTCTGATGATGGATGTGAGCCACATCCACAAATACCTTCACAGCAACATCTAGATGAGTGTTTAGTTGAATCACTGGAGACTGGCCCAGCCAAGCTGACACCGAAACTGACCATCACTGTACCTGTCAAGCTTTTTGCTTTGAAAAATCCTAACATTTGTTCTATATTACTGTCTTTTTCAGTCCGCTTGGATTTTCATTGAAGTACACTATATTTGGGGAGCAAACTCTTCTAGGGAAAAAGGGATTTCTTTTAAAGATATTAACTTGTAAGATGCCTTCCCCTGAGCTGGGGTCATCTGGGGCATGGGGCTTGGCACAGACCTGAGCTGGAAGGACCGTCTCCATGTTCTGGAGCCTTTCCATCCCCCATCCTAGTGAGCGGGGTGTGAGGCTCAGTGGTGTCAGTGTGTGAGTGACTGCTGTTTCCTGCTCCAGGTTGCCTACGTCCTGCAGGATTGGTGGCTTGCATTCTGGTGAGTGATTCCTGGTCTGACCCAAAGGGCTGTGAAGTCTACACGAAGACTCACTTTCCCACAGAGTCAGCAGGAGAGATGGGGCTTGTTCAGCCTCCTCTTCTGACCCTCACGTAGTTTCCCTGAAGAAAAATAAAAGTTCCTGCGGGTGGTATGTGATCCCCTCGTGGTCTCTTCCCATGTCCCTCCCTTTAGCAGCTTCTTCACAGACAATTTTTCTTTTCTTTTTTTGAACTTTTAATATTGTATTGGGATATGGCCGATCAACAGTATTGTGATAGTTTCATATGAACAGTGAAGGGACACAGCCGTGCATCACATGTATCCATTCTCCCCCAAATTCCCTCCCGTCCAGGCTGCCACATAACACTGGGCAGAGTTCCATGTGTTGTACAATAAGCCCTTGCTGGTTACCTGTTTTAAATAGAGCAGTTTGTGCATGAGCATCCAAACTCTAACTGTCCTTCCCCTTGGCAACCGTAAGTTCATTTTCTAAGTCTGTCTTCACAGATCATTTTGAAAACTGAAATTCGTGATTCAGATTTTTAAAAGGGAGACACACAGAGGGCCTTTCAAGCTGGGAAACACTTTCCAGTATAATATACATTTCTTGAATTGAGGCAAATTTTTTTGTGATATTTGTGAAAATTCTATATATATCTATAATATTTTTATTTCCTTTTCCATAGGGGGAATGTACAAAGTGACCTGTATTTTGGGGGATATGTAAAAGAAGATGAAGAGGTAGTATTCGTTCTGAACTGGTACTTAGGAGTTTATTCAGGTAAAGTTGCTTCATCTGCTGTATAACACCAGAGTCGAAGGTGCTTACAATGAGTCTGCGTGAGCAAGAGGGCTTTCAGAGTAATTCAGTAATGTCTTAATAGATTAAGTATCTGATTCGCATTTACTCTGTGAATGAATTAGAAAAATTATTTTAAAGATCTGCTAGAAGAAAAAAGGTTGAATGAAGACTCTTAACTTGTTGCATACTGGATTTTGGTAGTTAAACCAGGATTGCATATTGAGAAAATCAGCCACTGGAAATATGTAGTTACTGTGTATTCTAATAGGTGCTTTAGTTAAGTCATATATCCTTATATGGATGGGCAAGGGGAATAGAAATGAATCCCCAGCCTGTGGTTCAGGTTGTTCCAATTCTGTCTGAATAAACCCTGGCTTTTGTTGATCTTGGATGAAATCCTCTGGCAGCGTGGGCCCCAGATAAAAGCATTATTCCCTCCCAGGTATGCAAAGCTCCCCTTTCCACACTGCTCATCTCCTGGGCTTCACTAATAACTTGAGAAGCTAAGCAGGGGAAGTCCAGTGTCTGGAATTAGGATCCCTTCTCTTTCTTACCCTGAGATCATGGTGTTATCTCCTCCCCAATTGTGTGATTAATTCAAAATTTGGCTTGCCAGACTAATATTAACTATTAACATGACTCTCTCTATTCACAAGAGTATTTAGGATATATATATATAGCATAGCATTACATACTATTTAAAGGATGTCTTTGAGAAAAATTTTAAATGCCTTCTCTATCCATTCATCTGTTGATGTACATTTAGGTTGCTTCCATGTTCTAGCTTTTGTAAATAGTGTCGCTATGAACAGTGGGATACATGTGTCTTTTGAATTACGGTTTTCTCAGGATATATGCCCAGTAGTGGGATTGCTGGGTCGTATGGTAGTTCTATTTTCAATTTTTAAGGAACCTCCATACTGTTCTCCATAGTGACTGTAGCAACTTACATTCCTACTAACAATGCAAGAAGGTTCTCTTCTTCCATGCCTTCTCTAGCATTTGTTGTTTGTATATTTTTTGATGATGGCTATTCTGACTGGTGTGAGGTAATATTTTATTATAGTTTTGATCTGCTATATTTCTCAAATAATGATATTGAGCATCTTTCCATGTGTCTCTTGGCCATCTGTATGTCTTATTTGGAGAAGGGTCTATATAGGTCTCCTGCCCATTTTTTGATTGGGTTGTTTGTTTGTTTGTTTGTTTGTTTGATATTAAGCTACATGAGCTGTTTGTATATTGTGGAGCTTAATCCCTGGTCAGTTACTTATTTTGAAATTATTTTCTCCCATTCTCAGGGCTGTCTTTTCATCTCATTTATGGTACATATATACACTGAATCAGGGGAGGAGGGCTCCCCAGGTAGCTCAAATGGTAAAGAATTTGCCTGCAATGCTAGAGACCTGAGTTTCATCCCTGGATCAGGAAGAACCCCTGGATAAGGGGGTGGCAACCCATTCCAGTATTTATGCTTGGAGAATTTCATGGACAGAGGAGCCTGGCAGGCTATAGTCCATGGGGTTGCAAAGAGTTGGACATGACTGAGCAACTGAAACACATGTACACTGGAGTATTACTTATCCATAGAAAGGAATGAAATTGGGTCATTTGTCGAGAGGTGGATGGACCTAGAGTCTATCATACAAAGTAAAGTAAGCCAGAAAGAGAATAACAGAAAAAAAAATACTTGTAGTAATGCATACATATGGAATCTAGCCTCTTCATGGATCACTGCCTTATCATGGCAAAGGGGCTTGCATAACTCAGTGAAGCTATAAGTTATGCCATGAAGGGCCACCTAAGACAAGTGGAAGGTTCTGACAAAATGTAATCCACTGGAGGAAAGAATGGCAAGCCACTCCAGTGTACTAGCCATGAAAAACCCATGAACTGCATAAAAGGCAAAAAGATATGACACCAAAAGATTAGCCCCCCAGGTCAGAAGATGTCCAATAAGCTACTGGGGAAGAGCAGAAGACAACTACTAATAGCTCCAGACAGGATGAAGTGGCTGGGCCAGGGTGGAAACGCATTCAGTTGTGGATGTGTCTGGTGGGGAAAGTAAAACTGGATGCTATAAAGAACAGTACTGCATAGGACCCTGGAATGTTAGGTCCATGAATCAAGGTGAATTGGATGTGGTCAAGCAGGAGATGGTAAGAGTAAACATAGACGTCTTAAGAATCAGTGAACTAAAATGGATGGGAATGGGTGAATTTAATTCAGATGACCATTATATCTACTACTGTGGGCAAGAACTGCTTAGAAGAAATGGAATAGCACTCATAATCAACAAGAGTCCAAAATTCAGTTCTTGGATACAGCCTTAAAAATGACAGAATGATCTTGGTTCATTTCCAAGGCAAACCATTCAACATCTCAGTAATCCAAGTCTATGCCCCAACCACTGATGCCGAAGAAGCTGAAGTTGATCAGTTCTATGAAGACCTAGAAGACCTCCTAGAATTAAATGCAGAGTTCCAGAGAATAGCAAGGAGAGAGCGGAGGCCCTTCTTCAATGGACAATACAAAGAAATAGAGGAAAACAATGGAAAGGGTAAGGCTATAGACCTCTTTTGGAGAAGGCAGTGGCAACCCACTCCAGTACACTTGCCTGGAAAACCCCATGGATGGAGGAGCCTGGTAAGCTGCAGTCCATGGGGTCGCAAAGAGTCGGACATGGCTGAGCGACTTCACTTTCAACTTTTACTTTCATGCATTAGAGAAGGAAATGGCAGCCCACTCCAGTATTCTTGCCTGGAGAATCCCAGGGATGGGGGAGCCTGGTGGGCTGCCGTCTATAGGGTTGCACAGAGTCAGACACGACTGAAGCAACTTAGCAGCAGCAGCAGAGATCTCTTCAAGAAAATTGGAAATATTCAAAGGAACATTTCATCCAAAGATGGCACAATACAGGACAGAAATGGTAAAGACCTAATTGAAGCAGAAGATATCAAGAAGAGGTGGAAGGAATACACAGAACTATACAATAAACATCTTAATGACCTGGATAACCACAGTGATGTAGTCTCTCACTCAAGAGCCAGACATTCTGGAATATGAAGTCAAGTGAGCCTTAGGAAGCATGGCTACCTATAAAGCTAGTAGAGGTGATGGAATTCCAGCAGAGCTATTTAAAAATCCTAAAAGATTTAAAGTGTTATTAAAGTGCTGCACTCAATATGTCAGCAAATTTGGAAAATCCAGCAGTGGCCACATGACTGGGAAAGGGTCAATCCTGATCCCAATTCCCAAGAAGGGCAATACTAAAGTATGTTCAATCCAACAGACAGTTGTGCTCATCTCGCATGCTACTATGCTCAAAATCCTTCAAGCTGTGTTTTAGCATCATGTGAACTGAGAACTTCCAGATGTTCAAGCTGCGTTTAGAAAAGACAGAGGAACCGGAGATCAAATTGCCAACATTTGCTGCATCATAGAGAAAGCAAGAGAATTCCAGAAAAACATCTACCTCTGTTTTACTAACTAAGCTACAGCCTTTGACTGTGTATGTCATAACAAACTATGGAAAACTCTTAAAGAGGTTTGGAATACTAGACCATCTTACCTGTCTCCAGAGAAACCTGTATGCAGGTCAAGAAGCAACAGTTAGCACCCTGTATGGAACAACTGATTGGTTCAGGACTGAGAAAGGAGTAGAACAAGGGTGTTTATCATAACCCCGTTTATTTAAGTTATACATAGAGCACATCTTGTGAAATGCCAGGGTGGATGGCTGACAAGCTAAAATCAAGATTGCTGGAGAATATCAACCTCAGATATGTGGGTGATAGCACTCGAATGGCAGAAAGCATAAAGGAACTAAAGAGCCTCTTGATGAGGGTGAAGAGAGAGGGTGAAAAAGCCAACTTAAAACTGAATATTACAAAAAAACTAACATCATGGCATCCAGTCTCATCACTTTATGCAAACAGAAGGGGAAAATGTGGGAGCAGTGACAGATTTCCTCTTCATGGGCTCTGAAATCACTGTGGATGGTGACTGCAGCCATGGAATTAGAAGACAACTGCTTCTTGGCAGGAAAGCTATGACAAACCTACACAGTGTGTTAAAAAGCAGGGACATCACTTTGCCAACAAAGGTCCTTATACTTAAGGCTGTGTTCTTTCCAGTAGTCATGTACGGATGTAAGAGCTGAACAATAAAGAAGGCTGAGCACTGAATTGATGCTTTAGAACTGTGGTGCTAGAGAAGACTTGAGATTGAGAGTCCCTTGGACAGCAGGGAGGTCAAACCAGTCAATCTTAGAGGAAATCAACCCTAAATACTTATTGGATTACCAATACTGAGGCTGAAGCTCCAAAACCTTGGCCTCCTGATGCAAGCAGCTGACTCACTGGAAAAGACCCTGATGCTGGGAAAGGCTGAAGGCAGAAGGACAAGAGAGTGACAGAGGATGAGCTGGTTGGATGGCATCACCAATTCATGAACTTGGGTAAACTCCGGGAGAGGGTGAGGGAAGGGAAGCCTGGTGTGCTGCAGTCAGTGGGGTTACAAAGTGTTGGATGTGACTTGGCGACTGAACAACAACAGCAACATGGAAACGAGAAAAATGGTACATATGAACCTATTTTCAGGGGATGAATAGAGTGGTAGTTGTAGAGAATAGATGTTTGGACACAGAGTGGAAATGGGGAGGTGAGGCAGATGAACTGGAAGATTAGGATTGACATAGATGTACTACCATGTGTAAAATAGATAGCTAGTGGGAAGCTGCGATATAGCACAGAGTGCTTAGTGATGACCTAGAGGGAAGGGCTGGGGGAAGGGAGGTCCAAGAGGGAAGGAATATATGTATACATGTAGCTGGCTTACTTTGTTGAGCAGCAGAAACCAACACAACATTGTAAAGTAACTATACTCCAATAATTTTTTTTTAAATAAGTAAGAATTTAAATATCCTCACAGGAAATGCTTGGAAAAACTTTCTGCAAAGAGTAAGTTATATAAAAATCGACTCATTGAAATTTGGTATTTATTTTATTGATCACTTGATAGGAAACTTGAATCTACCAGCTTTTACCTTCTAAATTGGTGAACAATGAGGGCTTAAAGAAGAAGGAAGGGATTCTGCTGCACATTCATAGAGGATGGTGGGCTGAGGCAAAGGCCTGTTGATGGAATTCAGGAATTTAAGCAGCTTTCAGAAATTAAATAACACTAATGTGGCAGCTGAATGGAAAAAAGTACTTGAATATATGTTGCTGAAGTTATCCCCACTCTATATAGCATTGTGAGTTGAAGAGATGTTTGGAGGGCTACTTTAATTTTTATATGCATATTAGTGCTCATTTAAGTCATTGATAAGACATAAATTTAAATGATTATATTTATTTACAAATGCTTTGGGGTTCTACAAAATAGTGAGAGATTCAGTTCAGTTCAGTCACTCAGTCATGTGTGACTCTTTGCGACCCCGTGAACCGCAGCATGTCAGGCCTCCCTGTCCATCACCAACTCCCAGAGTCTACCCAAACCCATGTCCATTGAGTCAGTGATGCCATTCAACCATCTCATCCTCTGTTATCCCCTTCTCCTCCTGCCCTTAATCTTTGCCAGCGTCAGGGTCTTTTCCAATGAGTCAACTCTTTGCATCAGGTGGCCGAAGTATTGGAGTTTCAGCTTCAACATCAGTCCTTCCAATGAACACCAAGGACTGGTCTCCTTTAAGATGGACTGGTTGGACCTCCTTGCAGTCCAAGGGACTCTCAAGAGTCTTCTCCAACATCACAGTTTAATAAAAGCATCAGTTCTTCAGCACTCAGCTTTCTTTGTAGTCCAACTCTCACATCCATACATGACCACTGGAAAAAACATAGCCTTGACTAGATGGACCTTTGTTGACAAAGCAACATCTCTGCTTTGTAATATGCTGTCTAGGTTGG
The DNA here is from genome assembly GCA_917880005.1 of Nanger dama. Classification (NCBI taxonomy): domain Eukaryota; kingdom Metazoa; phylum Chordata; class Mammalia; order Artiodactyla; family Bovidae; genus Nanger; species Nanger dama. Next base: position 205,939 of record CAKJTW010000177.1, read on the forward strand.
TCATAACTTTCCTTACAAGGAGCAAGCGTCTTTTAATTTCATGGCTGCAATCATCATCTGCAGTGATTTTGGAGCCCAGAAAAATAAAGTCAACCATTGTTTCCACTATTTCCCCATCTATTTGCCATGAAGTGATGAGACCAGATGCCATGATCTTCATTTTCTGAATGTTAAGCTTTAAAACAACTTTTTCGCTTTCCTCTTTCACCTTCATCAAGAGGCTCTTTAGTTCTTCTTCACTTTCTGCCATAATCATGGTGTCATCTGCATATCTGAGGTTATTGATATTTCTTCTGGCAATCTTGATTCCAGCTTGTGCTTCCTCTAGTCCAGTGTTTCTCATGATGTACTCTGCATATAAGTTAAATAAGCAGGGTAACAATATTCAGCCTTGACATACTCCTTTTCCCTCTGTGAGAGATTAGTTTAGATTATCTTGTTTAGATTATCTCATGTCAAAATATAATTTGTAGTTTCTTGCAGTTCAGTTATGAAAGAGATTGTGCACTTGCAATTTAACATGGTCTTTTTATGTTCTTTATAGCTACTTGGGCATAGAAATAGCTACTTTATTTTTAATATTTTAAATTGTTATTTATTTTTTATTATTTTTGCTTTCCAATGTGTTGATTTCTGTTGTACAGCCAAGTGAATCAGTTGAACATATATGCTGTCTTTGGACTTTCTTCTCAGTTAGGTCACCACAGAACATTAACTAGAGTTCTCTGTGTTATATCATAGGTTCTTAAAAAACTACTTTCAGTTCAGTTCAGTTCAGTCGCTCAGTGGTGTCCAACTCTTTGCGACCCCATGAATTGCAGCATGCCAGGCCTCCTTGTCCATCACCAACTCCTGGAGGTCACTGAGACTCACGCCCATCGAGTCAGTGATGCCATCCAGCCATCTCATCCTCGGTCATCCCCTTCTCCTCCTGCCCCCAATCCCTCCAAACATCAGAGTCTTTTCCAATGAGTCAGCTCTTCGCATGAGGTGGCCAAAGTACTGGCCACCTCATGCGAAGAGCATCAGCTTTAGCATCATTCCTTCCAAAGAAATCCCAGGGCTGATCTCCTTCAGAATGGACTGGTGGGATCTCCTTGCAGTCCAAGGGATTCTCAAGAATCTTCTCCAACACCACAGCTCAAAAGCATAAATTCTTCTTTACGTGGAAGTAAATTTCCTTGTAATTTACAAGGGAATGGGTAGATCATTTCTCCTTTCCCTGCTAATTCATGTGCTGTTAGCAAAGCATTGAAGAAGGGAATGACAACCCACTCCAGTATTCTTGCCTGGAGAATTCCATGGATAGAGAATTGCCTGGAGAATTCCTTGGTTAGAGGAGCCTTGGGGCTACAGTCCATGGGGTTGCAGAGAGTATGACTTGACTGAGCCACTAACAACGGTCACTTTCACCAAAGCATACCTTACTTTTAGATTATGGGACATGTTGTAAATAATGAGATTTGAAATGTAGAGAAAGGAAGATCAGCTACTTATATAATTGTCTGTCTTATAAGTTTTATTAGAACTTGTAATTGAATTAGGCAAGCCTAGAATGAAGCTGTTGTTTACACATGATTTTTCCCCCTGTGTTGGTTATATTTAGTGGAAGGAAAACAGTGATTTTTATTTTTTTCTTTATAAATGTATTTTTGAATGCATTAAACTGTTAGATAACCTACTTATATATATATATATATATATATGTTTTTATTCTGTATATATGTAAATCTCTATACAAATTTTATTTATAGGATAAAATACACAGTATCTTTTAAACTGCCTGCCATATTTTAGCATAATTGAGGATAAGACAGGGATCTTGTGCTGAGTGATGCTTCTTTATTTCAGGGTTAACTGTGTCTGCTGTCCTTTTTGGTATCACAAGGTCTCTGTTGATATTTTACATCCTTGTCAATTCTTCACAAACTTTGCACAACAAAATGTTGGAGTTGATTTTAAGAGCTCCGGTATTGTTCTTCCATAGAAACCCAATAGGTAAGTCAGACATGAAATTTCTTAATGAATATGTCTTGTTAACACATTAAGTGCCTATTTGCATTTTCATATTTGAAAATGGAAGAGATGCCTGGAAGAAAATCACTGTGTATGTTTATTCATTTTCTGCAAAAAGCTTCACTGATAATTTTTCCTACCAGAGAAAATCTCTATATAGGAGCATATAAGCTTTTATTCCAACTTATTCATATGGGTAAAAATACATGAATATTTACTTTGCAGGATGGTTTAGGAGTCCATTTGTTATGTGGCATATGAAACACCCAACAGATGATGAAAATATGTTGAAATGTTTTTGACTAGTTGTTAAAACACTGGCTGTGTTACATAGTGTTAAGCTAAGAAGGACCATCTCCAGGAATGTCTCTACAGAAGACAGGCTGTGTGTTTCTCTCTTTCATTGTCCATCCATTTCTGGGGCCACAGAGCTCTGACATGTGCTCATATTTTGAGTTTTACCTAAATGGTAATATAAGATTAATTAAAATACAAGAGCAGTGAAATGCAAACATCCTCTTCAATAAAATCAACTCTCTAGTTTTACAGTGGACCTTTGGTTACATTAAAGATGTCTTGTGGTATCTAGCAGGTGGACCTTCAGTATTAAGGGGTGTCCCTGAAGGTTTCCCTGTGGTTGCTTCCTCCACCCTGAGGCCTTCAGCCTGTCTTGCTTTGGAAGGTGGCCTCCTGACCTGGGTTCCTATGAAGAGCTATTTCATCAGTGCACATGCCACTCTGTTCATTTGGTTAGACTTGTGCTGAGGCCCAGGGTGGCTTTGTTTTTGCAGGTGATGATTGACAGGGCCTGTTGAGGCAGGAATGTGACTGGAGGGAGGACAGCAGTAGCCTGGGCCTGGCCATCAACTAGCCATGTGATCAAGGCCAAAGTAGGTTGATACGATTGGGCAGGCAAATCTCCAGGCAGGATGTTGTCATGGTTATAAGTATGGACCCTGGAGACAACTTCCTGGGTTCAGTCCTGGAGATAGTTGCTAACAGTAATAGCCAGTTATAGTTATGTTAATACGTATATGCTAGTTATTTAATTTCTGTGTGTCTCAATTTTCTTAGCTATAAAACGAGGATACTGCTCACACACTTACCAATATCTTGATGTTGTGAGCATTAAGCAGGTTAATGCATTCAAAGCACTTAGCACAGGGTCGTTGCTTAATGAACCTCAGTGAGGATATCGACATGGTGTCTGCGAACTTCCCCTCCTGTGAAATGGGATTAACCACTGCCCTTCCTGTTTCACAAGACTCTTGTGAGGATTAAATAAAACTGTTTAGTGCAGCATCTTGTGCAGATTTATTCAAGACATGTTCTTTAGTCCATGCACTGTGCGGAGCACAGGATGGTAAACTGCAGAGGCCCACACAATCTCATCTTACTACGGAGCTGGAGTGAGGAAGTGATTGGAAGAGTCTTTGCTATTATGGCTGTGAAGTTGCTCTACTTTTCCTGTTAATGTGGAAACTACAGTGGTAAATTTGGGAGCATCAAATGGGACTGAATTCTGTTATCACAGTCTCTGAGTGCTTGTGACCACTGTTAACCAGGCACTTGATGATGTGTAGACCTCTCCAGACACTGATTTATTATTCAAGGATTTGGAACCAAGTTTAAATCTTTAAGGTGACTAATCCTAGAGCAGCAGGCATACCAGTGTATATCTCGTCTCCCCTCCTGTGCCTATTATCAGAACTTCATCCCTCAAGAAAATGGAAGCCCAAATAAGGACTGCCAAGATGGGCCCAAAGGTTTAGGGGCATCGGTTATTTACTCTTTTAGTAGTATATTAAATTTAACTCTTCTTTGTGTTTATTTTCAAAAGTAGAATTTGTAGTAGATGATTTATGGTGTCTTTGTTTCTGGTGTGTGATGGCATGAAGAGAAAGCCACACAGAGTGGTATTACTTGTTACGAAGTTCAAGCTCGCTCTGCTTGCCTCACGACGCCAATAAGTTTTACAGATGACATGTTAAGGCAAAGAATAATGACTTTATTTGAAAACCAGGCAGACTTAGAAGATGGCAGACTTATGTCTCAAAATAACCATATTATTGGAATCTGAATACTTGGTTCTTTTATAGAACAGAGAGGAAGAGGAAGTGAGGAAGTAAAGTCAAAAGGCCAGTTATCTTGCACAATAAAAGGGTATTTGTTCATTTTTTCTTTTCTGCAGCCATTCACAGTTGGTGAGAGTCAGATTGTCTCCCTGTGAGCTGATAAAAGCCACTTAGTTTAACATTCAGGCAGAGGGCAGGGTTCCCTGACCAAAGCAATGACTAGCAACTGTCAAAGAAACAGATCCAGCATGGAGTCAGTATTGGCTCCTCCCTGCAGCAGTTCCTTTGGTGTGCACCTCGCCTGTCTGAGGCCAGTGTCCTGTTCTTTCTCATCCTGAGTCTCCTCAGGGAGCACCACCCTTGCAGGGGTGGCTGCAGAGTCCTGGTGGCTGCAGCATCCTTTGTTTACTGATGTGACGTTTTTAGTTTATGTCAGATATTTACCAGAAATTCCCATATTCTATCCTGCAGCCTTGAAGATATACTATTATTGTGGATTCCGAGAAGGGAAATAAAATCAATGATAAGTGATTCTTAGTCATTTAGTAATATTTCTGTTTTCCTGCCTACATCCCTGTGGATTTCTTAGATGCTTATTCACAAGTCTGTGTTTGTCACACCTGGTATACCTCTGAAAACAGCGACTTATTAAGCTAGTAGTAAACTTACAACTTGGAAACGGCCACAATCCAAAATTTCCCAAAATGCGAGGTGCTGTGAGCCATCCGGAGGGAAAAAAAATTACCGAGAGGGTATATTAATTATATCTATTATAGGAAGCATCACTTTGCGAAGTTAATCTTGATAATTAAAGCAAGATTGGTGTGACGATTAGGATTAACTTAGGTATTGTGCAACTGTTTATTTACTGATTTAGCACTTGGAGTGAACCTTAGATGGGATGGATCTAAAGGGAGGGAACATCTCAAATCCACCAACTCTTCATGATACTGCCTCAAGGTTCCCCCATTCTTTTAAAAATCAGGGCTCAGTTTCACTTCTCCACCCACTGCCATTTGGTGGTATTTTTGTTTCTCTTTAGGTATCATCCTATTTTGTCTTTTTACCACTGACATTGGTTTATTTCATATGAATTGTAATATATTAAATTTGTTGTTGTGTTACCACCAAGTCATGTCTGACTCTTTTGTAGGTCCATGGACTATAGCCTGCCAGGCTTCTCTGTCCATGGGATTTCTCAGGCAAGAATACTGGAGTAGGCTGCCATTTCCTCCTCCAGGGGATCTTCCTGACCCAGGGATTGAACCCCTGTCTCTTATGTCTCCTGCATTGGCAGATGGATTCTTTAGCACTGAGTCCTTGGGGAAGCCCAATATATTAAATATTTAATGTATGTACTTATCTTTTGAAGATTGGTTTACTCATTGTTAGTTGTGTTGGGTCTTTGTTGCTGCATGTGGGCTTTCTCTAGTTACAGCGAGCAGGGGTTACTCTCCACTGCAGTGCCTGGGGTTCACATTGTGGTGGTTTTTTCTGTTGCAGAGCTCAGGCTCTAGACTCATGAGCTTCAGGAGTTGTGGCACACAGGCTTAGTTGCTGTGCAGCATGTGGAGTCTTCCCAGACCGGGGATTGAACCCATGTTCCGTGTACTGGGGACACTGTACCACCAGGGAAGACCCTAAATACATGTTCTTTAAAAATATCATTCTGATTTGTTCATGAATTATTTCTCTTAAAGCTCCTGAGGAAATGAGTAATTTCTCGTATCCTGTTCTTGCAGGAAGAATTTTGAATCGTTTCTCCAAAGACATAGGGCATCTGGATGACCTGCTGCCCCTGATATTTCTTGATTTCATCCAGGTAGTGTATCAGTCCTGTCAGAGTTCTCTCAGGGAAGAGCAGAGCGCCTGTTTCTTAAGGATTTTTACAGGGGCTGAGAGTGGGCCTTTCAACCTGGCGATGTATCCTGTTATCTTCAGTAAAGGCTGTTGGTGAGAGAAAGGTGTAGTTCTGATGGGGATCTTGAGTTAACATGAGTAACCCCTGGGGCAGAAGTGTCTACAGAGTCACATCAAGGTTGGTCTGAAGCAGTGACATGCTGGGTAAGTGGTTTTCCCTCTGCCTTCCCGGTGTCTGGCGTGGATTCCCTTTACTGTGAGCACATTTCATAATATAAAAATAATCACCTCTCATGGAAAGATAGCCTCGATTAGCTAAATTATGCATTGTATTGGGCTTCCCAGGTGGCTCAGTTAAGTTTAGTTCAGTCACTCAGTCATGTCCGACTCTTTGCGACCCCATGAACTGCAGCACGCCAGGCCTCCCTGTCCATCACCAACTCCTGGAGTTTACCCAGAATCATGTCCATTGAGTCGGTGATGCCATCCAACCATCCCATCTTCTGTCATCCCCTTCTCCTCCAGCCCTCAGTCTTTCCCGGCATCAGAGTCTTGTCAAATGAGTCAGCTCTTCACATCAGATGGCCAAAGTATTAGAGTTTCAGCTTTAGCATCAGTCCCTTCAATGAATACCCAGGACTGATCTCCTTTAGGATGGATTGGTTGGATCTCCTTGCAGTCCAGGGGACTCTCAAGAGTCTTCTCCAAGACACAGTTCAAAAGCATCAATTCTTCTGCCAATGCAGGAGATGCAAGAGACATGGAATTGATCCCTGGGTTGGGAAGATGCCCTGGAGAAGGAAATGGCAACCCACTTCAGTATTCTTGCCTAGAAAATTTGTGGACAGAGGAGCCTGGAATGCTATAGTCCATGGGGCTGCAAAGAGTTGGACACAACTGAGAACGAGCATGATGCATTGTACTCCCACAGGGGACAAATATCTGCTGCCCCATTTTATTTGGATAAAGCCAGGTGTGGTTACTTACAAAGAAAAGATTGGCTAAAAATAAGGTGAAAATAATAGTTTAACAAGGACAATATTGTTTAGTTGCTAAGTTGTGAACGATTCTTTTGTGACCCCATAGATTGCAGCCTGCCAGATTTCTTCATTCATGGGATATCTCAGGCAAGAATACTAGACGGAAGAGGGTAAGGGGAGGGAGGAGAGGAGTTTCCGGATGGGGAACACGTAGTAGATACATGTTGATGTATGGCAAAAACTAATGCAATATTATAAAGTAATTATCCTCCAATTAAAATAAATAAATTTATATACTAGAGTGGGTTACCATTTCCTTGTCCAGAGGATATTCCTTACCCTGAGATCAAACTCGTGTCTCCGGTGTGTGTTGCATTGCAGGCAGATTCTTAACACTGAACCACCTGGGAAGTCCAAGAAGGACGATAGAGAGCACCTTTGAAGACACAAAGGCTTTTAAGGCAGTAATTCGATTATAAGATCAAAGTCATCTCAGAAAATGTCTTTTGTCTATGTAGGCAGTTTTTCTTTTCACAAGCTGATTGCTGTGTCTTAAGGTGTCTTAAAGAGAGAGAGAGAGAGACCTACAGGAATACCTTCTCCCTAGCCTCATTTGGTCTGTGAACTTAAGGTTCTAAGAAATAATGTTAGGTCATCTCAGCTCTCCTCACATTCAGTATTGTTGCTCTCGTGGAGGTTTTTTCTTTCTCTCTCTGTCTTTCTTATTCTATTTAATTAGTATTAAGCCTGTGGGGAATTTACTTTTTATTTCCAAGTGTTGCTTTTGGGAATGAAATGCATGTGTCCAAAGCTGCAGACAGAAATGCAGCAATGAACAGTGCAGCAGTGTCCTCCAGACAGTGCAGCCCGTGGGCAGGGCCTCCACCGTTACCAGTGAGAAGGAAGCTGAGACTCGGAGGCAGAGGACTTTTCCTGCAAAGATCTCTGATTGTTTTTTCTCTTCTGCAAACTTATTTTATAAATGTACCCTGCTGGGTTTAGCTACATAATTTATTGTGGGAAACAATTTTTCCTTAAAAACAGGGTCACATTTTGACAGTGATTGTAAATTACTTTGAAAGGATTTTGTGAAAGGTTCTATTTCTTTGCTACAGCAAGCTAGGCTAAGGTTGGGTTTCCGCCTTGTGCTTAGCCTATGGTTAGTCATCATAATTAGAATTTGTCACATATTTTTGGATGACATATAGAGGGACAGGGGTAGATGCTACCTGATTTAAGCAGGAAATACTCTCATTAAAGAGAAGAGAACATTCTAGTCTAGCTGACTTCCAGTCCCTCCTCTACCACTTGTGGTTCAATTATCTTGAAGTTATGTGGAGGTGTCCTGTAGTTCATTAGAAGTAAGGGTCTGCTCTTTGCGAGAGAGACCTGGGATGAGCATGGAGCCTGCGTATTCTTCGCTGAGCAAGTAGCTAAATCTGTGGGATGGATAAGATTGCCCAGAGAGAAGAAAGCATTTTAGGAGCCCAGATCAGAAGCTTAGGGAAGCCCTGATATTCAGGGAGAAAGCGGAGAGAGAAGGGAAGTACTGAAGACACATAATGAACAGCAAGGATGAGAGGAGGAGATATGGTGGAGACCAGAGGAAGGAGAGGTCTGTTCAGTGCAAATGAGAAGGTGAGTCCACTGAAACTTGTTGGTTGATTTGGAATCAGGAGGTGTCTGGTGACCTGAGGAGCAGGTTTCATATGGGAGGAGTTAGAGAGCAAAGGGCTGAAAATCCAGGAGGCTTGGAGGGAGTTGAGGTGAAGGCAGACTGGAAGAGATTTGAATGAATCAGGAGAGAGGCCCATCTGGAATGCAGGGTCTGAGAAGCTCTTGCCTGTTGTTTGAGATTTTAGTTTCTGAGAGGGGAGTATGAGTGATGATGGATGGTTTTCCCTCTCTTCTGTCCTTCCCAAGCAAGAATTGAGGCCGTGAGGTACAGGGGTGAGTCAGGCATGAAGCCCTCCCCTCGTGGGTCTCCTCCCTCCCCCAGAAAGGAAGACATCCAGAGATCCACCCCTTGATGGCTTTGGAAACCTAATTGTGGGAGCTCTGTGGAGGAAGTCCTGGGAGGCAAACTGGATGTAGAGGCTGGAGGCATTTAGGGAACCTGGTCCAGGAGGTGATGGAGCTTCTAGGAGGTGACCCTTGATCCTAGATGAGAGGAAAAGGCCACTGTTGATGGTGGGGCAGAAGGTGCTGGTGGAAGCCGAGTTCCTGTGTGGGACCCATTCTTTCTATCATCAGCTGAGAGCGGGGAAGGGAAGGGTCTGGAAGGGCATTGTTCAGCTGTGTTAGTGCACCTGTGTTCAAACTCATTTTTTGATGATTTTGCTTATCCTTGGTTTATTTGATAAACCTTAGAAGATTCTTGATCATTTTTATTACTTCTAAAGTGTTTATTCCATATACTTTCCTTCATCTAATTCCTTCTCATTCCCTTAAATGGAATTTCAGATAATTTATTTAACATTTTGTATAGTGATGCCAAGTGTAGCTAGCTAAGGAGAACCCTGGATTCTGAGTAGTGGTCCACACTGCAGGATAGTCCACCCCCTCAGGTGATGTCACTCAGAGACCACATCCCAACAGAGAGACAATCATGAGTTTGCACACCATCCTGTACACTGACTCTCACAGCTACCAGCCTGTTCAGTCACATTATATGAGTGGTTGGGCACATTGGAGCTGTTCACCATTTCAAAGGACAAAAGGGAGCAGCATAAAAAGTCAACTTACGTGGTGTGATTGCACCTGACAATCATTCATGATGCCAGCAGCTTTGAAGTGTGGCAGTGCAGAGCCCCACAGTCTCCCTTTCCAGGCCCCCGTCCCAGCTCTCCCTCTTACCATCTCCACCCAACACCACACTCTCCTTCCTGTAAAATGGAGAAAATAATACCCACTTCCTCAGGTTTGTTGGGAAGACAAAATAAAATTCATTTTGATTAATTTTTTGCATAATACCTAAATGCATGTTGAGCACTAAGTAACGGGTAATTTTTAAAATACCACATGTGTGTTTTTAAGTAAGAGAAATAGTCTGATGACAGTGGCATTTGTTGTTGTTCAGTCACTAAGTCATTCAACTCTTTGTGAATGCTGTTGTGAACTTCAGCACACCAGGCCTTCCTGTCCCTCACTATCTCCCGGAGTTTGCCCAAGTTCATTTCCACCGAGTCAGTGATGCCATCCAGCCATCTCATTCTCTGCCACCCTCTTCTCCTTTTGCCTTTGGCAGAGTGACATTATGTTCCATTAAAGTTATTGTCAGAGACTGTTTCCAGGCCCATAAATATCATCTCATGAGTTTGTATCACAGAGATTCTAGGTTTGTAGTCCTTGAAGATTTTGATGAACACTTTCTTATGAAGACTCACAGAATAAAAATCAGTTGTTTTCCAAGATAGACCACTATGAGCATTAAATATTTCAGAGTAATGTAATTTTCATATAATTTGTCAAAGTCCCAAATAACCCTGAGTAATGTCTCAATTATCTACAATTCTTGTCGTTGAAATCATCACCTTCAAGGAGTTTTCCTACTGCTAAATGAGTGAAAATGAAGGTGAGATGTGGAATTAGATTTAGCCATTTTAATTTTCCAAAAAAAGTTTGGAACTGCTCTGAGCTTGTGCTCTTGCACACAGCTGCTCTCAGCAAAATGCTGTGATTTATTGAGGAAAACTAAGTTGCAACATGCTTATTCCCCACACACCACTCATTCAGGAAAAAAAAAGAAAATCAGCAGCTTGTCAGAGTTCAACCGACTCTTCACGTCCTTTCATGGACACAGAGGGCAAGTACCTTTGAGCTGCCAATGCCAGCCATGGTGGGACCTCCAGCGACCGTGTCATTCCCTCCTCAGCACACACAGAGCACACTGCCTGCAGCTTTATGAAGTGAAAATGCCCAAGGAAAAGAAAATATGAAAGCGGTGTCCTCAGTCATTTCTTCATTTCTTCAAAAGAAAAGGCTACTGCATCAGGATATTGAGAACAAAGCCTGAGACTCAGCATAATAGGTTATTATGGGTCACTTACTTTACAGCCTTTACTTAGCACCACTAACCACTGTATTTCATTGTGTGGAGATGTCAGGGAAAGTGTGTAGAGAGTATCCCAGCCTCTCCCACTGAACAATGACTTTGTCATTTTGAGATCTCTGTGAGTGTTGATCCCTTTCCCAACCCCCTTTCCCAATCCCAAATCCCACTTGGGGATGTTTAGTTTTAATATATATTTAATACTAGTGCTTTGTGGATATTCCTATCAGTGGCTTGCCGTTTATATCCTTAGTGGAGATCAAGGTTTAATTTTGATGATGCCCAATGTTTACTTTTTTTTTTCTTTTGTAGTTGATGTTTTGTATTCTGAGAAATTTCTGCATATTCTTAGGAGTGTGAAGATACCTTTCTATGTTCTACCTTTTTAGATATTGATCTTGCACTAATTTTTGTATGTAAAGGAATAATTACTGGTTGAAGTTTGTTTTTTCCAATTATTCTGGGCACATCTATTAAAGACTTTTATGCATTGAATTAAGGAAATCTGCATCTGTATAATTTATTTTATTCCTCAGTAGTTGCAGTTCATACCAATATTTTGATTGTTATACCAATACTGAATTCTTAGTTACTGTGCATTTTAATAGGAGTTGAAACCCATAGTTTAAATTGCCTAACTTTCTGCTTCTTTGTTAAGATTGTTTTGATCATTCTGGATTCTTCGCTTTATGTGTCAATTTTAGAAGCCTTTCAATTTGTTTTTAAATAAAAGCCTGCTGAAAATTTTATTAATATTTCCTTTTAGCTATAGATTATTTGAAAAGTCTGAGTCTTAACATTGTTGGACCTCCAATTATGAATATGAATCTCTGTCTGCATATCAGGCTTCCCTGGTGGCTCAGAGGTTAAAGCGTTTGCCTGCAATGCGGAAGACCCAGGTTTGATCCGTGGGTCAGGAAGATCCCCTGGAGAAGGAAATGGCAACCCACTCCAGTACTCTTGCCTGGAGAATCCTATGGAGGGAGGAGCCTGGTAGGCTATAGTCCATGGGGTCGCAAAGAGTCGGACACGATTGAGCAAAACTTCACTTCACAACTTCACTTAATTTTAGAAATATTTTGTAATTTTTAGCATAGACATCTTACACATTTCTGGTTAAATTTATTCATGCATATTTGCTTTTTCATAGTATTATTGGATTGTTTTTTTAATATTTTTTAATTTAATTTTGGATGCATTGTGTCTTCTTTGCTATGTGTGGGCACATAGCACACACACTTTGCTGTGTGCAGTGAGCGGGGGTGACTAGTTGCTTTAGGTGGGCTTCTCATGTTGGCTTTTGTTATTGCAGAGCATGGGCTCTAGGGTGCATGGGTTTCAGTAGTTGTGGCACATGGGCTCAGGAGTGGGGCAGTTTGGTTCTAGAGCCTGGGCTCAGTAATTGTGGCACATGGGCTTAGCTGCTCTGCACATGTGGATTCTTCCCAAACCAGGGATCGACCCATGTTCCCTGTGTTAGTAGGTGGATTCTTAACCGCTTGGACCACTAGGGAAGTCTTGTTTCTGATACCATAATTCACTTGCTTGTTGCTAGTTTATAGAAATATAGTTGATTTATTTGTGAATTAACTTTGCATTGCCTGAAATTGATGGCAGTATGCTTTTTAAAAATTCTATAGAATTTTGTCCATATGTAATCATGTCAGTTGTAAATAATAACAGTTTTGTATGCTCATTTCTAATATTTATGACTTTTGTTTCCTTTTCTTGACTTGTGGCTAGAGTTTCCAGTTAGTGTTGAGGAGAATTGGTTGGATAACATAATCTTGTACTCTTAGGGCAAAATCTTTCAATATTTTTTCATTACAAATAATATTAATTGTAATTTTTAGGTAGGTACCTGTTATCAGATTGAAAATGTTTCTTTTAATTCCTCAATTGCCAAGAATTTTACTTTTTAAAAAATGAAGAATAGGTATTGAATTTTAACACATATTTCTTCTACATCTCTTCAGATAGTCATATGATTATTTATCTTTACTATTTTAATGTGAATTATAGTGATTGGTATTTGAAAGTTAAACTTAACATTCCTAGGAAAGACTTTCAGTTCAGTTCAGTCACTCAGTCATGTGTGACTCTTTGCAACCCCATGAATCACAGCACACCAGGCCTCCCTGTCCATCACCAAGTCCCGGAGTTCACTCAGACTCATGTCCATCGAGTCAGTGATGCCATCCAGCCATCTCATCCTCTGTCATCCTCTTCTCCTCCTGCCCCCAATCCCTCCCAGCATCAGAGTCTTTTCTAGTGAGTCAACTCTTTGCATGAGGTGGCCAAAGTACTGGAGTTTCAGCTTTAGCATCATTCCCTCCAAAGAAATCCCAGGGTTGATCTCCTTCAGAATGGACTGGTTGGATCTCCTTGCAGTCCAAGGGACTCTCAAGAGTCTTCTCCAACACCAAAGATATAAGCATCTGAATGCAGAGTTCCAAAGAATAGCAAGAAGAGATAAGAAAGCCTTCCTCAGTAATCAATGCAAAGAAATAGAGGCAAACAACAGAATGGGAAAGACTAGAAATCTCTTCAAGAAAGCTAGAGATACCATGGGAACATTTCATGCAAAGATGGGCTCGATAAAGGACAGAAATGGTATGGAAAAGACTTTACTTGGTCATAATGTATCATCTTTTTTATGTATTGCTGAGTGTAGTTTCTCAAGAATTTTTGTACTTGTTGTTCATGAAGGATATTCATCTATAATTTGTTTTTCTTAAAGTAGTTATCAACTTTTGTTATCAGAATTATCTCAGTCAGTTCAGTTGCTCAGTCATGTCCAACTTTTTGTGACCCCATGTACTGCAGCACACCAGGCTTCCCTGTCCATCACCAACTCCTGGAACTTACTCAAACTCATGTCCATCGAGTCTCTGATGTCATCCAACCATCTCATCCTCTGTCGTCCCCTTGTCCTCCTGCCTTTAATCCTTCCCAGCATCAAGATCTTTTCCAATGAGTCAGCTCTTTGCATCAGGTGGCCAAAGTATTGGAGTTCCAGCTTCAGGATCAGTCCTTCCTGAATATTCAGGACTGATTTCCTTTAGGATTGACTGATTAATCCTCCTTACACTCCAAGGGAATCTCAGGAGTCTTCTCCAACACCACAGTTCAAAAGCATCAATTCTTTTGTAAACTTATGAAAATACATGGGAAGTATTTCCATTTTTAATGGTCAGTTTAATGTGTCAGCTTGACCAGACTACATTCCTCAGTTATTCAATAAAAAGTGATCTGTGTGTTGCTGTGTAGGTATTTCGTAGATGCGATTGAAGTCCATAATCAGTTGATTTTAAGTAGGGACAATTATCCGACATAGTCCAGTGAGCACAGTTCAGTCAGTTATAGGGCTTGAAGAGCTAAGCCTTCCCTGAAGTAAAAAGAAATTCTGTTTGTGGAGAAAAGCATCAGTTCCTGCCCAAGGGTTCCAGCCTTTCCTTTGTCTAATAGTGAACTAACTGTGAGGATTTTGGACTTGCCCAGTCAAGTTAGATTGTGGAGTATTATCTTTTTAGATTGCTAGATTCAGTTCATTGATATATTGTTTAATATGCCAAGACAGTTTGGGTTGTAATTTTTCTTTCAATTAATGTCTTTATCTGGTTTTTATGTTATGATATTGCTGGACTCATGTACCATGGAAAAGTTTGGTAAAACTTCTCTACACAATGTTTTTGTGAAGCCTCTAGACTTTTGTGAAGTCTTATCTGTGGGAAATTTAAAATTATGTATTCAGGGAATTCCCTGGTGGTCCAGTGATAACAACTTGATACTTTCATTGCTGTGGGCTTGAGTTTGATTGCTGGCAGGAAAACTAAGATCCCTCAAGCTTCACGGTATGGCCAAAACAATAAAATAGAGTAAAATAAAATAAAGGATTCAAATTCTTAAATCATTATGCAATTATCCAGATTTTCTGTCATTATGTTATTCTTGTGTGTCATTTTTAAAGACATTTCTCCTTTACATTAAAATTTAAAAATTGAGCTGCAAGGTGTTTATTATATTCTCTTTGTAATGTTCATGGTATATTTTATATTAAAGTGAAAGCTAAAGTGTTAGTTCCTCAGTCATGTCTGACTCTTTACAGCCCCATGGATTGTAGCCTATCAGGTTCCTCTGTCCATGGGATTCTCTAGGTAAGAATACTAGAGTAGGTTGCCATTTCCTTTCCCAGGGAATCTTCCCAAAGCAGGGCTCAAACTTGAGTCTCCTGTATTGCAAGCAGATTCTTTACCATCTGAGCCACCAGAGGAGCCCAGTCTTTTGTATTCAGTTCAGTTCAGTCACTCAGTTGTGTCCGACTCTTTGCAACCCCATGAATCGCAGCATGCCAGGCCTCCTTGTCCATCACCAACTCCCGGAGTTTACCCAAACTTATGTCCATTGAGTCAGTGACTCCATCCAGCCATCTCATCTTCTGTCATCCCCTTCTCCTCCTGCCCTCAATCTTTCCAAACATTAGGGTCTTTTCAAATGAGTCAGTTCTTTGCATCAGGTGGACAAAATATTGGAGTTTCAGCTTCAACATAAGTCCTCCCAGTGAACACCCAGGACTGATCTCCTTTAGGATGTACTGGTTGGATCTCCTTGCAGTCCAAGGGACTCTCAAGAGTCTTCTCCAATGCCACAGTTCAAAAGCATCAATTCTTTGACACTCAGCTTTCTTTATAATCCAACTCTCACATCCATAATGACTACTGGAAAAACCATAGTCTTGACTAGATGGATCTTTCTTCAGGCAAAAATACTGGAGTGGGTTGCCAGTCCCTTCTCCAGGGGATCTTCCAAACCCATGGATCAAACTTGGGTCTCCTGCCTTACAGACAGATTCTTTACCATGTAAGTCACTAGGGAAACCAGTATGCTGTGTGTGTGTGTGTGTGTGTGTGTGTGTGTGTGTGTGTGTGTGTGTGTGTAGTAAAACTGTTAGATGCATCCTCTTTGAATTGCTTTAGAATGTAGGGCCATGAAATCTGAACCTAACTCCAGAGCTTCTGAGAGCATTAGTAATGAGTCCTCAGTGGGTACCTAAGCATTGGCACAGCTTCCATGGAGCTCTTCATTTTGATCTTACCTCTGCTTCCCAGATTCCCTGCCAGGCTGGGTTAGTCATAAAGGCCCTCACCTGGAGTGGTTTAGTCACTCAGTCTTGTCTGATTCTTTTGACCCTGCCAGATTCCTCTGTCCATGAGATTTTCTAAGCAAGAATACTGGAGTGGGTTGCCATTTCTTTCTCCAGGGAAACTTCCTGACCCAAGGATCAAACTCAGGTCTCCTGCATAGTAGTCAGATTCTTTAATGAATGATCCACCAGGGAAGCCACCTGGGGAGAGCCAGATTATGGAAATGGATGAATGTCATCCATCAAATGATGCAAGTCTGCTGAAAACCAGTACTTTGGAATTTTTATAATTGACATTGTAGGGTTTTTTTTGTTGTTGTTTTTGTTTTTGACAAACAATGGCAAGGCAAGTGACCTAAAGGCTAGACATAGAAGGAGCTGGAAGGACCCTTCCCCATGAACATGAAGATTGTAGCATGGTGGGATGCACAGTCAAGCCAGTGGCTGTAAGAAATTACTTTCTGTCAATCCAATAGGAGGGAGGTCAGACAGCCCTGTTTTTTCCACTTATGATTAGCATTTATTCCTTCAGAATCCCATGCTCTTCACTCTGAGTTTTCTTTTGATACCACAGCAGAGGTGGGGAGAAACAGGAAAAGCACGTTGGCCTCCATCCAGATCATGCAGTTTGCTTCCCAAGGGCTCCTGGCCACAGAGTCACAGTTCTGGTTGTTTGTTCCTCCCGCCTGCAGTTGTGACTCTGGGATTCCCTGAGCACAAACTGCTCCTCTCCTTCTCCAGGATAAGCAATACCTTCCTGGGAAACTTTAGGACACCCATGCCCTGCCAACCTCATAATTCTTATCTTAAAGAATAGCCAGAGAAGCATCTCAACCTTCTCATCCCAGCTCCCTTGTGGTCAAAATTTCCATCAACTGTGATTACTTCATGCAAGTTTTTCATGCCATTCTTTCTATTTGTTAAACAAGCCTACAAAATCAGTCACAAGTCTAAGAATTGTCTAAAAATATTCAGGTATTCTTCCCTGTGTTTCTCCAGTGTCCTGTGCATATCACCATGGATTTGTATCTATCTGAGATCATAAACTTCAGAGGCCTTGGCCCAGACTGGGTGAATCTGCAAGTCTCTACCACCTCACCCCACTTTCATAGCAGGCAGACACTAAATGTTGATTGCATTCTTCTTGCCTGATACTGTCCTCCAGGGTATCATACTTTTCCTAATAAAGATGGATGCTTAAATCAGCATCAACCTAATGATTTCATTTTCTATTCTACCTGATGTCTTTTTAGACCAAGATCATTTCCCAAGAGAAAATCATCTCACGGCTTCATTATTATAAAGTAGAATAAAGTAAAAATAAAATTAAAAAAATCATCTCAGAGGATAATGGGATGATTAAGAGAATGTTCATGGAACTCAGCACAGGGCCTTACACACAGTGCACACGTTGTAAATGGAATCTGGTGTTGTTATAATAGTTAACCTTTGGAATGGGCATTTTAAATACTTAGTATAATGATAGAAAGATGGCTGTAAGTTGGGGGAAAGCTTAAATATGGCATAATGGCTCATGACATGGGCTTCCCAGCTTCATGACTTAGGCTTTGCAGTGTCCATCAAGTTGCTTCTCCTCTCCCCGTGCCTCACTGTCTTCATTTGTAAAACTAGATAATATTGTTACTAGATATGTTACCCTGAATTTGTAATTAACCACTTCTTTATCCCTACATGGATAGCGGAGGTGTCTGGATTCCTCATCTGTGATACATGCTCATTCATCTCTCTAGTAACACCTGCTGACTCCTGATAGTTTGAGATGCAGCTCCTACTCTCTGAGCCTCAAATATTCTCATCTGTTGAAAATAGTAATGCCTGCCTCATGGGGCTGCTGAATGTATCACAGGAGCCGACACCTAGAAAGTTCTTATCAGAGTGTTGGTGCATGCGATAAACATCATGAGGACCACCTATAATTATATTTCTTTGGAAGGGAAAGGATTCCTTGCTGTTTCAACAAGTTTCAAGGAAAGGAGTTTATTCCTAACAAATCAGTAAAGTTTACCTTTGAAAAGTATCCTTGACATGAAAGCCTCTATTTTTGATATTTCAGACATTTCTACTTGTGATTGGTGTGGTGGGCGTGATGGTGGCTGCAATTCCTTGGACTGCTATACCAGTGATTCCCCTTGGCATCATTTTCTTTTTTCTTCGGTGGTATTTCTTAGAGACATCACGAGATGTGAAACGCCTGGAATGTACAAGTGAGTACCGGGGCTCTCAGGTTGGGAGGGCAGTGCAGCCTGTCTTCCATTCATACTGCAATTAACCAGACCCCTGAAACTCTGCAGACTGTTCTGTGGAATTTCTCACTGTTAACACTAGGTAATTGAATGTTCTGGCTCCTGAGAGTAGGTTTGGCCCTTAAGGCAGATGGAGCTGGTGGCGGGTCAGCTGCACTTTGCATTTTAGCTCAAGGAGGACAGATGTGAGCACCATGAGGACAGGGATCATTTCTGTCTTATTCATGACACACTTCCTAGCACAGAGCATCCACTCTATTAATATTATTCTTTAAAATATTTCATCATGTTGAAACTAATGTAGAAGGAAAATAGAGAATTTTCCTTCTCCTAAGGTTACCAGAAATGACAAGGAAAGGAAAAGAGACCTCAGAAAATATGTCAGAAGTAATGTATTTGAAAAATACATTCTTTCACACATTCTAGTAAGTTGCAGTTGTTAAATGTATTGAAAAGATGTGTGTTAATCACTCAGTCATGTCTGACTCTTTGCGACTACATGGACTGTAGCCCACCAGGATCTTCTGTCCATGGAAGTCCCCAGGCAAGAATACTGGAGTGGATAGCCGTTCCCTTCTCCAGAGGATCTTCCTGACCCAGGGCCTGAACCCAGGTCTCCTGTGTTGCTGGTGGATTCTTTAATGTCTAAGCCTCCAGGGAAGCCCTGCTGAAAAGATAAGCCCTGTTATTTTCAGGTTTGCTCTTTGTCATCGTCAGGATTTGGGTGATACCACACTGTTTGTGTACCCATTTTTCAAAGCTATTCATAAATGATGCTGAAAATAATCTCCTAGGATAACTCAGGAAGGGGATCTGTTCAGTATGCATTTAGTAGGTTACTCCATTCACCTTCCTAGTGTTAGAATAATGGGGAACAGGACCCTGGTGGCCCTGTGCCTCCACTGCAGGGGCTGCCACTTCTGTCCCTGGTTGGGAAACCAGATCCCGCAAGGTGAGGCCAAAAATCAGAATGCTGGGAAACACATTAGTCTATTCTACAGGTAATCACAGATGATGAAATAATCGAATTTCTCTTAATGCACATATTTTATCAATATTAAAACAAAAATAAGGAAAATAGGTTGTTATATATTTTTTAAAGGTTATAAAACAATAGCCAGAAAGTAAGGAGAGAATATGTTTGTATCAGAGACCTCAACCATGAATAATTATTGCAAATTAATACCAACTTAACCCTCTAGAAACCAAGCCCAGAACAGATGCATATTGAGTCTCATGCTTCTCTGTATCTACTAAATGGAAAAAAAAATCTCTGTTCATCCAAAGGAGTTTTTTTTTTTTAATTGTGGCATTTATATGTGTTGTTTTTAATAATAAACACTTGAGGTACTTACCTTTATTTGCAAGAAGGATAGTGATCATCACTTTCATAAAATCTGTAGAAGATATTTTTACTCATCAGGAGAAGCAGCTAACCTGTGAAGTCGAGTTTGGTGAGGTGTTAGGAAGGATGAGGAGCAGCAGAGTCCAGGTGTGTGTGATGTTCTACCTGTATAACTGAGTAGGATGGTGGGACCTGGGGAGGCAGAAGAGGAAGTGATGAGCTCCATCCAGTCTTCTGTGTAGACAAGGCTTCAGGCGTTTTATGGTTTGAGGCCACTCATGAAATGGTCATTCAACAGTCGTGGCAAAGCAGGTCTCTGCTACGTTGACAACTGAATGACTACACAGTATACCCGAAACTAGCACATTATTGTAAATCAGCTATACTTCAATATGTTTTTAGAAATTGTGGACAATTTCCACCTGATGAGATGCCAGAAAAATCTGGAGCGGGCGTGTTTGAAAGGATCTTGATGAAAGAACAAGAATTTCTTTATCTAAATCTAGCTGTGATTTGAATTTGCTCAAGGTGAAGGTGAAGTCGCTCAGTCATGTCCTACTCTTTGCTACCCCGTGGACTGTAACCTACTAGGCTTCTCCGTCCATGGGATTCTCCAGGCAAGAATACTGAAGTGGATTGCCATTTCCTTCTCCAGGGGATCTTCTCGACCCAGGGACTGAACCCAGGTCTCCCGCACTGGAGGCAGATGCTTTAATCTCTGAGCCACCAGGGCTCAAAGATAGTTTCAAAGAGAATCTCTCATTCCCAGGTCATTAAAGTGAAGCTTGGTGTGAGCAGGAGTTTAGGGTCATGTGGAGGATTCCCTTTGGCAGGACGTGTGACCACAGAGCCCGGAAGGCAGTGGTTTCCTTGCATCCAGCCCTCCCTGACTTTCTCTGCTGTGTGTCTGTCTCTGCTTCCTCAGCACGGAGCCCAGTATTTTCCCACTTAGCATCTTCTCTCCGGGGGCTCTGGACCATCCGAGCGAGCAAAGCTGAACAGAAGTTTCAGGAGCTGTTTGATGCACACCAGGATTTGCACTCAGGTCTGTAAGTTCCTGGAGATGATTTCTAAGGATGGAATGTGCTGCCTTCTGAGGCTGACCCCCTTCTCAGGTGGCCTGGCTGGCCCACACATCTCTCTATGCTGCCCCTCATCCTCTTTTGCACACCCGCCTCCCCCACCCTTTCCTCTAAGCATCCCCTCAGTGCTCCCTTCTTCCCCGTCATCCCCTGCTTTTCTCCCCTGACTGGCTTGCATTGTCCTTGCATCAATGTACCCTGTGGACTTCTGTCTCTTTAGGGAAAGAGTCAGCAAACTTTTCTTTTTGCAAAGATCCAGATAGAAAATATCGTAGGCTTGTGTGCTATACTGTGTCTGTTGCAACTATTGACCTTTGCTGTTGTAGCACAAAGACAGGCAAAGATAACATCACCGAATGGCAGTACCTGTGTTCCAATGAAACTTTATTTTCAGAACCAGGTGGTGGCTGTTTTTGTCCTCCAGGCTGTGGTTTGCTGACTCTTTTCAGAGCATGGAGGGTGGTAGATGTGACTGAGGAAATAATTTCCTGATTTGCCACCCACTTGATTATGTTTTTATAGTGAAATTTTTTTCCTAGGTAGAAAATTCAGAATTTCCTCTAAGTCAATAAAATCCAAGCCAAACTTTCCAATAATTGTTGTATTTTGAAGATAAAAATGGCATTTTGAAAGTCACATGCAGATCCTGTTAGCTGATGGTCACATAGATGCTGGCTCCTAAGAATAAACACCGCAGGGCCCTGTCGTGAGGGCAGAAGGTGCTGGAAACAGTGTGAGCTGTGCTCTCTGCTGTGTGAGAGCTGCTATCAGTCAGCCCTGTGAGAGGATGGTCTTCACGCTGAGGCCCAGTGCTGCAGGAAAGGCACTGGAGGCGATTTTCCATCTTCCTTCTTGTGATCCTGTTTCTGTTGATGACCTATGGGTTGACGTTTTTGGTGCATGCCTCCTGGACTGATTTCTGTGTGTCCCATACATTGTCTTGTGTTAGAACCTAGTTTTCTGGAATCTTCAGGTTATTTGGGTGTGTAACTTTGCTGTCTTACCTGTGTAAAATCTTCTATAGTTCAACTGAGAAGATGCATTCCCTCATAAGAAGCAGCTAACATTTTTTTTCTGTTTATGTATTACACTAATTTTGGTTCACAAACCCAGAGGCGTGGTTCCTGCTTCTGACAACGTCCCGATGGCTCGCCGTGCATCTGGATGTCGTCTGTGCCATCTCTGTCACTGTTGTTGCCTTTGGGGCCCTGATTCTGGTAGAATGTAAGTACAGATGTGAGTATTTGTGGTGTGTTTACAGTATATAGCTTTATTTGTAGTTATTAAACTCTTGTCATCGTGTCTAATATATACACTCTTTGGTTCTAATGAATTGTATTAAAGCGTCTGCAGTATGTGACTCCACAGTGAGGTCCATGTGAAGTCATTTGTGTCTTGATGAGAATTTTTATCTTTTTTCCATTTATTTATTTATTTACAGTAGGTCCTTGTTGAGGCCATTAAAAATTTTTGATTGCCGTGTGGTTGATTTACAATGTGTTAGCTTCAGGTGTATAGCCAAGTGAAACTGTCATATGTCTATCAACTTCTTAAAGATTCTTTTTGCATACCCATGAACATTGGGGTACATGTATTTTTAAAATAATTTCCATTTTGATTAATACTTCAAATGAATTGTCTTTTAGAAGAGAATTTCTATTTTTGACTTTTGGAATCCTTAGGAGCAAAGACCAGGTATAAACATGCCTGCTCCAGCAGACCTGTGGTGCCTTGGGCCCCTGCTTTGGCTCGCTCAGGCCATTCTTTCATTTTTATTTTAAGTTTTATTGGGGTATAGTTCATTTACACTGTTGTCTTAGTTTCCAATGTATAGCAAAGTCAATCTCCTCTGCATATACATATATCTACCCTTTTAAGGTCCTTTCCCAGGTAGGTCATTACAGAGTTCTCTGTACTTTACAGTAGTTTCTTATTAATTATCTATTTTAATATTTTATATATAGTAACATGTATATGTCAATCCCAGTCTTCCAATTTATCTCTCCCGTCCCTTATCACCTGGTAACTGTAAGTTTATTTTCTACATCTGTTACTCTATGTCTGTTTTGAAGATAAGTTCATTTGTAGCCTTTTGGTATATTCCATATATAAGCAATATCATGTTCTGTTTTTCTCTGACTTACTTCACTCAGTATGAATACCTCTAGGTCCAGCCATGTTGCTGCAAATGGCATTATTTATTTTTCCCTTTGCTGTGGCTGGGTAATATTCCATTGTATGTATGATAGCGCATCTTCCTTGTCCATTGCTCTGTTGATGGACATTTAGGTGGCTTCCATGTCCCAGCTATTGTGAATAGTGCTGCAGTGAACATTAGGGTGGACGTATCTTTTGGAGTTATGGTTTTCTCTGGATATATGCCCTGGAATGGGACTGCTGGATCATATGGTAGCTCTATTTTTAGTTTTTAAAGGAAGCTCCATATTTTTTCTCCATAGTGGCTCTACCAGTTTACATTCCTACACACAGTGTTGGAGGGTGCCCTTATCTCCACATCTCTCCAGTATTTATTGTTTGTAGGTTTTTTGATGATGGTCATTCTGACTGATGTGAGGTGAAACCTCACTGTAGTTTTTTGGTTTTATTTTCTTTTTGTTTGTTTGTTTTCACTGTAGTTTTGATATGCATTTCTCTAATAATTAGAGATGTTAACCATCTTTCCATCTGCTTTTTGGCCATCTGTATGTCTTCTTTTGGAGAAGGCAATGGCACCCTACTCCAATACTCTTGCCTGGAAAATCCCATGGACAGAGGAGCCTGGTGGGCTGCAGTCCATGGGATCGCTAAGAGTCGGACCTGACTGAGCGACTTCACTTTCACTTTTCACTTTCATGCACTGGAGAAGCAAATGGCAACCCACTCCAGTGTTCTTGCCTGGAGAATCCCAGGGACGAGGAGCCTGGTGGGCTGCCATCTATGGGGTCGCACAGAGTTGGACACGACTGAAGTGACTTAGCAGCATGTCTTCTTTGGAGAATGTCAGTTTTCTGCCCATTTTTAAAATTTTGTTGTTTCTTTATTTATTGTTTGATATTGAACTGCACGGACTGTTTGTGTATTTTGGAGGGTCATCCCTTTAAGTCACATTGTTTGCAAATATTTCCCCCATTCTTCAGGTTGTCTTTGGTATTTTTATGGTTTTCTTTGCTATGCAAGAGTTTTTAATATTAATTGGGTTTATGTTTTATTTTATTTTCCTTGCTCTAGGAGGTGGGTAAAAGAAAACTTGCTGTAATTTATGTCAGAGAGAGTTCTCCCTATGTTTTCATCTAAAAGTTTTGTAGTGTCTTATATTTATGTCTGTAATCCATTTTGAGTTTATTTTTGTGTATGGTGTTAGGGAATGTCCTAGTTTTATTCTTTTACATGTAACTGTCCAGTTTTCCCAGCACCACTTATTGAAGAGACTGTCTTTTCTCCATTGTCTATTCTTTCTTCCTTTGTTATAGGTGATCATAGGCGCATGGGTTTATCTCTGGGCTTTCTGTCCCATTCTGTTGATCTGTATTTCTGATTTTGGTGCCACTTTCAGTTACTGTAGCTTTGTAGTATAGTTTGAAAACATAGAGCATGATTCCCCCTAGCTTCATTTTTCTTCTTTGTTTTTCTCAAGATTACATTGGCTGTTCATGGTATTTTGTGTTTTCCTACAAAATGTAAACTTTCGTGTTCTAATTCTGTGAAAAATGCCATTGGTAATTTGATAGGGATTACACTGAATTTGTAGATTGCTTTAAGTAGTTTGTTTGTTTGTTTACAGTAGGTCATCATGGAGATCTTTTATCTTTTTATCTTTCTTTGAATGGGTTAAGGTCTATATAACTGTAACAAGATGACCTTCTGAACATCCCAGGTAGTGTCCTGTAGTTGGATAGAGAGAACCAAGTTTACTATTAAGCTTTCTGTACAGCTTAGGTTATAGGTTTAACTTTAGGGCTACTTGATCTCTTGGTTGTAGGGGTCTGGTGTACTGGTGTGAGAAAGAGTCTCTGTAGCAAAAACAGTATCCTCACTACTGTGTGGGTCCCAGATGACAGTTGTTAGAATGTGTGGCATGAATTCACCATACCTCACTATTCCATAGCAATAACTCTGAATCACAGTCTTTAATAATGCAAATATGAGAGTAATATTTTAGATTTAAAAGCACTGCCTTGTTTTGCAAAACCCATTACCTTGTTTTTGTAATTCCAACTGCAGCTATATTAGACATAGAAAGTGAAATTACATAATGATAATTGAAGCATATGGACAAAAATCTGAACAATGACATCCTCACCTATAGTACACTGTCAAGGGTACCTCAGTCCAGAGTGGGATTAATATGATAAAGGGCAAAAATGGAAAGGACCTAAGAGAAGTAAAAGGGATCAGGATGAATTGGCAAGAATACACAGAAGAACTGTACAAAAAGATCTTAATGACCTGGATGGCCATGATGATGTGGTTACTCACCTAATCCACGCATCCTGGACTGAAGTCAAGTGGGCCTTAACTTCAAAACATTACTATGAACAAAGCTAGTGAAGGTAATAGAATTCCAGCTGAGCAACTTAAAATCCTAAAAGATGATTCTGTTGAAGTGCTGCACTCAATATACCAGCAAATTTGGAAAACTCAATAGTGGCCACAGGATTGGAAAAGGTCAGTTTTCGTTCCAGTCCCAAAGAAAGGCAATGCCAGAGAATGTTCAAACTATCATGTAATTGCACTTATTCTGCATACTAGTAAGTTTATACTCAAATCCCTTCAAACAAGATTTCAACACTACACGAACCAGGAACTTCCAGCTGTACAAGCTTGGTTTACAAAAGGCAGAGGAACCAGAGATCAAATTGCCAATATTCACTAGATCATAGGGAAAACAAGGGAATTCCAGAAAAACATCTGCTTCATTGACTATGTGAAAGGCTTTGACTATGTAGATCACAACAAACTGTGGAAAATTCTGAAAGAGATAGGAATACTAGACCATCTTACCTGTTTCCTGAGAAACTTGTGTGCAGGTCAAGAAGAAACAGTTAGAACTGGGTGTAGAACAATGGACCAGTTCAAAATTGGAAAAGGAGAATGACAAGGATGTACATTGTCACTATGTTTATTTAACTTATATAAACAACACATCATGCACAATGCTAGGCTGGATGAAGCTCAAGCTGGAATCAAGATTTCTGGGAGAAGCATCAATAACCTCAGATATGCAGATGATACAACTCTAATGACTGAAAGTGAAGAACCTCTTGATGAAAGTGACAGAGCAGAGTGAAAAAGCTGACTTTTTCAAAAAACTAAGATCATTATATCTGGTCCCATCTGGAGAAAGGTTGATAGTAGTGACAGATTTTATTTTCTTGGGTTCCAAAAATCACTTCAAACTGTGACTGCAGCCATGAATGAAAAGATGCTTCTTGGAAGGAAAGCTATGACAAATCTAGACAGAATATTACAAAGCAGAGATGTCGTTTTGCCAGCAAAGGTCCATATTGTAAAAGCTATATTTTTTCCAGTAGTCATGTAAGAGTTGTCAACAAATGTTAAGAGTTGGGCCGTTAAAAGGCTGAGGGCCGAAGAATTGATGCTTTCAAGCTGTGGTGTTGAAGAAGACTCTCAAGAGTCCTTTGGGCTGTAAAGGAGAGCAAATCAGTCAATCTGAAAGAAAATCAGCCCTGAATATTCACTGGAAGGACTGATGCTGAAGCTAAAGCTCCAATACTTTGACCACCTGATGTGAAGAGCTGACTGATTAGAGAAGACCCTGATACTGGAAAGATTGAAGGCACGAGGAGAAGTGGGTGGCAGAGGATGAGGTGGTTGGGTGGCATCACTAACTCAGTGGACATGAGTTTGAGCAAACTCCGGGAGATAACGAAGGACGGGAAATCCTAGTCCTTGCAGTCCATGGTGACACAAAGTCAGACATGACTTAGTGACTGAACAACAACTTTGTTCAGTTCAGTCCAGTTCAGTCACTCAGTCATGTCCAACTCTTTGCAGCCCCATCCATGAGCCACAGCATTCCGGGCCTCCCCTGTCCATCACCAACTCCTGGAGTTTACTCAAACTCATGGCTTCCCTGGTGGCTCAGAGGTTAAAGCTCCTGCCTCCAATGTGGGAGACTTGGGTTCGATCCCTGAGTCGGGAAGATCCCCTGGAGAAGGAAATGGCAATCCACTCCAGTATTCTTGCCTGGAGAATCCCATGGACAGAGAAGCCTAGTAGGTTACAGTCCACGGGGTCGCAAAGAGTTGGACATGACTGAGCGACTTCACCTCACCACATGTCCCTTGAGTCAGTGATGCCATCCAACCATCTCATCCTCTGTCGTCTAACAACTTTGTTAGTTCTTTCTAAATTCATAATATTTAAAACGTTTTTTACTTATTTATTTGGTTCTACTGGGTCTTAGTTGGGGCACGCAGGATCTTCAGTCTTAGTTGTAACAGGCAAGACTTAAGTTGCAGCATGTGAACTCTTAGCTGTGGCATGTGGAGTCTATCTAGTTCCCTGACCAGGGATTGAACCAGGGCCCCTGCATTGGGAACTCAGAGTCAGCTATTGGACCACCAGGGAAGTCTCTTATACTGTTGTTTTTTTCTTAAATTTATTATTGTTTCATATAACAGAAGTAGTATCATGAGTAATACTATCATTACATGCAAATGATTTAAATATTATAAAGGAGTCTTCTCATACTATATATAAAATAGATAACTAAAAAAGATGTCCTGTATAGCACAGGGAACTCTATTTAATACTCTGTAATGACATATTACATATATGTCTGGCTAATTCACTTTACTGTACACCTGAAACTAACACAACTTTGTAAATCAACTATTACTCCAATAAAAATCATAAAAATAAAGGTGTCTTCTTTGTAGAGTGACAGAAGGAACTATGTGAAGTGTTGAGAAGTAGACAGACTTTATCCTTCTTTTTCTTCATTTAGCTTTGGATGCTGGGCATGTTGGCCTGGTCCTGTCGCTCACCGTCACACTTACCAGCATGTTCCAGTGGTGCATCAGGCAAAGTGTGGAAGTTGAGAACATGGTGATGTTTATCTTTCTGTTCTTAGTCTTTTCAGTCTCCTTGCTGTTATTTGACACAGAAGCAATTCTTATGTAAAATCTTCTTAAGGGCTTCCCTGGTAGCTCAGATGGTAAAGAATCTGCCTACAACACAGGAGCCACAAGAGACTCAGTTTCGATCCCTGGGTTGGGAAGATCCCCTGGAAAAGGGAATGGCTACTCCAGTATTCTTGCCTGGAGAATCCTCATTGTCAGAGGAGCCTGGCAAGCTACAGTCCATGGGGTTGCAAAGAGTTGAGCATGACTGAGCAGCTTTCACTTCCACTTTCCATGTGCTTAAAGTTAATGTAAAATAAAATATATACATATTTTCTCAGTCATGTGTATGCCATGTCAGAAGGTTTTGTATTCATCACAAACTGTCTTCAAATACAATAAATGTCTCTGTAGGAGGGAGGTTCTGAAATTCTGGAGACAATATAAGCTAATTTTTAGCAGCTTGTTTGTATTTGTTTCTTAATGGGTAATTCCTCATCTTTGGTAAAAGAAAAATAATCCAGTATTTAGAGGTTTATTTAATTACTATGTTCCTCCACCCCACCCCCATTTTATCATTTATTCTTGTGTGAGTTGAACACTGAATTTTCTGGTGGCCCTTCTTCTTGGTAGGATAGGCTCCCCCTCAGAATGTGCTAAGGTGTGGAGTAATGGTTGTTCAGAAGACCTTAATCGATGTGTATATTATACACTTTTGAATATTTGTACCTTCTCCTAAAGGGAGAAAAGCAAAAAAATGAAGTTTTTCCATTTTTTTCTTCTAACACAGCAGAAGTAGTGGAAGTCTCTCAGTTGTGTCCAACTCTTTTCAACCCCATGGACTATACAATCCATAGAATTCTCCAGGCCAGAATACTGGAGTGGATAGCCTTTCCCTTCTCCAGGGGATCTTCCCAACCCAGGGATCAAACCCAGTTCTCCCGCATTGCAGGAAGATTCTTTACCAGCTGAGCCACAAGGCAAGCCAAAGAATACTGGAGTGGGTAGCCTATCCATTCTTCAGGGAAACTTCCGGACCCAGGAATTGAACTGGGGTCTCCTTCATTGCAGGGGGACTCTTTACCAACTGAGCTATCAGGGAAGCTCATGACAGAGTAGAAAACGACTGATTATTAAAATGAGGTTTGATGACCATCCAGTTCTGTTCATCTGTAACACGTGGCCCTTCTGTAGCCACACATTACTAATTGGTGTCCATAAGTATTCTTTTCTTTGAAAAAAATTTTATTCAGATGTGAGAAGAGGATCAGTAAAATCTTACTATGCATTTCTTTAATTTTTTTAACTTTACTATAAAATTGAAGGAAGTAGACATATGTAAAAGTATTGAAGGTGATGAACAAGTTTTCAAATCATTTAAGGCCTCATCAGACTCCTACTTCTGTCCTTTGTGGATGCTGAGACCTGGGATGTTCTGAACCGTATAAAAGCAGAAGGTTTCATTTACAATGTCTGAACATTTATAAGCAAGACCCTCTGATACTAACTCATGAGATGTCATATGCGTTTCAGATGATTTCAGTAGAAAGGGGGATTGAATACACAGACCTTGTGAAAGAAGCATCCTGGGAACCTGGGTATCGTCCACCACCATCCTGGCCCAACCCGGGAATGGTTTCCTTTAACGATGTGTACTTCAGGCATATGTTGGACGGGCCTCAGGTATTGAGGAACATGTATGCAGATTTTCACTCAGGACAAAAGGTTAGTTTGAGCCATTTGCCTCTTTAAAATCTGGTTAAAGATTTAGCACCACATCTGCTCTTGGCTTCCTTGTCAGTGTGTCAGGGGACTCTGTCCTATGGATGCAGATTAGATCAGTGACATTGCAGGTGAATCTTTCTTGGAGTCTGACCATGGAATGGGGATCCCAGGAAATTTTTCCCATGTGTTGTGTGCTCCCTCATGATGGTTGATGAGCCCTGGGATCCGGGACTCCATCCTAACGTGACCCAGGACACTATATGTGACACCTGATTATTCATACAAAGTCTGGGACATCAGCCTTGTCTTCTTGGCCCTAACTCTCCAGTATCTCGTTCCTTTCCATATTTTCTTGTTTGTATTTCTGAGATCTCCTCCTCTTCCCATGGTGCCCTCTGGTTGCAGCCTCCTTCTCTGTCCCTTAGCCCTTCCTGTAGCCTTGTCCTCCTCTCATCCTCACTGAGCTGCCAGCCCCCTGGCCTCCCCCACAGACTGATTCTTTCTTTAGCCCAGATCTGATCCTTTCTGGGCTGGGTGAGCTGCTGCTGGAACCATAGCATAGCTTCAAGTCCACTCCTGCAGGGGCTGTGGGGTGACCTTGTGTCCAGCAGAGAAAAGCCTAAATAATAACCCAGTCAGCAGTGAGGAATCATGGCATCAAATGGAGGCAAGGTCTAGAGACTGACTCAAAGTCAAAAGCAAATTGGTGGGAGCAGAGAAGATCCGTGTGGGGGATGGCAGAGAGGCTTGTGACCTGGACCGGTCAGCATCCATGTCTGCTGGTGACATTCCTTCCGCACTCAGCTTGAGGCCCTCAGCTGGGATCAGGACAGAGTCTTGAAGAAGACACGAAGCCAGAGCAGACAAGGCGTTAGGAGCTCTTCCCCACCTCCCTCCACAGCCAGTGTGTCTGACACCCGCCCCCCCGCTGCACGAGGATCGTGTGTCTTTCTCCCAAAGCACCACGTCCTCCTTGTTCCAAGTGCACATGCTGCTCCTCAACCTCAGAGACCCAGGCCCTCTGCCATCTGGATGGTGAAACTGCATTTTCTGAGTCAGCTCGAATGCATCTTTGAGACCCTGAATTCTTCCTTAGTGTCTTACATATTCTTTTAAGGTAGTATTTATGGTACAGCTCTGTTCATAGCAGCCAAGTTGGAAGGAACTAAATCCTTACAATGAAGTATTATTCGGCCTTAAAAAGGAAGCGAATTCTGACCTGTGGGTAAACCTTGATGACATCTTGCTAAATGAAATAAGCCAGACACAAAAGGAATGAATACTCTGATTTCACTTACGTGAGGTTCCAAGAGAGGTCAAATTCAAGAAAACAGGAAGTAGGATGATGGTCTCCAGGAACTTAGGGAGAGTAAGTAAATGGGGAGGTTTTTGTTTAACGGGTAAGAATTTCAGTTTTATGAGGCAGAAAAAAAAAAATTTTCAAACTTGTTTGCACAGCAGTGTGAATGTGCTGAACACCAAAGTGTCCACTTAAAAATGGTTAAATAGTTAAATTTTATGTTATGTGAATTTTATCATGATTAAAATAAGAGATAGCACCTGTGACATGCTTTGCAACCTGGGATCTGTATCTCATAGTATCTTGAGGCTTTTTAAAATCAGGGAGCATCTTATTTTCATATTTGTTCCCAGAATGTGACATTCTGCAGGGCACAGAGAGGGTGCTGAGGGGACTGCTGATTGTGAGGGTGGGTGAGTAACACAGGTGTGAGCAAGTGGAAACCAGCACACACACACACACAAACACATGACAACTCTGTAAATAACTGAAATAACTGCTCTTCAAAACTCTTACCACCCCACAGACCCATCTAGTGGACGATAGCTATAATTTAACGAATGAAGCCCTTGTAACATGAAAGAATATTCAACTTAATGCCTGAATGTTACCCAGGGAACAGCTTCAGTTAGTCCCAGGGCAAAAACTGGTCCTCAGTATTTCCAGTTTCAGTGTAGGTCAGGAAAAAGGTGAACTTCAGTGTCAGGAAAACATTAATCACAGCTCTTGATACAATCTTGTCCCTGAGAGCATTCATTGTATGTGATGTTTACTTACTCTCAGACAATGTGTCTGTCCAATTTTCTGTTGTAAATGTAATTCTGTTAACCTGTACTTGTCTTAAATTTTCCCCAAAGCCATAAGATATGAATTATCTAGGAAACTCTGTAGTATAACTTAGGAACATAACAGATTCTTATTCTTCCTTCTTAAAACCTGTAAATCATAGGATCATTGAGATTCTAAAATGTTTGAGGGAAAATTGAATTTTGAGACTGAATAATAACTCCAGTAACTTGACTTTTGATCTGTACCTTGGTCCACTCTCAGTATCACTGTTAACTTCGTTTCTGTGTTTGGAAATGATACCTAGGCAGCGTGTTCATGAATTGATTTCACTCTGCCTGTTTATATCCCAGATTCCCTCTCCTGCTCACCTGTTCTGTGAATTAAAATCCTATGCAGGATTTTAATTCACAGAAGAAATGGCAAGTAAAAATAAAGACCCAGGACTTCCCTGGTGCAGCAGGTAAAAATTCACTTGCCAATGCAGGGGACATTGGTTCAATCCCTGGTCTGGGAAGATTCCACGTGCCACAGAGCAACTAAGCCCTGCACCACAACTACTGAGCCCACGTGCCACAACTCCTGAAGTCTTTGCTCAGCAACAACAGAAGCCCCCTCAGTGAGATGCCTGTTCACTGCAGGAGTAGCCTCCACTCGTCACAACTAGAGACAGCTCGTGCAAAGCAATCAGGTCCCAGTGCAGCCAAACAGAAAAAAAATCAACATGAGGTAAATAGGAACCTAGACTTCCTGGTTAGAGTCTGAACATGGGCTGCATTTCTCATTTAGATGATTTTGTGGTTGATTTGATCATTTTAGAGAGTCCTGAGCAATAAAGTATTTTCCAGCTCTCGGGGTAGATTGATTTTGCTTTGTTTTTGCTCACAGCAATTATTTGGATGATACATTTTTACAGATGCTTAATAGATCATGCTGTAATGTGCAAAAATATTAGTTTCCTACATTTTTTTTCCTTTTTACATAATATTTTCTTAAAACCCGCTCACTCCCAGATTATCCCCTTCTCCTGCCAGCTTCCTAATTCCCTGTGATGCCAGGGTGCAGGGAGCCAGGGCAGTGGTGCCAGGGCCAGCAGCATCTCCCTGTCCTGGAGCTTCTTAGAAATGTAGAGTCTCAGGTCCACCCAGACCTCTTGACTCAGATTAGTATCTGAACATGACCTCATCCTTTCTGTCTCATGGGCAGTTTTTGATCAGTGATAATCTGTAATTCCAAAGACATGTCTTTGACAGTTTGAAATTGAACTCAAGATTTCCCAAGTCTCTGTTGTGACTGAGCAAGAGGCTCTAGAATGTTCTGTGCCCCTAGATTTACTTACTTTTATGCTCTATAAGTTGTACCTTTAACATTATAATCTAACTCTGTGTGATTCTGCCTTTCCACATTTCCACCTTTCCAGTGGAGTCTGTCTTCATTACAGGCACTTTTCATCCTGTTGTCTGTGCCTCCCCCACACCAGCCTCCTGCAGGGACTGGAGGGATTTCCCACAGGCTCAGCCCTGCCTGGACCTGGAGTCAGAGACAGCCCCGTGCAGCAGTGTATGTGTGGCTGTTTCACCACCTGATGTGATCAAAAATGAATCTTGCTGCTCCAAGCAGGGCACAAGGTCTGTTTGGCCTGTTCCCCAGGCATCATGTGCCCCACTTAGCTGCAGGTATCTCTCTCAGTCCGGCTGTGGGTGCTGGGTCTTCCTGCTGACAACTGGTCCACCCGCCCTCAGGTACCCTCTTTGCTCTCACTCACAACATGTATGCTTGTATCTGTGTCATGCTTTAACTCTCTGACCATAAGATCTCTATGGTAGGCCTGTTCCTTTAACTGCAGCTACACCTCTCCCCACTTTCTGTGTTCCAGGTACACAGAGGGACATGATAAGGTGTCAGGCCATCCAGGTGATAAGGAGTCCCATCAGCAGATGGAAAAGAGACCAACAGATGTGGATTTGAGTCTCATCCTGCTACTTACGGGCTCTGATATACAGACAGACTAATTTATCTAAGCCTCAATCTTTTATTATGCAAAATGGAAGTGAAAGGATGTAACCTGTAGGGTTGATGTACAACTTAAAAAGATAAGACATGTAAAGCATCCAGAATAAATGCTTGGACAAAAATGGTCATTGTTTTCATAGGGTGTAAAATGACCATAAACACTTATGCTGCAGAAGGTGTTGTCTGTCCTATGAGAATGAGGTGTTGGCCATTTGAAGTTGTATTTATGGCTATAGGATCCATCTGCTGTGTTCGTTTCTGTCTGATTTATCTTATACCTAAATAATATGCAACCTACTCCAGTACTCCTGCCTAGAAAATCCTATGGATGGAGGAGCCTGATGCTCAGATACTCAGACACGACTGAGTGATTTGACTTCACTTCACTTCAAATAATATGGTAATACATTTCCCATAAATTTCTCTCGCTTGAGTTAAAGTCTCATCTCCCAGTGGAAGTGTCTTTGTCTCAAGACACCACAGGTAATACAAATAAGAAAAGTCAAATCCAATACAGATCCTGATGTCAACATATACAGTCTAGTTGAAGAAACAAGAAAATTACTCTATCAGCTTTGTAATCTAGAATGAGATCATAATTTTTATAGAGATTTATATAAAAATTTTATAGACATTTTATAGACTTTTACACACATTTATAAAAAATGACATAACATCTGTTAGAGTTGGAACAAGCCCACATGAGGAGACACGGAGAGCATTTCCAGGGAATTACATATGTGAGACAGACTTAGTGATGTGTGGTTAGGGTTTCAGCAGCTGGAAATGCATGTGGAAGGCATTCTGGGAGGTAAGACCAGGATATGCGAAAGCATGATGCCCTGATCCAGTGACTGATGACCTAGACACCTGCAAAGCATGCAGGAAAATGAACTACTAAGGTATGTAACACACATTTTTACATTCAACCCTCACCACTAGCTAGTGATGCCAAGGACTCTGACTCATGAAGGAGGGAGAGGTTAGTTTTGTAGAAGAGACATCCTGAAGTGGAGTGTTGGGTGCTGAGCTGGCATTCAGGAGTTTAATCTGAGAAATGAGAGCACATGGACCAGAGTGGGCAAGTGCAGGGGGCAGGGAGCCAGGAGCTGTTATGCCTCCAGCAAGACATCCTGAGAAAGTGATTTGACTTTCTGGGATCAAATTGATGTCGATTAAAACAAAGCTATTAACACCTGGATTTGTGAACATGCAGGGAAATCGGTGGGAACAGCAAATGGTATTATACTTCTGGAGGGTAGGTTAGCAGCTTAACCACTTCCCCTGAAAATGTTCATACTTTGTTGTTGTTCAGTCACCTAGTCATGCCCAACTCTTCGTGAACCCATGGAATGACACACCAGCTTCTCTGTCCCTCCCCATCTCCCCATCTCCTGCAGTTTGCCCAAGTTCATGCTCATTGTATCAGTGATGCCATCCAGCCATCTCATCCTCTGTCATCCCTTTCTCCTTCTGCTTTCAGTTTTTCCCAGCTTCAGGGTCTTTTCCAATGAATTGACTCTCTGCGTCAGTTGGCCAAAGTATTGGAATTTCAACTTCAGCATCAGTCCTTCCAATGAATATTCAGGACTGATTTCCTTTAGGATTGACTGGTCTGATCTCCTTGCAGTCCAAGGGGTTCATACATGACTCTTAGCAGTTCCACATCTGAGAATTTATATGAAGGAAATGATTAAGGTTGTTTGCAAAGATATAGTTTCAGGGATATTTAGCACAGAGTTATTTATAATAGTGAACTAATTGACACTGCCTAAATATTCAGCAGTAAAGGATTTGTTAAAATACCACATGCACTATAATATTATCCAACCATTAAAGTAAATATTTTTATGAAATATGAAGTGAAAGCATGTGTAACAGTAGGTTCACACTAATCCCATTTTGTTTAAATATGTGAACATGTGTCTTTAAGAATACCTACAAAAAAATACAACAACAACAACAAAAGAACACATACAGAAGGCTAGAAAGTAAAAACATCATTATAAGAATTTTTTTTTCAGAATACTGAGGTATTGCTAGCATTTATTTACTTTTCAAAATCATTTGCACTGATTATGATTAAGGAAGGAGTTTATTTTAATTTGTTTTTATACACTATGATCCTGGGAAAGAAGTAATGAGAGTAAAGTAAGGAAGATGGATGAAGGACTTGTTTTGTGTGGTGCATTGGGTGTTGATTATGTTGAGTTTGATGTGTGAAGAGAGATCAAGGAGCAAGTGTCTAACAAATTGTGTCATAATCAGAGACCAACCTGTTTGGAAAAACAGAAAGGGGTCACTGCTAGCAAATAACAGAAGATTTTCTCCAAGTATCTTTATAATTTTTGCGTATGAGAACACTCAAATACAGGCACACCTGTTTTACTGTGCTTCCTAGATAATGCTAAAAAAAAAAAAAATTGGGCATTTATGGCCATGCTGTCAGGCAAGTACATTGGCATCATTTTTCCTCTAGCATTTACTCACTTCATGTCTGTCACATTTTGATAATTCTTGCAATATTTCAAACCATTTCATTATTATTATATATATTATTCTGATCTGTGATTAGTGGTTTTTAATGTTTCTATCCTATAAATGCTCAGATGGTTAGCATTCTTTTAGCAATAAAGTATTGGAAATTAAGGTATATACATTTTTATATATAATGCTATTGCACATCATTAGACTACACTATAGTATAAACATAACTTTTATTTGCACAGAGAAAGAAAAAATTCATATAACTTGCTTTATTTTGATATTCACATTGTTGAGGTGGTCTGGAGCTAAATCCAAAATATCTTTGAGGCCTGCCTGTACATAGAACACATGAGTCACATATATACATACTACGACCTGCCTGTAGGCAGAGAATGGCCTATCTGTATTATATGAATTAGGGTTTAACATAAGGTACAAAATGTCCTGAGAAGTCTGTATGCAGATCAAAAGCAACACTTAGAACCAGACATGGAACAACAGACTGGTTCAAAATTAGGAAAGGAGTACTTCAAGGTAGTATATTGTTACCCTGCTTATTCAGCTTACATGCAGAGTACAGCATGCAAAATGCTGGGCTGGATGAAGCTCAAGCTGGAATCAAGATGCCAAAAGAGATATCAGTAACCTCAGATAAGCAGATGATACCACCAAAACGGCAGAAAGCAAAGAGGAACTAAAGAGCCTCTTGATGAAAGTGAAAGAGGAGAGTGAAAAAGCTGGCTTAAAATTCAACATGCAAAAAACTAAGATCATGGCATTTGGTCCCATCACTTCATGGCAAATAGATGGGGAAACAATGGAAACAGTGATAGGTTTTATTTTCTTAGGCTCCCAAATCACTCTGGATGGTGACTGCAGCCATGAAATTAGAAGACTCCTGCTCCTTGGAAGAAAAGCTATGACAAACCTAGACAGCATATTAAAAAGCAGAGACATTACTTTGCTAACAGAGATGTGTATAATAAAAGCTATGGTTTTCCAGTAGTCATGTACAGGTGTAAGAGTTGGGCCATAAAGAATGCTGGGCACTGAAGAATTGATTCTTTTGAACTGGGGAGCTGGAGAAGACTCTTGAGAGTCCCTTGGATTCCAACCAGTCCATCCTAAAGGAAATTAACTGATACTGAAGCTGAAGCTCCAATACTTTGGCCACCTGATGTGAAGAGCCATTTCACTGGAAAAGAGCCTGATGCTGAGAAAGACTGAAGGCAGAAGGAGAAGAGGATGACAGAGGATGAGATGGTTGGGTGGCATCAGCAATTCAGTGGACATGAGTTTGAGCAAACTCACTATCAGGAGAGAATGAAGGACAGGGAAAGCTGGCATGCTGCAGTCCATGAGCTCACAAAGAGTCAGTTACAAAAGAGTGACTGAACAACAACAAAATGTGTTATGGTCATTGTATTATCTTTATAAGATAATAAAATTAGCTAAACCCACTTTTCTTATGTTTAATCTCTATAAAGATAAATTCTTTTTTGAAATGGTATGATTGATTTGACATACTGATTTGAAACTTTAGGTGTATTTGAATCAAAAAACATGAAAAGTTCCAAGCATTCTGATTATATTGCTCAGAAAGATTTAGTTGTTATCTTTTTAAAGCCATGAATTTTAAAACTTTTCTGATTTACAAATGATTCAAGCATATCTTATACCCTCATCAATTCCAGATTTTAAATAGAGATGAAACCATCTCTTGGAAAACTCCTTCAGAGAATTTGTAGTTGGGCTTCCCTGGTGGCTCAGACAGTAAAGAATCTGCCTGCAAGGCAGGAGACCCGGGTTCCATCCCTGGATCAGGAAGATCGCCAGGAGTAGGAAAT
The DNA here is from genome assembly GCA_917880005.1 of Nanger dama. NCBI lineage: Eukaryota > Metazoa > Chordata > Mammalia > Artiodactyla > Bovidae > Nanger > Nanger dama. The sequence goes on from CAKJTW010000177.1 coordinate 243,998, forward strand.
GGCACCCCACTCTAGTATTCTTGCCTGGAGAATTCCATGAACAGAGGAGCATGGCAGTCTACTGTCCCTGGGATTGCAAAGAGCTGGACGTGACTGATCAAATAATATTTTCTTTCATGTAAAAATTCATTGGTAAAAAGGCCAGTTGCTGCATATATATTTAAATGAGATATTATTCCCCACCAGCATTTTATCTAGAAGGAAATGGCAACCCACTTCAATATTCTTGCCTGGAGAATCACATGAACAGAGGAGCCTGGTGCACAGGAGTCCTGACCCATGGACTCATGGGTCTTAAGAGTCAGACACACCTTAGCAGCGAAACGACCAGCCACCAGCATTTTACCTACATTGTACTGATTTTTAATCTTGCTGTTAGTGCATTTAATTTCTCTCTGCTCTGGTTATAATAAATAGACTGACTCCTGACATGTATTTTTCCAAGGTTCAGTTGTAAGTATTAATGAATTGATAAAATGCCTTTTGACCTGCTCCAATGAAAGGTCCCATGTAAACAGCAAATGTTGTTTGTGTTGTTGTTGATCTAATTGTTTATATTTTGCCTATTGGCCTCTGTCTTTCAAGACTGAGACCTAAATTTTACATTTGAAGATGTTTCCCTTCAAGATAGAATATAATTTATATAGTTAATATCAGGGAGTGATTTCATTTTTCTACCAAAGAATAATTCCTCTTAAGTAAATAACATATCCTTGAAAAAGTGAGTACTTGTTTGTGTATAACACTTCTGACTTGCCTTGTAGACATTTCTGTAAAACTACCCATGTAATTCTCAAGGTCAAATTACCCAGGAGTAGGAATCCGTTCAGTTCAGTCTCTCAGTCGTGTCTGACTTTGCGACGCAATGAATCGCAGCACACTAGGCCTCCCTGTCCATCACCAACTCCCGGAGTTCACCCAGACTCAACGTCCATCCAGTCAGTGATGCCATCCAGCCATCTCATCCTCTGTCGTCCCCTTCTCCTCCTGCCCCCATCCTTCCCAGCATCAGAGTCTTTTCCAGTGAGTCAACTCTTCGCATGAGGTGGCCAAAGGATTGGAGTTTCAGCTTCAGCATCATTCCTTCCAAAGAAATCCCAGGGCTGATCTCCTCCAGAATGGACTGGTTGGATCTCCTTGCAGTCCAAGGGACTCTCAAGAGTCTTCTCCAACACCACAGCTCAAAAGCATCAATTCTTCGGTGCTCAGCTTTCTTCACCGTCCAACTCTCACATCCATACATGACCACAGGAAAAACCATAGCCTTGACTAGAGGACCTTAGTCAGCAAAGTAGTGTCTGTGCTTTTGAATATGCTATCTAGGTTGGTATAACTTTTCTTGCAAGGAGTAAGTGTCTTTTAATTTCATGGCTGCAGTCACCATCTGCAGTGATTTTGGAGCCCCCCAAAATAAAGTCTGACACTGTTTCCACTGTTTCCTCATCTATTTCCCATGAAGTGATGGGACCGGATGCCATGATCTTCGTTTTCTGAATGTTGAGCTTTAAGCCAACTTTTTCACTCTCCTCTTTCACTTTCATCAAGAGGCTTTTTAGTTCCTTTTCACTTTCTGCCATAAGGGTGGTGTCTTCTGCATATCTGAGGTTATTGATATTTCTCCTGGCAATCTTGATTCCAGCTCGTGTTTCTTGTTAGTTACATACATATACACACACACATACACACCACATATGCATATGTGTCTCCCCCTTTAACATACCACATAATGGATACTATGTGATAATTATAGAAAACAAATAATTTTCAGCATATTAAACATTTATTTAGGGAAATCTGAATAAAGTTGCCTGACATTTTTAGAAGGCATGAAATTCACTATAGTTTATATTGTGTATTCTTGGGATGATGATGGTCTTAATCAGGGACATTTGTGAATTTCTGTCAGATTTTGTTGCCACAGTTTTGGGGGTTGCATCTGTTATCTAGTGGGTTCATGGCTACTGTTAATCATCCTACAATGTACAGGACAGGCCTCTGACCCTCAACAATGAATTATCTGGTCCAAAATGTCAACAATGCCTTTTAAAATTCATCTTCAACAATCAGGGTTCTCCTAGGTTTCATGCATCCTGTTAATCCTTCATCCCCCTGGGTCTCTCTATAGCATGGCATCGTGGGAAGAACAGGAGCTGGAAAAAGTTCCCTCATTGCTGCCCTTTTTAGATTATCAGAACCTGAAGGTGGCATTTATATTGATGACATCTTGATAACGCGTATTGGACTGCACGATTTAAGGAGGAAAATGTCAGTTGCACTTCAGGTATGCACAGCAGAGCACTCTCACATGTTCTTTTTATAAGGTAACTAAGTTTAAGTGATTTTGATTTTTTTTTTTTTCAAATTAAGTGAATGAGTTGATCCTTTTTTTCCCAATAGAGCATATTTTTAGTAGCAGGTATTTTCAAAAGACTCTCTCATTGGATAGCAGGTTTTGTGGGTTTTGTTCCTTTGTTAGTTTTGTGTGCATGTGATTTAATAACTTACTGAGATAGATTTCTTGATTCACATTTCCTCAGTTTCCACAATTTTATCCACTGATAATCACATAATTCTGAGAACAGAAGAATAAATGGTTTGTTGAGTGCTGGAGAGGTTCCTATAGGCAAACATGAATTTTATTAATAAGTGTCTTACAGATGTAATTTTACTGTAAGAAATGATATTTTTCAAAGGTGATTATCTCTTTGGAGCACTTTCTGTGAAATTGTGGGGCTTTGAGAATTATAGGATACATAGATGCTTTGGGGAGACTTTGACAATTTAGCCATGAATGAATAATTTTCACCAGGGAGGCAATACAGAATGGTGAGGAAGAGCAGGAGACTCAGGTTTCTGTCTCTGTGTACCTTGGTTTTCTCTGTCTTACAAGGCAGATAATGGTATTATGCCCTCAATCTGTTGTGAGGACAAAATAGGTCAGTGAGTGTGAAGTGCTTCATGTAGACCCGGATGTGCCTGCTGTGACGGTGGAGTGTTGAGTTGGCCATCTCTTCCTGGGCTCTGATTCTGTTCTGTTTTCTTCTTCATAAAGTAGTATAATTTTCAGGGAGAGTTTTAGAAACTGGATTATATGCATGGTAGACACTCCTATCATTTGGTTGGTTTGTTGGTTCATTTACTCAACATAATTCTGTGATATTTACTGAGAAATTACTATCCTCCAGGTATATAGGCAAGGGCAGCCTAGATCCTGTGTCCTCATCTATCATCCTGCCCTCTGCTTTGACAGACTTGCTGATTTTTTTAAATTGAGTTTTTATTTATATACTTAGCAATCACTCGCCCATCAAAAGAAGCTAAGTAAGATACCCTCTTGAGATGAGAAACAGAGAGGAGATAAGACAGAAAGAGCCAGGCAAATGTGCTTCCTGGAATGTGGGTGTAGTGTGTTCTGAAATGCCTGTTTATTAAGCAGCATGTACAGCATGGCACCCAAAGAGAAGGTAAATGTGGACTTGTGTACAGCTGTTGCTACCTGTCCATGGCCTCTAAAATACCTGCAATTACTCTAAGTACCTTAAAAAATAAGATATTATTTTCAGAATCTGGTGAAATGCCACCTCACACCCCTAAAGATGTCTGGTATCAAAGAAAAGAGAGAGAGAAAAAAGAAAATTATAAGTGCTGGCAAGGATGTAGAAAAATTAGAATCCTTGTTCATTGCTGATAGGAATGTCAAATAGTGCAGCCACTATGGAAATCAACTTGTTGGTTGCTCTGAAAAGTTAAAGATATAATCATCATATGACGTAGCAATTCTACCTTAGAGTATAAACCCAAAGGAATTGGAAGAAATCTCTTAAAGAGATACTGGAACATGAATGTTATAGCAGCATTACTCTCAACAGCAAAAAGGTAGAGGCGCCCAAGGGTCCATTGACAGATGAATCAACAAACAAAATGTGGTGTGTATACATACAGTAGAATATTATCCAGCCTTAAAAAAGAAGAAAATTTTAACACATGCCACAGCATAGATGAACCTTGAGAAAATTAAGCTAAGTGAAATGAGCCAGTTACAAAGGACAAATCCTCTGTGATTCTACTAACAGGAGGTACCTAAAGTAGTAAATTCATGGATACAGTATGTAGAATGGTGGGTGCCAGGAGCTGCTGGGAGAGGGGAGTTGTTGTTTAATGGGTAGAGTTTCAGTTCTTCAAGATGAAAGGAAATCTGTGGCTGGTGGTGGTGATGGCAGTACAACAATGTAAATGTGTTTAACACCACTGAACTGTGCACTTAAAATGGTTAATCTAGTAAATTTTATGTGTCTTTTACCGCAATTAAAAATTTTTTTTTTTCAGAGGTATCCCTGTCAGGAAAAATAGGAAGAACTTTTTAGCACATTTGGTTTCCATATTTAAAGATTTCCTCTGGCTATTAGATTTATGACTTGTGGGTTACAGTAGAAAAGAAATGAGCTTAGATTCCCAAGTTTTAATTTTTGATGGTACCAATCTCTGAAATGGCCATGTGAGATTAATTAATAGAAATAATGAGTGTTCTATAAAGTCCTTTCATATCCTTGGATGCAAAGCTTTAGAAACATGCCTTGCATTATATTTAATGCTTCTTAATAGGAAAAACTTATATGCTTTTGTACATAAAATAACTGTAAATAAATAACTTAGATAGTTTTTGGCTCTGCCAATAATATTTGAAAGCACATCAAAGCAAAGACTAAACATGCCTTGATATCAGCATGTTTTGGGTCTGTTCTGTCGGTTTCCATCCTTCCTTGGGGCATGTTCTAGGTACACACTCCAGAGAGCAAGCTTACAAAATAGTGCTAAGCTTTGTGTCCATGTATATTCTACTCTATGTGCCTTTGTCTCCAAGGTACAATGGTGGTTAGTCAAAGAGAGAATCTGGAGAGAACTTGCAATGTGCAAATATTCCCAGGAAACCATTCAGGATGCAGACAGGGCTGGAATGTTTAAGAGGGCAGGCCAGTGTCAGCATGATCCCGGTTTATTCCTGCTCTGCCTCATATGACTGTGGGGCCTTGATGACATCACGTGGCTGCCAAGCTTCAGCGTCCTTGTCCTGGGAATTATTGTCACACAGATTTGTTGTGAAGATGTAACTGGGTGACATAATGTTTGTGTCCATGTCTGGTTCTTGGGAAAGCTCAGTCATTAGGAACTGTTACTATTCATAAGGATCGTGGCACTGGCCTTTGGATATTATTTCTGCTTAAGTAAAAAGACTAACACCTTCTGGAGTGACTTTTTAATTTCTGCTTATGTGTTCATGGTCCTTGGTGATTTTCTTTATATTTATTGTTACAATATAAACTAAGCTGTTTATATAGATATAAATAGTAAAGCATATAAACAAAAACAAAAATACAATATAAATTTTGGGGAAATGTGTAAAAAAAATGTATCTAACATTTTCCACCAAGAGCAAAAAGACAGACTAACATTTTGTGCTTTGATTTCTGGCTCCCCTCCCACCATGTACTTTCCTGATTCACAGTGTTTCAATTGTATAGCAAAGTGGCTCAGTTTTATATATTTTTATGTGTAAAATGTTTTTATATATATATATATATATATATATATATATACACACACACACACATATACATGCACACATATATTTCTCAGATTATTTATCATAGGTTATTGCAATATATTACATATAGTTCCCTGTTCTATACAATATATCCTTTTTATCTATTTTGTATATAGTAGTGTGTATCTATTACTACCAGATTTATAATTTATCCCTCCCCATTGCTTATGTCTGTGGTAGCCACTAATTTATTTTCTTATTGGAAAATTCACACTTAAATTGAAGAAAGTAGGGAAGACCACTAGACCATTCAGGTATGACCTAAATCAAACTCCTTATGATTATACAGTGTAAGTGAGAAAAGATTTATGGCATTAGATCTTATAGAGTTCCTGAAGAACCATGGATGGGGGTTTGTGACATTATACAGGAGACAGTGATCACAACCATCCCCAAGAAAAGAAATGCAAAAACGCAAAATAAAATGGTTGTCTGAGGAGGCCTTACAAAGCTGAGAAAAGAGAAGCAAAAGGCAAAGGAGAAAAGGAAAGATATATACATCTGAATGCAGAGATCCAAAAAATAGCAAGAAGAGATAAGAAAGCCTTTTTCAGTGATCAATGCAAAGAAATAAAGGAAAACAATAGAATGGGAAAGACTAGAGATCTCGTCAAAAAAATTAGAGATACCAAGGGGACATTTAATGCAAAGATGGGCTCAATAAAGGACAGAAATGGTATGGACCTAATAGAAGTAGGAGATAGTAAGAAGAGGTGGCAAGAATACACATAACTGTACAAAATAGATCTTCACAACCCAAATAATCACAATGGTGTGATCACTCACCTAGACCCAGACATCCTTGAATGTGAAGTCAAGTGGGCCTTAGGAAACATCACTATGAACTCAGCTAGTGGAGGTGATGGAACTCCAGCTGACCTATTTCAAGTCCTAAAAGATGAAAGTGTGAAAGTGCTGCACTCAGTATGCCAGCAAATTTGGAAAACTCAGCAGTGGCCACAGGACTGGAAAAGGTCAGTTTTCTTTCCAGCCCCAAAGACGGGCAATGCCAAAGAATGTTCAAACTACCACACAATTGCATTCATATCACACGCTAGAAAATAATGCTCAAAATTCTCTAAGCCAGGCTTCAACAGTCCGTGAATTGAGAATTTCCAGATGTTCAAGATGGATTTATAAAAGGCAGAAGGACTAGACATCAAATTGTCAACATCAGTTGGATCACAGAAAAAGCAAGAGAATTCCAGAAAAACACCTGTTTTATTAACTACACCAAAGCTTTTGACTATGAGGATCACAACTAAATGTGGAAAATTCTTTAAGAGATGGAAATACAAAGCTACCTTCAATGCCTCCTGGGAAATCTGAATGCAGGTTAAGAAGCAACAGTTAGAATGGGACATATAATAATAGACTGGTTTGAAACTGGGAAAGGAGTACATCAAAGCTGTATACTGTCACACTGCTTATTTAACTTACATGCAGAGTACATCAAGCAAAATGCCGAACTAGATGAAGCACAAGCTAGAATCAAGATTGCAGGGAGAAATATCAATAACCTCAGATATACAGATGACACCACCCTTATGGCAGACAGCAAAGAGGAACTAAAGAGCCTCTTGATGAAAGTTAAAACAGAAAGTGAAATAGCTGACTTAAAACTCCACATTCAAAAAACTAAGATCACATCATCTGGTCCCATCACTTCATGGCAGGTAGATGTGGAAAAAATGGAAACAGTGAGAGACTTTATTTCTTGAGCTCCAAAATTACTTCAGATGGTGACTGCAGCCATGTAATTAAAAGATGCTTGCTACTTGGAGGAAAAGCTATGACAAACCTAGACAGCATGTTAAAAAGCAGAGACATTACTTTGCCAACAAAGTTCTGTCTAGTCAAAGCTATGGTTTTCCAGTAGTCATGTGTGGATATGAGTGTTGGGCCATAAGGAAGGCTGAGCACTGAGGAACTGATGCTTTTGAACCGTGCTGTTAGAGAAGACTCTTGAGAGTCCCTTGAACTGCAAGGAGATCAAACCAGTCAATCCTAAAGGAATTAGTCCTGAATATTCACTGAAAGGACTGATGCTGAAGCTGAAGCTCCAATACTTTGGCCACATTATGTGAAGAGGTGATTCATTAGAAAAGACCCTGATGCTGGGAAGACTGAAGACAGGAGGAAAAGGGTATGTCAGAGGATGAGATGGTTGGATGGCATCACTGACTCGATAGACATGAGTCTGAGTGAAGTCTGAGAGTTAGTGATGGACAGGGAGGCCTGGCGTGCTGCGATTCATGGGGTCGCAAAGAGTGGGACACGACTGAGCGACTGAACTGAACTGAACTGAATATTCCATTGTGTGTGTGCATGTATGTGTATACCCCACGTCTTCATTACTCATGCATCTGTCCATGGACATATCTTGGCTATTTTAAGTACTTCTGTGAACACTGGGGTACATATATCTTTTTGAATTAGGATTTTTGTCTTTTCTGGATATATGCTTAGGAGTGGAGTTGTTGGATCACATGGGAACTCTTTTTCTGTTTTTTAAGGAACCTCCACATTGTTTTACCTAACCTCACCAGTTTACATTGCCAGCGACAGTGCAGGAAGGTACCCTTTTCTCCATACCCTCTCCAGCATTTATTATTTGTAGACTTTTAATGATGGCCATTCTGACCTGTGTGAAGTCATACCTCAATGTAGTTTTGATCTACATTTCTCTAATAATTAGTAATGTTGAGTACCTTTTTATATTGGCCATTTGTATTTCTCTCTGAAGAAATCTCTAGGTCCTCAGCCCATTTTTTGATTGCATTTGTTTGCTTCTTTGATATTGAGCTTTGTAAGCCGTCATATATACAGAAATCTCTTGCATTTATATAGACCAAAAACAAAGTATCAGAAAGAGAAATTAAGGAAGCAATCTGACTGGCTGTCATGCCAAAGGAAGAAAAAAACAACACTAAGAATACCTAGGAATAAACCCACCTAAGAAGGCAAAAGATCTGTAGTCCAAAAACTATAAGACGCTAATGAAAGAAATTGAAGACAACACAAATAGATGGAAAGATATACTGTGTTCTTGGGCTGGAAGAATCAATATTGTTGAGAAGGACTATGCTTTCCAAGGCAATTTACAAATTCAGTGCAATCCCTATCTAATTACCAGTGGCAGTTTTCACAGAACTAAAACAAATTTTTAAAAAATTTGTATTGAAACAGTAAAGACCTCAAATAGCCAAAACAGTCTTGAGAAAGAACAAAACTGGAGGAATCACAGTCCCTGACTTCAGACTATATTACAGAGACACAGTAATGAAAAATATGTTCTTGTCATGGAAACCAGACACATGGATTAATGGATTAATGGAACAGGATAAAAAAACCCAGATATAAACCCATGTACTTATGGTCAGTTAATGAGACAAAAGAGCTAAGAATATGTAATGGATAAAAGACAGTCTCTTCAATAAACAGTGCTGGAAAATATGGACAACTACATGCAAAAGAATGAAATTAGAACTTTCTCTAATACCACATACAAAAATAACGTCAAAATGAATTAAAGACCTAAAGACCTGTAAGACATGATCCTGTAGGAAAACATAGAATACTCTTTGACATAAATCACAGTGATAGGTTCTTGGATCTGTCCCCTAAAGTCATGGAAACAAAAGGAAAAATAAATCAGTGGGACCTAGTTAAAAGAATCTGCAGCACAATGGAAACCATAAATAAAACTGAGAAAACAGCCTATGGAATGGGAAAAAAAAATTGCAAATGTTGCAAACAACAAAGTATTATTTTCTAGAGTATACTAACAGGATTCAAATTTAAAATGCTTAGCAAAGATCTGGGTAGGAACCAGAGACAGGGAGTGTTGACATAGACCCTGAGTCATGGGGGCATCATTCAAAAATGAATGCTGTGTTCTTAAGAAGGTACTCCTCAATTTGTGTTCAGAATTTCAAGAATAAGCAAAAATGAAAGCTCTTCCTAAGTAATTTCCTTGAACAGAATAGGTAGCTGGAATATGTTCATCCTTTGTTCTGAGGATCTGAAGTAGTTAATTATGTTTCCCAGAAACAACACCGATTGAGATTATATTCAGAGAGTAGCTATTTATTTGAAAGGCTCTAGAAAATGAAATGAAGATGGAGAAAAGAGGAATATTAGGGACCAGCCTCCCCTTGCCTGGCTGTGTCATCTGTTTTAATCTCATGGAAACAGCTGAAGGATGAGAAATTGCCTGCATATAGGAATCTTACGGTTGATAATTATAAACAGTAAAAATGTTTTGTGAAAATCTGAAGTAGAATGATGATTATTCCCCTAACAAGAAACTCTTACTATTTATTGCACAGATGGTTGTTTATTCTTTGATCCTACATTCAAGAGTTTTAAGGGAGACCTTAAATTTGGGTCTCAGGATATTTCAGTTCAGTCATCATTTTGAAATGTATGACCAGTGATTTCACTGCTTGGGAGGCATATTGACCATTTAATCAACTTTGTGCAAATAAAGCTCCTTTTATACTGTCTTTTTAATTTTGGATTTTGTTTAGGATATGCATTTTTTTGTGCCACACCCCGAGTCTTCTTCATTCATATCTCTCTCACCAGACTTAAAACAGTGACAAAATTGAAAGTATATACAGGAGGCCATCTGAGTGTCATTCTTCTTCATGACTAGGGAAAAGAAATGTCTGTCTTCTTCATCTTTAGTCTCAGGCTTTCCTAGAGTGAGGAGGAAAGTCTAGCCCCAAGGCCAGGCAGGATTTTGAGGCTGGGGATTCCAAACAGTTCCGGGCATTTGTGGAAGAGTCTGGTTTCCTCTTGTTCCTACACGTGTGCCTCCCCTTGTTCTGCCCCCTTCACTGGAGGGAGCCAATTGGGCTTTTCTCTGCTACTCATATTCTTGTGGCCTGGATTACTAGAGCCTTCCATAAAAAGATGTAAATGGTCAACATGATCTTTTGTACAAGATTCTCTCTTGAAACTTGGAAGGACACATATATTTCTAGGGTAATTTACTTGTGGCTCTTCCAAAGTAAACAGGAAAAGTTATTTAAATAATTTTATTATGACCCAAGTCATAATGGGTTTCAGGTCATCCTGACCTTGCAGTTAGTAATGAGGTTCTGTGAGGCAAGTCTTCTTGACACACAGGTGAGAGAACGTGGGGACCAGCTTGTGCAGAATCCGAGGAGATCACTCCATGGACAGAGGTGCCACAGACCCCAGGAGCTGATTTCTCTTTGTATGTGTGGGGATGTTCCAATCACACAAATGGGAGATTCTATATCCTACAAGACTCTTTGACCAGTGGAGAAAAGATCCTAGTTTATTCTTCAGTGCCAATATGTAAATATTTAATGGTTTTGCTTTGAGGCACAGACTTCAACTAATCATGCTATTGATATTTCCCAGTCACACTAGGATTGACAGTTAATTTATGTAGATCTTGATGTAAAGTTTCTCAAATAATTATATCCCCAGTTTGCATGTGTGTGCTTAAGCCAACATTCCCAGGAAGGCTTTTTTTTTAAAGACTCAAATCCTCCTTTCTCTTCTTTGGTTTTTTACTTAAGATAGAAAACTTCTTCAATACTTTCTTCTGTTAATGTTCAGGAGTCTGGATGGTACTTTGTAGCATGCTTGGTACTTGGAAAATTATTTTATAGATAATGTTTTCTAAACATACATTTGCAAATTTATTATTAAAATTGCAGTGAATTTTGATATTTTATATTTTAATTCTGTAAGCATTGGGATATAATGAAAAGAGGTTAAGGTAATAACCTTCACTATTTTGGGATATTTAGGAACCTGTTTTATTTACTGGAACAATGAGGAACAACCTGGATCCTTTTAATGAACATACAGATGAGGAACTGTGGAGTGCCTTAGAAGAGGTAATTTATTAATGTTAAATATAATTAACTTGTTAGCATCAGTATCCATGTGTGTACATTTACAGCATTGCAGGTAATTAAGAGGAGCTTAACAGTTTAACTGACTTTGTTTACCTTCTAGAAGAACATTGATGACATGTGTGCACTTAAAATATTTGTTAATTGATGATGATGAAAACCAACAATATAATGCCATGTTTCCATTTTAGCTTTTTCCTTAAAACCCTGAATTACTAGACACATTATTTTGTCCTTAGTAGAGCACTAAATTAGACGTTAAAGCTGTGGGATCAAATTCTGCTAGGGATCTAGTGATGTAATTACCCTAATTACCCTCCAGTGTTCATTTTATTCCTCTGATCTTATGGAACATCTACTAAATGGAGACAAGAGTAGTTTTTCATTATTAACTGAAACATGTGAATCAGATCAGACCAATAAAATGAGGAAGTTTCGTAGTAAAGTGTTTATAAAAGTATATTATATAGTTGGAATGTGAAAAGAAGACAGAAGACAGAGATTTGTGCAGTCATATCTGACTCTTTGCAACCCCACAGACTGTCGCCTGCTAGGCTCCTCTGTCCATGGACTTTTCCAGGCAAGAATACTGGAGTGGGTTGCCATTCCCTTTTTCAGGAGATCTTCCCAACCCATGGATCAAACCTGAATCTCCCACATTGAAGGCAGATTATTGTCTGAGCCACCAGGGAAGCCCTGGAATGTGAGAATGATTATTTATTGGTGATTATGTCATTTTAATGCTGCAGCATGAATGCAGGTAACAGAACCCTGGAGAATGTGCTGAGCTTTTGTATGCAAAGGTTCATTTCCAGAGAATTTTCCGTCACTTGTGTCATGTTTCCTCTTGCCCCACTTCTTTGAATTCCCTCACCCTTGCGTGAAACATTTTTGACTATTAACTTGTTGGTTTCAATATTTAATGCAAATTATTTTGTGATTTGCCCTCATTTTACAAATCAGTTCTAATGAGGGCAAAAACTCTAGACTTCTAAACTCAGTCTTTGAACTTCTCATAGGACCTAGCTCAGTCTTTTGCTTTTAAAAAGTAAGCACATGCATTCTTATACAATAACAATGAAAGATCAGAAAGAGAAATTAGGAAACAATCCCATTACCATTGCAACAAAAAGAATAAAATAGCTACAAATAAACTTTATTTTGAGGGGCTCCAAAATCACTGCAGATGGTGACTGCAGCCATGAAATTAAAAGACACTTACTCCTTGGAAGGAAAGTTATGACCAACCTAGATAGCATATTCAAAAGCAGAGACATTATTTTGCCAACAAAGGTCTGCCTAGTCAAGGCTATGGTTTTTCCAGTGGTCATGTATGAATGTAAGAGTTGGACTGTGAAGAAAGCTGAGCACTGAAGAATTGATGCTTTTGAACTGTGGTGTTGGAGAAGACTCTTGAGAATCCCTTGGACTGCAAGAAGATCCAACCAGTCCATCCTGAAGATCAGCCCTGGGATTTCTTTGGAAGTAATGATGCTGAAGCTGAAACTCCAGTACTTTGGCCATCTCATGCAAAGAGCTGGAAAAGACTCTGATGCTGGGAGGGACTGGGATCAGGAGGAGAAGGGGACAACTGCCGGGAGCCAGCATGGAGAATTCCGCCCATGGCAAAGGTCATGAGGAAAAGGCCTGACAGAGTAAAGGCGAGATCAAGCCTCAGGGGTCCCCCTGGACTTTCTCGAGCATCTACCCCAAAACCAGAGTCTGACTGCCTTATTGCATTATGCCTTTCACCAGTTCTTCTGACATTAACAGGGGGCCATCCCCCACCACCCTTCTCTGAAAAAAGTTAACTTAGAGCTCCAGTTAATAAGTCTCCTGGGCATAACAAGAGTGTTTCAATCTAAAAACCCCCTTGATGGCTTTCTAGCCTGTGTGACAAGTTTGTCCAGCCTCTTACAACCACACATGTGATTGTTCACAGCCTCCCCACCGTGAGAGGCACAAGACGCTCTAAAACTTTCTAAATACAGAGTCTTATGAGAAGTGAGAAGTTATTAGTGTAGTATTAGTGTGTTGTTAGAAATATACAGGTGGAGGGTTTTATTATTGAGCCAATATTTGCTGCTAAGTTTCCATATCCCTTGTCCTCTATACATGAATTGATATAACTAGCATATGGAAAAAATAAGTAATAACCTTTGATATTAATCACATTAAATCTTAGGCTAGTAAATTCTTTTCTTGATTATAGCCCACTGCACCTTTGCCCTGTAGGAATGCAACTTTATCTAGTACCTTCAGAGGGTAGTGCTTGACTTAAGAAAAATCACCTTTGTAGAAAATAAGTTTTTGGTTGACTAATCATCATCAGAAAGGGTCATAAAATGTTAGCAGGCCTCTTGGCCAGAAGATGATGTAAATCACCTGAGAACTTTGTATATTGGAAGGAATGCAGAAAGAAAGTGTGGTTTCAATAAGGGTCAGGACTGCTGACCCTGCATGACTTTGTATTATCCATTGATTTCTATGTACAACTTAAAGTATAAAAGCTCTCCTGAAAAACAGAGTTGGACCAGTTCCTGGAAAGACTGGTTTCCCCCTTGTCGCCTTTTTCTCATTCTCTCCTTTACAGGCTAATTCCTGTCTGGAGCACAGAGGTTCACCGTGTCTACTTATTTGCCCTGGCTTCTAAGACCCACACAAGAGGGAGCCCAAGGTGGGGCACCCTCTGCTATTCAGGTGGGTGCCGGTGGCCTATGTAGACAGTGCAAGTTCCTTGTCTTGGGACTTTATTGGTTGCCTGTGTAAACCAAGGAATACAGCCTCTTTCCTACTCTATTTTCTCCACTACACTATTCTTCCCTAATCTCTCTTTATATCTATAACTAAATCATTCTTTCCTAATCGCCGATGCCATCTCCCTTTCGAATTACCCTGGATCCACCAGGGCTGGACCCCTGCAGATGACAGAGGATGAGATGACTGGATGGCATCACTGATTTGATGGACATGAGTCTGAGTGAAGTCTTGGAGTTGATGATGGACAGGGAGGCCTGGTGTGCTGCAATTCATGCGGTTGCAAAGAGTTGGATGTGACTGAGCGACTGAACTGAACTGAAGGAGGCAAAAGTACTCAGAAAACTCTAAGATACTGAAAAAGGAAACCAACAATGATATGAACAGATTGAAGGATATATCACATTCTTTGATCTGAAGAACCAATATTGTGAAAATGACTATACTACCCAAAGAATCTCCAGATTCAATATAATACCTTTCAAATTACCAATGGTGTTATTCATAGAATTAGGGCTAAATATTTTACAATTTGTATGGAAACAGAAAATCCCAAATAGCTAAAGCAATCTTAAGAAAGAAAAAAATGAAGCTGGGAAAATTAGGTTCCTTGATTTCAGACTACATTTTTAAGTTGGCCAAAAACTTTATAATGTATGTAAGATGTTATAGAAAAACCAAAATGAACTTTTTGGCCAGTTAAGTGTAAAGCTAGAGTAATCAAAATGATATGGCACTGGCACAAAAACAGAAATGCAGATCAATGGAGCAGGCTGGAGAGCCCAGAGATGAACTCACATTCCTGTGGTCACATAGTCTGTGACAAAGGAAGCGAGCATACAGAATGCAGAAAAGACATCTCTTCAGTAAGTGGTGCTGGGAAAAGTGGACAGCTACATGTAACAGAATGAAATTAGATACTCCCTAATACCATATACAAAAATAAACTCAAAATGGATTAAAGACCTAAATGTAAGACCAGACACAATAAAACTCTTAGAGGAAACATAGGAAAAATACTCTTTGACATAAATAACTACTAAATTTTTTATTTCTTTTTCATTTCAAAGAAGTATGGCATAGTTAACTTTGTTTTTTGTTACACAAATTTGAGTGATTGTTCATGTTGTTTTGATTTGATGTGTTTGTCATTTAGTGTTAACCTTCCAGGGAAGCTCTGAAATCTATAATTTGTAGATGAACCTTGACTGTGAGCAGGCAGATTTGGAGGTCATACAATTTCCAGCCAGTAATTCTGGTTTCCGAAGGATGTCAACACTGAGTCTTTACACACCCACTGGCTTTCCACCAACATGGGGATTTTGTTTTCCTAAATTGGGTCAATTGCTTTACCTTCTCTTTCCCCCAAAGAAGTGCACCTCTGATTTCATTTAAGTTTGTGAGTCTATAGTGAAATTCTAGAAGAGAAGAGGAGAGAGCAGTTAACCATAAAATGTAATAAAAAATAGGATGATCCACTGATCTTGAATTCACAGGGCAGATTTAATGGTGAAACTATGACATCTTAAAAAAAAAAAAAAAGAAAGTACCAGTAAATTACTTTTCTATTTGTTTCCCAGATGATATATTTTTTTCACAGATTTTCAGGTAGAAAAATTACTCTAGAGTTTTAGAACACATTGTTCCATGGAAGAGAGTCAATGTTAATCTAAATTCTAAAAATGATGAAGTGGTAGAAAATGTAGATAGTACTAAGATATACCTTTATTAAACTACATTTAGAGGATTCTATAAAAAGAAATAGATGTGAGTCTATTTCAAAAGTGAAGTATGTGGTTTCCATGTATTGCTTCTGTTAACTTTGGTAATATCACCTAGAGAAATCCCATCATTGTGTTTCTCTTGGAATTGCTTCTTTATGACTGCTTTAAAGAAAACCTACCATATCTTTCATTAAAAACATACAGTCTTGATAAAGGAAAATTCCTAAAGAAATAGAATAATAGGGTGATTAATCACTCTAAGTATGTGCGTGTTCATGCTCGGTCATGTCTGACTTTTCGTGACCCTCTGTGGAAGGTGACCCTCTATAGCCTGCCAGACTCGTCTGTCCATGGAGTTTTCCAGGCAAGAAATACTGGAGTGGGTTGCTGTTTCCTACTCCAGGGGTCTTCCCAAAGAAGGATTCAAACCTGCATCTCCTGCATTGGCAGGAGGATTCATAACCGCTGTACCACCTGGAAAGCCTGTCTCTAAGAGGTATTATTAAATCAGTAAGGTCCATCTAGTCAAGGCTATGGTTTTTCCAGTAGTCATGTATGGATGTGAGAGTTGGACTGTGAAGAAGGCTGAGTGCCGAAGAACTAATGCTTTTGAACTGTGGTGCTGGAGAAGACTCTTGAGAGTCCCTTGGACTGCAAGGAGATCCAACCAGTCCATTCTAAAGGAAATCAACCCTGGTATTTCTTTGGAAGGACTGATGCTAAAGCTGAAACTCCAGTACTTTGGCCACATCATGTGAAGAGTTGACTCATTGGAAAAGACTCTGATGCTGGGAGGGATTGGGGGCAGGAGGAGAAGGGGATGACAGAGGATGAGATGGCTGGATGGCATCATGGACTCGATGGACATGAGTCTGAGTGAACTCCGGGAGTTGGTGATGGACAGGGAGGCCTGACATGCTGTGATTCATGGGTTTGCAAAGAGTCAGACACAACTGAGCAACTGAACTGAACTGAACTGAAGGTCAATTTTTAAGTGAACTCAAAGCCCTAGTTATTAGTTATAAATGGTACCAACCTGGACAATGTGAACCCAAACTCACAGAGATGGCCTGAGAGTGAGTAGGAGGGAACCATGATGTTTTCCTCTTTTAAATTCCTCTAATTCTGTTTTTCCTCTTTTCTTTGGAGAGATGGATTTCAGAAGGGAGACAATCCAATGGATTCTGCCCATCTCATCTTGGTTATTTTTAAAATATGCTGAAAATATATCTTTCACATACTGAAAAGTAGCCACCTTGCTATAAATTGACAAAAGTTCAGTATTAATTAGTGCTGATTGGGGCACTAAAAAGCAAAGACAATACCACAAATATAACATGAATGTACCTGAAGATGAAGCACCTTATCAGTCAAAGCTTAAAAGAGCACAGTAGATAAAACTCTCGAAATTAATCATCAATGTGTTGCTTCTGTTAAAAATAAAAATAAAACAGCTTAGATTCTGGGATATGAAGTTAAGCATATGGTCTGTCCTGTCAAAATTGGGGGAGAAATCATGCAGTCAATTGTTCAATATTGATAGTATCTCTGTTCAGACAGAAGTGTGTCTCATCACACAGGAAACAAAGATGCAGAAACCTGGGCATCAGCAGCCTCAGGAACCACGTGGTTCAGTTCTTGCAGTGGAGACAGGTCACACGTCCATTTCCTGGGCCTTGTATTAAGGTGAATGGGCTGTCTATTTACCTCCTTTACTGCTGGTCCTGCTCTAGTAAAAGCTCTTCCCCATCTGTTGATTACACTTCAGCGCTTCCTTCCAGCCCACACCAGCCTTTCTTTTTGAAAAGTAAGAAGGTTCCACAAAATGTAGAAACCATCTGACATCTGTGTTGACCTCCTGTGAGGGGTGTTGGTACACCCTCTGATAGAGTTGGTAGATAGAGTACATGTAGTAGGTTACCTTGAAAATATTTGTGGAGATAGAAATAGGGTGCCTTCAATTTAAGTGTATGATTTTTCAGTGTTGCTATATTCTATTATTTTCCCAAATTCAAAAGCAATCTGAAGGATTCTGTACTGAGATGTATAATTTTGAATAGTATTATTTACTCTAATTTCCTTAAATCATAACTTTTTCAGTGCTTTCTACTGTTTAAAGTGTGATGTTGTGATATCTTAGAGCCAGTTGTTATATTCCTTTTATACTTACACTTAATAAGAAAATAGTCTTATATGTAAATTTTTTTGTGTGGATTTATTTTCTAATTTATAGGAACAGATATGTTACATGATGAGATCCACTCAGGCCTTCATTCATACAGCCAGCAAATATCTCCTGAGAACTTGTTAGGCTTTGTTTCAGATTCTGGGGCTATCACAGTCATCAAAAGACAAAATCTCTATGCTTTTGCAGCTTAAAGTATCTTGGAGAAGATGGAAAACAAGCCAGTGCATATGTAACAAGATCTCAGAGCTGATACATGCACAGGAGGAAAATGGAATAGAAAGTGAAGAGAGGCTCAGTTCAGTTCAGTTCAGTCCCTCAGTCGTGTCCGACTCTTTGTGACCCCATGAATTGCAGCACACCAGGCTTCCCTGTTCATCACCATCTCTCGGACTTCACTCAGACTCACGTCCATCGAGTCCACGAAGCCATCCAGCCATCTCATCCTTAGTCGTGCCCTTCTCCTCCTGCCCCCAATCCCTCCCAGCATCAGAGTCTTTTCCAAAGAGTCAACTCTTCGCATGACATGGCCAAAGTAGTGAAGTTTCAGCTTTAGCATCATTCTTTCCAAAGAAATCCCAGGGCTGATCTCCTTTAGAATGGACTGGTTGGATCTCCTTGCAGTCCAAGGGACACTCAAGAGTCTTCTCCAACACCACAGTTCAAAAGCATCAATTCTTTGGCGCTCGGCCTTCTTCACAGTCCAACTCTCACATCCATACATGACCACAGGAAAAACCATAGCCTTGACTAGACAGACCTTAGTCCGCAAAGTAATGTCTCTTCTTTTGAATATGCTATCTAGATTGGTCATAACATTTCTTCCAAGGAGTAAGCGTCTTTTAATTTCATGGCTGCAGTCACCATCTGCAGTGATTTTGGAGCCCAAAAAATAAAGTCTGACACTGTTTCCACTGTTTCTCCATCTATTTCCCATGAAGTGATGGGACCGGATACCATGATCTTCATTTTCTGAATATTGAGCTTTAAGCCAACTTTTTCACTCTCCTCTTTTACTTTCATAAAGAGGCTCTTTAGCTCCTCTTCACTTTCTGCCATAAGGGTGGCGTCATCTGCATATCTGAGGTGAATGATATTTCTCCTGGCAATCTTGATTCCAGCTTGTGTTTCTTCCAGCCCAGCGTTTCTCATGATGTACTCTGCATATAAGTTAAATAAGCAGTGTGACAATATACAGCCTTGACGTACTCCTTTTCCTATTTGGAACCAGTCTGATGTTCCATGTCCAGTTCTAACTGTTGCTTCCTGACCTGCATACAGATTTCTCAAGAGGCAGGTCAGGTGGTCTTGCATTCCCAATTCTTTCAGAATTTTCCAAAGGTTATTGTGATCCACAGAGTCAAAGGCTTTGGCATAGTCAATAAAGCAGAAATAGATGTTTTTCTGGAACTCTCTTGCTTTTTTGATGATCCAGCGGATGTTGGCAATTTGATCTCTGGTTCCTCTGCCTTTTCTAAAACCAGCGTGAACATCAGGAAGCTCACAGTTCACGTATTGCTGAAGCCTGGCTTGGAGGATTTTTAGCATTACTTTACTAGCATGTGAGATGAATGCAATTGTGTGGTAGTTTGAGTGTTCTTTGGTCTTGCCTTTCTTTGGGATTGGAATGAAAACGGACCTTTTCCAGTCCTGTGGCCACTGCTGAGTTTTCCAAATGTGCTGGTATATTGAGTGCAGCACTTTCACAGCATCATCTTTCGGGATTTGAAACAGCTCCACTGGAATTTCATCACCTCCACTAGCTTTGTTCACAGTGATGCTTTCTAAGGCCCACTTGACTTCACATTCCAAGATGTCTGGCTCTACATGAGTGATTACATCATCATGATTATCTGGGTTGTGAAGATCTTTTTCGTATAGTTCTTCTCTGTATTCTTGCCACCTCTTCTTAATATCTTCTGCTTCTGTTAGGTCCAGACAATTTCTGTCCTTTATCGAGTCCACCTTTGTATGAAATGTTCCCTTGATATCTCTAATTTTCTTGAAGAGATCTCTAGTCTTTCCCATTCTGTTCTTGTCGTCTATTTATTTGCATTGATCGCTGAAGAAGGCTTTCTTATCTCTTCATGCTATTCTTTGTAACTCTGCATTCAGATGCTTATATCTTCCCTTTTCTCCTTTGCATTTCACCTCTCTTCTTTTCTCAGGTATTTGTAAGGCCTCCCCAGACAGCCATTTTGCTTTTTTGCATTTCTTTTCCATGGGCATGGTCTTGATCCCTGTTTCCTGCACAATGTCACGAACCTCATTCCATAGTTCATCAGGGACTCTATCAGATCTAGGCCCTTAAATCTATTTCTCACTTCCACTGTATAATCATAAGGGATTTGATTTAGGTCATACCTGAATGGTCTAGCGGTTTTTCCCTACTTTCTTCAAATCAGTCTGAATTTGGCAATAAGGAGTTCATGATCTGAGCCACAGTCAGCTCCTGGTCTTGTTTCTGTTGATTGTATAGAGCTTCTCCATCTTGGCTGCATAGAATATAATCAATCTGATTTCAGTGTTGACCATCTGGTGATGTCCATGTGCGGAGTCTTCTCTTGTGTTTTTGGAAGAGGGTGTTTGCTATGACCAGTGCATTTTCTTGGCAAAACTCTATTAGTCTTTGCCCTGCTTCATTCTGCATTTAAGGCCAAATTTGCCTGTTACTCCAGGTGTTTCTTGACTTCCTACTTTACCATTCCAGTCCCCTATAATGAAAAGGACATCTTTTTGGGTGTTAGTTCTGAAAGGTCTTGTAGGTCTTCATAAAACCGTTTAACTTTGGCTTCTTCAGCGTTACTGTTTGGGGCATAGACTTGGATAACTGTGATACTGAATGGTTTGCCTTGGAAATGAACAGAGATCATTCTGTCGTTTTTGAGATTGCATCTAAGTACTGCATTTCAGACTCTTTTGTTGACCATGATGGCTACTCCATATCTTCTGAGGGATTCCTTCCCACAGTAGTAGATATAATGCTCATCTGAGTTAAATTCACCCATTCCAGTCCATTTTAGTTTGCTGATTCCTAGAATGTCAACATTCACCCTTGCCATCTCTTGTTTGACCACTTCCAATTCGCCTTGATTCAGTGACGTGACATTCCAGGTTCCTGTGCAGTAATGCTCTTTACAGCGTTGGATCTTGCTTCTATCACCAGTTACATGGACAACTGGGTATTGTTTTTGCTTTTGCTCCATCCCTTCATTCTTTCTGGAGTTATTTCTCCACTGATTTCCAGTAGCATATTGGGCACCTACTGACCGCCATTCCCTTCACCAGTGGACCACTTTCTGTCAGACCACTCCACCATGACCTGCTTGTCTTGGGTTCCCCCACAAGCATGGCTTGGTTTCATTGAATTAGACAAGGCTGTGGTCCTAGTGTGATTAGATTGACTAGTTTTCTGTGAGTATGGTTTCAGTGTGTCTGCCATCTGATGCCCTCTTGCCACACCTACCATCTTTCTTGGGTTTCTCTTACCTGGAGCGTGAGGTATCTTTTCACGGCTGCTCTAGCAAAGCACAGCTGCTGTTTCTTACCTTGAACGATGGATATCTCCTTACTGCCGCGTGCCTGACCTTCAGTGTTGGACCTTCAGTGTTGGACAGGGCCTCTAGGCCCTCCTGCTCCTGCACAGCCACCGCTCCTTGGGTTGATCCTCCCGGCCGCCAGCCCTGGCCTCATGCGTGGGTGGCTCCTTTCAGCTGCCGCCCCTGGCCTCAGGCTTAAGCTCAGGGTGGCTTCTCAGGGTTACCGCCCGGGCCTTGGGTGCGAGTCGGCACCTCCCAGCTCCTGCCCCTGGACTCAGGTTTGAGCTTGGGGTGTCTCTTCAGCGTCACCGCCCTGGCCTCGAGCTTGAGGTGGCTTCTTCCGGCCATCCGTGACCTCGGACGTGGGGTGTCTCCTCTAGCCGCCCTGACCTTGGACGGGGGGTGTCTCCCCGGCAGCCCCTGGCCTTGGACGCCAGGTAGCTCCACCCAGCCGCTACCCTGACCTCGGAGGCGGGGTTTCTCTTCCTGGCCGCCACTGGCCTTGGCCTCGGACGCGGGGGTGTCTCCTTCCGGCTGCCACTGACTTCGGACATGGGGTGTCTCATCCCGGCCGCCGCCCCGACCTCAGACACGGGGTAACTCCTCATGGCCATGGCCCCTGACCTCGGACGCAGGGTGCCTCCTCCCTGCTGCCACTGACCTCGGACGCGGGGTTGCTCCTCTCAGCAGTTTCTGCGCCGTCACAGCTGGTAATCTAGGCTGCTGAACCTGATCGGACGTGGGGTAGCTCCTCTTGGCCACACTTAGTGCGCCGACCTGGCTCTCGCAGCTAGCTGACAGCATTATTAATATTGGGCAATATCTATTGACCTGTCATAAATTCTACATGTGTTGATTCATTTTATACTCTATCAATGTTAGGAGGTACCCATCTCTATAATTATGATGTTATAGTCTTAAGAGTTTAGTTGAGTTAGCTTAGTAACTTGCCCAGTTGGCAGAGCCGGGCAGGACTTATGCCCAAGCTCTCTGGCTTCAAGCCTCCCTTTTATTTTTTTTTCCTGTGCTGGCTCCTCATTGCAGCTTGCAGGCTTTCTCTAGTTGTGGCAAACAGGGGCTAATCATTGCAGTGCATGGCTTCTCACTGGCATGGCTTCTCCTGTTGTGCCTGGACTCTGGAGCACACAGGCTTCAGTGCTGTGGCCGGCAGGCTCAGGAGTTGCAGCCTACGGGCTCTAGAGTGTGGGCTCAGTAGTTGTGGCACATGGGTTCACTTGCTTCTTGCCACGTGGGATCTTTCTGGATCAGGGAAGAAACCCATGTCCTGTGCATTGGCAGGTGGATTCTTAACCACTGGATCACCAGGGAGTCCCAACCCTCTAATTTATTGTTTTAAAATTTTCAAATTACAGGAACATGGAAGGAATAGTATGATGAACACTTACACACCTTCACCTTGATTCATCAGCTGTTAGTGTCTTCCCATACTTTTTCCGTCTCTTCTATAATCTGTATTTAGCTGAATTGTTTATAAGTTGTAGAAATGTTTATTGAAAGTTGTATTTCAAATTTAAATACATAAATGTACACCTTGTAAGAACAAGGACATTTCCTTATATGTCCTAATACAGTTATCTCAATCAATAAATTTAATAGTAATATTATATTATTATCTAGTATGTTTTCAGATTCTCTAGTTGTAACTCCTAGTTACTATTGTCTCTGCTTCTATTGTCCTTTATTCCTATTTTAATAATTATAACTTGATTTTATCATTATATTACAGAAGGCCTTCATATTCATATATCCTCATAACCATTTCTGATTTATAAATGAAGACAGAGTCACAGGAAACAACATTTTTTGAAAAACATTTCCCCCTTTTTCCTCATGAAGCAGATATGGACAACCTTGAAGAAAAGTATACAATAAAATTAGTGATGAGATGCCATCCAAGTCAGAGACAAGTGTGAATCAGGACGTCAGTCTTAAGCAAGTTCAACCACTTGCACCACATCCAAATCTTACCCTGTAGATTTTGTTTACTTTTCACGCTAACACTACCTACTAATACCATATTAATCTTAATTCAGAGTTCCCCTTTCATGGGCTTGGACTCCATCAGGAGCACAATTCAGGTTCACATTTATAGATGTCTTCTGGCATTTAGGATACCTAAAAAAATTTTAAAAAAATGTAAACACTGCTCACACACCCTTAATGTGTTGTTATCTGACATTATAATGCGTCAGATAACTTGTCAGCCATCACTCAACAATTGTTGGTCTCTTAATTTGAAGTTCATTTCTTTTTGTTGTTCATTTTAAAGTATAGCCTGAGTTTTGTTCTTGCTCTATAATACTTTTCCAAAATCAATATTTATTGAACTGAACCCTACCACCAAATGTACTTTCAGATTCTCTTTAGGTTTGTTTCAGATTACCTCAGTTAAATGTTTTTCTAATCTTTTGAGTACAATTTTAGAAAGATAAATATAAACATCACCTATATCCATATTCTGGGGGAAATAAGATGTTGTATGTTACTGTTCATGAGTTTCCATTCACTGAAAGACATTTATCACACTGAGGAAAATGTACTTGATTTGTCCACTATTTACAGAATTAAACTTGGTAAAGAACCATCACCAGAGTAAGTTCCAGGATTACTAATGTATAAAGTGCAGTTGGCCATTGTATGAATTTATGTATTTTAAACTTCACCAAATGGTAAAATTCTGGCAAGATTATGTCTTCCGAGAAAAAGACTTAAAATTTGTGAAGTTTTTCTTTAGTGTACCAACTCCTATGCAAAATGAACTTTGGAAAACTTGATTCAACCATAAAGATTGTGGTTAACTTTTCTGTTGAAACCACATTGGGAGAAATAGCTTCTTTTTTTTGAGAGACTTCTTTAACCAATCTTTTGGTGGGGTTTCTGAAGGATGCCCTGTGCAGGGGTGGGGAACACTCAGATCTTTCTGCCCTGATTTGACTCCACCATCTTTCTCAGTGAACACTGTTTAGAAAGAGCTCTCCCCATCACCTGGCTGTACATGTATGTTATGTAAGAATTCCTGAGGACATCAAAGCTCTCATGTTAAGAGTCGTGTCCACTTCAATAACAGTTTGCTTAGGAAATGTCATTCTTTCTGTATCCACAGGTGCAACTTAAAGACACCATCAAAAATTTTCCTGGAAAAATGAATACAGAATTAGCAGAATCAGGGTTGAACTTGAGTGTTGGACAGAGACAACTGGTGTGCCTTGCCAGGGCTATTTTCAAGAAAAATCAGATATTGATTCTGGACAAAGCCACATCAAATGTGGATCCAAGGTATGGAGCTGAGACCCAGGATACCTTGAATATGACTTCTAAGCTGATTCATGTCAACGTATGGCAAAACAAATACAGTATTGTAATTAAAAAAATAAATAAAAATTTAAAAAAATTAAAAAAAATAAAAAAATAAAAGTATTTTCATTTTGAGAATAAATGTGGTAAATGGAAAACATTTAGTGATATTTAGAAATTTTCTAAGTGTTCTCTTGGCCCCATGGATATTTCTTGATAATATTAATTCCAGAAAACAAAGGAAAAACCAAGACATGTTATATGGGGTTAATGTTGTTATGAGGCAGCCTGAGAGAGCTAGATTCCTAAATCCAGCTCAATATAGTTTCAAGCAATTTTGAGGGAAAACTATTTTCCGTCATTTTATGAAAACAGTAAATTTCTAAATAGACTAATAGACTTTTTATACTTAGTTTTTAGGAACAAGATTATATGTTAAAGTATTAGTTTTTAAAATATTATAAAACTATCATGATATTTTTAAGTCTTAAGTCTGTTTTTCCTGCCTTTACTGAACTAAATAAATTTATTTGATTCTAGAACTGATGAGTTAATACAAAAAAAAATTTGTGAGAAATTTGCTGACTGTACTGTGCTAACCATCACACACAGGTTGAACAATGTTATTAACTGTCAATGGATAACGGTAAGACCCTCACCATTTTAGTCTTTTTCATTTATGTTCAATTTTTTAATGGATTCTTCCTTGTAAAACTTTACAGGAACCTCCAGTAATGTAATTTTCTCTTAGTTTCTCCTCTATTTCCAGAAAATTGTTGTTCTTCAGTCGTTCAGTCATGTCTGATTCTTCGTGACCCCATGGAATTCATCATACCAGGCCTCCCTGTGCTTCACTATGCCCTGGTTTGTTCAATCTCTTGTCTGTTGAGTCCATGATGCCATCCAACCATTTCATCCTCTGTCATCCCCTTCTCCTCCTGCCTTCAATCTTTCCCAGCATCAGAATTTTTTCCGATGAATCAGCTTTTCAAATCAGATGGCCAAAATATTAGAGCTTCAGCATCAGCATTAGTCCTTTTAATGGATATTCAGGGTTGATTTCCTTTAGGAATGACTGGTTTGATATTCTTTCAGTCCAAGGGACTCTCAAGAGTCTTCTCCAGCACCACAGTTTGAAAGCATCAGTTCTTTGGTGCTCAGACTTCGTTTTTGGTCCAACTCTCACATCCATACATGGCTGCTGGAAAAACCATATAGCTTTGACTAGATGACCTTCGTCGGCAAAGTAATGTCTCAGCTTTTTAATACACTGTCTAGGTTTGTCATAGCTTTCCTTCCAAGGAGCAAGCGTTTTTTAATTTCATGGCTGTGGTCACTGTCCACAGTGATTTTGGAGCCCAAGAAAGTAAAATCTGTCACTGTTTCCATTGCTTCCCTATCTATTTGCTGTGAAGTGATGGGACCGGATACCATGATCTTCGTTTTCTGAATGTTGAGTTTTAAGTCAGCTTTTATCACTCTCTTCTTTCACCTTCATCAAGAAGCTCTTTAATTCTTCTTTGCTTTCTTCCATAAGGGTGGTATCATCTGCATATCTGAGGTTATTGATATTTCTCCTGGCAATCTTGATTCCAGTTTGAGCTTCATCCAGCTCGACATTTTGTATGAGGTACTCTGCATATTGCTACTGCTACTGCTAAGTCACTTCAGTCATGTCCGACTCTGTGCAACCCCATAGACGGCAGCCCACCAGGCTCTGCCATCCCTGGGATTCTCCAGACAAGAACACTGGAGTGGGTTGCCATTTCCTTCTCCAATGCATGGAAGTGAAAAGTGAAAGTGAAGCCACTCAGTCATGTCCGACCCTTAGCGACCCCATGGACTGCAGCCTTCCAGGCTCCTCTGTCCATAGGATTTTCCAGGCAAGAGTACTGGAGTGGGGTGCCATTGCTTTCTCCGCATATATGGTAAATAAGCAGAGTGACAATATACAGCCTTGATGTACTCCTTTCCCAATTTGAACCTTATTTATATTTCTTGCTTTAGAAATAGACATACCTTGTTTTATTCCACTTGCAGAATACTGCATTTTACAAATTAAGAGCTTATCGTAACCCTGCATTGAACAAGTCTATAGGTGTCATGTTTTTAAAAAAGTATTTGATCATTCCATGTCTCTTCCTCACCTTTTGATAATTCTTACTATCTGTCAAACTTTCACAATCGTTATTGTTGCTCTGGTAATCTGTAACATCAGTGTTACTGCTGTGACTTGCTGTTGTCTCCTCTATTGGTTAGTGTTTTTTTTTTTTTTTTTTTTAACAGTGCATTGTTTTTAGGCTAAGGTCTGTACATTGTTTCTCAGACATAATGCTATTGCACACTTGGTAGGCGAGTGTCATGCAAACATAACTTCTGTGTGCTCTGGGGAAACCAGAGCGTTCATATCACTCACTTTACTCCATGTTCACTTCATTCCAGTAGTCTGGAACAGCAACCACACTGAAGGATGACTGTACTTTGTTCCTTTCTGGAAAACAGGTGACTGTCTGTTCTGAAAACTTTAATGTGGACATAAAGACAAGTCAATCCATTTCAAAGCCTCATGCTCCAGAGGGCTGGTAACTGGCCTCAAGGAGCAGCTGGGGAAGTGACAGATGCTGACAAAGGGCATAACCAACAGTGTTGTCACAATAAAGTCCTATCATTGCAAATACTTAACTTGTAATAATTACATTTAGTTGCACTGGTGAATACATATGCACAAAGATAGATGGGTGTGGTTTTTATTTTAGTTCTATTTTTTAATTGAATATAATCCATTAAAATATATTTTTTTATTTAAAAAAAAGCAATAAATGTGCAAAGTAGAAATAGGAAAATAAAAGAAAATCTACTTAAGAGAAGATTACAAAATACCCACTACCGGAAAGTAGCAGTTGTATAGTGCTATAATATTATTTGGTTAACATTAGAGCCAGTTTAATAATTTGTTTTATTCTGCAAAGCAGAATATTTCATTACCAGAATTTTTATTTATTCTTAAAATTCCCCATGTCATTTATTAATTTTCCACAACTCGGTTCTTAATAGCTGCCTAAAACTTCATCATAGAGATAGAGTATGATTAATCTCAAACTTAGACATCTATATATTTTCCAAATTGTCACTTTTATCAAAAATCTTGAAATGATTAGATGGATATGGTTTTGTTCACTGTATGTAAATCAGACAAAGGGCTTGTTGGGAAACAACTGTGACCTAATCAATAGCTTTGTTTATGCGTTGAATCTCCAAAGGGATTTACTCTGCTTTGGTTCATTAAGCACCATTCATGTGTCAGGCTTAGAATTCTATTTCACAAAGAAGTTATCCCAATGTTAAGTTTATTAAACATGATACAGTCATAATGACAGCTAATATTATCTTCCTTTCTTTCTCTGTTGCCACAAAACAGTGGAGCAAGACAGACAAATTAGAAATTCTCTTTATACTAAGACTCACCACTGTCTCTACATTAGAGGGTTTTTCCTGTAGTTTTCAGGATTAGCTGGGTGCTTGTGAGCTGCTTTCTCTGCAGCCAACAGCCCAGCTCTTCCCTCAAGTCTTTGCACACTGCCGCCTTCATATCACCCTGATTCTCCCTGGTGGTGTGAACAAAGGAAGCTTGTGACAATCTGCAGTTGCTGTGACAGTGTTGTTGTCTGTGGTCAACACTTTCACTGTCCTCAGAGAATTATCTGGAAATGAATGATGAAGAACCAAAAGAAGAACTGAGAAACTCAGGTCCCACCCTTTTGTGTTTATAGTCCATCTTATGGTTTTATATTCTTTATTTCTCCCTCATCTCAAGCTTTTTCTTAGTATTTTTCCCACAGAAGTGAAAACCAGAAACAGTTGTAACATCCTCACCTGAAAAGCACAAAACAGCTCATATCTAACTAGAGTTTTACTTAAATTCTCATTTTTCACCTTCATGGAACGTTTCTTTCATGAGCCTGCTGCTGCTGCCATATCGCTTCAGTCATGTCCGACTCTGTGCAACCCCATAGATGGCAGCCCACTGGGCTCCTCTGTCCCTGGGATTCTCCAGGCAAGAACACTGGAGTGGGTCTACATGGCTGCAACTAGAACATTTGAGAAGAGAAAATCTCCTTCAAAAACACTCCAAGAGATTTCATTCAAGTTTTCAGAGGAAATATAACTAACACTGAGGTAGAAAGTACAGTTGGGGAGAAGAGATATTTTATGGGGGAGGCGCTAATGTGCACAAGTAAACAGCTTTGGGAGAGCAGCTGTGGAGGTCACCCTGACCCAACCTTCATCCTTCTCCAGTGAGAAGAATGATTTATTATTTCAAGACCCAAGATAGGATTTTGAGTTAATACTTGCCACATTGTCCAGTCACTGAGAAAATCACAGGCACCCATTTTACCCATGAGGACCCACCTTCTAGGGTTGGACAGCTGTCCCGTGTCGTCACCTGGCAGCCAGAGACCAATCTGACACTCAGATCCCCCCCTCCCCACTCTGCTTGTTGTGCGGTGAGATCTCTCTCCATTGTTGTCATTTCCCAGCATCTTTCTTATCAGGCTTCTTCTCCATCCTTTCCTGGGCACCCCCACCTCTCAGTGCACTCACTCACCTCTCCCTGCATTCTTCGTTATCACTGATGACATCCTGCCAGTGAAAACGGATCAGATTATCTTGCAGTGGGAATATCTGCACATAAACAGGCTTCATAAACACATCCTCAATGAGCTGATATAACTGACTGACTCATCCAACATAATGTATTTTTACTTAACGTACTAGAGCTTTATAACAATTCAGAGTTGGGGTTCCTGGAGAGGTCCTGGGGTTCAGAGATTGCTATCATACCAACTTGAATATGTGGTTTAGTTTATAGTTTAATTTGGGTTATGAGAAGAGTGGAGACATAGGAGATTGTAGGGGCTTTTTCTTATAAGGAATGTTAAAAATCCAAAATTATACCTATTTTCCTGTATATAACAAGAATTTGGATTTGCTTTATTTATTCTGAAATATCTAGAGTCTTTGATCAAACCAGTAAGTATAAAGACTAAATTGCTAAAATTCTATTTCTGGCATTTTTCAGTGTGTGTCCTGTCTCAGCTCTTGTAGCCTCTACGTGAGCCTTGCCTTTTAAGTTTGACTAGGTTCCATTTGTTTTTGCTTTTATTTCTTTTGCTTTGGGAGACTGATCTAAGATAATATTGCTGCAATTTATGTCAAAGAGTCTTTTGCCTGTGTTTTCATGTAGTTTTATAGTTCCCAGTCTTATATTAGATCTTTAAACCATTTTGACTATTTTTGTGTATGATGTGAGGAGTGTTCTAATTTCATACATTTTCAGGTGTTCAGCTTTCCCAATACTATTTACCATAGAAACTGTCTTTTCTCCAATTCTTGTGTACTGTTTCATAGACTAACTGACTGTAGATATGTGGAGACTAGTGTTTTAAAACTGCAGTTTTTCTTCTTCAAAATCAGCAGGAGCAGTAATGTTCTGTTATGCTATGCTTGAGCGATTTCATTTTCACTTTTCACTTTCATGCATTGGAGAAGGAAATGGCAACCCACTCCAGTGTTCTTGCCTGGAGAATCCCAGGGACGGGGGAGCCTGGTGGGCTGCTGTCTGTGGGGTAGAACAGAGTTGGACACGACTGAAGTGACTTAGCAGCGGCAAGTAAAATTTCACATTTGAGACATCTAAATTGTCATGCCAAGTTACAGGACTTCACTGGTGGTTAAGATGGTAAGTATTCTGCCTGCAGTACAGGAGACCCTAGTTTGATCCCTGGGTCAGGAAGATCCCTTGGAGAAGGAGATGGCTACCCACTCCAGTATTCTTTCTTATGTGGAGAATTCCATGGACAGAGGAGCCTGGTGGACTACAGTCCCATGGGGTCATAAAGAGTTGGACATGGCTGAGCAACTTCCACCGAATATTTAAGTTATTATGCAGATGTGAAAGTGAAAGTTGCTCAGTCATGTCTGACTCTTTACCATCCCATGGACTGAAGCCCACCAGGCTCCCCTTTCCATTTGACTTTCCAAGCAAGAATATTAGAATGGGTTGGCATGCTCTTCTCCAGGGGATCTTCCCAACCCAGGTATCGAACCTGTGTCTCTTGTGTCCCCTGCACTACAGGCAGATTCTTTACCCACTGAGTTACCTTGGAAGACCATTATGTGGATGAAACAAATTTGATTATTCTTGGATTCTTTTGAGAAAGCTATCTTTAGCAGTGATTCACAGTAATAAACAAATGATTAACAGGAAAATAGCATTTATGAGACTTAACAAATGTTTCTAATTAAATGTAAAGGATAAAATTAAGTGTAGTATTTATATGTTGAAAAACAACTTGTGTCTTGTTTAGCATTCCAGCATATTCTGTTCTTTAAAAAATATTTATTTATTTATTTTATGCTGGGCTGGGTCTTTCTTGCTGCACAGACTTTACTCAAGTTGCAGCTACTCTTCATTGTGGTGTGCAGACGTCTCATTGCATGGCTTCTCTTGCTGCAGAGCATGAGCTCTAGGCATGTGGGTGGGCTCAATTGTTGAGACTCCCAGGCTCTAGACAACAGGCTCTGTAGTTATGGTACATGGAATAGTTGCTCTGTGGCAGGTGAGATCTTTCTGGACCAGGGATGGAACACGATTCCTGCACTGGTAGGCAGATTCTTTACCACTGAGCCACCAGAGAAACCCATCAAGCATATTCTCTTAATACACATTTACTCCAAATATGACCTAAATGAAGAATTCAATACCACTTAACATCAGAACTGTTCAATAATTATATCATTTGTTATCATTTAATATCAATTGTTTCAGACACCGTTTCCCTGTCCAGAACCATTAACCAAAGTGACTAATAAGTAGAAAGGCAGAGTGAAAAACAACTTCCTCTCCCTTTCAGTTTGCATTTAGCAGACTTATTAATGAGTGATAAAAGGGGTGGAATAAAAGCAGCTGAAGAAAGAAAGAGAAACACAGAAAGAAAGATAATTTATGGAAACAGATTCAGATCCTAGGCAGTTCAAGTTGGGCTGGCCCCATGTGCTCTGCAGGCCACGATCACTGGAATTTGGAGCTCAATATCTTACTTGGTTAAATGCGATACTTGGATGCAATCTCAAAAACAACAGAATGATCTCTGTTCATTTCCAAGGCAAACCATTCAGTATCACAGTTATCCAAGTCTATGCCCCAAACAGTAACGCTGAAGAAGCCAAAGTTGAACGGTTTTATGAAGACCTACAAGACCTTTTAGAACTAACACCCAAAAAGATGTTCTTTTCATTATAGGGGTTGGAATGCTAAAGTAGGAAGTCAAGAAACACCTGGAGTAACAGGCAAATTTGGCCTAGGAATGTGGAATGAAGCAGGGCAAAGACTAATAGAGTTTTGCCAAGAAAATGTGCTGGTCATAGCAAACACCCTCTTCCAACAACACAAGAGAAGAATCTGCACATGGACATCACCAGATGGTCAACACCGAAATCAGATTGATTATATTCTATGCAGCCAAAGATGGAGAAGCTCTATATAGTCAACAGAAACAAGACCAGGAGCTGACTGTGGCTCAGATCATGAACTCCTTACAGCAAAATTCAGACTTAGACTGAAGAAAGTAGGGAAAACCGCTAGACCATTCAGGTATGACCTAAATCAAATCCCTTATGATTATACAGTGGAAGTGAGAAATAGATTTAAGGGCCTAGATCTGATAGATAGAGTGCCTGATGAACTATGGAATGAGTTTGGTGACATTGTACAGGAGACAGGGATCAAGACCATGCCCATGGAAAAGAAATGCAAAAAGCAAAATGGCTGTCTGGGGAGGCCTTACAAATACCTGAGAAAAGAAGAGAGGTGAAAAGCAAAAGAGAAAAGGAAAGATATAAATAAGCATCTGAATGCAGAGTTCCAAAAAATAGCAAGAAAAGATAAGAAAAACTTCTTCAGTGATCAATGCAAATAAATAGAGGAAAAGAACAGAATGGGAAAGACTAGAGACCTCTTCAAGAAAATTAGAGATATCAAGGGAACATTTCATACAAAGGTGGGCTCGATAAAGGACAGAAATGGTCTGGACCTAACAGGAGCAGAAGATATTAAGGAGAGGTGGCAAGAATACACGGAAGAACTGTACAAAAAGATCTTCAAGACCCAGATAATCATAATGATGTGATCACTCATCTAGAGCCAGACATCTTGGAATCTGAAGTCAAGTGGGCCTTAGAAAGCATCATTACAAACAAAGCTACTGGAGGTGATGGAATTCCAGTTGAACTGTTTCAAATCCTGAAAGATGATGCTGTGAAAGTGCTGCACTCAATATGCCACCACATTTGGAAAACTCAGCAGTGGCCACAGGACTGGAAAAGGTAGTTTTCATTCCAATTCCAAAGAAAGGCAATGCAAAAGAATGCTCAAACTACTGCACAATTGCACGCATCTCACATGCTAGTAAAATGATGCTCAAAATTCTCCAAGCCAGGCTTCAGCAATACGTGAACCGTGAACTCCCTGATGTTCAAGCTGGTTTTAGAAAAGGCAGAGGAACCCGAGATCAAATTGCCAACATCCGCTGGATCATGGAAAAAGCAAGAGAGTTCCATAAAAACATCTATTTCTGCTTTATTGACTATGCCAAAGCCTTTGACTCTGTGGATCACAATAAACTGTGGAAAATTCTGAAAGAGATGGGAATACCAGACCACTTGACTTGCCTCTTGAGAAATCTGTATGCAGGTCAGGAAGCAACAGTTAGAACTGGACATGGAACAACAGACTGGTTCCAAATAGGAAAAGGAGTGCATCAAGGCTGTATATTGTCACCCTGCTTATTTAACTTATATGCAGAGTACATCATGAGAAATGCTGGACTGGAAGAAACACAAGCTGGCATCAAGATTGCTGGGAGAAATATCAATCACCTCAGATGCAGATGACACCACCCTTATGGCACAAAGTGAAGAAGAACTAAAGAGCCTCTTGATGAAAGTGAAAGAGGAAAGTGAAAAAGTTGGCTTAAAGCTCAACATTCAGAAAACGAAGATCATGGCATCCGGTCCCATCACTTCATGGGAAATAGATGGAGAAACAGTGGAAACAGTGTCAGACTTTATTTTTGGGGGCTCCAAAATCACTGCAGATGGTGACTGCAGCCATGAAATTAAAAGACACTTACTCCTTGAAGAAAAGTTATGACCAACCTAGATAGTATATTCAGAAGAAGAGACATTACCTTGCCGACTAAGGTCCGTCTAGGCAGGGCTATGGCTTTTCCTGTGGTCATGTATGGATGTGAGAGTTGGACTGTGAAGAAGGCTGAGTGCCAAAGAATTGATGCTTTTGAGCTGTGGTGTTGTAGAAGACTCTTGAGAGTCCCTTGGACGGCAAGGAGATCCAACCAGTCCATTCTGAAATAGATCAACCCTGGGATTTCTTTGGAAGGAATGATGCTAAAGCTGAAACTCCAGTACTTTGGCCACCTCATGCAAAGAGTTGACTCATTGAAAAAGACTCTGATGCTGGGAAGGATTGGGGGCAGGAGGAGAAGGCGACGACCGAGGATGAGATGGCTGGATGGCATCACCGACTCTATGGATGTGAGTCTGAGTGAACTTCGAGTGATGGTGATGAATAGGGAGGCCTGGCATGCTGCCATTCATGGGTTCGCAAAGAGTCGGACACAACTGAGTGACCTGACCTGAACTCTTAGTCTTATCCAAAGAGAAAACTGGATTTCTAGACATTTCTTCTGTGCAGAGCAGTTTTGCAAAAGCTAGTTATGTACCAGCTCATTTTGCCCAACTTTCTCTCTCAGAAGAATAAACTAAAACCACATCCAGCTTCAAGAAGCATCTCAACCTCTCAGACAAGGGATTCTGCTCCTCTTAGTAGCTGATGTAATTCAGGATTCCAAAGCAATCCTGGAAGCCTTTGCTTTTTTCTCCAAATATTGCTCAGATTCTCCAATCATCTTGACAATTAATTTGTTGTCAGAGCACCATGCTATGGTTTGTATGACATCAATCTACTTTTAGATAAATGGGGTTTGATTTTCTTGAATCTAGATATTTGCCAAATCTCCATATCTGTATAAATTTCCTCAAAACTCAGAGTCTGAGAGCTAAAAGTGCTAATTAATGATAACAACCCCAAATGCCCTGAACACAAATTAAGATGTTATAGAGTACCAATAGTCATAGTCTAAAACTTATATTTTCTTTCTTTCCTAAAACATCATAATATTAAAAGGTCAGGTTAGGCCTTTGTCTGCTGAGTAAAACAAATTAATCAAACCATTAAAACACCAGTCAGTCCTACCGCCCAAATAGATCCTCTGTTTCCCTATCCTGCCACTTTTTGAAATATTGTCTGAGTTATATGTTACTGGGAGACATTGTGTACTAATGAGTTTTTTTTCTGCTGTTAACAGGTTTTGGATTCAGGGAGAAGGGAGGAAACTGGTCAGACAAATCATTTGCTGCGAGATAGAAACAGCCTATTTTACAAGATGGTGCAACAGCTGGGTGAGGAGGAGGCTGATGTCCTCACCAAAAAGGCAAAATAGGTGAGCCTGCTGCAGGAAGCTGTAATTAAAATTCACCTCCAGGGTGCACTCTTCACAAGATCTCCACCAAGGGTGGAGATAACTATGCTCACTTAATGGGCAAAATAGGTGAGCCTGCTACAGGGAGTTGTCATTAAAGTTTGTCTCCAGGTTCACTCATCACAAGATCTCCCCAGGGGTCTATAACAAGCACTCTGTGCCCTTATAAACCTCCAGAGACTGAGCTTCATGACTGGGTCTTAACAACACATGGCGCGTTAAGGGCAGGTCTGCTGAGAATCTGCAGCAGTGGTGGGGGTGGGGTCAGGATGTGTGCACCCTTCTGTGTGCACATACATGTACCTGCAACAGAGATTTCAGATTGGACTTTCCACACTTCTGGACTCTGGGTTCAGATTCTCATAGAGCACAGAACACTCTCATTTTGCAGACCCTTACATTCATTCTGATTGGTGTTCAGGAAGGTCAGGAATGGCGGCGGTAAGGAGATACCCCTAGTCCAAGGTAAGGAGCAGCGGCTGTGCTTTGCTGGAGCAGCCGTGAAGAGATACCTCACACCCAAGGTAAGAGAAACCCAAGTAAGATGGTAGGTATTGCAAGAGGGCATCAGAGGGCAGACACACTGAAACCATATTCACAGAAAACTAGTCAGTCTAATCACACTAGGACCACAGCCTCCTCTGATTCAATGAAACTAAGCCATGCCCACGGGGCAACCCAAGACAGGCGAGTCATGGTGGAGAGGTATGACAGAAAGTGGTCCACTGGAGAAGGGAATGGTAAGCCACTTGAGTATTCTTGCCTTGAGAACCCTATAAACAGTATGAAAAGGCAAAATGATAGGATACCAAAAAAGGAACTCCCCAGGTCATTAGGTGCCCAATACGCTACTGGAGATCAGTGGAGAAATATCTCCAGAAAGAATGAAGGGATGGAGCCAAAGCAAAAACAATACCCAGTTGTGCATGTGACTAGTGATAGAAGCAAGATCCGATATTGCAATATTGCATAGGAACCTGGAATGTCAGGTCCATGAATCAAGGCAGATTGGAAGTAGTCAAACAAGAGATGGCAAGGGTGAACATTGACATTCTAGGAATAAGCGAACTAAAATGGACTGGGATGGGTGAATTTAACTCAGATGACCATTATATCTACCACTGTGGGCAGGAATCCCTCAGAAGAAATGGAGTAGTCATCATGGTCAACAAAAGAGTCTGAAATGCAGTACTTGGATGCAGTCTCAAAAACGACAGAATGATCTCTGTTCGTATCCAAGGCAAACCATTCAATATCACAATTATCCAAGTCTATACCCCAATCAGTAATGCTGAAGAAGCTGAAGTTGAACGGTTTTATGAAGACCTACAAGACCTTTTAGAACTAACACCCTAAAAAGATGTCCTTTTCATTATAGGGCACTGGAAAGCAAAAGTAAGAAAGTCAAGAAACACCTGGAGTAACAGGCAAATTTGGCCTTAGAATGCGGAATGAAACAGGACAAAAACTAATAGAGTTTTGCCAAGAAAATGCACTGGTCATAGCAAGCACACTCTTCCAAAAACACAAGAGAAGACTCTGCACATGGACATCACCAGATGGTCAACCCTGAAATCAGATTGATTCTATTCTTTGCAGCCAAAGATGGAGAAGCTCTATACAGTCAACAAAAACAAGACCAGGAGCTTACTGTGGCTCAGATCATGAACTCCTTATTAACAAACTCAGACTGAAATTGAAGAAAGTGGAGAAAACCACTAGCCCATTCAGGTATGACCTAAACCAAATCCCTTATGACTATACAGTGGAAGTGAGAAATAGATTGAAGGGCCTAGATCTGATAGACAGAGTGCCTGATGAACTATGGACAGAAGTTCGTGACATTGTACAGGAGACAGGGATCAAGACCATGCCCATGGAAAATAAATGCAAAAAAGCAAATTGGCTGTCTGGGGAGGCCTTACAAATAGCTGTGAAAAGAAGAGAGGTGAAAAGCAAAGGAGAAAAGGAAAGATATAAGCATCTGAATGCAGAGTTCCAAAGAATAGCAAGAAAAGATAAGAAAGCCTTCCTCAGAGATCAATGCAAATACATAGAGGAAAAGAACAAAATGGGAAAGACTAGGGATCTCTTCAAGAAAATTAGAGATACCAAGGGAACATTCTATGCAAATATGGGCTCGTTAAAGGACGGAAATGGTCTGGATCTAACAGGAGCAGAAGATATTAAGAAGAGGTGACAAGAATACATGGAAGAACTGTACAAAAAGGTTTTCATGACCCAGATAATCATGATGATGTAATCACTCATCTAGAGCCAGACATCTTGGAATCTGAGGTCAAGTGGGCCTTAGAAAGCATCACTGTGAACAAAGCTAATGGAGGTGATGGAATTCCAGTGGAGCTGTTTCAAATGCTGAAAGATGATGCTGTGAAAGTGCAGCACTCAATATGCCACCACATTTGGAAAACTCAGCAGTGGCCACAGGACTGAAAAAGGTCAGTTTTCATTCCAATTCCAAAGAAAGGCAATGCAAAAGAATGCTCAAACTACCACACAATTGCACTCATCTCACGTGCTAGTAAAGTAATGCTCAAAATTCTCCAAGCCAGGCTTCATCAATACGTGAACCGTGAACTCCCTGATGTTCAAGCTGGTTTTAGAAAAGGCAGAGTAAGCAGAGATCAAATTGCCAACATCCGCTGGATCATGGGAAAAGCAAGAGAGTTCCAGAAAAACATCTATTTCTGCTTTATTGACTATGCCAAAGCCTTTGACTCTGTGGATCACAATAAACTGTGGAAAATTCTGAAAGAGATGGGAATACCAGACTACCTAACCTGCCTCTTGAGAAATCTGTATGCAGGTCAGGAAGCACCAGTTAGAACTGGACATGGAACAGCAGACTGGTTCCAAATAGGAAAAGGAGTATGTAAAGGCTGTATATTGTCACCCTGCTTATTTAACTTCTATGCAGAGTATATCATGAGAAACCCTGGACTGGAAGAAACACAAGCTGGAATCAAGATTGCTGGGAGAAATATCAATCACCTCAGATGCAGATGACACCACCCTTATGGCAGAAAGTGAAGAGGAGCTAAAGGGCCTCTTGATGAAAGTGGAAGAGGAGAGAGAAAAGTTGGCTTAAAGCTCAACATTCAGAAAACGAAGATCATAGCATCCAGTCCCATCACTTCATGGGAACTAGATGGGGAAACAGTGGAAACAGTGTCAGACTTATTTTTTTGCCCTCCAAAATCACTGCAGATGGTGACTGCAGCCATGAAATTAAGAGACGCTTACTCCTTGAAGAGAAGTTATGACCAACCTATAGTACATTCAAAAGCAGAGACATTACTTTGCGGACTAAGTTCCGTCTAGTCAAGGCTATGGTTTTTCCAGTGGTCATATATGCATGTGAGAGTTGGACTGTGAAGAAGGCTGAGTGCCAAAGAATTGATGCTTTTGAGCTGTGGTGTTGGAGAAGACTCTTGAGAGTCCCTTGGACTGCAGGGAGATCCAACCTGTCCATCCTAAAGGAGATCAGCCCTGGGATTTCTTGGAAGGGAATGATGCTGAAGCCGAAATTCCAGTACTTTGGCTACCTCATGAGAAGAGTTGACTAATTGGAAAAGACTCTGATGCTGTGAGGGATTGGGGGCAGGAGGAGAAGGGGACGACTGAGGATGTGATGGCTGGATGGCATTACGGACTCGATGGACGTGAATCTGAGTGAACTCCGGGAGTTGGTGATGGACAGGGAGGTGTGGCGTGCTGGGATTCATGGGTTCGCAAAGAGTCGGACACGACTGAGCGACTGAACTGAACCAAACTGAGCTGATATTTGTGATGAAAGTTCTGCCAAGAAATATCCAGGAAATTTGAGAGTTCACGGGATAATTTTTGGAATAGTTTGATTCTAGGAAGATCCTCCAGGGAAAGGTGTAGGTGTCTTCTGTTTTTTAATCTGTAAGGAAAACTTCTACATGATACTGTCAGCTTCTCCCTGATACTTTGTTGTTTAGACTTAGGTGTATTTGCCACTCACCACCCCCAGGCTTCCTCTACCTTCTAGAAAATGAAAGTTTCATCAGGATAAATCAAGAACTCACAGTACCATCACACTGTAGTCTGCATGGTTTTTGAAGTTTTACAGGGCACTTTCTCAGAGATGAGGTGTGTGAAGCCTAAGCTCTGTGCACTGTGTGAGGAAGGGGCTCGATGGGTAACATTCAGGTCTCGTGACATCTTCCAAACAAAGATGAGATGGTAGCTGAGGTCTGGTTTAGGAGACTTAGCCATTGTCTTTCAGCCATCTGTAAGTCTTTCTGGAAGAAGGTGGGAGTGGGAATAGGGTTGATGGGAAGATGGAGGGAAGGAAGGTCTGGTGTTCTTGACCCTTGACATGTGTGGTTTGGGGTGGGATGAGGCTTCCACCTGCCTGTGATGAAGCTTCCCCATAGAAAATTTATCTCTGAGTTTTAAATTATGGGTATGTTTTCTCTTCTTCATACTTTTGTGCATTTTCCAGATTTTCACTTGCAGGTAGAATGAAATTACTAGTGTAATATTTTAAATGTCTTAAAGAAAACATGTCCCGGTATCTTAAGTACTACTATATAAAATATTTATCTAAAATATGGCCTTAGTTCATCACTGTCTCATCTCAACCCTCTGTACAAATGAGGAAATGCGGAGTACTACCTTCCACTGCTCATAGTATAGGAGACTTCCTGGGTTGCAGAGCTGGCTGAAGAGATGGCAGAGTTGGAGTTTGTCCTTAGGTTTAGGGACAAGGAAGTCTGTGTTCTGAACATTTCCCAAGTACTTATATTGTATGCAGGTATAGAGTGTGTGTATTAGTCGTCAAGTCATGTCTGAATCTGCAACACCATGGACTTAGCCCACCAGGCTCCTCTGTCCATGGAATTTTCCAGGCAAGAATACTGAAGTGGATTGCCTTTCCCTTCTCCAGGGGATCTTCCCAACCCAGGGATTGAAAGCTCGTCTCCCACATTGTGGACAGATTCTTTACCATCTGAGCCATACATCACCCTATATTTTTTAATGCCTGAAATTCACAGAGCACTTTCATTCACTTGAGTGTCTGCCAATCATTGAAGATTTGATGAGCATTTGTCACTTTCTGTATGACAAAATCACAAAACAGCCAGGAATGTCCCAAACCCTTTTGGTCTTTCCACCTTAGGTATTTCACATCAGAAAGAAGTGTGCCCACCTGTGTCAAAGTCTTCATTTAAACACTATGTTATCATTATGTATTATCAAGACATTGAGTGATGAGAAGAAGATCACAGAACTTCAGATAGGTCCAGATAACATAAGATGATAGGTTTCCACAACCTCACTTTACAGGTGATGAAACTAAGGCTTAGAAGGAAGGTGGCACTATGTATATGATTGGTGTTAAGTTAGTTTGCAGCAGATACAGAATGAGACATCTTTTCTTTCAGTAAATGTTTTAAATCAACTGTAACATATATATGAAAACAGACATGGGTCATAGAATTAGAAATCTTGTGCTTCCTGGTCTAGTAATCCTGCACCTACTCTAATATTCAGGGTAAGTTACATTTGTGTAGTTCTTTGTAATTTATTTTACATTGCTCTCACATGTATGATTTCACTTAATCTCATAATGGTTCATTTTTAACCACATCATGGATAAGGAGACTGAGTCCAGGGCTCACCTAAGGTCATAGAGCTGGTCCAGGGAGCACAGAGGGGCAATTGCTGGAGGAGGCTGAGGGCCACCCTAGGTACTGTGTTCTCTGTTAGGTCTGAAAACACTGCCTCTTTCATGTAATAGCCAAGGAAGGGCCATCATCCAAGTTCACAGACTGGCAGAACCTCACTCTTGAGTTGCAGTCCTGCCACTGGGTCAGGTCACTTCTCCAAAAGGAAATACATTTCTTCATCCTCATCCCAGTTGAATATCTTCCTGGCATTATTTCTGCATATCTGCATCCTCTTAGGCAAGCTGTCAGATGATCAGTTTTTTGGATGTTCAAGTATTAGATACCTATGCATTGTTCAGAGCTACAACGCCAGGAGCATTAGCACAAGTCAAGAGGCTTTTCACTCTAATAGAACAGAATTCATTCATCTGAAAAGAAAACTCAACAGCTGAGAAGAGATGCTTCCAAGTTACATTTTTAAAACATATAGTTCGGGGTGAGCTGAATCACTGTCAGATTGACCCTTTTAAAATGATCTATGAAATAGCAGAGAAATTACCTTTCAGATACACAAAGTTGAAGGGGCATTAGTTTGCTAGGACTGCCATGCAAAATACCACCACAAGAGAAATTTATTTTCTCACAGCCCTGGGGGCTGGAAGTCTGAGGTCAAGGTGTCAGTAGGGTTGATTTTCTCTGAGGTCTCTCCTTGGCTTGGAGATGCCAACTTCTCTCTGTGTCCTCATGTGGTCTTCCCTCTGTGTGTACCTGTGTCCTGATCTTGTCTTGTGACAACGCCAGTCTATTAGATTAGGAACCATCTGTATGACTTCATTTCAACTTTTTGCCTCTTTAAAGACTGCCTCCGAATGCAGCCACTTTCTGAGGTACTGGCAGGTTTAGGACTTCAGCATGTAAAATTGGAGGAGACACAGTTCAACTCAAAGAATCAATGCCTGTCATTCATTCTACTCTGTGATAAAGCAGACCTGGTTGAGGTTTTGTGTTTTTTTTTTTTTTGAAGTTTCTTTGCTCTTGGTGTGCAACAAAGATTTCATTTTGTCTATTCATGAAATCAGCTGATACAGCCACAAGTTATAAAATCCCAATATCCTAGCTCTAGGAGCCTAAACCAGTTTGAATAGGTGGAGGAAGCACTTAGTATCCATGTGGCCTTGTGATCCCCAAGGTCTCTGAGCCTCAGGTCCTCACCTAGGTGTAGAACAGGGATTATAGCCCTGTCAGCTTTTTCACACTCATTTCAGGCATCAGATGAGAGAGCAGATGCTTAAGTGCTTTGAGAATGTAGAGTGTTTTACAGTATAAGAGTGGGATCATTTTTTCCAACCTTCAGAATGGGAGAAAGTAATAGCAAATGAAACAAGGACAAAGGATTAATTTCCAAAATATACAAGCTACTCATGCAAGGCTTCCCTAGTGACTAAGACAGTTAAAGAATCTGCCTGCAATTCAGGAGAACCCTATAATGTACAAGACCCAGGTTTGATCCCTGGGTCAGGAAGATCTTCTGGAGTAGGAAATGTCAACCCACTTCAGTATTCTTGCCTGGAGAATCCCATAGACAGAGGAGCCTGGTGGGCTATAGCCTATCGGGTTGCAGAGAGTCAGAGATGACTGAGAGGCTAACACTTCATGCAAGTCAGTTCCAGAAAAACAAACAACCTAATCAAAAAGTGAGAAAAAGACATAAACATACATTTATCCAAAGAAGACATACAGATGGCAAACAAACACATGAAAAGATGCTTGACATTGCTCATTGTTAGAGAAAGGCAAATCAAAACTACAGTGAGATACCACCTCACACCAGGCAGAATGGCCATCATAAAAAGTCTGCAAACACTAAATGCTAGAGAGGGTGTGGAAGAAAGGGAACCCTCTTGCACTATTGGTGGGAATGTAAATTGATACAGCCACTATGGAAGAGAGTATGGAGATTCATTTAAAAACTAAGAATAACACAACCATATGACCTAGCAATCCCACTACTAGCCATATACCTGAGGAAACCAAAACTGAAAAACACACATGTACTCCAATATTGTAGCAGCACTATTTACAATAGTTAGAACATGGAAGCAACCTAGATGTCCATCGGCAGATGAATGGATAAAGAAGCCATGGTACATATACACAATGGAATATTCAGTTCAGTTCAGTTCAGTCGCTCAGTCGTGTCTGACTCTTTGCGACCCCGTGAATCGTAGCATGCCAGGCCTCCCTGTCCATCACCAACTCCCAGAGATCACTCAGACTCATGCCCATCGAGTCAGTGATGCCATCCAGCCATCTCATCCTCTGTTGTCCCCTTCTCCTCCTGCCCCCAATCCCTCCCAGCATCAGAGTCTTTTCCAATGAGTCAACTCTTCACATGAGGTGGCCAAAGTACTGGAGTTTCAGCTTTAGCATCATTCCCTCCAAAAAAATACCAACGCTGATCTCCTTCAGAATGGACTAGTTGGATCTCCTTGCGGGCCAAGGGACTCTCAAGAGTCTTCTCCAACACCACAGTTCAAAAGCATCAATTCTTCGGCACTTAGCCTTCTTCACAGTCCAACTCTCACATCCATACATGACTACTGTAAAAACCATAGCCTTGACTAGACAGACCTTAGTCGGCAAAGTAATGTCTCTGCTTTTGAATATGCTATCTAAGTTGGTCATAACTTTTTTTCCAAAGAGTAAGTGTCTTTTAATTTTATGGCTGCAGTCACCATCTGCAGTGATTTTGGAGCCCCTCAAAATAGTCTGACACTGTTTCCACTGTTTCCCCATCTATTTCCCATGAAGTGATGGGACTGGATGCCTCAGCCATAAAAATGAATGTATCTGAGTCCGTTCTAATGAGGTAGATGAACGTAGAACCTATTATACAGAGTGAAGTATGTCAGAAAGAGAAAAACAAGTGTCATATACTAACGTGTATATATGGAATCTAGAAAGATAGTACTGATGGAATTATTTGCAGGGCAGCAATGGAGA
This sequence comes from Nanger dama, assembly GCA_917880005.1. NCBI lineage: Eukaryota > Metazoa > Chordata > Mammalia > Artiodactyla > Bovidae > Nanger > Nanger dama. Next base: position 288,302 of record CAKJTW010000177.1, read on the forward strand.
CATAGAGAACAGACGTATGGAGCTGGTGGGATCGGGGAAGGAAGGAGAGGGTGGAATGTATGGAGAGAGTAACATAGAAAGTTACATTACTTTATGTAAAATAGATAGCCAATAGGAATTTGCTATATGACTCAGAGAAGCCAAACATTGGCTCTGTAACAATCTACAGAGGTGGGATGAGAAGGGAGGTAGGTAGGAGGTTCAGGAGGGAGGGAACATATGTATACCTAAGGCTGATTCATGTTCGTGTTTGGCAGAAACAAACACTATTCTATAAAGCAATTATCCTTCAACTTAAAGAAAAATTAAAATTAAAAAAAAAAAAGGGGAAGGCTCTAGGCTCTGTAGAGGCTGAAGTCAGAAGCCTTGCCCTCCAACAGTAAAACAAATATACCCATGCTTCTTCTAAGTAGCTTCAGAGACTCTAAATCAGGGATCTCCAACTGCTGGACCACAGACTGTACTGCTCCATGGGCTGGTAGGAACTGGGGCGCACAACAGGAGGCGAGTGGTGGGCTGGTGAGCAAAGCTTCGTCTGCTGCTCCCCATCACTCATGTTATATCTGAACCTCCTCCCCTCCCATCCCTGTCCTGTCTGTGGACAAATAGCCTGCCATGAAACTGGGTCCCTGGCGCCAAAAAGCTTGGGGACTGCTCCTGCAAGTAATTAAAAGGTATTTTTAATAATAAATTTGAAAACAAATGATACATCTACTGCTACAAAATTTGAAATCTTTTAAAAATAGTTTTTAAGAATTAATGAACAGAAAGTAAATCACCCTCCACTCCTGTCATCACACAGCTCCTCCACAGCTGGAGCCCCAAGCACTGCTGTTGACAGTTCTGTTGACTGTTCTGTGTGTCAGAAAGAACTTGTGAACATGTGGTCTTCCTGTTTTCAAGCACAGATGATAGCTGTTCTTTCCTTTTTCAGTTAATATTATATCTCAGATTATATCAACGCATATAGTTGTCTCATTTCTTTTAATGGCTACATAGTGTTACACTTTCTCTGTGTTTTTTTTTTTTTTTTTAATTGTGGCTCCAGTAGTGATGTGATTTGCTTCATGTGAAGAAGTAGACCTAGAAATGTGTTGCCTTAGGAGAAGGACTTTAAAACTCTTAAATATGTTGTTTTTGTCTTTTTCTCCCCTCAGGTGCACTTTGAAGGAAATAGCCAGATATCACTCACAGTGACTGTGTGATTATGATTGTTACGAATATCCAGTAGACAGCCCTCAGCCTTCACAATTTTTGAGTCAACTCTGTGATTCTACCATGAGTTCATGTCTACTCCAAAGGCATTTTTTCCAACAGGTTTTTCCACTGCATAAATTATATTGTACTTTGTTTTATACCAGCTACAGACATCTGCATATTACAAGATTTTTTTCTATAGTATTTTCACCAACTTCACTTAGCGATTTCAAGCTCTTGCAAAAGGATTTATTATCTTTATATAATATTTTCCTTCTTATCCAAATCAGAGTGCAGGCCACCAATGAAAGCTGTCTCTCAGATTTTGTGTCTTGAGAGACCCCAGAGCCAAACTCACTTTCTAAGATTTGAGACAAAGTTGTCACATTTTTTTTTTTTTACTATTTCAAGAATTACATATTACTTTCCAATTATATCAGGGACCCTGTTTACTTGAAGACAGTGTGAAGTTGCTGCTTCGTGTCACTACTTCCTTTAGCAGAACTACCATCCATTTTCCCATTCAAAGACCTCTGATTAAAATACTGCAGAGAAAACTAATAGGAAAAACATACAGTTCATGTAATTTAAATGACCTTATAGGAAAGAGAGGTGTCACCATCCACAAAAACATATGATTAAAATATAGGATGATATTATATGTTCATCTCCTGTGTCTGCTGCATTGCAGGCAGATTCTTTACCACTGAGCCATTGGGGAAGCCCTCTAAAAGAGAAGAGAAAATATGCTTTCTCAAAGTAGGAACCCTTCTTGGGATTTGCTAATGAAGGCCAAATGTGTCCTAGACTGTCTTCTAGATACAGGATTTAATATTTTTTACAATTAAAAAAATGTGGTAAATATATGTAACATAAAATTTGCCATATAACCATTTTTAATTATACAGTTCAGTGGCATTAATCACACAGGCTGTGCACGTTACCTTTGTCTAGGTAACGTTTGGTAAAGTTTGTTATTTCTGCAGAGTCATTCTGGTACATTTAATTTTTCCAGAAGTGGACCTGTTTCCTGTGAGTTTTGAGCTTGATTGGCATACATTTATTCACAGTATTTTATATGCTTAATCTCTGCAGCATCTCTGTGTTCTTTTGACATTTCAATTTTCTTTGAGCCTTCTCTTTTTATTAATAACCTTGCATAATTTTTCCTATTTTTTAAATATTTTTTTATATTTTATTTTTAAAATACTTCATTCTACATTACAATACTGTATTTGTTTTGCCATACATTGACATGAATCAGCCACAGGTGTACACGATCTCCCAATGCCGAAGCCCCCTCCCACCTCCCACCCCATAGCATCTCCCTGGATCATCCCGTGCACCAGCCCCAAGCATCCTGTATCCTGTATTGAGCATAGTCCTATTTTCAAAGAATTAACTTTTTGCTTGATTGAGGCTCTCTGTTTTTTTGTTTTCTAGCTCATCATATTCTTTCTTTCCTTCAACTTTTCCTTTACTTTTGAGATTTTTTTCTCTAAATTCTTAAATTGTAAACAGATTAATATCATTATTTTTCTAATGCTGCTGCTGCTGCTAAGTCACTTCAGTCGTGTCCGACTCTGTGCTACCCCATAGATGGCAGCCCACCAGGCTCCCTCATCCCTGGGATTCTCCAGGCAAGAACACTGGAGTGGGTTGCCATTTTCTTCTCCAGTGCATGAAAGTGAATAGTCAAACTGAAGTCGCTCAGTCGTGTCTGACTCTTAGCAACCCCATGGAATGCAGCCCACCAGGCTCCTCCATCCATGGGATTTTCCAGGCACATTTTCTTTCTGAGATCCACTTTAGCTACAACCTACAAGCTTTGATACTTACTACCAATCAATAGTCAAAGTGAAGTCGCTCAGTCATGTCTGACTCTTTGCAACCCCGTGGACTGTAGCCTATCAGGCTCCTCCGTCCATGGGATTTTCCAGGCAAGAATACTAGAATGGGTTGCCATTTCCTTCTCCAGGAGATCTTCCTGACCCAGGGATTGAATCCTGGTCTCCTGCATTGTAGCCAGATACTTTACAGTCTGAACCACCAGGGAACTTCTAATTTACCGTATTTTTACCCGTGGGTTATTCATAAGTATGTTTTCTAAATTTCAAATGCTAATGGATTTTTTTCTATTAGATTGAGCTACGTGGAACTGCTAACATTCATTATTTTTATAAGCTATAAAATGGCACTTTCATATGGTTAAACATAATAGCTTTCTTTTGTTATTAATATATAACTTAATTTCATTTTGGTCAGATAACATGAGATTATGGATTTTAAACCAAAGGTAACCACATTCACATAAAAGTCCTTGTTTCTACCATTTTGTATTTTATTTGGGGGGTTTATACTGTTATAAATATGTATATAACCAGTAATTTTCAAATAAATATCCTCCTTGAGTACTGGAATGTTTTCTGATATGTGTTGCAGGCTGATTCTCTTGGATGCAGACTCGGATGGAGTTAAGTGCTGGGATGTGTATCAGGGGTGCCCTTGGGGTCAACACTGTGGAATCATGAGGGATGAAACGGGATAGGGCAGAGGAACGCTGGCCAGATGGCCTTGGCTGACCACACGGGGGTCTGGAGTGATGAGGGCTCTCCAGGGTTGTCGACTCGTCCACTGGCCAGGCTGTCATACCTCCCCCTGGATGGATAATGCATATAGGCTGCTCCTGGAGGGGGCTGGTGGTTTAAACTTGCCCACTGGCAGCACTTCCAGCAGCTGGACAGCGAGTCCTTGAAGGGAGGTCAGGACAGCACGTCTCCATGTCCCCCCTCAGCATGTATCACGGCTCCAGAGGTAGGTGATGAGGGTGTACTGTGAGGGAAGCGCTTGATGACTTATGTGTAAGTCAAAATGGTGATTTAGTGATTCTCCTCAATACCCTCTGGCCTAAAAATAGAGAAGGACCGTCTAGGGGAGACACATCCTCATTCTCCAGAGTCAGCCCAGTTGTCACCTCCCTCTAGGAAGTCATCATCCTAGGTAACTCATATTTCCATAGGACCCTGAGTGCCTCTATTTGTTAAACTGAACCATGCTTGGTTAGTGTCCTGTTGTCTCCATCCTGAGATACTTCATTTGTAGACAAGGGGTCTGTTCTTTCCATTGTGCACTGAGTTCTGTAAATGATGTAGCCTGCCCTGTGAGTGTGCACATGTAGTCTGTTTTCTCATTAAATCAAGTGAGAAAAAGACTTGAAATTGTGCCCTATCCATTTTTCAATTATGTCTTCCAGCACAGTGTGCATCATGTAGGGGGTGTTCAGTAAATGTTTGCTGAATGGATAAATGTTGACTGAGAACAAGCCTTCCTTTTCAAATTTTTAATTTTGAAATTTTAATAGGTAGCCTTGGATAACAGACAGCCGTGGTTTTGGAATCAGTCACACTGACCTGCCTGTCAGGTCTTTCTCTGCTCTCACCAGCAGTGTGGGTGCCCAAAGAATGTACTGTCCAGAGTGGGACAGTTGAGAGTGATGGGAAACTGACAACCAGCAAGATTCCAGGGAAATAAACTGGCACGATCCTTGATAAAGTGGGCTCTGGACACCCTACAGCCATGTAGACTTAGTTTCATGCTTGGCAGAGTATCTTAACCTCTGCCTCTCTTCTTTGTCTGGAAAATGAATGTAATTCCTGCTCTTGAACCATTGTTTTGGTTGGGATGATAGATGGATCAGGAGCATCCAAAGACACAGGGTGGAATCACTGACCTTAATCACCAAGGTAAAAGAGCAAAATGGGTGTGGATGGAGGTTTGTGGACTGTAGAGGTGTATTTGAGGAGGTCCTCATCAGATGGCTTAAACCAGACTGTTCCTCCTCCACATGTAGTTAAAATGACACCAGCACTCGGGGGAGGAGCACAAGCTCTGGTGTCAGCCTTCCAGTGACAAATCCTGGTTCCTCTGGACCCTGACTGGGTTTAGATACGAGTTCAGCTGCCTGCTAATCATGGGCTTTTAAGGTTGGGAAGCCCACTGTGCTTCAGCGTCTTTGTCTGAAAGTTGAAGTGGGGATAGTATGACTCGCAGAGGGCTGTTGCAAAGATTACCTATGACTGTGACACCCCCAATGTGGTCTGTGCAGTAGTGCTAGTCCGTGAACTATTTGTAACCAGGTTAGAAGTGCGCACAGGAAATTTAAGAAAGCGAGAAGCTCAGCCATCAGCTATGGCTGCAGCGTCCACACTCAGGGTGGTGGGCTCCTGAACATCCCAGAGACCAGTGTGACTGTTGCACTTGCAGGGGGAGGGGGCACAGGGCTGAGCTGCACACTAGCAGTGCACAGTGGATCACTGATTAGGCAGCAATGGACTGAAAATGTGAAATTAAATAAAACTGATGCTTAATCCCAGACAGGTGAGAAACACTGCTTTTGAACAATGGAGGATGTGTGATTAGCTTTTAACCAGTACTACCCTCTCCAGCACTACCCTCTTTATTAATTGTTACCATCTTATGCTTAAATGATACCATATGGGCTTTCAAAAGGCCCTACTATAAATTATCAATATTTTTAATAGCATTCAAAAGTTGGAAATAATTAAATTTCTCTTTAAGTTTAGAGGTTTTTTTTTCTCCCAAGTGTAAAGTCAATATTGTACATGTATTTATACTGATGCTATTCTTGAATCAGCAACATGGTCCTAAAGTTGAAGAAGGTACCTGGAAACACAACAGACTACTTTAAAACTCTTCAGAGGTTTTTAAACACAAGATTTTATGTGTGCACTCTTAATTTTCCTTTAAAAACAGAAAGAATAGGGATTAACTGAGCTTTTGTTTTTTAAACCAAATCTTCTATGGAATTTTTTTCCCCAAAAACTAAAATAGCAATGTGTGCTGAAAAGTGGGATAAACATATATTTATTTGAATTTAGACCTAAAAGATAACATTACAAGAAGGAATAACATGACCAGCACTATGAGACCTCCATCTGTACTCCAGGCCCATCTGACTTGCTTTAGGAGTCAAACTGGGATTGTGTGTCTGTATATGTTAAGAAGAACTAAGAATGTTTTACACGAAGTTTACATTGGGTGGTTCTGACTAAATTCACTCTGACTTAGCAACCATGTTCACAAGTATCCATCCCAATAGGTGCCTTTGGGTATTCCAAACCTGTGTTTGATCTAAAATATAATCATATTTAATTCTGGAGAACAGTATGCAAAAACATTTTTAAAATTACATTTTGCAGACTAGACAAAGAATGAGTCTCTTGCTGCTGCTGCTGCTGCTCCTAAGTCGCTTCAGTCGTGTCCGACTCTGTGCGACCCCATAGATGGCAGCTCACCAGGCTCCCCCCGTCCCTGGGATTCTCCAGGCAAGGACACTGGAGTGGGTTGCCATTTCCTTCTCCAATGCATGAAAGTGAAAAGTGAAAGTGAAGTCGCTCAGTCGTTTCTGACTCTTAGTGACCCCATGGACTGCAGCCCACCAGGCTTCTCCGTCCATAGGATTTTCCAGGCAAGAGTACTGGAGTGGGGTGCCATTGCCTTCTCCTGCGTAGTTTATATAACATTAGAAATGTCATGAGGAATGATAAACAGAGGATTGTGGGCTTTAAAACCCTACATTTCACAGCAATAAAATAATTTTTTAATCCATGAGTTTATATTGATTCCAATAAGACAGAAAATAGGAGGAAGGGAAAGCTCTTTTTGCAGAATGCCAACTCACAAATCTAAACAAATTGACAGAAAAGTGCCATATGGCAGCTATCATTGTCATAAATAATTCAGACAGATTTCATCATTGGCTGAATATACAGTGAATGTTTGGGGGTTGGGGGAGACACGGCATTTTCATGGACTCAAAATATCTTCTCAGATTAATTCTTTAGGGAAGAATTATATTTTTAAAGTGGAAAAATCTGGCAAACACCAGACTAAGCAAGTAACCAGAGTAAACATTACTAATAATGAACCTAATGACGCCCTTAGCTTTTTTTTCTTGTTTCTTTAAAAATTAAAGTATAGTTGACTTACAATGTTGTGTTAATTTCTGCTGTACAGCAGTGATTCCGTTATACATATACATACATTCTTTTGCATATAAATTAAATCAGCAAGGTGACAATATACAGCCTCGTCATACTCCTTTCCCAATTGTGACCCAGGCAGTTGTTCCACGTCCGTTTCTAACTGTTGCTTCCTGACCTGCATATACAGGTTCCTCAGGAGACAGGTTAAGATGGTCTGGTACTCCCATCTCCTTAAGTTTTCCAGTTTGTTGTGATCCACACAAAGGCTTTAGTGTAGTCAATGAAGCAGAAGTAGATGTTTTTCTGAGCAGAGACCATAAGGCCCCCAAAGCCTGGAAATACACTTCCTGGACGTTTACAGGAAAACTCTGCCCACCCTGCCCCAGAGCTCTGCTGTTCTAAGCGAGGCCTGTGGACCAGCAGCATCAGTTTGCTCTGTGAGGCTGTTAGAACATGGAATCTTGTCTCTGTCTCAGACCCACTGCTCAGAATCTCTGGATCCCAGGTGAGTCCTGCTCACAGTACAGTTTGAGAAGCGCTGGTTCAGAGGCCCTGCTCAGGTCATCTTGTGGTTGCACCTCCCCCCTCCCTGCCCACCTCCCCTCCCCCTCCCCCCCCCACCTGAGGTGCAGGCTGCCAGAGAGGACTAGGGGTGTGGCCACCTGGAGCCCAGCCCCCTCCAGGCCATGCTCTGAGCACCTGGACCCTATTGTCCCTGCTCCCAGCGCCAGTGCAGGCCTCCCTCCTGGGGCCCATCTCCCAGCCTGAGAGGGGGTCAAGATTCAGCTGTTTATGGGCACAAAGAGCATGGCCTGAGCTTGGACTTGAAAGCGGGGTATATGTGCCTTTTCTTAAGCAGCAGACTCCTCAGGGCACAAAGAGGGTCAGAGCCAGAGGTGGGAAGAGCAGGGGGAGGGCTGGGGGCTGGGTCGGCCCCTCCCTCTGTTTGTCCTGCCTTCTGGCTCCAAACTCCATGGTCCAGGAATCCCAGCCTGCCAGGTGGTTACAAAAATGTATCTGACAGTGTGTTAGCTTGATTTATGACTTTTAAATATTTAAATATATAGAATGGGCTTCATTCTCTACTCGGGGCTCACAGATGTGAGTGGCAGTTCTGTTAAATACTTCTCAAAATGTGTTCAGAGACCCCTTGCATCCCAATCCACTAGGCTGTTTGATAAAAATGCAAATTTCCAGGCCCTGCTTGTGTGACCCTCTGGGTCAGAATCTTCTGGGTTGGAGCCTAGGAATGTGCATTCTAACCCCTCCCCTGGTGACTCTGATCTACAGCAGAGCTACAGGAGCCCTTGCAATAGGATAGGAGGCGTGGAGAGGAGCTGACCCGAGGGGCAGGAAGCATCAGGAGAAGAGAGGGAGGTCCCAGGTCAGAGGAAGGTGCCAACCATGAGCTCCCACCTTCCTGCTTCTCTCAAAATTCTCCTCACAACCTGGCCTGACCCCATCCCAGGGAGCTGACTGCAGAGCGAAGCTGCCAGAACAGGGCAAACGTGTCCTCCTGCCGACCGTGGGGCTCTCGGGGGGCTGCTCTGCAGAAGGAAGGACCCAAGTCAGGGGCAATAGAAGCAAAGGGGGCTGCGGGCGCCTGGAGAGACCACATGGACCCACCTGGAGAGTCAGGCTGAAGCTGCTGAGCAGGTCTTTGGGCATGGAGAGCTCCTGGTCCTGCCGGGACACGGGAGGAGCTGGGATAGAGGCTGCATCTGTCAGTTAGGAGTCAAATGACGTTGCTCAAGGTCCTTAAGCAAGGACCAAACAAACTCCTCTGTGAGTTTGTTTTCTTGTCTGTAAGGTGGAGATCCTAATACCTTCCGAGCTTGCGTTAAAATTAAACGTGATAGTTACGTAAAGACACACCCTGTCACACAGAGCAGAATAAGAGGCGGATGCTGTTTATTGGGACGCTCATTACCTTATATCTCTGAACTTCCGGATGCTCAATATCATAGGCACTTGTCACTGGCTGTGCTAAGTCATGCGCGACTCTTTGCGACCTTGTGACTCTAGCCCACGAGGCTCCTCTGTCCATGGGATTCTCCAGGCAAGAATACTGGAGCGGGTTGCCATTTCTTCCTCCAGGGAGCCTTCCTGACCCAGGGATCCGGCTCATGACTCCTGGGTCTCCTGCACTGGCAGGCGGATTCTTAACCACTGAGCCGGGGAAGCACTTGTCACTGGAGGATAAGACCAATTTCCTGAAACCCCCAGGGGGCGCTAGTGGTAAAGCATCCTACTGCCAATGCAGGAGACCTAAGAGATGAAGTTAGGGGAAGAGTCCCTGGAGGAGGAAACGGCAGCCCACTCCAGTATTCCTGCCTGGGAAATCCCATCCTCTGTCCACGGGGTCCCAAAGAGTCGTCACGACTGAGCACACACACAGCCCAGACCCCAGGCACAAGGAGGCTCCAGTCACAGGCATGTGCCAGACCTGCGCTTGGCCACCTGATCTTCCCTGCGCAGGAGCAACTCCTGAAGTTACTGCCGAGCTGCTCAGCGTGTACAGTTGCCAGGGTTTCCCTCCCAGTAAGCTCATAGGGTTGTGCTGAACTAAGCACATACTGAGGATATAAAGAACTGTGCCTGTATCAGGAAACAGAGTAAACAGATAGAGTGATTTTGGAGGAGCAGCAGTGTGCGTTTTTGTGTACAGGGTGTAGATGAGGTGGGTGAGGTCCTCAGAGGGTTTTGCTGAACTAAGGTGGGGCTTGTGTGAAACCTCCAGGGACAACTGTGCCATACTAAAATCTCACCACCAGAGGGCAGCAGAATCCAGGTGTCCAGATGAGCAGTGTGGAAAGGCTGTGGAATAAGGGTCCAAAAAGGGGCGAGAGGGTCACAGATCCCAACCTCAGCTACACACTAGATACAGAAACGCACACTCCTGCTTCTGCAGAATCACTCTATCTGTTTACCCTGTTTCCTTGTCCAGGTATACTTCTTTATATCGTCAGTATGGCAAAAGCCAGTGGTTTGTAAATTTGGCTACAGGGGAGTTCTGTAAAAGCCCATTGCTGAAGCCTCATCTCAGTTAAATCAGAATCTCTGGGGGGGGGAGGCAGGAGTCAACACTTTTTAAAACGCCACAGGTGATTCCACCCTGCAGCCAAGTGAGAACCACTGTTGGAGGCAAAAGATCTCATTTCTTCCCAAATGGCAGCTGCTTTCATTGCTAGAGTGTGGGCAAGTGTACATCGCTCAGTTGTGTCTGACTCTTTTGTGACTCCACAAATTATACAGCCCACCAGAATTTCATAGAATTCTCCAGGGAAGAATACTGGAGTGGGAGGCCTTTCCCTTCTCCAGGGAAACTTCCAGCCCAGCGATGGAACTTGGGTCATTGCAGGCAGATTCTTTACCATCTGAGCAGCCAGGAAAACCAAAGACGGTTTGATTTCTCCCTAATTTGTTACTGACCCTCCCAAGTCAGACCCCAAAGGCAAGGGGTTCCTTCTGCCAGGTGTGTGTGCTCAGTCACTGAGTCATGTCTGACTCTGCAACCCCATGGGCTGCAGCCCACCAGACTCTCTGTTAATGGGATTTCCCCAGAGAATAGTGGAGGGGGTTACCAATTTCACCTCCAGGAGATCTGCCTGCCCCAGGGATCAATGCGAGCCTCCTGCGCTGGCTGGCAGGTTCTCTACCGCTGAGCCACCTGGGAAGCCCCTCTGTCAGGTACGGCTTGTGTCCCTAGAATATGCTGCAGAGGACAGGCTTTCTCCTAAAAGCACCGCTGGGACTGCTGTGTGATTCCTCAGCTGAGGGACGGGTGGGTTCGCACAGGACCGGCTCAGCTGTACTCCCTGTAGCCCCTGATTGCAGTGCTGGGATCAGCAGCTCTGCTGGAGAAGGCAATGGCGCCCCCGCTCCAGTCCTCTTGCCTGGAAAATCCCATGGGCGGAGGAGCCTGGTGGCTGCAGTCCATGGGGTTGCTAGGAGTTGGACACGACTGAGCGACTTCACCTTTCACTTTTCCCTTTCATGCATTGGAGAAGGAAATGGCAACCCACTCCAGTGTTCTTGCCTGGAGAATCCCAGGGACGGGGGAGCCTGGTGGGCTGCCGCCTATGAGGTCACACAGAGTCGGGCACGACTGAAGGACTTAGCAGCAGCAGCAGCATATCTACACACGGCCCCTGGGCCACCATCTTGAATCACCGAGCTGGGCGCAGAGGCTCTGCACACGGCCCTCAGAGCTGAGGTGTTTGGAAGCCATTTTGAATCAGGGAGTCTCGTCTGAAGGGCTGGGTGCAAGACTTCTGCATGAGGCACCCTGTGAGCAAGTGAAACTCGGCTTAGCACAAAGGGAGAGAAAAAAGGTAACACGTTATTTCATTACCCAGATTCTAATTTTACTCCCAGGGAATTGTTTATGGGCTTTGCTGGTGACGGTTTCATTTCAGCTCAGCCTCCTGGAAAATTAAGGGCCCCACCTTACCTTTAATGACTGTTTCCTTTGTTACCTGTGGAGATAATCTTGATGAAGAGAAAGAGACTGATTTCTCCTCTATGCCTAAAGATCCAAAAGGGAAGGTATTGATATAATCAGTTGTTGTTTTTACCCATAAGGTAACTCGCTCTTGGCTGTGGCTTGATGTTGCTCCTAAAATAAGTGGGAGTCTGTGGTGCCCTTCATTTGAGAAAGACAACCTGGTATTGCTTAAGTGGGCAAGGAAAGGACATAGGCATCGGGGTACACAGAGAACCAGGTCTGGACTCCCAGATGACAGACTAAGATGGCCTCATCACTATGGAAATAGTGATTCTATGCTTGTGAGACAGAAAGGAAGAGAGGCACAGATGTTGAGAAAAATAGGACCCCACAAAAACTGGTTTGAACTAGCTAAAATCAAGATGGCGTTGAGTATGGTCTGGCCTCTGACCTCTAACTCATTACACCCTCTTTATAAAGTTAAAATTCAATCACCTCTTACTGTGACAGGTGCTGTGATAGTTCCAAGGCTGACCATAGAAAGACAAAAGTGATACTGAAGTGGGGGTCAGGCTTCTCACTATTTAAAAGCTAATAAAGAGGCCAGGTTGGTAGAAAGGAACAAGGAACATTTACTTTATTTTGGATGCCAGTATGTGGTGGTGGGGGGCACCTATCCAAAGGCTGACTGCCCGTTTCCTTGAGAACAAATAGACAAGAGCTTTTATAGACAGAGGGAGAAGGTTATGTGCAGAAACAGCAAAGTCAGCGCTGACAGTCATCTTGAAATTAGTAATTGGTGGTCTGACTAACGTCATCTTGATTGTTTTAAGTATAGTTACTCTTCAGTTCCAGGGTTGGTTTGTTTCCATTTCTCGAGGTCAGTTCTCAGGACTGTGGCAGCTTATGTCATGGCTACAGTCCAGTCATCATGTAGTTCTTTCACCTGGAGGGGCTTTCAGTACCTATAAGACAGCTCACAAGATCTGGCTCAGAATATTATCTGTAGCCCTTGAGAAGGAATTAAGACGTCCTTCACTATGTTTAATGACTACATTATTATCATTTCGTCTCTTTTAACTGTTTTCCTGTGCTTCTGTGTCTTCTCACTTTTGAGATTAAACTTATTCTTTGGCTAAAGATTTTCCACAAACAAAAGGCAGGCAGAGGATATGGCGGGGGGCCAGGACCATATGGTCCTGCTCCATTTCAAAAGTGTGCAGTGCTTCAGTTCTTGAAAGCCCCTGTCCCTTCCCTGGAACAGTAAGAACATTTGTCCCACTAATTATTGTATGAAATTACCCAGTCCATGAAAACTAAAAACCTGGGTCCTCTCACCTTCTGAGAGTGTCAACATTCTGGCTATGGAGTGTGTGTCTCCCTGAATAAGTCCATTTTCACTCTACTTCAAATCTCTACCACAGGAAGCCAAAGACCCTAATTTGGACCGTGGTCCCTGGTACTCCTGCGTCTCCTAGGATGAGACATTTCCTTCTCCTGCACCACTTGTAACATGGAGGATGAATAGGGACTATAGATCTAACCTGATTATAAAGCAGATCTAGTTGTTTTATGAATGTTGAACTTTAAGTCAACTTTTTCACTCTCCTCTTTCACTTTCATCAAGAGGCTTTTTAGTTCCTCTTCACTCTCTGCCATAAGGGTGGTGTCATCTGCATCTGAGGTTATTGATATTTCTCCCGGCAATCTTGATTCCAGCTTATGCTTCCTCCAGCCCAGCATTTCTCATGATGTACTCTGCATATAAGTTAAATAAGCAGGGTGACAATATACAGCCTTGATGTACTCCTTTTCCCACTTGGAACCAGTCTGTTGTTCTATGTCCACTTCTAACTGTTGCTTCCTGGGCTGCATACAGGTTTCTCAGGTCAAGTGGTCTGGTATTCCCATCACTTTCAGAATTTTCCACAGTTTATTGTGATCCACACAGTCAAAGGCTTTGGCATAGTCAATAAAGCAGAAATAGATGTTTTTCTGGAACTCTCTTGATTTTTCCATGATCCAGCGGATGTTGGCAATTTGATCACTGCTTCCTCTGCTTTTCATAAAACCAGCTTGAACATCTGGAAGTTCACAGTTCACGTATTGCTGAAGCCTGGCTTGAAGAATTTTGAGCATTACTACACTAGTGTGAGATGAGTGCAATTGTGTGGTAGTTTGAGCATTCTTTGGCATTGCCTTTCTCTCGGATTGGAATGAAAACTACCCTTTTCCACTCCTGTGGCCACGGCTGAGTTTTCCAAATTTGCTGGCATATTGAGTGTAGCGCTTTCACAGCATCATCTTTTAGGATTTTTAAGAGTTCAACTGGAATTCAATCACCTCCACTAGCTTTGTTCGTAGTGATACTTCCTAAGGCCCACTTGACATCACATTCCAGGTGTCTAGCTCTAGGTGAATGATCACACCATTGTGATTATCTGGGTGGTGAAGATCTTTTTTGTACAGTTCTTCTGTGTATTCTTGCCACCTCTTCTTAATATCTTCTGCTTCTGTTAGGTCTCTACCATTTCTGTCCTTTATTGAGCCCATCTTTGCATGAAATGTAACCTTGGTATCTCTAATTTTCTCAACTAAGATCCTGGCATCTGGTCTCATCACTTCATGGCAAATAGATGGGGAAACAGTGGAAACAGTGGCTGACTTTATTTTTCTGGTCTCCAAATTCACTGCAGATGGTGATTGCAGTCATGAAATTAAAAGACGCTTACTCTTTGGAAGGAAAGTTATGACCAACCTAGACAGCATATTAAAAAGCAGAGACATTACTTCATCAACAAAGGTCCATCTGCTAAGTCACTTCAGTCGTGTCCGACTCTGTGTGACCCCATAGACGGCAGCCCACCAGGCTCCCCCATCCCTGAGATTCTCCAGGCAAGAACACTGGAGTGGGTTGCCATTTTCTTCTCCAGTGCATGAAAGTGAAAAGTGAAAGGAAGTCAGTCTCTCAGTCATATCAGACTCTTAGCGACCCCATGGACTGCAGCCTACCAGGCTCCTCCGTGCATGGGATTTTCCAGGCAAGAGTACTGGAGTGGTGCCATTACCTTCTCCGAAGGTCTGTCTAGTCAAGGTTATTGTTTTTCCAGTGGTCATATATGGATGTGAGAGTTGGACTCTGAAGAAGGCTGAGTTCAGAAGAATTGATGCATTTGAACTGTGGTGTTGGAGAAGACTCTTGAGAGTCCCTTAGACTGCAAGGAGATCCAACCAGTCCATTCTAAGCGAGATCAGTTCTGGGTGTTCATTGGAGGGACTGATGTTGAAGGTGAAACTCCAATACTTTGGCCACCTGATGAGAAGAGCTGACTCACTGGAAAAGCCCCTGATGCTGGGAAAGTTTGAGGGCAGGAGGAGAAGGGGACGACAGAGGATGAGATGGTTGGATGACATCACCAACTCAATGGACGTCGGTTTGGGTGCACTCTTGAGAGTTGGTGATGGACAGGGAGGCCAGGCGTGCTGTGATTCATGAGGTCGCAAAGAGTCGGACACGACTGAGCGACTGAACTGAACTGATCTAGTTGAAGCAAGAGTTCTTATTTATCTTCCTAGTGCTGTTTCTTAAACTTTAACAAAGTCTGGTTTCCACTTTTCCGGGCATATGTTCTTTAGAATGTATTCTGTTTTTAAAATCAACTCTGCTGTGGGATTTTTAAGGAAGGATGTAACTGGGTTCTCATCTGTTCCCCAGCTGGATAGCACATGCTTCATCTCCCTCTGTGGCATTCTCTCATCCTGGCTCACAGACTCTGTAAGCATACTGTTTCCCCCTTCTGAATTTCCCAGACCCCAATTGGGAAATCGGGTTTTTCTATTTTACTTGTAACACAAGATGATAGTATGGGAGTCTCCTCAGCAAAGCAGCCAACTCACCTGGCTTCTGGCAGGAGGTAAGGCACCAGCTGTACTTGGAGGTGAGTTCTATCACATCCTGTATCCCTCCTAATTTGTTCTTTCCTGGGAAGTTGAGGATGGTGACCATTGGGGACAGGGGTCACCAGTTCTCTGCCTTTTGTCCCCAGGCCTTTGCTCTCTTCTAACTTTGGTTTCAATCTCTCTTCTCTGGAGGAAAATTCAGTTGGTTATGTTTTCTTGCACACTCTGTTCTTTATGCCAGCACCAGTGGTCTTCAAGAATTCCATTTTCATTCCTTTAGCACAAACATTCATACCATAGCAAGGACAGTTAATTTAATATTCTGATAAAATATCTGGCTATAATAACCTCCACTTATTGAACATCCCTTCTGCATCAGAAATTATAAGCACTTTCACATAAATGACTTCATGAAATAGATATTACTTTTTTTTTTTTTAATTTTGGCTATCTTGTGGAACTCATGACCTATGTTGTGTCTTGCGAGATCTTTCATTGTGGTGCATGGACTCTCTTATATGGAGCAGGCAGGTTCAATAGTTGTGGTGCTCAGGCTTAGTTGCTCTGCTGGCATGTGGGCTCTGAGTTCCCTGACCAAAGATTGAAACTGACTTCCCTGCATTGCAAAGCAGATTCTTAACCATTGGATTGCCAGGGAAGTCCCAGATATTACTTTTAAATACCCATTTTAAGATGAGAAACTGAGTTCAGAGAACATAGGTGACTCAACGAGAGGTGAAAGAGTTGCCCCTGTTAGGAGGTGGCCTTCCTTATTTAGCTGATACAGCTTCTGGGAACCTAAGAGTTTCCAGTTTTTGGAGAGATCAGGTAGAAAGAAAAGACAAATGTCTCAATTCTACTTACAACGGTGTAATTTTCCAAATTGTTGTAAGTCATAATTAGCTTGAGAGCAGAGTTTCTTACGTTCAGTTTGGTTCAGTCGCTCAGTCGTGTCTGACTCTTTGCGACCCCATGAATCACAGCACGCCAGGCCTCCCTGTCCATCACCGACTCCCAGAGTTTACTCAAACTCACGATCGTTGAATCGGTAATGCCATCCAGCCATCTCATTCTCTGTCTTATATTAGGAAAACACTGACTTAAACAAGTAATATTTTAGACAAAAACAATAAAATTTATAAGCATATTCTCCAGTTCACTCGGCAAATAGTTTTTTTGTTAATGGTTTTATAAAAGCATCAGGTTTTCTATTAGAACTATAATTTCTTACAAAGTTTAGCTTTTGATTGAAACTTATCAGAAATCTGTACTTGTCAAAAGTCCTTCCCATGAGTCTTCTTAAAAAATGAAACACTTTTACAAACACATCTGAGTACAGCAACAACTGTGTATATGATGAAAGTCTTCTTGCATACACGTGCACGCCACACAGGTTAACAAACTGTTTTTCTCTTGTACATCTGTCTTACATCAATTGAATTTCCCAGGCCCCAGCCAGAGAGCCTACAAGGGTAAAACAAAAATGAATTTTCTCCTCCCTTATGTGGTAAAATATACATAACACAAGTGAACTGTTATAACCATTTTTAAATGTACTGTTGTGGGCATTGATTAGATTCACACTGCTGTGCAACTGTCACCGCAGCCCATCTCCAGAGCTTTTGTCTTCCACCTGAAACTCTGTGTTCATTAAACACTCCCCACGCTGCCCTGCCCCCCAGCAAACACCATTCTACTTTGTGTTTCTATGAATTTGACTAGTCTAGCCACCTCATAGGAGAAGGCAATGGCACACCCCACTCCAATACTCTTGCCTGGAAAATGCCATGGATGGAGGAGCCTGGTAGGCTGCAGTCCATGGGGTCGCTAAGAGTCGGATATGACTGAGCGACTTCACTTTCACTTTTCACTTTCATGCACTGGAGAAGGAAATGGCAACCCACTCCAGTGTTCTTGCCTGGAGAATCCCAGGGACAGGGGAGCCTGGTGGGATGCCGTCTGTGGGGTCGCACAAAGCCAGACATGACTGAGGCGACTTAGCAGCAGCCACAGCCACCTCATATAACTGGAATCACAGTATTTGTCTTTTTGTGACTCAGTACTTCTGGACACCATGTGTGTGCTAACCAATCCTAACCAATTCTCCACCTCTCCAGACATAACTGTGTCCTGCAATTTAAATCAATTCTGACACTATCTGCCTGGAGTTAGTGTCAGACTTCTTCACAGGTTAAGGACTCAGTCCCACAAGACTGCTCCTTGTCAACTTCAGAGTCAGTCATGAGTCCAGGTGGTTACCTGTTCTTCTTATGGACTGATCATAAATCAGGGTTCCCATAACCCCCTCCTTGGGTTTGGTAATTTTCTAGAGTGGCTTGCAACTCAGGAAAACAGTTTACTCAACTAGATCACTAGTTTATTATAAGGGGATTCTACTCAGGAACAGCCAGATGGAAGGGATGGAGAGAGTGAGGTAGGGGCAGGGGAGGGGCTTCCAGGCCTCTCCAGGAGAGTCACCCTCCCAGCACCTGCACATGTTCATCAGCTGGGAAGCTCCGTGATCCCCATCCTACTAGCTTTTTATTGAGGCTTCATAGAAGCATAGAATCAACTTAGGCAAGAGTGTTTAAAGCATTGGCCATTGGTAGTTGAACTGTTTTCAGTCCCTCCCCTCCCTGAACATGGGAGGGGGCGTGGAGCTGAATGTGCCAACCCTTTAATCAGGTGTTTGGTTTTTCTGGCAAACAGATGCATTCACTAAAACTCAGGTGTAGTTGAAAGAGGCTTGTTACAATTATCAAAAGATACTTTTTCACTCTTAGAGCACCTAAGGGTTTCAGGAGTTCTGTGCCAGCAACAGCATGAAGACTAAGTATTTTAATAAGTCACAACATCACAGTCTTCAAGGTTCATCCACGGCTGCAGTCACATGTCAGAATTTCCTTCCTTTTTAAGGCTGAATGATATTCCATTGTATGTTTATAACACACTTTGTGTATTCATTCCAGAAATAATACTTTTAAATGCATTTATTTTCTTTACATATATGCATATGGGCTTCATGTATGGGGAAAATGTCTGAAGTTATTCATTTCCCTCTTGTACTCATACCTGCTTATTAGCTCATTTAAAATTTATTTATTTGAGGGATAAACAAAGTAAACCTTGACTTCTTGCTTATGTCCTTTTCTCTGTTCAACAGTTCACTGCTGAGTAACTGTCTTTCATGCCAGGAGAAGGATGTGCTCTGGTCTTTTCTTTTCCCTTCTCTTATGAAAACAGGATTCCTCAGGGCCAGCCTCCCAGTAGAACAGACACTGGGGAGCCTGGGGCTGTCATCTCAGTAGCCTGCAGCTTTGTGCCTGTCTTTTGTGCTCACCTCCACCGACTAGTACAGGCCACTAGCTCAGGGTATCTTCCTGGGGTCTCTCCCAGGAAGGCCTCCCAGGGTCCTGCTCCATTCCAGTTGGAGACCTTCCCACAGCGTCCTTGTTTGGTCCTGATGAGGGCAGCGTGCCCAGAGGGCAGGCTGCTATCTCCCTTCTGCCAGCTTTCTCCGGGTCTTCACCACAGCTGAGGGGCGTTTCTGCTGCAGCCTGCCCTTCCCTCTTCTGGGTGGGGTCCTGGGCTCAGAGCACGCCCTTTGTTAGAGTTTGCATCCCAGTGCAGGAAGGAGGGCGCCTGGTGTCCCGTGCCTGGTGCTGTGAGGTTCCCCCACCGCCTCCATCAGCCATCAGCGGCGCCTGCGGCCTCGCTTCACACTTGCGTGGGGTCCCCGGTTGCCCCCACCCCATGCCCCCGGCCCGCATCGGTTCAGGCCGGCAAGATGCGGTCGGTGTCCCCGGAGGAGGAGAAGCCCAACCCGCAGCAGGATGCGAACTTCTGCTCCCGGGTGTTCTCCTGGTGAGCCCCGCCTGGGCTGTGACACCTCGACGCCTCAGGGCCAGTGCCTGACGCTGCGCCTGCCTTGCAGGGGCTGAGGGTCGAGTGTCAGGGCGAGGGAGCGCTTTCCGATGGCTTCTTGTAGCGGATGAGGTCTCTCCACGCTGGCCACGGTGGTTATTGTCTGTGCCCTCTGAGATGAGGCGGCGGGAAGGGGTAGCAGGACCCAGGAGAGAGACCTGGTGGCAGGGCTCAGGGTCTCCCTGCCTTGCAGCTCCTCTCATCATCACCCTCCTGTGGCCCGGGAGCAGGAGGGGTAGCGGAAGCAGGAGGCAGGGGAGGCTGAGAACCCAGGCCAGCGGGAGAAGGACTGGACCGCACACTCCATCCTTAGCTGGCTTCCCCAGTATTGCTGGAATTAGCAGTTCTGAGCTAATTTGCACCGTTTCCTCTCTATGCAAGTAGCTTTTGAACTGCTTCCTTTATCTAGTGCTCTGAGCCTGTTGCCGTTTTCCAATAACGTCCCCAGCTTTCCCGTATTCCTTAGGTGACAGCTTAGTTCCAACTGCACCAGGCTCCCTTGTCACTGTGTCTATGACGATGTCTCCCTCCCTCCCTCTCTGTGAGCATCTCTCACTATATAACCTGGCACCTAATTGTGACAAATTCCATGTGTGTAAAAGACACACTTTTCAAAAATGAACAGGAACATGATTTTTGAACACATTTTGCTTTACCTGGGATACATTGAGATGACTGGAAGATGTATTTGACCAGCCCCTTTCCTTACTGTGAATGTCTCTGCTTCCACCTTTGAGAGTCACCCTGGGGATGGGGTCCCTAAGCCTGTGGGGTCTTATCTGCAACTCCAAGCTTTGCAGAAGCAGTGCAGGTGGTAATAGCAGTGTAGGACCACCTTTGATGCAGGTGGTCCTGCCCAGGAGTCATTTGTTCCTGAAACCACAGAAGGATCCCTGAGCTGGGAGGAAACATGGATGAAATGTGGCTCAGAAAGATTAAGCTCTTAACTAAAGTTTTCCATTTGGTAGTTGGGACCACTAGTGAGGTGGGCCACAACCTTTGGGTTTATTCACACTTGGGTGATTATTATCTTTCATTTCTGGATCCCAAAGCATTCATCTTTTCACAAATGCTGATATTTCCTTTTTTTTTTGTTGTTTTTTTTTAATATGGGAGGGCCTTTGGGGCCCCCAGGAAACAGAAGCTTCTCTGCTTGTTCTGGTGGTGTTGTATTCAGTGTGTGTGGCTACATCTCTTGGCCACTTGGTGGCCTGAAGGAAAGAGGGTCAAGAAGGAAAAATATGGATGCAGGCTTCCCTGTTCGCCCAGTGGTGAGAATCCACCTGCCACAGCAGGATACCAGGAGACATGGGTTTGATCCCTGGTGGGGAAGATCCCTTGGAGGAGGAAATAGCACCCACACCAGTACTCTTTCCTGGGAAATCCCATGGACAAGGGAGCCTGGCAGGTTATGGTCCATGGGGTTGCAAAAGAGTCGGATATGACTTAGTGACTAAACAACAAGCACCATAAATATTAACAAAGTAGGGACACCTTTCCTTAACTTTAGACAGGGCGAGGAACTCTCAGGACAAGGCATGTTCTGTTGTGGATTTTCAAAATGTATGTGCGTGGAAATGGGAATGTGAGGACTTATTGATTTGGGTAGGTACCAGTTTCCACTTTTTCTGCAGAAGTGGAAGGTACTATTATCTGTTATTTAACATGTGAAGTCACTAAAGCAGAGTGGTTAAGTAATTAAAAAAAAACTTTTTATTTTATATTGGAATATAGCTGATTTTCAATGTTGTAATAGTTTCAGGTGGACAGAAAAGGGATTCAGTCATATATAAACATGTATCCATTCTGCTCCGCATTCTGAGAGGTTGAGTAGGTTGCCTATCAACACAGCTAGTAGTGAGAGTTTGATCCCATATCAGGTAGTCTGGCCTCCGAGCCTGTGTGGTGGATGTAACTGCTGTTTGGAGCTGCTTCTATTTGAATTCTTGTTCTTAAATGCAGGGAGAAGGTGATTCCAAACACACCTTTGGTCTTATAGATGGAGTTTCTCAAGGAAAGTTCTTAATAATTCTGCTGTTGGAGATGATGCACGTGAAGTGTCTCTATAACCAAGCTTTAGGGTGGCTGTTCTGAGTATGGCTCTCAGACCTGTTGCATCTGCCTCACCTGGGAGCTTGTCAGAAATGCACATCCCTCCAATGCTCCTTCTAGACCAGTTCTATAAAGTTAGACACTCTGGGGATGGGGTTAAACAAGCTCCAGGGGGCTCTGATGGAAGGTGGAGCTGGCTTCTGCTTTAAGCCCCTCCTCCCATTGACATTGTTCCTTCAGTGTTAACTTTTAAAAGGGGTCCACACTTTGTGAAGTTAGATGTTGACCATGATTGCCATCCTGTGTGTAAAATCTGAGGTGGCTTAGTGATTTCCTTGTGTCCCCCACTCGCTGTCCTGGAAAAGTTGAAATGAGTCGAGGCAGGAAGTGCTGTCGAGAGACAAAGTCCACCTTGTAGAGAAAAACTTGGGTTTTCATTTTCTCTTTGGGTGTTTGCTTTTCTTCTATTTCATCTGCTTTCTAAATTTGTAAATGATGCAAGTAACTAGCTTATTGTCTTTATACAAATGACCTCACTGGGGTTTTAGTGTTTTCACAGCACAGTTACAGCTTAGAGTATAAGAGAAGTAGTACATTATGACTATTGGTAATTGTGAATTTTAGAAAAGGATAGGTATATATTTTCTTTTTAATATAAATTTATTTTAATTGGAGGCTAATTACAATATTGTATTGGTTTTGCCATACATTGACATGAATCTGCCACGGGTGTACATGTGTTCCCCATCCTGAACCCCCTCTTACTTCCCTCCCCCTCCCATTCCTCTGGGTCTTCCCAGTGTACCAGATCAGAGCATCCTGTATCATGCTTTGAACCTGGACTGGTGATTCATTTCACATATGATAATATACATGTTTCAGTGCCATTCTCCCAAATCATCCCAACCTTTCCCTCTCCCACAGAGTTCAAAAGACTGTTCTGTGTTTCTTTTGCTATCTCGCATACAGGGTTACCGTTACCATCTTTCTAAATTCCATATATATGCGTTAGTATACTGTATTTGTGTTTTTCTTTCTGACTTACTTCACTCTGTATAATAGTCTCCAGTTTCATCCACCTCATTAGAACTGATTCAAATGTATTCTTTTTAATGACTGAGTAATACTCCATTGTGTATATGTACCACAGCTTTCTTATCCATTCATCTGCTGATGGACATCTAGGTTGCTTCTATGTCCTGGCTATTATAAACAGTGCTGCAATGGACATTGGGGTACATGTGTCTCTTTCAACTCTGGTTTCCTTGGTGTGTATGCCCAGCAGTGGGATTGCTGGGTCGTATGGCAGTTCTTTTTCCAGTTGTTTTTTTAAGGAATCTCCACACTGTTCTCCATAGTGGCTGTACTAGCTTGCATTACCACCAACAGTGTAAGAGGGTTCCCTTTGCACCACATCCTCTCCAGCATTTATTGCTTGTAGACTTTTGGATCACAGCCATTCTGACTGGCATGAAATGGTACCTCACTGTGGTTTTGATTTGCATTTCTCTGATAATGAGTGATGTTGAGCATCTTTTCATGTGTTTGTTAGCCATCTATATATGTTCTTTGGAGAAATGTCTGTTTAGTTCTTTGGCCCATTTTTTTAATTGGGTCATTTATTTTTCTAGAATTGAGCTGCAGGAGTTTCTTGTATATTTTTGAGATGAATTTTTTGTCAGTTACTTCATTTGCTATTTTTTTCTTCCATTATGAAGGCTATCTTTTATTCCTGGTTATAGCTTCCTTTGTTGTGCAGAAGCTTTAAATTCTAATTAGGTCCCATTTGTTTATTTTTGCTTTTATTTCCAATATTCTAGAAGGTGGGTCATAGAGGATCCTGCTGTGATTTATGTCGGAGAGTGTTTTGCCTCTGTTCTCCTCTAGGAGTTTTATAGTTTCTGGTCTTATGTTTATATCTTTAATCCATTTTGAGTTTATTTTTGTGTGTGGTGTTAGAAAGTGTTCTAGTTTCATTCTTTTACAAGTGGTTGACCAGTTTTCACAGCTGCTGCTGCTGCTAAGTTGCTTCAGTTGTGTCCGACTCTGTGCGACCCCATAGACAGCAGCTCACCAGGCTCCTCCATCCCTGGGATTCTCTAGGCAAGGATACTGGAGTGGGTTCCCATTTCCTTCTCCAGTGCAGGGAACTGAAAAGTCAAAGTGAATTCACTCAGTCGTGTCTGACTCTTAGCGACCCCGTGGACCGCAGCCTACCAGGCTCCTCCATCCATGGGATTTTCCAAGCAAGAGTACTGGAGTGGGGTGCCATTGCCTTCACCACTTGGTAAAGAGATTGTCTTTAATCCATTGTGTATTCTTGCCTCCATTGTTAAAAATAAGGAGTCCATAGGTGTGTGGATTTATCTCTGGGCTTTCTGTTTTGTTCCATTGATCTATATTTCTGTCTTTGTGCCAGTACTTTACTGTCTTGATGACTGTGGCTTTGTAGTAGAGTCTGAAGTCAAGCAGGTTGATTCTTCCAGTTCCTTTCTTCTTTCTCAAGATAGCTTTGGCTATTGGAGGTTTTTTTATATTTCCATACAAATTGTGAAATTATTTGTTCTAGTTCTGTGATAAATACCGTTGGTAGCTTGATAGGGATTGCACTGAATCTATAGATTGCTTTGGGTAGTATATTCATTTTCACTATATTGATTCTTCCAATCCATGAACATGGTATATTTCTCCATTGATTAGTATCCTCTGATTTCTTTCACCAATGTTTTATAGTTTTCTATATTCAAGTCTTTTGTTTCTTTAGGTAGATCTATTCCTAAGTATTTTATTCTTTTCATTGCAATGGTGAATGGAATTGGTTCTTTAATTTCTCTGTTTTCTCATTGTTAGTGTATAGGAATGCAAGGGATTTCTGTGTGTTGGTTTTATATCTTGCAACTGTACATATTCATTGATTAGCTCTAATAATTTTCTGATGGAGTCCTTAGGGTTTTCTATATAGAGGATCATGTCATCTGCAAACAGTGAGAGTTTTACTTCTTCTTTTCCAATTTAGATTCCTTTTATTTATTTTATTTATTTATTGCTGTGGCCAAAACTTCCAAAACTGTGTTGAATAGTAGTGGTGAGAGTGGGCACCCTTGTCTTGTTCCTGACTTTAGGGAAATGCTTTCAGTTTTTCACCATTGAGGATAATGTTTGCTGTGGGTTTATCATATCTAGCTTTTATTATGTTGAGGTATGTTCCTCTATTCCTGCTTTCTGGAGGGTTTTTATCATAAATGGATGTTGAATTTTGTCAAAGGCTTTTTCTGCATCTATTTAGATAATCATATGGTTTTTATTTTTCAATTTGCTAATGTGGCATATTACATTGATTACATACATTGATTGAAGAATCCTTGCATCCCTGGGATAAAGCCCACTTGGTCATTATGTATGATATTTTTAATGTGTTGTTGGACTCTGATTGCTAGAATTTTGTTAAGGATTTTTGCATCTATGTTCATCAGTGATATTGCCCTGCAGTTTTCTTTTTGTGGCATCTTTGTCAGGTTTTGGTATTAGGGTGATGGTGGCCTCATAGAATGAGTTTGGAAGTTTACCTTCCTCTGTAATTTTCTGGCAGGGTTTGAGTAGGATAGGTGTTAGCTCTTTTCTAAATTTTTGGTAGAATTCAGCTATGAAGCCATCTGGTCCTGGGTTTTGTTCACTGGTAGATTTCTGATTACAGTTTCAATTTCTATGCTTGTGATGGTTCTGTTAAGATTTTCTATTTCTTCCTGGTTCAGTTTTGGAAGGTTGTACTTTTCTAAGAATTTGTCCATTTATTCCAAGTTTTCCATTTTGTTGGCATATAGTTGCTGATAGTAGTCTCTTATGATCCTTTGTATTTCTGTGTTGTCTGTTGTGATCTCTCCATTTTCTTTTTTTTAAATTTTTTAATACTTTATTCTACATTACAATACTGTAATGGTTTTGCCATACATTGACATGAATCAGCCACAGGTGTACACCATCTCCCAATGCCGAAGCCCCCTCCCATGCCATATCATCTCTCTGGATCATCCCGTGCACCAGCCCCAAGCATCCTGTATCCTGTATCGAACATAAACTGGCACTTCGTTTCTTACATGATAGTATACATGTTTCAATGCCATTCTCCCAAATCATCCCACCCTCTCCCTCTCCCTCAGAGGCCAAAGGTCCGTTCTATACCTCTGTGTCTCTTTTGTTGTCTCACATACAAGGTCATCATTACTATCTTTCTAAATTCCATATATATGTGTCAGTATATTGATCTCTCCATTTTCATTTCTAATTTTATTGATTTGATTTTTCTCCCTTTGTTTCTTGATGAGTCTGCCTAATGGTTTGTTAATTTTATTTATCTTCTCAAAGAACCAGCTTTTGGCTTTGTTGATTTTTGCAATGGTCTCTTTTTTTTCTGTTGCATTTATTTCTGCCCTAATTTTTAAGATTTCTTTCCTTCCACTAACCCTGGTGTTCTTCATTTCTTCCTTTCCTAGTTGCTTTAGGTGTAGAGTTAGGTTATTTATTTGACTTTTTTTCTTGTTTCTTGAGGTATGCTTGTATTGCTATGAACCTTCTCCTTAGCACTGCTTTTACAGTTTCCCACAGGTTTTGGGATGTTGTGTTTTCATTTTCATTCATTTCTATGCATATTTTAATTTCTTCTGTGATTTGTTGGTTATTCAGCAGCATGTTGTTGAGCCTCCATATGTTGGAATTTTTAATAGTTTTTCTCCTGTAATTGAGATCTAATCTTACTGCACTGTGGTCAGAAAAGACACTTGGAATGATTTCAAATTTTTTTTTTAATTTGCCAAAGCTAGATTTATGGCCCAGGATGTGATCTATCATGGAGAAGGTTTCATGTGTGCTTGAGAAAAAGATGAAATTCATTGTTTTGGGTGAAATGTCCTATAAATATCAATTAGGTCTAACTGGTCTATTGTATCATTTAAAGTTTGTGTTTCTTTGTTAATTTTCTGTTTAGTTGATCTATCCATAGGTGTGGATGGGGTATTAAAGTCTCCCACTATTACTGTGTTATTGTTAATTTCCCCTTTCATACTTGTTAGCATTTGTCTTACATATTGTGGTATTCCTATGTTGGGTACATATATATTTATAATTGTTATATCTTCTTCTTGGATTGATCCTTTGATCATTATGTAGAGCCCTTCTTTGTCTCTTTTCCCAGCCTTTGTTTTAAAGTCTATTTTATCTGATATGAGTATTGCTACTCCTGATTTCTTTTGGTTTCTATTTACATGGAATATCTTTTTCCAGCCCTTCACTTTCAGTCTATATGTGTCCCTTGTTTCAAGGTGGATCTCTTGTAGACAACATATATAGGTTTTTTTTTTTTTTTTTTTTATCAATTCAGCCAGTCTTTGTCTTTTGGTTGGGGCATTCAACACATTTACATATAAGGTAATTATTGATAAGTATGATCCTGTTGCCATTTACTTTATTGTTTTGGGTTCGGGTTTATACACCCTTTCTGTGTTTCCTGTCTAGAGAATATCCTGTAGCATTTGTTGGAAAGCTGGTTTGGTGGTACTGAATTCTCTCAGCTTTTGCTTGTCTGTAAAGCTTTTGATTTCTCCTTTCTATTTGAATGAGATCCTTGCTGGGTACAGTAATCTGGGCTGTAGGTTATTTTCTTTCATCACTTCAAGTATGTCCTGCCATTCCCTCCTGGCCTGAAGTGTTTCTATTGAAAGATCAGCTGTTATCCTTATGGGAATCCCCTTGTGTGTTATTTGTTGTTTTTACCTTGCTGCTTTTAATATTTGTTCTCTGTGTTTGATCTTGGTTAATTTGATTAATATGTGTCTTGGGGTGTTTTGCCTTGTGTTTATCCTGTTTGGGACTCTCTGCGTTTCCTGGACTTGTGTGATTATTTCTTTCCCCATTTTAGAGAAGTTTTCAATTATTATCTTCTCAAGTATTTTCTGATGGTCTTTCTTTTTGTCTTCTTCTTCTGGGACTCCTATGATTTGAATGTTGAGGTGTTTAACATTGTCCCAGAGGTCTCTGAGATTGTCCTCATTTCTTTTAATTCAGTTTTCTTTTTTCCTGTCTGTTTCACTTATTTCTACCATTCTGTCTTCTACCTCACTTATCCTATGTTCTGCCTCTGTTATTCTCCTGTTGGTTCCCTCCAGAGTGTTTTTGATCTCATTTATTGCATTATTCATTATATATCGACTTTTTATTTCTTCTAGGTCCTTGTTAAACCTTTCTTGCATCTTCTCAATCCTTATCTCCAGGATATTTATCTGTAACACCATTTGTTTCAAGATTTTGGATCATTTTCACTATCATTATTTGGAGTTCTTTATCAGGTGGATTCCTTATCACTTCCTTTTTGTTTGGTTTGGTAGGTACTTATCCTGTTCCTTTACCTGCTGGGTATTCCTCTGTCTCTTCATCTTGCTTATATTGCTGCGTTTGGGGTGGCCTTTCTGTATTCTGGGAGTTTGTGGAGTTCTCTTTATTGTGGAGTTTCCTCGCTGTGAGTGGGGTTGTACCTGTGGCTTGTCAAAGCTTCCTGGTTAGGGAAGCTTGTGTTGTTGTTGTGGTGTGTGGAGCTGGATTTCTCTCTTGAGTGCAGTAAAGTGTCATGTCAGTGGGTTTGGTGTGACTTTGGGGAGCTTGTATATTGAAGCTCAGGACTATGTTCCTGTGTTGCTGGAGAATTTGCATGGTATGTCTTGCTCTGGAGCTTGTTGGCCCTTGGGTGGAACTTGGTTTCAGTGTAGGTATGAAGGCTTTTGGATGAGCTCTTGTTAATTAATGTTCCCTGGAGTCAGGAGTTCTCTAGTGTACTCAGGATTTGGACTTAAGCCTCCTGCCTCTGGTTTTCAGTCTTATTTTTACAGTAACCTCAAGACTTCTCCATCTATACAGCACTGATGATAAAACCTCCAAGTTAAAGATGAAAAGTCTCTCCACAGTGAGGGATACCAAGAGAGGTTCACAGAGTTGCATGGAGAAGAGAAGAAGGAGGAGGGAGATAGAGGTGACCAGGAGGAGAAGAGAGAGAATCAAAAGAGGTGAGAGCAAGCTAGCAAATAAGCACATCCCTATGTGCTCTCCACAGTCTGGATCCCTCAGAGATGTTCATGGAGTTACACAGAGAAGAGAAGATGGAGGAAGGAGACAGAGGTGGCCAGGAGGGTATGGGGGGTAATCAAAAGGAGAGAGACATATCCAGCCAGTAATCAGTTCCTAAGTGTTCTCCACATTCTGGAACACACAGAGATTCACAGAGTTGAGTAGAGAAGAGAAGGGGGAGGGAGGAGATAGAGGTGACCTGGTGGAGAAAAAGGAGAGTCCAAAGGGGGAGAGAGCAGTCAAGCCAGTAATCTTGCTCCCAAGGAAAAATGGGTACTGAAGATTGGGTTCTTCATGGTTCAAAATTGATAACAAATACCAAAAAGCAAAGATTAAAAATCTAGAGTCAAGGTTGGATTCTCAAAAATACCATATTAAAGAAAAAAAAGTCACAAAAATTATTATATTTTATATATATATATATATATGAAGGTTACTTTTTAAATAATAGGGTCTTTTTTGCAAAGTAATAGTAGGTTATAAAAATGAAAATTAAAGGAGTAATAAAGGACTTAAAATTTTTAAAAAAAATTTAATTTAAAGAATGATAGTAGTAAAAATATATCTAGGACTTTCTCTGGTTGTGTTGTGGACAGTGTGGGCTCAGTTCATTTTCAAATAGTTCCTTGATCCAGCTTGTACTTCTCAAGAACTATAGGCCCCTTCCTATGTAGTTGATGCTAACTACAGGGTTTTAATCTATTGCACCTGTCACTTCCAAGGCAGTTCCCTCTGTTTTATCTTCTTCTGTTTGCTAGTCTCTTCAGTGTCTAATTTCCGGCCTGACACAAGGGGGGTGGTGGTGGACAATTTTTTAGGCTCACTTGTTCAGTCGTGCTGTGGGGAGGGAGGAACACTGCAAACAAATAACACTGGCATGTGCTCACAGTGTCTCGGCCACACTGGGTTTGCCCCCACTCATGGCATGTGTGCTTTCCCTGTCTGTACTGTTTAGGCTCTAGGTTTCTCTTCCAGGAACTGTCTGAGGCCAGCCCTAGGTTGTATGCACTTCCCAGGTCTAAGCCACTCAGGTTCAGGTAGTGGTACTCGAGTACTCCACAAAGGTATAGAC
Source organism: Nanger dama (assembly GCA_917880005.1). Lineage (NCBI taxonomy): Eukaryota > Metazoa > Chordata > Mammalia > Artiodactyla > Bovidae > Nanger > Nanger dama. The sequence goes on from CAKJTW010000177.1 coordinate 318,009, forward strand.
CTGGTTGGGCCTGCATTTTGTGCCCTTCCCAGATCCAAGCATCTGAGGTGACCAGGTGGTTGGTGAGTGCGGTCGCTGCGACTTATCACCTCCCTTGTCCCTGCCGCTCAGTTTTCTGGGTATAAAACCGGCACACCTTCTCAGGTGTGCTGTGTGTCTTTCTGGGGAGCTGATCTCTGGCTGTGACCCTCCTAGGGGATGTCAACCATCCAGAATCCCAAAAAGTCTTGGTTAGTGATGAAGCCTGCTTACAGTTTGGTAGATGATGCCTGTCAGGGGGCACAATTGCCCTTTTCTGGCTCTGGCTGCCCTGGCCTGCCTGTCTCTAGTAGGAGATGGGCCAGTCTGCAGCCAACTAGCTCTGCTCAGCCCTTTGTTTGGTGAGTGGGCCTTGGAAGTTCTCCAGTCCAATTCAGTTTAGTCACTCAGTTGTGTCCAACTCTTTGTGACCCCATGAATTGCAGCACACCAGACCTTACTGTTCATCAACAACTCCGAGTTCACTCAGACTCACGTCCATCGAGTCAGTGATGCCATCTAGCTATCTCATCCTTTGTCATCCCCTTCTCCTCCTGCCTCCAAACCCTCCCAGCATCAGAGTCTTTTCCAGTGAGTCAACTGTTCGCATGAGGTGGCCAAAGTACTGGAATTTCAGCTTCAGCATCAGTCCTTCCAAAAAATCCCAGGGGTGATCTCCTTCAGAATAGACTGGTTGGATTTCCTTGCAGTCCAAGGGACTCTCAAGAGTCTTTTCCAACACCACAGTTCAAAATCATCAATTCTTCAGTGCTCAGCTTTCTTCACAGTCCAACTCTCACAGCCATACATGACCACAGGAAAAGCCATAGCCTTGACTAGACAGACATTTGTTGGCAAAGTAATGTCTCTGCTTGAATATGCTATCTAGGTTGGTCATAAGTTTCCTTCCAAGGAGTAAGCGTCTTTAATATCATGGCTGCAGGCACCATCAGCAGTGATTTTGGAGCCCCCAAAATAAAGTCTGACACTGTTTACACTGTTTCCCCATCTATCTCCCATGAAGTGATGAGACCAGATGTCATGATCTTACTTTTCTGAATGTTGAGCTTTAAGCCAACTTTTTCACTCCTCTTTCAGTTTTGTCAAGAGGCGTTTTAGTTCCTCTTCACTTTCTGCCATAAGGGGGTGTCATCTGCATATCTGAGGTTGTTGATATTTCTCCCAGAAATCTTGATTCCAGCTTGTGCTTCTTCCAGCCCAGCGTTTCTCATGATGTACTCTGCATAGAAGTTAAATAAGCAGGGTGACAATATACAGCCTTGACGTACTCCTTTTCCTATTCGGAACCAGTCTGTTGTTCCATGTCCAGTTCTAACTGTTGCTTCCTGACCTGCATATAGGTTTCTTAAGAGGCAGGTCAGGTGGTCTTCTATTCCCATCTCTTTCAGAATATTCCAGTTTATTGTGATCCACACGGTCAAAGGCTTTGACATAGTCAACAAAGCAGAAATAGATGTTTTTCTAGAACTCTCTTGCTTTTTCCATGATCCAGTGGATGTTGGCAATTTGATCTCTGGTTCCTCTGCCTTTTGTAAAACCAGCTTGAACATTTGGAAGTTCACAGTTCACGTATTGCTGAAGCCTGGCTTGGAAAATTTTGAGCATTAGTTTACTAGCGTGTGAGATGAGTGCAATTGTGCAGTAGTTTGAGCATTCTTTGGCATTGCCTTTCCTTGAGATTGAAATGAAAACTGACCTTTTCCACTCCTGTGGCCACTGCTGAGTTTTCCAAATTTGCTGGCATATTGAGTGCAGCACTTTCACAGCATCATCTTTCAGGATTTGAAATAGCTCCACTGGAATTCCATCACCGCCACTAGCTTTGTTCATAGTGATACTTTCTAAGGCCCACTTGACTTCACATTCCAGGATGTCTGGCTCTAGGTGAGTGATCATAGCATCGTGATTATTTTGGTCATGAAGATCTTTTTGTACAGTTCTTCTGTGTATTCTTGCCATCTCTTCTTAATACCTTCTGCTTTTGTTAGGTCCATACCATTTCTGTCCTTTATCGAGCATATCTTTGCCTGAAATATTCCCGTTGTATCTCTAATTTTCTTGAAGAGATCTCTAGTCTTTCCCATTCTATTGTTTTCCTCTGTTTCTTTGCATTGATCACTGAGGAAAGTTTTCTTCTCTCTCCTTGCTATTCTTTGGAACTCTGGATTCAAATGGGTATATCTTTCCTTTTCTACTTTGCTTTTCACTTCTCTTCTTTTCACAGCTATTTGTAAGGCCTCCCCAGACAGCCATTTTGCTTGTTTTGCATTTCTTTTCCATGGGGATGTTCTTGATCCCTATCTCCTGTACAATGTCATGAATCTCCTTCTATGTTCATCAGGCACTCTATCTATCTATGAGATCTAGTCCCTTAAATCTATTTCTCGCTTCCAGTGTATAATCATAAGGGATTTGATTTGAGTCATACCTGAATGGTCTAGTGGTTTTCCCTCCTTTCTTCAATTTAAGTCTGAATTTGGCAATAAGGAGTTCATGATCTGAGCCACAGTAGCTCCCAGTCTTGTTTTTGCTGACTGTATAAAGCTTCTCCTGAAATGGCAAACTACTCCAGTTCTTGCCTGGAGGATCCCAGGGACTGGGTGACCCTGGTGGCCTGCCGGCTCTGCGGTCGCACAGAGTTGGACATGACTGAAGCAGCAGCAGCAGCAGCACAGAGCTTCTCCATCTTTGGTTACAAAGGATATAATCAATCTGATTTTGGTGTTGACCATCTGGTGATGTCCATTTGTAGAGTCTTAGGTTAAGGCTTTTTGTGTGATAGCTATCCCACAGTCTGGTTTGTTATCTCAAGTTAGTTCCCTCAGATTGCCCTCAAGGCATTCAGGCCTGGTCCTTATTCTAAGCAATGCAGCCCACACCTCCCTGCCCCCACTTGCTAGTGGCAGATGTGGGCGTATGCGCTACTTTTCTGCTGGTAATTACTGTTCGGCATATAATCTGTGGGTTTTAACTATTTATTTATTTTTCTTCCCAATTATGTTTCCCTCTGAGGTTCTTTCAAGGCTCTTCACAGACTTGCCAGTGAGAGTGTTTCCTGGTCTTTGGAAACTTCTGTCTTTTTAAGGCTCTCTTTCTGGGACAGATTTCTGTCTCTACCTCTTTTGTCTCTCTTATTATCTTTTATGTTTTTTCCTACCTCCTTTTGAAGACAATGAGATACTTTTCTGGCTGCCTGATGTCCTCTGCCAGCATTCAGAAGTTGTTTTGTGGAATTTATTCAGCGTTCAAATGTTCTTTTGATGAATTTGTGGGGAAGTAAGTGGTCTCCCTGTCCTATTTTTCTGCCATCTTAGCTATATTTTGTATTTCTATAAACAAACAAACAAAAAAAAAACAACAAAAAAAAACTTTATGCAACCTGGGAAGCCCTACTTCTCTACAAAGGAAGAGAACCCACGTGCCAGTGCAAGAGACACATGAAATGTGGGTTTGATCCCTGGGTCAGGAAGATTCCCTGGCATAAGAAATGGCAACCCACTCCAATATTGTTGCCTGGAGAACCCCATCGACAGAGGAGCCTGGTGTGCTACAATCCATAGGGACTCGGAGAGTCAAACATGACTGAGAACATAGAAGAACAAAGTGGTAAGGATTTGTTTTTATTAGCCAAGTAGACTTGCTGATATTTTGGTTATTTCTTATTCTTTCCCCTTGAAATGTCTGCATATGCACAGTGTTGTTATTGTTTTTTTTATTGAAATTATAGCTCATGTTTTTTATCATTAATTTTTATTAGAGCATAGTTGCTTAACCATGTTGTGTTATGCACACTTTTCTATAAAGTTAAATATCTTTGGATCCTGATTCCTTCCTTATTTTCTATGGTTAACATTTATTTATAGCATTAATGTTCAAAACGTGTGTTTTTTTTTAATTAAACTTTTTATTTTGTATTGGAATATCTCCAACTGACAATGTTGTGATAGTTTCAGATGGATGGCAAAGGGACTCAGTCATCTGTATACATTCCCCCAAGCTCCCTCCTATCCAGGATGCCACATAACATTGAGGACCTACTGCTATATGGTAGGTCCTTGTTGGTTATCCATTTTAATACAGCAGTGTGTACCTGTCCACCCCAAATTCCCTACTTATCCCTTCCCCCATCCTTCTACCTGGCAATCATAAGTTCATTCTCTGTGAGTCTGTTTCTTTCAAAATGTAGTATTTAATTGAAATGTATGCAGTCTTTCACTTTAATACCTTTTATTACTAATTAGGATGTAATGCATATCCTTGACCATATATTTTTATGTATCTTTCCTTTTTCTATATTCCTAGAAGGAGAATAACTGGTAAAAGGCTGAATTGTTTTCCATCAGGTTCGGACCAGTTTGCCCTCTTAAGAGCCCTCGTGACACTGTGAAGTCACTCAGTCGTGTCTGACTCTTTGCGACCCTATGGACTGTAGCCTACCAGGCTCCTCTGTCCATGGGATTTTCCAGGCAGTAGTCCTGGAATGGATTGCCATTTCCTTCTCCAGGGGATCTTCCCAACCCAGGGATCGAACCTGGGTCTCCTGCATTGTAGACAGACGCTTACTGTCTGAGCCACCAGGGAAGTGTATTCTTATTTTACTGTCAGCTTTAAGAACCTGAATTACATTTTTTTCTGGGCCTAAAGTTGAAAACAATTCAGTTTTAATTTGAATTTATTTGATTTGTGCACTCTTAGTCACTCAGTTGTGTTCAACCCTCTGTGGCCCCATGGACCATAGCCTGTCAGGCTACTATGTCCATGCGATTTCCCAGGCAAGAATACTGGAGTGGGTTGCCATTTGATTTGTAGAGATGAAACATTTTATTATGTCTACTGACCATTTTGTTGTCTTTCTTTGAATGTCTGTTAATAGATTTTCTCCCTGTAGAGCATTTATATTTTTGAAATAAGTTGTAATAATGTGTATAATGCTATTTCAAAATTTCATTTGTTCTTTAATTTGGTTTGCTGCTGCTGCTACTAAGTCGTTTTAGTCATGTCTGACTCTATACGACCCCATAGACAGCAGCCCACCAGCCTCCCCCATTCCTGGGATTCTCCAGGCAAGAACACTGGAGTGGGTTGCCATTTCCTTCTGCAGTGCATGAAAGCGAAAAGTGAAAGTGAAGTCGCTCAGTCATTTCTGACTCTTTGCGACCCCATGGACTGCAGCCCACCAGGCTCCTCTGCCCATGAGATTTTCCAGGCAAGAGTACTGGAGTGGGGTGCCATTGCCTTTAATTCAGTTTAAAAGTTTTGTTTATCATTAATTAACATTTAGCCTTTTTTTTGGTTTATCCTGTGGCTTTTGTAGTATGTCTTATAAAAATCCTAGCAACATGTAAATCTCTATAAGCAGTTAATTTTAGCCCTTGTTTTGTTTCTAATAATAAAGGCAGCTAGTATGTTTTTTCAGTATTTGGTATAAGATAGACACCATTTTTCCAAACAACCCATATTCCTATCATGGTTTATTGAATGATTCCTCCTTTTACCCATTATTGGAAATCAGTGGCACAATTTATGAACCGTGTTCAGTCTGCTGAGACTCACCCTGGTGATGTCCCCCTGTCCTGCACTGTAGTCTCTAGGGTGAACTCTGTATTTCTCTCCCACCCTTGTCCCAGAGGCCAGCAGGTTGGGGGGTGAGTGCAGGACCTGTCCCAAGGGAAGAGGTAGACCAGGGTCTTGGACCAGATGCAGTTGACCCTTCAGGGAGTGGTTACATTCTTGCTCCCCTGACACTGGCTACCTCTCAGTCCCTGAGAGTGACTGTCCCCTTGCAAAGTGAGTGTGGATGTGGAAACTGTCACTGGTGCCAAGTCAGACTCTCCAGAGACTCTTGTCAGAGAAGCTATGGGATGAGGGGGATGTGAACTGGCTGAGGGCTTAGATGGTTTAGGGAGGTTGGTCCTGTAAGGCCATTAGTAACTATCGGTTGTGAATACATAGAAATGTTTAATTTCAAACTAGGAATCTTCACACCATTTTCAAAATATCACTTGTATGAATCTTGTTCTTCATTAACAGTCAGAAATCCACATCTTGTAGGTGGAGGCTGGGTGAGCTCTCCAGGGCTCTTTCTCTGGCCTCAGCCTGTTTCCCTTGTAAACTGTTTATCTGGAGTTTTGGTAATCTTCAATAATAAGAACAGCCCCAAGCAAGATGGAGAACATCCCAAACGTGTATTCAGATTTACTTCTATGTCCTTATGGGAAAATACACTGCCTAACACATTTATCTCCTGTAGTTTATTCTTGGTTTTGGGGGGGTGGCTTCTAGTCCTGCCTCTTATCAGTGAAGAGGTGTCAGGCTGTGTCTTTTCAGGTGTGTCAGGTGGATAATTTGCCTTTCTGAGTCTTCCCTGGGTTCCCTGATCATGTTGATTCCCTTCTCTCTGTTGACCTGAAACAAAGAGACTGTCGATATTTCTCCAGCAAAGATGAGTTTATTTGGGTGCAGCAGAGAATTTCTGTTCCAGGTTTCAAACCAGCGTCAGTTACGTGCAAGTCCCCAAAGTGCAAGGAAGGGAGAGCACTTTTATAGAGGGGAAGGGAAGATGGGAGGAATATTAAACAGTGTCCATTTCTTTTCATTGACTGAGTCCTTGCCAGGAAAGGAGAGCAGTCCTTCTTCCTGTTGGGGCTGCTGTTTTGTAACCTCATGTATCAAAGTTATCAGAGTCTTTCTACTGGGGACCACATGGGATTACTCGAGCACTCTGTGGTGGTGGCTGCTCTTTGTTTGGAAGGACTTGTCCTCTTCAGTGCATCACCCATCCTCTCAGCATCCCAGGGAGGTGTTTTCTTCAGGTTTTCTCCCCACTTTCCCTGAGGCCAGTACTGAGAGGTTATGTGGCTGGCTCATGGCCATATAACCAGGAAGTGGCAGAGTCTAGACTCTAACACAGGAAGATTTCCAAATGAGGTACATCAGGTGCAATTTTTGTTACTCATTAGTATTTGTCAAACTAGAAAAGGCACATGACAAAAAATTTACCATCTTGACGATTTTTAAGCATACGGTTCAGTATTGTTAACTACCTTCACATTATCGTGCAGCCAGTTTCCAGAACTCTTTTCATCCTGTACTGGTGTGCTATCAGATACTAACTCCCCACTTCCCTTTCCCCCAGCCCCTGGAAACCACAGGGCCATTTTGTTTCTCTTTGAATTTGACTGCTCAGAGGACTTCACATAAATCAAATCATAAAATATTTGTTCTTTGTGATACACCATTTTACAATCCCACCATCAGTCTGCAGGGTTCCAGTTTTTCCACATCCTTGCCAACACTATTTTCTCTTTTCTTTTTTTTTTTCTTTTTCCCATGGTAGCCTTCCTAATATGTGTGAGCTGATGTCTCATTGAGGTTTTTCATTTGCATTTGCATTTCCCTCATGATTAGTGACGTTGAGCATTTTCCTCTTCAAGCAGAATTTTAAAGAGTGTCTTTTGGGGCAGGATATCATCATCCAGATAAGTCCCAGTGCTAATTCCCTGAGCATTTTCTGTAGGGGACAAGTGTGGAATAAACAAATCATCTGACATGTTTCAAACCTGTTTAGTGGTAAAACTCGTAGGTTTATCCTTTTGTTTCAGAAGGAAATTGAGACCTAGAGTTATTAAAGGTCATGGAGATGCTGAACTGGAGTGGAGATGTAGAGCAGAGGACAGCTGAGATCCTGAGTGCTCAGCACCACTGCTGGGACTAGAGTCCAGGCTTCTGACTCCTGGACCAGGGTTCTTTAGGGGTGCCAAGGTATTCAGACTAGCAAAATCTGAAGTTCATTCTTTCTTATTGCTTGTTTAATGAGTCATGGTTATTCATGCATTCAACAAATAGTTCTTGAGAGTCTGTACCCATGTTGTCCTTTTCACTCTTACCTTAGAGCACCTAAGGGTTTTAGGAGTTCTGTGTCAGCAACATCATGAAGACTAAATACATATTCTAAGTCACAACATCACAGTCTTCAAGGTTCATCCACGCTGCGGCGTGTCAGAATTTCCTTCCTTTTTAAGGCTGAGTGATATTTCATTGTATGTATATACCACACTTTGTTTATTCATTCTGGAAATATTTCTTTGAATGCATTCATTTTCTTCATATATCTTCATATGGACTTCGTGTATGGGAAAAATGTCTGAAGTTATTCATTTCCTTCTTGTAATGCTGCTGCTGCCAAGTTGCTTGAGTCTTGTCCGACTCTGCAACCCCATAGACAGCAGCCCACGAGGAACCCCTGTCCCTGGGATTCTCCAGGCAAGAACTCTGGAGTGTTCTCCATTTCCTTCTCCAATGCGTGAAAGTGAAAAGTGAAAGTGAAGTCGCTTAGTCGTGTCCGACTTAACGACCCCATGGACTGCAGCCTACCACGCTCCTCCGTCCATGGGATTTTCCAGACAAGAGTACTGGAGTGGGGTGCCATCCCCTTCTCTGCCTCTTGTACTGATACCTGCTAATTAGCTCATTTAAAATTTATTTATTTGAGGGACAAAGTAAACCTTGACTTCTTGCTTATGTCCTTTTCTCTGTGCTGAGTTCACTGCTGAGGGTGCTTCATGCCACGAGAAGGATGTGCTCTGGTCTTTCCTTTTCCCTCCTCTTATGAAAACAGGATTCCTCAGGGCCAGCCTGGCAGTAGGACAGACACTGGGGAGCCTGGGGCTGTCATCTCAGTAGCCTGCAGCTTTGTGCCCGTCATCTGTGCTCACCTCCACCGACCAGTACTGGCCGCTAGCTCAGGGTATCTCGCGGTGGGGTGGGGTCTCTCCCAGGAAGGCCCCCCAGGGTCCTGTTCCATTCCAGTTGGAGACCTTCCCACAGCACCCTTGTTTGGTCCTGATGAGGGCAGCGTGCCCAGAGGGCAGGCTGCTATCTCCTTCTGCCAGCTTTCTCCGGGTCTTCACCACAGCTGAGGGGCATTTCTGCTGCAGCCTGCCCCCTCCCTCTCCCTCTTCTGGGTGGGGGCCCGGGCTCAGAGTACACCCTCTGGTAGAGTTTGCAGCCCAGTGTGGACCGTGGCGGCCTGGGCTCCTGCGCCCCGCACTGTGTGGTTCTACCCTCCGCCTCCATCAGCAGCGCCTGCAGCCTCTCCTCACACCTGCGTGTGGCCCCCGGCTGCCCCCCACCCCACAGGCCAGCAAGATGCGGCCGGTGTCCCCAGAGGAGAAGCCCAACCCGCTGCAGGATGCGAACGTCTGCTCCTGGCTGTTCTCCTGGTGAGAGCCCACCTGGGCTGAGATACCCCACCGCCACAGGGCCAGTATCTTGCAGGGGCTGAGGGTCGAGGGTCAGGGCAAGGGAGTGCTTTCCAGTAGCTTCTTATAGTGGGGTCTCCCCATGCCGGCCACAGGGGTCCCTGTCTGAGTCCACTGGGTGAGGCAGCCAGAAGGGGTAGCAGGACCCAGGAGGGACCTGGTGGCAGGGCTCAGGGTCTCCCTGCCTTGCAGCTCGCTGCCCTGTCAGCCTCCTTAGTCCCGGGAACAGGAGGGGCAGCGGGAGCAGGAGGCAGAGAGGCTGAGAAACCAGGCTACCCAGGGGGTCACAGCCAGCAGGAGAAGGACTGGACACTGGACTTCCATCCTTAGCCAGCTTCCCCAGGACAGCTCTGGATTCATAGTTCTGAACTAATTAGTACTTTCCTCAATAAGCAAACAGCCCTGAACAGCTTCCTTAATCTAATTAGTGCTCTGCTCCTGTTGCCATCTTCCAATAATGGCCCCATCTTTCCTCACATTCCTTAGGTGACAGCTGAGTTCCAGCTGCACTGGGCTCCCTTGTCCCTGTGTCTGTAACCATGTCTCCCTGCCTCCCTCTTTCTCTCTGTGGGCATCGCTCACTGTATATCCTGGTATCTAGTAGTGACACATTTCATGTGTGTAAGAACGCTATTGCTTTTTATTTAATGACTGGGGACATGATTCTTGAACCCATTTTGCTTTTACCTGGGATACATTGAAAAGACTGGAGGATGTATTTAACCAGCCCCTTTCCTAACTGTGAATGTCTCTGCTTCCACCTTTGAGAGCCACCCTAGGGATGGAGTCCCTGAAGCCTGTGGGGCCTTATCTGCATCTCTAGCCTTTCCAGAAGCAGTGCAGGGTCTTGATGCAGGTGGTCCTGCCCAGGAGTCCTCTGGTCCTGAAACCACTGAAAGGTCCCTGAGCTGGGAGGAAACTTACAGATGAGAAGGAGTTCAGAGAGATGAAGCTCTTAACTGAAGTTTTCCATCTAATACCTGGGACCACTAACTAGCTGGGGTGGAAACTTTGGGTTTAATCACACCTGAGTGATTATTATGTCTTTCATTCCTGGACCCTAAACCATTCATCTTTCCCACAAATTCTGATATTTCCTTTGTTTTTGTGTGTGAGAGCCTTGGGGATCCCCAGGAAACAGAAACTCGTGTGCATGTTTTGGTTGTGGTATATTCAGTGTGTGTGGCTGCATCTCTTGGCCATTTGATAGCCCTTAAGGAAAGAGGGTCAAGAAGGAAAAATGTGGGCATGGGATTCCCTGTTGGTTCAGTGGTAAAGAATTCACTTACCATAGCAGGAGACCAGGAGATGTGGGTTTGATCTCTGGGTGGGGAAGATCCCCTGGAGGAGGAGATGGCTATCCAATTCAGTATTCTTGCCTGGGAAATCCCATGGACAGAGGAGCCTGGCAGGCTACAGTCCATGGGGTTGCAAAAAGTTGGACATGACTGAGTGACTAAACAGCAACAACTGTAAACGATAACAAAGTACAGCCACCTCTCCTAACTTCAGGCAGGGCAAGGAGTTCCTCCAAGGATGTTCTATTTGTGGATTTTCAAAATGTGTGTGTATAGAAATGGGAAAATGAGGACTTTCATTGATTTGGGTAGACTCCATTTCCAGTTTTCCTGCTGAATTGGAAGGAGCTATATTACCTCTTATTTAAAATGTGAAATCACTTAAGCAGAGAGTTTGAGTAATTTTTTAAAAATTTATTTTATATTGGAGTATAGCCAATTTACAATGTTGTGATAGTCTCATGTGGACAGGAAAGGGACTCTGTCATACCTATACATGTATCCATTCTCCCCCAAATTCTAAGAATTTGAGTAACTTGCCTGCATCACACAGCTCAATAGCAAAAGTTGGATCCCAAGTCAGGAGTCTGGCTCCCGACTCTGAGTTGCCCTGTATGTAACTACTATTCTGAGCTGCTTCTCTTTGGATACTTGTTCTTAAATGCAGGGAGAAGGCAAATGCAAACATACCTTTGATCTTGTAGGCAGGAGTTTTTCAAGGGAACTTCTTAAAGTTCTTGCTGTTGGAGATGATGCTCGTGAAACATCTCTATAATCAAGCTTTAGGGCAGCTGTTCTCAGAGTATGGCTCTCAGACCTGTGGCACCCTTGTCACTTGGGAGCTTGTTAGGAGTGCAAATCCCACCCCCCTCCAGACCTTCTAGACCAAGTCTGTAAATTTAGAAATGGTGGGGGTGGAGTTAAACAAGCTCCAGGTGATTCTGATGGAAGGTGGAGGCTGATTTCTGCTTTACTCCGCTCCTCCAACTAGCATTGTTCCTTCAGTGCTAACTTTTGAAAGGGGTCCAGACTTTGTGAGTTTGTTGGTGACCACAATTGCCATCTTGTTTGTAAAATCTGAGGTACCCTCATGATTTCCTCGTGTCCCCGACTCGCTGTCCTGGGAAACTGAGCCCAGGCAGGAAGTGCTGCCCAGAGACAAGGCCCGCCTTGTAGAGAAACTGAGTTTCCATCTTCTCATTGGGTGTTTGCTCTTCTTCTCACATTTCATCTGCTTTCTCAACTTGTAAATGATGCCAGTAACTAGCTTACTGACTTTATACAAATGACCGCACTGGGGTTTTGGTATTTTCACAGCACAGGTAGGACTTAGAGTCTAAGAGAAAGCATACATTCTGACTATTGGTAATTGTGAATTTTAGAAAAGGATATATATTTTTCTATTGCAATAAAAAACTTAAAACTATAGAAGAAGAAAGGCCTCCTAGGTGGATGGCATAGAGATAAAGAATCCACCTGCCAGTGGAGGAGACACAGGAGACACAGGTTTGATTCTTGGGTTAGAAAGATCTCCAGTGTAAGAAATGGCAACCCAGTCCAATATTGTTGCATAGAGAATCCTATGGACAGAAGACCCTGGTGGGCTACAGTCCATAGGGTCAAAAAAGTTGGACATGACAGCACATGCAAGAAGAAAGGAATAAGAATTTGTTTTTATTAGCCAAGTCTCCCTGCTAATATTTTGGTTATTTCTTAGTCTTTACTCTAGAAATCTTGGCATATCTGCACATGCACAGTTTTTTTTTTAATTTAAATCATAGCTCGTGGTTTTCTAGAATTAATTTTTATTGGCATATAGTTGCTTAACCATGTAGTATTAGTTATGCACCACAATGAGACACCAACTCACACATGAGAAAAGAAGGAAGAAACAATAGTGTTGGCAAGGATGTGGAGAAACTGGAAGCCTGCAAACTGCTGGTGGGGTTGCAAAATGGTGCATCACAAAGGACAAAGATTTCATGATTTGATTTATGTGAAGTCCCCTGAGCAGTCAAGTTCAAAGAGAAACAAAGTGGCCTCATGGTTGCTTCGGGCTGGGGGCAAGGGAAGTGGGGAGTTAGTGTTTAATGGCACAATGGTACCGGATGAAGAGAGTTACCAATAATGAACTGTGTGCTTGAAAAATCGTCGAGATGGTAAATTTTATGCTGTGTGCATATTCCACAGTTTTAAAAAATTTAATGTGAAACAAAAATGGCACCTGATGTGCCTATTTTGAAGTGTTCCTGTGTTAGAGTCTAGACTTTGCCACTTCCTGGTTTTATAACTGTGAACCAGCCACATAACCACTCAGTATTGGCCTCGGGAAAGTGGGGAGAAGACCTGGAGAGAACACCTCCCTGGGATGCTGAGAGGATCGCTGATGCTCTGAACAGGACAAGTCCTTTCAAACAAAGAACAGTCATCAGCACCACAGAGTGCTCAGGTAATCCCACGTGGTCCCCAGTAGAAAGCCTCTGATAACTTTGATAGATGAGGTTACAACAACAGCAGCCCCCAACAGGAAGAAGAGAGTTTCCTCTCATTTCCTGGCAAGGACGTAGGCAATGAAAAGCCATGACTCTGACAGAGCCCTCCCAACCTCCTCTTCCCGTCTATAAAAGGGCTCTCCAGCCCTGGCACTTTGGGGACTTACACTTGGCTCTCTACAAATGGAGATCTCAAACTGCAATTCTTTGCTGATTCTGGATAAGCCCATCTTTGCTGAAGAAATATCTGACAGTCTATTTGTTTCAGGTCAACAGAGGGTAAGGAATCAACACACTGGGGTACCCATGGAAGACTCTGGATGGCAAATTATCCACTTGACACCTCTGAAAGGACACTAGTCTCAGGCTGACCAGATGCAGAACTATAAAGACCAAAAAAATCAAGAGTAAACTACAGGAGATAAATTTGTCAGGCAGTTTTGCTGTAAGGACATACCAGTAAATTTGACTATACCTTTGGGATATTCTATTTCTTGCTTGAGGCTGTGGTTATAGTATAAAATTACCAAAACTCATCAAACTAAACATTCACTGGGAACAGGTCAAGGTCAGAGAAAGAGCCCTGGAGAGCTCACCCAGCCTCCATCTACAGCATGTGAATTTCTGTTAATGAAGAATAACAAGTGGTATTCTGAAAATGGTGCAAAGAATCATAGTTTGAAATTGAGCATTTCTATCCATTCACAATCGATAGTTACTGAGGGCCGAGCAGGGCCAACCTCCCTAAACCATCTCTGCATTTGGCCAGTTCACATCCCCCTTCATGTCTTCAGCTTCTCTGAAAAGTGTCTCCAGAGAGCCTGTCTCAATACCAGACAATTTTCGCATCCACACTCCCTTTGCAAGACGACAGTTCACTGAGATGTGGCCAGTGTCAGGGGAGCAAGGATTTAACAGCTTCCTGATGGGCCAAGTGCATCTGGTCTGAGACCCTTCCTCACCCTCATCTCTGGGGACAGGTCCTGCATTCACCCCCAACCTGCTAGCCTCTGGGATGAGGGTTGAGACAAATGCAGAGCTCACCCCAGAGGCTGCAGTTAGGACAGAGTCTCAAAGGACTGGACAATCCAGTCCCCAGCTGGACACACTTCATTAACTCTGCTTCTTATTTCCAATAGTGAGGAATAAGAAAAATTCAGTAAACCATAATGAGAGAATGGACTGTTTTAGGAAAAATGCAGCTGCAGCCTATCCTATATAAAAAACTATTAAAAAATTGTAGCTGCCTTTACTGTTAGAAATAAAATAGGAAAAAAGATAAAACAGAGATTTAGATGTTAGGATTTTTCAAAGACATACTACAAAAGCAGCTTCTGCTGCTGCTAAGACACTTCAGTCGTGTCCAACTCTGTGCGACCCCATAGACGGCAGCCCACTAGGCTCCCCCATCCCTGGGATTCTCTAGGCAAGAATACTGGAATGGGTTGCCATTTCCTTCTCCAATGCATGAAAATGAAAGTGAAGTCGCTCGTGTCCGACTCTTCGTGACCCCATGGACTGCAGCCCACCAGGCTCCACCGTCCATGGGATTTTCCAGGCAAGAGTACTGGAATGGGGTGCCATGCAGGAGAAATGAAAAAGAAAAACTTGATTTTATTTAATGATATGTAATTTTAAACCTCTAAAGAACAAATGAAAATCTGAAAAAGTATTATATGCATTATTACAAGTTATTTCCAAAATATAAATGCTCTATAGAAAATATATTAATAAACATTTGAAGAAAGACAAATAAATGATCAAGAGACATAAAAAGTGTTCCATCTCTATGATTCAAATGGCAACCCTCTCTTGTATTCTTTTCTGGAAAATCCCATGGACAGAGGAACCTGACAGGATACAGTCCATGGGGTTGCAAAGAGTCAAACAGGACTGAGTGACTGAGCATGCATAAGTCAAATAAATTCAAATTTAAACTGTTTGAATTATTTTTAACTTTAGGCCCAGAAAATTTAATTCAAGTATTCAAAAGTGACAATGAAATAAGCTCACAAACAGCTGTTGAGAGGGCAAATTCATCTAAACCTAATGGAAAACAATTCAGCCCTTCACTAATTATTCTACTTCTGGGAATTTGGAAAAAGAAAGATGCACCAAAATGTATGGTCATCAATATGCATCACATCCTAATTAGCAACAAATTGTATTAAAAGTGGAAGACTGCATATATTTAAGTTAAATATCACATTTTGACAGAAGCAGACTCTCAGACTTTAGAGAACGAACTTATGGTTGCCAGGGAGAGTGAGGGGGAAAGGGATAGTTAGGGAGTTTGGTAGGGACGTGTACACACTGCTGTATTTAGGATGGATAACCAACAAGGACCTATTGTATAGCACAGGGAACTGCTCAGTGATATGTGGCAGCCTGGATGGGGGGGGGTTTGAGGGAGAATGGATACATGTGTATGTACAGCTCAGTCCCTTTGCTGTTCTCCTGAAACTATCACGTTGTCTGTTGGATATACTCCTTTACAAAATAAAAAGTTTAATTAAAAATAAATACATTTTTAACATTATTTAATGCTATAAATAAATGTTAAACTTTCCCATCAAAAGTTAGGAAGGAATCTGGATCCAAAGATATTTTGATGTTGAGCATCTTTTCTTCTTCAAGCAGAATTTTAAAGAGGGTCTTTTGTCAGCCTCCCTTGCAGCTCAGATGGTAAAAATTCTGTCTGTAATGCAGGAGAACCTGGTTCAATCCCTGGGTCAGAAAGATCCCCTGGATAAGGGACTGGCTACCCACTCCAGTATTCTTGCCTGGAGAATTCTGTGGACAGACCACAGGGTCACAAAGAGTCAGACACAACTGAGTGACTAAGGCTTTCACTTTGGGGGCAGGGTGTCATCATCTGGGTAAGTCCCAGCGCTGCTTCCCTGAGCATTTTCTGTAGGGGACAAGTGTGGAATAAATCACCCAACATGCTTCAAACCTGCTTAGTGGTAAAGCTCCTAGATGTGCACCATTGTTTTGGAAGGAAACTGAGACCTAGAGATGTTAAAGGTCGTGGAGCTGCTGAACTGGAGTGGAGACGTGAAGCAGAGGACAGCTGAGGCCCTGGGTGCTCAGCATCACAGCTGGAACTAGAGTCCAATCTTTGACTCCTGGATCGGGGTTCTTTAGGGGTGCCAAAGTACCTGGATTAGCAAAATCTGAAGTTCAGTCTATCTTATTGCTTCTTTAATGAGTCCTGGATATTCATGCATTCAACAAATTATTCTTGAGCATCTGTACCTGTATTGTCCTAGGAATAACAAGATAGAAGAAATGTGATCTCTGTTGTTGCTGTTATTCATTCAGTCACTCAGCTGTGTCTGACTCTGCGACCCCATGGACCAGCACACCAGGCTTCCTTGTCCTTTACTCTCTCCTGGGAGTTTGCTCAAATTCATGTCCATTGAGTCAGTCATGTTATCTAACCATCTCATCTTCTGCTGCCCTTGTCTCCTTTTGCCTTCAATCTTT
The DNA here is from genome assembly GCA_917880005.1 of Nanger dama. Classification (NCBI taxonomy): domain Eukaryota; kingdom Metazoa; phylum Chordata; class Mammalia; order Artiodactyla; family Bovidae; genus Nanger; species Nanger dama. The sequence continues at coordinate 334,587 of CAKJTW010000177.1, forward strand.
CCCAGCTTCCAGGTCTTTTCCAATCAGTCAGCTCTTTGCATCAGGTAGGCCAAAGTATTGGAACTTCAGCATCAGGCCTTCCAATGAATATTCAGGGTTGATTTCCTTTAGATCTGGCCTTGGAAATTTCCCCTGGCACATCAGTAAAATGGTGTTTACCAATGGACTGTCTCTGCATGCTAACTATTATCATTTAAATAATGCATAATCAATCTGAATAGTTTTTTTGGTGGGATCATCTGTAAAGTTACAATATTTTTCCCTTTATAATTAATAATTGCAGAGAGATAAGCTGAGATTATGTAAATACCATCTTCTGCTTCAAGATTTCATACAGTTTTTAATTTCCATTAATGGTTTTCTGACTTGATTGTTCCTTTTTGTTTCTGATTTGTTAAACATTTTTATTGTGCAGACATAACTTTACAGGACTTGCACGATAAAAAAGTGTGAAATATCAGTAAGGATATAACATTTCAGTAGTCTTTGGACCAGCACTTGATCTGCACAAGGGACTAAGCATCTGTATGGAACAGATGTGTCTTGGGACGCATAGTTTATACGGATTGAATCACAAAACAATTTCCCAAGGGCTTTTCCTGATATAAATAGAAAAATATCTTGCACTTAAAAATTATTCAGTATAGTACATTTTCAGTTATGTACACTGATTACTCCTTTTATATTTGTTTGCATTTATTTGCAGGAGCTTTCCTTTCTCTCCTGTTTACGTAGCACTATGGATTCATGGATTCTTTCATTATTTACTGGGTTAAGGTTCATTGCCATTTGTTTGTTTTGATGATCTAAGTATCCCAGATTTGTCTAGCAAGAGCCATTCAAGCTTCTCTGTCCTTCTATACATCCTCATGATTCCTTATTTTATGGCACAAGATGTCCCAGACCCATCTTGGACTTTCTCTGCCTGTTGGTCTTGGCCTGTAGACAGTGAGGCTTTTGCTGGGATTGACTGGCTCTGCTCACCAGGGCTCATGCTAGTTATGAGCAGCCCCCACAGAAATTCTCCTTTTGCAGCCAGTGTTGTGGCTGGACAGGCCCTTGTCGTTCTTAGGATTGTGGGACACGTCTCAGCAACGACCATCAGGGAACTTTGAAATGGCAAGGTGTATCACTCACATGTCCTGGAGGGTACAAGGCACCCCTGGGGTGACACAGTGAGGTCATGGGTGGAGAGAGAGCTCACAAGCAAGCTTGGACTTGGGGTTCTACCTTTTGAGGTTGAGAGTGGGGTGTCTAGGATTTTAAAGGTTTACTCTTTATTGATGGAATTAAAAAATAAGAGCGGGAATTAAAGTGCGGGAAGGGAGACGCAAGCAGTTAGTGAGATGGTCTGTTATCAGGTCAAACAGAGCTTTCTAAAAGCGGGAACTTCACGGGTGGGCTGGCCTGGCTCTTTATCTCGTCATGTAGCTGTCATGTGTTCACTGGAGATGGATGTCTTTGACATGGATGTCTTCAAAGCTTCATGTCAGGCACTTCTATTACAGTGAAAAAATAAAAGAATTATCAGTGCTGACACACACAGCCCCAACCTTGGAATCAGCCATTTCTTCAGTTGGTTCCTTTTAGGGAAGAAGGATATTAAAAAGCCAAGACCTGGGTGAAGGAGGCCAAAAGACACAAACTTCCACTATAAAATAAGTTATACAGTAGAATTAACTATAGTCACCAGACTGCATATTACATCCACGTGAAAGTGAAAGTCCCTCTGTCATGTCGGACTCTTTGCGACCCCATGGACTATACAGTTCATGGAATTCCTAAGAGAGTAGACCTTAAAAGTCCTTCCCACAAGAAAAAAATTCTAATTGTGTATGTTAAGCAAAACTCCAAGATCAGGGGGCTAGAATGTTCTTTGCTACCAGTGTGTCATTGCTTCCAAGGCTTCTCAGCATACAGAATTAGGGAGTGTGTTTGTGTGTGAATGTGTAAACACATATCTAATTTTTCCACCATATCACTATATATTTAAAATATAGTTGTTGTTTTTTTAACAAAGCCGTCACTGTAGGATTCTAATTAGAGCTGTGTAATTTAGATGTTTGTCACTGTACTTTTAATTTTTAACAGGTGGCTAAACCCATTGTTTAAAATTGGTTATGAACGGAAATTAAAACAAGATGACTTGTATTCAGTGCTTCCAGAAGATCGCTCCCAGCACCTTGGAGAAGAGCTGCAAAGGTGAGCACAGACATCAGGGAAAAGGGGAAGAAAAGTGAGAATTTCCACGTGGGGCCAAAGGTTTGCAGGGGCTTTGCTTCCTCTGGGTTCTTCTGAGCCTCCTCCCCTGACGCTGCATGCTCATCTCCTCAGGCTGAGCCCGGGCTTAGCCCACTTTGGAGGCTGGGGAAGCCTGTGTTCCCTGTGCATCTATGCAATTGGAGGGAGCCTGAAGCCAAGGCCCTGGAAGCCAAGCTCTGTCCCTGGATGTGGGGGCCCTGGAGGAGGGAATCTGCCTCCATGAGCTGCTCATCACCTGTGAGTCCAGCAAAGCTTGGCAGGAACTTGTTTTCTGAGACTAAGATGTCTCCCTCAAGGCCTGGTCTTGTACTTTTTCAGGTGCTTCGGTCTACACTGCTCATCCTTCAGGCGCCCTGTGACCCATTAGCCAGCAGCTATGGGGCAGCTGCAGAGCGCCCTGTAGTGCAGGCTCATCTTCTGCTCCACCCGCCCCTGTTTTACCTGAGCAGGGCTCTTCTTCACTGCACTTTGTTTCTCATCACAGGTACTGGGATCGAGAAGTTTTGAGAGCCAAGAAAGACTCACGAGAGCCTTCTTTAATGAGAGCAATCAGCAAGTGTTACTGGAAATTCTATTTTGTTTTGGGACTACTTACATTTCTTGAGGTAAAACCCTTTCCATACTGTGCATCACTTCTCAGTGTGTGCAGATCAGTACTGAGATTGATGAGATGGTGGCGAGAGAGGACAGTGCTTTAAGGTCTGAAGATAAAACTTGTCCATGAATCAGGATGTAGTTCAGCGGTTATATTTACTTTCAGAATGGACAGGTGCTTAAAGGACAAATGCTTCAGGGGATTACAGTTGGATTGGCCAAAAAATTCTTTCAGGTTGCCCATAACAGCTTATGGCAAAACTTGAATGAACTTTCGGCCAGGCCAATGTTTTTCTTTAACCAGTTAAAACATAGTATTGTGAAAGGATGACACTGAAAAGAAAACACCTTTTATACCATATTAGGACATTGTTAGTGCTCAGTAAATGATATAAGTGCTAAAAGTGATCCTTAAGAAAGAAGATCCTACAACCTTAAGGAATATGTGCCTCCTGGTTTGGGTGAGGTAAACTTGGACCTGAGCCCAAAACATAAGATATTTTATAGTCACTCAGCAAGTAATTGTTGCCCAGCAAGTAACTTGCCTGGGACACTTCTGATAAATGCTTCCTAAGAAGGGATTGTTGCCTTTCCTGTTCCTGTGAAATACAACCTTGGGCCTTGAGTTTGGACAGGAGCTGCCAGAGCCCCAAGAGCACACTGCTCCCTGGGCTGCACCCTCCCCATGGGCCAGGTCACCCAGGCCAGAGTCCTTGTGGGGAGGAGCTCTAGCTTCACCATGAATCCATGCACCCCTCCATGCTGGTTTCTGTCCTGGCTGTGGGGGTGGATAGCTGGTTGAAGGGGGAGTTTTGGAGCCTGGCATTGGCAGAGGGTGGAGGAGGGGATGTGCAGGAGAAAAGCAGAGATAGAAAGCTGTGAGGTCACTGACATCCGTGACCCTGAAGGGCCTGAGTCAAGACCCCTCAGAGGACAGTCCACCTGGGGACACAGTGCCGTCAGCCCCCTGTTCTGGCTGAGCCTGCTGGAGGTCTGCTGCAGAGCCCCCTGGGTGGCTTGTGCTCTCCATGGTCCCTTAGTGTTGCCTTAGGGACACAGGTGGCCTGTGAGTGTGTGAAGCAGGAGGGATGGAAGATGCAGGTGCTATAAAAGGGGTGTTTTAGGTGGATAAGGTGTGAGCTGTCCTCAGTACATCGTGTTGGGGTGAGGTGGGTGGGCCAGGTGGTTTACAGGTAGGCGGCATGGTTCTTACTTAAAGGCTGTGCTGTACTGAAGGGCACTGCAGACAGTAGGCAGCTGGGCAGGTGAAGTCCACCCCACACAACTGGAGAGACGGAGGATCTGTCAGCTCCCAGGTGACTGGGTGGTCCTGGGAGATGGGGTTCTCGTTGATGACAAAGATGTGTTCACCATTGTGCCAGAGGGTGGGGACAGGAATGTGGGGCAGAGTGCCACCTTAGAGAGGATGCTGACCACCGTGATGCTGCAGTGCCTTGTGAAGGGCGGGGTGCAGTGTTGATTTCACAGTTGTCCAGCCCCAGGAACACTTCCTGCTGGGGATCCAGAAAGGCCAGGCCTGGGGCTGTGGAAGGTGTCAGTTGGTAGAGCCTCAGCCCCTCCTTCAGGAAGCTGGCTTCAGGGCAGTCATGGCAGAGAAGTGGGGCGTCGAGGACCTTGAAAACAAGGGGGCTGATCCTCTGTAGAACTGGAAGTTCCAGCAGCAGTAACAGGGGCGCCTACTCAGTAGTCATGGTGGGGGCAGCAGCAGTACCATTAGCAGTGCAGTAGGAACGATGGTAAGTACTCAAAATACATTATGTATCAGGAACTGCCAAGAGCACATTATGTGCAATATCACTCTTATTCCTTGGACTAACTCACAGAAATTGTAGGTTTCATATTACCTCCATTTTAGAAGAGAGGACACAGTCCAAGTAGTTTCACAGGATATCCATGGTCACACGGAGCATAAAGAACAAACTGAGGTTCCACTTCAGGCACTCTGACTTACGAGCTTGTTCATCTCAATGCCTGAGAGCTCGTCCAGGGTAAGAAAGGCTTGTCTTCAGAGCTTTGTATTCATGATGTCAGACACATGCATCCTGAACTTTGTCTACTGAGGGTAGGGTTCAGGTGACCATGTCCCCCAGGTCCCAGATTTGACTAGGATGTTGACGCTAGCAGCGACATCATGCTGTGTTTCAGATGGACCAGGAGCCTTTAACCTTCCCCTCATTACCATCCCTAAGTGGTGATAGCTTTAGATAGTGGAAGATCTGAACTCAGCTCAGGATTCTCTAAAATGTAAACACATTTGCTTTGAGACCTCCTGCCCCTTTTAATTCCTGTGGTTCACAGGACAACTCATGGGTTACCCATGGTTCCCAGATAGTGCTGGCACAGGCACTCCTGGCAGCACCAGTGGGAAGAGGGAGGGTGATGCCAGTCCAGGGTGAGGATTCTGGGGTAAGGATTTCAAAGTGTGAAACCTCTGTCCTGTGAAAATTGAGGGGTGATCATAATGCTGGGGGAAGCAAGTACCAGGCTAATGTTCAACCTGGAGCACATTCAGGTCACCCCTAATTAGAACAGAACAGTCAGTGAGTTCCCAGCACCCTGGCCCCTGTGTGCACCCCCATGGGGACCTTGGGTGAGGAGAACAGGTCTCCACCTGTCCACAGCCCTCAGGGTGGAGAGGAGGGGCCTGAAGACTCTTCTGGAACCAGAGACACACAGACCACTCCCCAGGTCATCAGGGCTTCTCTGTGAGTGATGAGGTCTCCACCTGCTGATGTGTAAATGGGGTGACCTTGAAGACCCTCAGTGAGTTCACTCACTCCCTTCCCCAGAGTGGGGAGAAGTGGACAGGGTTTATGTCTTCTTCCTGGGATCCTTAGAAATGGCTGGTGTTATCTAATCACTGACCTTTGTCCAAGGCCACTTTTGCTAGTTGTCTCTGTTTTAGGTAGAGGCTATCAGTTCAGTTCAGTTCAGTCGCTCAGTCACGGCTGACTCTTTGCGACTCCATGAATTGCAGCACGCCAGGCCTCCCTGTCCGTCACCAACTCCCAGAGTTTACTCAAACTCATGTCCATCGAGTTGGTGATGCCATCAAGCCATCTTATTCTCTGTTGTCCCCTTCTCCTCCTGCCCACAATCCCACCTCGCATCAGGGTCTTTTCTAATGAGTCAACTCTTTGCATGAGGTGGCCAAAGTATTAGAGTTTCAGCTTCAGCATCAATCTTTCCAGTGAACACTCAGGACTGATCTCCTTTAGGATGGACTGGTGGGATCTCTTTGCAGTCCAAGGGTCTCTTAAAGTTCCTCTACAACACCACAGTTCAAAAGCATCAATTCTTTGACACTCTGCTTTTTCCCAGTCCAACTCTCATATCCAAATATGACCAGTGGAAAAACCATAGCCTTGACTAGACAGACCTTTGTTTGCAAAATAATGTCTCTGCTTTTGAATATGCTATCTAGGTTGGTCATAACTTTCCTTCCAAGGAGTGTCTTTTAATTTCATGACTGCAATCACCATCTGCCATGATTTTGGAGCCCCCAAAATAAAGTCTGACACTATTTCCACTGTTTCCCCATCTATTTGCCATGAAGTGATGGGACCAGATGCCATGATCTTCGTTTTCTGAATGTTGAGCTTTAAGCCAACTTTTTCACTCTCCTCTTTCACTTTCATCAAGAGGCTCTTTAGTTCTCTTCACTTTCTGCCATAAGGGTGGTGTCATCTGCATATCTGAGGTTATTGATATTTCTCCCGGCAATCTTGATTCCAGCTTGTGCGTCTTCCTGCCCAGCGTTTCTCATGATGTACTCTGCATATAAGTTAAATAAGCAGGGTGACAATATACAGCCTCGACGTACTCCTTCTCCTATTTAGAATCAGTCTGTTGTTCCATGTCCAGTTCTAACTGCTGCTTCCTGACCTGCATATAGGTTTCTCAAGAAGCAGATCAGGTGATCTGGTATTTCCATCTCTTTCAGAATTTTCCACAGTTTATTGTGATACACACAGTCAAAGGCTTTGGCATAATCAATAAAGCAGAAATAGATGTTTTTCTGGAACTCGTTTGATTTTTTTCATGATCCAGCGGATGCTGGCAATTTGATCTCTGGTTCCTCTGCCTCTTCTAAAACCAGCTTGAATATCTGGAAGTTCACAGTTCATGTATTGCTGAAGCTTGGCTTGGAGAATTTTGAGCATTACTTTACTAGCTTGTGAGATGAGTGCAATTGTGCAGTAGTTTGAGCATTCTCTGGCATTGCCTTTCTTTGGGATTGGAATGAAAACTGACCTTTTCCAGTCCTGTGGCCATTGCTGAGTTTTCCAAATGTGCTGGCATATTGAGTGCATATTGAGTGCAGCATCATCTTTCAGGATTTGAAATAGCTCCACTGGAATGCCATCACCTCCACTAGCTTTGTTCATAGTGTTCTCTAAGGCCACTTGACTTCACATTCCAGGATGTCTGGCTCTATGTGAATGATCACACCATTGTGATTATCTGGGTCAGTAGAGGTTATAGGAAGGCACATATCTGTGTAAATCTTCACTTTGGAACTCAGCTGATGGACAGGAAGTAAGCAGAATCCTTTTCATACTAAAGTGTGCTTTGTGCCTGGACTAAGGGCTGATTCCCCAAGAGCTGAGTGGTCTTTGCATTTATTTTCCAACCCTTTCTTCCATGTGTCCTTCACTTCTGCTCAGCCTGGCAGGCTGATGAGTGGCTGCTGGTGGCAGAGATACTGTGGGCTGAGAGCAAGCACTGAGGACCACACAGCAAGCAAAAGAAGGAGGGAGCACAGAGCCAAGTGGATGGGGACCTGCAGAGCAGACCTGCCGTGTGTGCCCTGTTGGTTCCTGAGAGCATCGCATTAGGCATCAAATATTAGTAATATCCTCAGTGATCACCTTGAGACATATATGAGGGTGATGCTTTTCAATGAATTTTTAAAGAAAAATTATTTTTACTGTCTCATTGAAAAGTTATTTTTAAAAAATTGAAGTATAATTGACTTACAATATTATATTAGTTTCAAGTGTACAGTGTAGTAATTTAGTATTTTTGTACATTATTAAATAATTACCCAGATGAGTCTAGTTACCCTCTGTCACTCTGCAAAGTTTTCCAATGTTATTGACTATATTTCCTATGTTGTACATTATATTCCCATGACTTATTTATTTTATAACTGGAAGTTTGTGCCTCTTAATCTCCATCACCTATTTCACTCATCCTCCAGTCCCCCTCAATCCATTTTCTTTAATAAGTCAAGGAAATAGGTGACTACTTTTTAAAAAGAGATTGCCTTCATAATGGTGAAAAATTCAAAATTTTGCTTAGAAGTGAAACTTTTAATTACTGTCCAGAAAATCTGGCTTCTAGAAGTGATTTTTCTCAAGAGTTCTTGTTCTGCCATAATGGCCTGTAAACAGCAGTGAGTTTTCTAAGCCCTTTGTGAAACCGGCCTCTACCATTAAGGATAGAATAGATCTCTTCCCAGGACTCCAGTCTTTTGTGCAAACTGTAAACATCTTTGCTAATTTTTTGCTTTCTAGTGTGACAAGAGGTTTCTGATTTTACATACAAAAAGCTGTGCATCCTTAGGTAAAAATTTGCCCCAGCCCTGGAGTCTCCATTTCTCCAAGCAGCCATGGCTCCTTCTAGTGGGAAATGGTATTTATATTCTATGGCCTGGGCACTAGGGGTGCTCATTGCTGTTGGGTTGGCTATTGTTTCTCAGCTTTTTCACTGGACAAAGCTAGAATACATTGTTTATAGTAAACAGACCTTGAGTTTATATGGGTATTTCCAATCTAAATCAGATTCAGGACAGTAGTGCTTTTACTTTATCTTTTTACTCTTAGGTTGGTATCTCTTTTCCTGTCATCATCTTTTCTCTTTTCTGGCATGCCTAATGGTGGCTCAGAAGGTAAAGAGTCTGCCTGCAGTACAAGAGACCTAGGTCTTTGGGTTGGGAAGGCCCTCTTGAGGAGGGCATGGCAACCCACTCCAGTATTCTTGCCTGGAAAATTCCATGAACAGAGGAGCCTGAAAGGCTACAATCCATCGGGTCACAAAGAGTTGGACACGACTGAGCGGCTTCACTTAATCCCAGTTCTCAATGATACCAACATAATTAGTCATTTAAAAATCTTTTTAAAAATATATTTAATGATTTATTTCAGTATATTCTTTTTCAATATAAATTTATTTATTTTAATTGGAGGTTAATTACTTTACAATATTGTACTTGTTTTGCCATACATCAACATGTATATGCCACAGGTATACATGTGTTCCGCATCCTGAACCCCACTCCCTCCTCGTACCATCCCTCTGGGTCGTCTCAGTGCACCAGCCACAAGCATCCAGTATTATGCATTGAACCTGGGCTGGCGACTAGTTTCATATATGATATTATACATGTTTCAATGCCATTCTCCCAAATCATCCCACCCTCTCCCTCTCCCACAGAGTCCAAAAGACTGTTCTATACATCTGTGTCTCTTTTGCTGTCTCGCATACAGGGTTATCATTACCATCTTTCTAAATTCCATATATATGCGTTAGTATACTGTATTGGTCTTTTTCTTTCTGGATTACTTCACTCTGTATAATAGGCTCCAGTTTCATCCACCTCATTAGAACTGATTCAAATGAATTCTTTTTAATGGCTGATTAATACTCCATTGTGCATATGTACCACAGCTTTCTTATCCATTCATTTGCTGATGGACATCTAGGTTGCTTCCATTGTCCTGGATACTATAAACAGTGCTGCAGTGAACATTGGGGTACATGTGTCTCTTTCAATTCTGATTTCCTTGGTGTGTCTGCCCAGCAGTGGGATTGCTGGGTCATATGGCAGTTCTATTTTCTGTTTTTTAAGGAATCTCCACACTGTTCTCCATAGTGGCTGTACTAGTTTGCATTCCTACCAACAGTGTAAGAGGGTTCCTTTTTCTCCACACCCTCTCCAGCATTTATTGCTTGTAGACTTTTGGATCGCAGTCATTCTCACTGGTGTGAAATGGTACCTCATTGTGGTTTTGATTTGCATTTCTCTGATAATGAGTGATGTTGAGCATCTTTTCATGTGTTTGTTAGCCATCTGTATGTCTTCTTTGGAGAAATGTCTATTTAGTTCTTTGGCCCATTTTTTGATTGGGTCATTTATTTTTCTGGAATTAAGCTGCAGGAGTTGCTTGTATATTTTTGAGCTTAGTTGTTTGTCAGTTGCTTCATTTGCTATTATTTTCTCTCATTCTGAAAGCTGTTTTTTCACCTTGCTTATAATTTCCTTAGTTGTTGCAGAAGCTTTTAATTTTAATTAGGTTACATTTATATTTGCTTTTATTTCCAATATTCTGGGAGGTGGGTCATAGAGGATCCTGCTGTGATTTATGTCAGAGAGTGTTTTGCCTCTGTTCTCCTTTAGGAGTTTTATAGTTTCTGGTCTTACATTTAGATCTTTAATCCATTTTGAGTTTACTTTTGTGTGTGGTGTTAGAAAGTGTTCTAGTTTCATTCTTTTACAAGTGGTTGACCAGTTTTCCCAGCACCACTTGTTAAAGAGATTGTCTTTTCTCCATTGTATTTTCTTGCCTCTTTTGTCAAAGATAAGGTGTCCATAGGTGCGTGGATTTATCTCTGGGCTTTCTATTTTGTTTCATTGATCTATATTTCTGTCTTTGTGCTAGTACCATATTGTCTTGATGACTGTGGCTTTGTAGTAGAGCCAGAAGTCAGGCAGGTCGATTCCTCCAGTTCTTTTCTTCTTTCTCAGGATTGTTTTGGCTATTCAAGGTTTTTTGTATTTCCATACAAATTGTGAAATTATTTGTTCTAGCTCTGTGAAAAATACCATTGGTAGCTTGATAGGGATTGCATTGAATCTGTAGATTGCTTTGTGTAACACTCATTTTCATTATATTGTTTCTTCCAATCCATGAACATGGTATATTTCTCCATGTATTAGTGTCCTCTTTAATTTCTTTCATCAGTATTTTATAGTTTTCTATATATAGGTCTTTAATTTCTTTAGGTAGATATATTCCTAAGTATTTTATTCTTTTCATTGCAATGGTGAATGGAATTATTTCCTTAATTTCCCTGTTTTCTCATTGTTAATGTATAGGAATGCAAGGGATTTCTGTGTGTTGATTTTATATCCTGCAACTTTCCTATATTCATTGATTAGCTCTAGTAATTTTCTGGTGGAGTCTTTATGGTTTTCTATGTAGAGGATCATGTCATCTGCAAATAGTGAGAGTTTTACTTCTTCTTTTCCAATTTAGATTCCTTTTATTTCTTTTTCTGCTCTGATTGCTGTGGCCAAAGCTTCCAAAACTATGTTTAATAGTAGTGGTGAGAGTGGGCACCCTTGTCTTCTTCCTGACTTTAGGGGAAATGCTTTCAATTTTTCACCATTGAAGATAATGTTTGCTGTGGGCTTGTCATATCTAGCTTTTGTTATGTTGAGGTATGTTCCTTCTATTCCTGCTTTCTGGAGGGTTTTTATCATAAATGGATGTTGTGTTTTGTCAAAGGCTTTCTCTGCATCTATTGAGATAATCATATGACTTTTATTTTTCAATTTGTTAATGTGGTAAATTACATTGATTGATTTGCAGATGTTGAAGAATCCTTGCACCCCTGGGATGAAGCCCACTTGGTCTTGGTGTATGATCTTTTTAATGTGTTGTTGGATTCTGATTGCTAGAATTTTGTTAAGGATTTTTGCATCTATGTTCATCAGTGATATTGGCCTGTAGTTTTCTTTTTTATGGCGTCTTTGTCAGGTTTTGGTATTAGGGTGATGGTGTCCTCATAGAATGAGTTTGGAAGTTTACCTTCCTCTGCAGTTTTTTTTGGCAGGGTTTGAGTAGGATAGGTGTTAGCTCTTCTCTAAATTTTTGGTAGAATTCAACTGTGACACCATCTGGACTTGGGCTTTTGTTTGCTGGAAGATTTCTGATTACAATTTCAATTTCCATGCTTGTGATGGGTCTGTTAAGATTTCCTATGTCTTCCTGGTTCAGTTTTGGAAAGTTTCTAAGAATTTGTCCATTTCTTCCACATTGTCCATTTTATTGGCATATAACTGCTGATAGTAGTCTCTTAAAAAATATGGAATGCTTCACGAATTTGTGTGTCATCCTTACACAGGGGCCATGCTAATCTTCTCTGTATCGTTCCAATTTTAGTATATGTGCTGCCAAAGCGAGCACTAAAAACCATTTTTAATAATTCTTTTTTGTATAACTTTGTCAATGCACTGGATCGATATAGCTTTTGTTTCATTTTACTCTGAAATTTAAGAAATTGATTTTGAAAACTTGATTGTTTTATAATTATAATTCTGTATGATGTCTTCACAATTCCAAAGTCAAATCAGTAAAAGAGGTTATTTTAAAGAAGACTGGTATCCTTCTTCCATTCTAACTCTCCCACCACTTTAGATGTAACATTACAAATTGTTATTCATATTTTTATTTTGTAAATACAATATTTTATAAACCCTTATTTTTTTCTGTGTTGTCAGGTGGAAGTTCTGAATTTTCTCTTTGAAGTCTTAAGGGTTTCAGTTCATAAGGAGTTTGCTTAGAAGCATGATATGTAACATGGAACTTGAGTTAAAACCCTCTGTGGTACTTGTAAGTCCTTCAAAGCAAGTTCACGGCCCCTCCAGACCCAGATGCCCTGATGATGCAGGAGATGAGCAGATGCTTCCATAGGATTAGTTTCTACATCCAGAATCTTCCATGAAGAGGGAACTTCAGTGTCCATCCTTAATCAGTTGAACCTAAACTAGTTTCTAGAGGCTTGGCTTCAGGTCTCAGAGTGCTCTTAACACCTCCCAGGTGATGCTAACGTTCAGTCAGGATAAAGACCACTGTGTCAGGAGGAGTGAAGTTATATTTAGCATCCTAATGGTTATTATTTTCCCAGATTCACTGATTTTCCTTCTTAGTTCTGGATATATCTCAGCTCCACTGTTTGTCACCTGTTCCCCTATTTCTAAAGATAAACTACCCCTTCATTTTTTCCACAAGCTCATTTTTTTCTGCTTATCTATTTAATTCAAGCATGTTTTTTGTCTGATATAGTTTTATCTGTTTTCTGCATTTTCTTAATTTTTCTCATGAAGCAGTTGGTGAAGTTCGGTAAGAAACCTTTGAAGTACGTGTAAAAATGTAACAGAGAAACTATACTGACTAGAGAAATTTTAGCTCTTAACCCTGTGAGAAGTTCTGGTAAGAAGCAGGAAATTGGGTCCAAAAGTCAAGTGCTTTCAGGAGGCTGAATACCAAGGACTCCACCAAGAAATATCTGCCCCAGAGACTCTGAGATGCTTATAGAATCTTGATCGAATGGTGTCATTTTATATTAGACTCTTTTTAAAAATCGTTCATGGTTTCATAGTTGTGAAGAATTCCTATGAAGATGTAAGAGCTCTATTCTCAGCTGGTTTGTGGAAAGAATATTCACAGATCAAACTTAGACTGACTTCAAAGATGAAGAGTTTTTGGGCACAGTTGGTGATCTCGTGCCTGCTTATCCAGAAAGTTTTAACTTTGTTTAGTTTCAAGTTTGATAGTGAATATTTCCTCAGTTGCTTTATTTCTCACTAGTTGAGGATAGGACCAAGAATAGACAGAAGAGTAGAAGCTATAGACCATGGACTGGCATTACTCCTTAGTGAGTCTGCTTGCTCCACTGGGTGATTAAAGACTGTCTCTCAGGAGATAAACCCAGACACTTAGACGGTAATGGTCTGCTTTTATTTTGCACTCTTTTTTTTTTTTTTTTTTTTTTTGCTGGATTTGTTGCAGTTATCAGTATTCTTTTAGGTGTGTGACATTACTCTTACTCCTTCTATAATTGCAACAATGTTAGGATCAAATAACTGAGTAACAGACGGCTTAGTAATGGCCAACAAAGGTCCATCTAGTCAAAGCTGTGGTTTTTCCAGTAGTCATGTATGGATATGAGATTTGGACTATAAAGAAAGCTGAGTAGTGAAGAATTGATGCTTTTGAACTGTGATGTTGGAGAAGACTCTTGAGAGTCTCTTGAACAGTAAGGAGATCCAACCAGTCAATCCTAAAGGAAATGAGTCCTGAATATTCATTGGAAGGACTGATGCTGAAGCTGAAATTCCAATATTTTGGCCATTTGATGGAAAGACCTGACTCATTAGAAAAGACACTGATGCTGGGAAAGATTGAAAGCAGGAGCAGAAGGAGATGACAGAGGATAAGATGGTTGGATGGCATCACTGACTCGATGGGCATGAGTTTGAGGAGGCTCCAGGGCTTCTGGTGGAGGACCTCAGGTTTGCAGCCTGTGGCACTCGGCTTCCCTTGATCATATCTGGGCTGGGACTGCCATGTGTAGTTTGACTTTCTTGCTTCTCTGTGTGAGTCTCTAGACTTCTAACTCAGGAAACTGTATAAACAGTGTGTTGTGTAATCTATGAGGGGCTCTTCTTAAGCTCTTAGTGCCTCCAGGTGTTATTGATGGAGCTTGCTGGAAGTGTAACAGTGAGCCTTTGTGTTCTTGAGAACTGGTCATCAAACTCTGATATGGTCATCTTATTCTTAATTCTTCCACTAAACGGTTTTCTCTTCTATGGAGTAGATGAAATCTCCTGTGACCTTGTGGAAGGTAAGGCAGGTATTACAGCCTGTGAACATGTGTGTAGAACAAGACAGGCATTTAGGGCTTCAGTGTCACAGCCTTTTGAGAGATGGGTTCAGCTTTCTGTAAATTATCTGATCAGGCACTAGTTAGTTGAGCAGAAAATGCATTTTAGTTATGCCTCATGTTTTGAGTTGTGATTTCTCCTTCTATTCCTTTTGTGGGTTCCCTAAATTTGTACAGACTGAAAAGAGCTATCAAAAGCAAACCCATCAGAGGATTTCCCTGGTGATCCAGTGGTTATGACCCCTTCCAATGCAGGGGTCACAGGTTTGATCCCTGGTTGGGAAATTAAGATATCACATGCCTCAGGCCAACTAAGCTGGTGCTTCTCAACTAGAGAAGTCTGAGCACTACAATAAAGACCCAACAGAGCAAAAAAAAAAGTTTCATGTTGGAGATTTCTTGATGGATGATATTTTGCAGTCAAGTATACCAGCTAAAGTTGATAGAGATAAAATCTAGATATTAATTGAGAACAGCAATGTTTTATCTCAATATATCATGTGGGAGATAGCTAACATACTTAAACTATCAAAAAAATTGAAAGTCATTTCACCATCTTGGTTATATTAATCACTTTGATGACTGATTTCCACCTAAGTACAGTTCAGTTCAGTTGCTCAGTTGTGTCTGACTCTTTGCAACCCTATGGACTGCAGCACGCCAGGCCTCCCTGTCCATCACCAACTCCTGGAGTTTACCCATACTCATGTCCATTGTGTCGGTGATGCCATCCACCATCTCATCCTCTGTCATCCCCTTCTCCTCCTGCCTTCAATCTCTTCCAGCATCAGGGTCTTTTCCAGTAAGTCAGTTCTTCCCATCAGATGGCCAGAGTATTTGAGTTTCAGCTTCAGCACCAGTCCTTCCAAGGAACACTCAGGACTGATCTCCTTTAGGATGGACTGGTTGGAGCTCCTTGCTGTCCAAAGGACTCTCAAGAGTCGTCTCCAACACTACAGTTCAAAACATCAATTCTTTAGTGTTCAGCTTTCTTTATAGTCCAATTCTCACATCCATACATGGCTACTGGAAAACCCATAGCCTTGACTAGACAGACAATTTTTGGTAAAGTAATGTCTCTGGTTTTTATATGCTGTCTAGGTTGGTCATAAATTTCCTTCCAAAGAGTAAGCCTCTTTTAATTTCATGGCTGCAATCACCATCTGCAGTGATTTTGGAGCTCAAAAAAAAAAAAAAAAAAATTCTGCCACTGTTTCCACATGTATTTGCCATGAACCATGATCTTAGTTTTCTGAATGTTGCACTTTAAGCCAGCATTTTCACTCTCCTCTTTCACTTTCATCAGAGGCTCTTTAGTTCTTCTTCACTTTCTGCCATAAGGGTGGTGTCATCTGCATATCCCATCAATCTTGATTGCAGCTTGTGCTTCATCCAGCCCAGTGCTGCTCATGATGTACTCTGCATATAAGTTAAATAAGCAGGGTGACAATATATAGCCTTGGTGTATACATTTTCCTATTTGGAACCAATTTGTTGTTCCATGTCCAGTTCTAACTGTTGCTTCCTGACCTGCATACAGATTTCTCAGGAGGCAGGTCAGGTGGTCTGATATTCCCATCTATTGAAGAATTTTCTATTGTGATGCACAGTCAAAGGCTTTGGCATAGTTACTAAAGCAGAAATAGATGTTTTTCTGGAACTCTCTTGCTGTTTGATGATCCAGCAGATGTTAGTAATCTGATCTCTGGTTCTTTTGCCTTTTCTAAAACCAGCTTGAAAGTCTGGAAGTTCACAGTTCACGTATTGTTGAAGCCTGGCTTAGAGAATTTTGAGCATTGCTTTACTAGCGTGTGAGATGAGTACAACTGTGCGGTAGTTTGACCATTCTTTGGCATTGCCTTTCTTAGGGATTGGAATGAAAACTGACTTTTTCCAGTCCTGAGGCCACCACTGAGTTTTCCAAATTTGCTGGCATATTGAGTGCAGCACTTTCACAATAGCATTGTTTAGAATTTGAAATAGCTCAACTGGAATTCCATCACTTCCACTAGCTTTGTTCATAGTGATGCTTCCTAAGGCCGATTTGACTTCACATTCCAGGATGTTGGTTCTAGGTGAATGATCACACCATTGTGATCATCTAAGTTAAGCTAGGAAAAAAAATAACCTTCTTGATCATATTTCCGCATGCAATTCTCTACAGAAATGTAGCTATTAATAAAATACTCCTTTTCAAAAACAAATTATGATGTGTGATGAATAGTGAATAATGTACACTGATGTTGAATGGGAGAGATGCTGGGATAAATGAAATTAACCACCACCAACCACACAAAAGTCTGGTCTTCATCCAAAGAAGTTGATGTTGTGTATTTGGTGAGACTATAAGGGAGTCCTCTGTTGTGAGCTCCTTTCAGAAAACCAAACAGTTAATTCCAATAAGTACTTCTCCAATTTAGTCCAACTTAAAGCAGCACTTGACGAAAAGTGTTGTAATTAGTCAACAGAAAATACATAATATAAGACCACATGTTTCTTTGATGACCAGGCAAAAGCTGTTATAGCCTGGCCTGGAAGTTATGACTTATCTGTCATATTCACCAGACTTTGCACTTTCAGGTTTCCATTTATTTATTTATTTTTACAATATCTCTTACTGGAGAAAATTTTACTTCCCCATAAGACTGTAATAGGCACCTGAAATAGTTCTTTGCTCAAAAAGACATAAAGTTTTGGAAAGATGGAATTATGAAGTTGCCTGAAAAATGGCAGAAGATGGTGGAACAGAACTTTGAATACATTATTCAACAAAGTTCTTGGTGAAAATGAAAAATGTGTCTCTTACTTTTACTTAAAAATAACAAGAACTTTTTGGCCAACCCAGTACTAAGGCTTTATTGTCTTTGAATGTTAAGATTTTGGCTTACATTAAAACTTTATCTGCTTGTCTTACTGGAAATAGTGGATCTGTGTATTTTTCTTTTAGATTAGCCATGAACGTAGCATTTTGTCAAGATGAGTTTTTAACATGCTAAAAATAAAAGTAAAGTTTGTGTTAAGAAAAACTGGCATGACTTGTAGTTCTAATCAAGGCTTTTTCCTTTCAGGAAGGCACCAAGGTGGTTCTGCCCATATGTTTTTGAAAACTATGATCCCGACGATTCTGCCGCTTTGCACGAAGCCTATGGCTACGCGGCAGGGCTGAGCGCCTGCGCGCTCGTGTGGGCCGTTCTGCACCACTTGTGCTTCTACCACATGCACGGCGGGGATGAGGCTGAGAGTAGCCGCGGGCCACATGATCTACCGCAAGGTGAGTGTCGCTAGGTACCACGGCGTGTAGCTCCCCTGAAGCATCAGGAACATTTAGTTCTCTGTAAATTAAACATCTTGTAACTGAGAACATTTACGCCTTCCTAGAGAAGCTTGCTGTTTGCATCAGGCCAATTTTGTTGTTGTCATTTAAGCAAACTTTACCAGTAAATGCAGGGACTTCCCTGGTGGCTCAGATGGTAAAGTGTCTGTCTACAATGCGGGAGACCAGGGTTCAATCCCTGGTTTGGGAAGATCCCCTGGAGAAAGAAATGACAATCTACTCCAGTACTATTGCCTGGAAAATCCCATGGACAGAGGAGCCTGGTAGAGTACAGTCCATGGGGTCGCAACGAGTCGGACACGACTGATAATGAAAACTTTTGTATTGAGATCTGGTCAGGGCTGCCTTTGATCATTTTAATCCATAGGTTGTTGCATAATATCCACTCAGCTTGTAATGGAATCTAATTAAAAAGAAGTATTCAGTTCAGTCACTCAGTCATGTCTGACTCTTTGCGACCCCATGAGTTGCAGCACGCCAGTCCTGCCTGCCCACCACCAACTCCCCGGAGTTCACTCAGACTCACGTCCATCGAGTCAGTGATGCCATCCAGCCATCTCATCCTCTGTTGTCCCCTCCTCCTCCTGCCCCCAATCCCTGCCAGCATCAGAGTCTTTTCCAATGAGTCAACTCTTCGCATGAAGTGGCCAAAGTACTGGAGTTTCAGCTTTAGCATCATTCCTTCCAAAGAAATCCCAGGGCTGATCTCCTTCAGAATGGACTTGTTGGATCTCCTTGAAGTCCTAAAAGTATCAAATTGGTTCTCAGTGTTTTCATACCTTGATCTTGTATCTGTATTTGTGGCAATTTTGTGGTTCATTAAGATCATCTTTTATATCAAAGTTGTATTTAAAAGAAAACTTGAGTGATTGGATTTATAAAATTAAATCTAGGAGCACAGAATATATTTGAGAAACAGAATGATTATATGCTTAAATGACCCATCTAATCATATTGAATGCAGTTGTGTGAACTAAAGAAAACTATAAATGGAATCCATGTCAAACATAGGTTCACTTGCTATAGTCTAT
Organism: Nanger dama; assembly: GCA_917880005.1. Lineage (NCBI taxonomy): Eukaryota > Metazoa > Chordata > Mammalia > Artiodactyla > Bovidae > Nanger > Nanger dama. Next base: position 353,502 of record CAKJTW010000177.1, read on the forward strand.
AGTTATGATTGTTTATAATGTTATTAAAGAATAGAGCTGAATGTTGGAGTGAAACTTGAAATTGTATGCTGTTTTTAGTAATTTTGGTGAGAATTTATTGCTATTCACTCAAGTTATTTTCTTAAATTATTATTTCCTTTGTCTTTAGTATGCATTTTAGTACTTTTAATAAGAGCTTATTTGGCGTGTTCAGTGATTTTTTATTGACAAATGCCACAGAATTATTCCAAAGTTTACCCTAGTTTAAAATAAATAAGGATTTTATGTGTTTTTACAAAAGAATTGCCACAGATACACCAGTGTATCTAGTTTAAAAGAAATAAGCTAGTTTAAAAAATAAAGATTTTAGGTGTTTTTAAAGAGGAATTGCCACAGATTCACCCGTGCTCTTTATAAACTTGATCCTGGATATCTCTTTGCCCTGGGGCTGTTTGCTTTTTCAAAAAAAAAAAATTTAATTTAGCTGTGTTTTATAGTTGAAATTTGCTGAGAGAGTAGATCTTAAGTGTTCTCACCATACATACAAAAGGATAACTATGTGTGATGATGGATATGTTCATTTGTTTTCCTACTGTAGTGGTTTCCCAATGTTTCTTTACATGAAAACATCATATTGCAAATATTAGATATATTTAATTTTTCAAATGAATAAAATCCTCAATGAAAGCTAAAACCAGGAAATTTAAATGAAAATTATTGCTTCTTCTACTGTTTGTTACTTATCTAGAGCTCCTGTTTCTTGGGAATACTTTTCTGGGCAAAATGTAGAATGTCTTCTCCTATCTTTCCTTGAGTAGACTCTTGTTCAGTCTTGAGGCTGTATGGACTCAGGGGCCTGGCATCTCACTGTCTGTGTTTTTTGGCTATGGCACATGATCCCAGTTTATCCTTGGGTGACACACCTTCTAGTTAAGAATCTTCATTGTTTGTCATCATCGTTTTTGTTATTCTCTTGCACCTCCTACCATTTAGTGGACAAATAGTCACATTTCCCCACAAATTAGCTAGATGTTTATCTTCTCAGAACATGCTTAGCTCCCATAAGTATGCAGGAAATGTCACCAGAACTGCATTGTGAAAACCTTTAGTTAGATTTGAGATGATGGTTTAGTCAAACAAAGCTTGTTCTTTGCTGCATTAGGTGAGTCGCTGTCCACCAAGTTTTCTTCCTCTTCTCGCTAACACTTTGGAATATCTCCTTTGGGGACTCTGATCTGACCTTGTATATTGCTTATGTGAATGTAAACATCTCCCACAGTGTTCATGTACTGGCTTAATTAGCCTAAAATAATTGTTTCTTTACAAAGTCAGAAACTGTATACATAACCTGAAATTCCAGGAAAATGAGAATTTCCTTGTGCACAGGTTTGCATCTGGATTCCTACTGAGATGCAGAAATAAGATACTTCTTGCAGGTCACTGGTGGGCTGATTCCTTAGGGCAAACCTGGGGCTGCTGGGTGGCTGTCTATGGTTCATTTTCAGGCCCTGCCTCCTGACCCCTGGTCCTGGGGAGAAAGCAGGTCAGGTGTTGGAATGGCTGCTAAGCTCAAAGTCATAGTTTGTAATTTGGAATATGTATCATATATAATGGAGAAGGAAATGGCAACCCACTCCAGTATTCTTGCCTGGGGAACTCCATGGACTGAGTAGCCTGAAGGGCTTCAGTCCATAGGGTCACAGAGAATCAAACGTGACTGATTGACTAGTACACACATCACATATAAGATGATTTGTCATTTATTTACCTTTCTGCAGCTTTGGTAAAATTACTATTGGCTTTGGCTCATTCATTTTAAAAAATTGTAGTAAAATATACACAACATAAAATTTACCATTTTAAGTGTTTTTAAGAGCACCATTTAGTGACATTAAGTACACTCACATGCTTGTACAGCCACCACCACTGTGCATCTCCAGAATTTTTTCTTCTTCCCAAAATGAACCTCTGCTCCTATTAAACACTGACTCCCCAGTACCCTCCTCTTAGTCATCACCCTTCAACTGCTCCTTTCTATGAATTTGACTCCTCTGGGTCCCTCATATAAGTGAAATCGTACAATGTTTGCCATTTTTATTTATGTCATGTAAGTACAATGTCTTCAAGATTCATCCATCTTGGAGCAGATGTCAGAATTTAAGTCCTTCTTAAGATTGAATCGGATTCCTTTATATGTATATAGAACACTATGTGTATCCATTGATCTGTTAGTGGATATTTGAATTGTTTATACCTGTTGACTATTGTACATAATGCTGCTGTGAACACAGCGCACAAATAATCAGTTCAAGTTCATGCTTATTTTGAGTACATTTCCAGAAGTGAAATTGCTATATTATATATTAATTTCACATTTGGTCTTTTGAGGAACTGCCATACCCTCTTCCATTGTGACTACATCATTTTATAGTCTCACTTGATCATTGATTTTTCTGTTTAACTTGAGGACTAAATGGAACATTTTTATGAACCATGACATTTTGTTTGGATTGATGGCTCTAGCTGGTGGTCTATTGAAACAGCTCAAGGTGGTCTCTTCAGGCTCCTCAGATCTCTAGGGAATGTTTTAGAGCTTTTTGTCAAATGAAGGAATTGTACAGCATAGTCTGTTCTTTTTGTAAAATCAGCAGACTGGCATTAAGAACACAGGTTCCTCACAAGATTAATGTTTTGAATATTACACTGGTTAGTTTTAGAATGAGGAAACTAAGACCAAAGTGTTTAAATATCACACCTGGAATTAATGACTGACCCGATTTATAGTCCGAGTCCCCTAATCTCTTTCCTTGAGGCAGCCTCTCCACTCTCATCTTGTTGTTGTTGTTCAGTCACTCAGTCCTGTCCAGCTGTTGGTGACCCCATGGACTGCAGCACACCAGCCTTCCCTGCCCTTCAGTATCTCCTGGAGTTTGCTCAAACTCATGTCCATCGAGTCAGGGATGCCATTCAACCATCTCATCCTCTGCTGCTCCTCTTCTTCCTGCCCTATTCTTTCCCAGCATTAGTGTCTTTTCCGATTTGTCAACTCTTGGCATCAGGTGGCCAAAATGTTGGAGCTTCAGCTTCAGTATCAGTCCTTCCAGTGAATATTCAGAGTTGATTTTCTTTAGGATTGAGTGGTTGGATCTCCTAGCTATCCGAGTGACTCTTAAGTGTCTTCTCCAGCACCACATTTCAAAAGCATCAGTTCTTCGGTGCTCTCACATCTGTTCATGGCCACTGAAAAAATCATAGCTTTGACTATATGGGCCTTTGTTGGCATAGTGATGTCTCTGCTTTTTAATATGCTGTCTAGTTTTTGGCTCAAAATTGCTTTAGTTGACCCCTAAGTCTAAATCTATATTCCTTTATCCTTCAAGCAGGTCCAGGTTCATTGAGAAACAGAGTGGAGGGTTTCGCTTCGATCTCCTGCTCCTCCCTTTGCTTTCCTTATGGGCAGGGCTGCTGCCACATTGAATCACCTAAGGATAAACATGGGTCGCTAGGGCCCTGCTTTCAGGTATCATCCTGCTCGTCCTGACAACACTCAAGACCCCATGAAAATGCACTGCATTTTGCTATGTTCTCAGACTGACTTGGTATCACTGCAGAAATCTGATTCCCTGTATCTTTCTCTCATTTCAGTCACTTCGCCTGAGTAGCTCGGCCATGGGGAAGACCACCACAGGCCAGATAGTTAACCTGCTGTCCAACGATGTGAATAGGTTTGATCAGGTGAGCTGCCCCTGAGGGATTCTCTTCCATTCCCCATCCTTCTCACTAGGTTTAGCCTATTGGGATGCCAGGTACCAGGGTTTGGTGTCAGCCAGTGTTCTGTTGAGGACATAAGACAAGGGTTCTCATTATCCAACATTCATTTCCTCTGTGTGCAACTTAGATGTGATAATATGTGCTGTCCTGTAGATGAGGGTTTTGTTTTCCTGACAAGGTCTGCAACATACTTCAGTAATAGACAGGCAGCAGTGTTCCTGCCAAGCTTGGTTAGTGTTCCTGGGGTCCTCCTGGAGCGGCCCTTCTTGGCACATGGTGTTGGTGTTTCTGGACTGTCTTCCTCCTTCTCTGGATGATGAAGGCCTGGTGGGCAGGGATTGTTCTTTCTCCTGCACCCTGTTCAGTGCCTGCTGCATAGAGAGCCTGCGAGGAATATGCCAAGTGGGTGGTCTCCAGCCAGACACAGCCTCCCCTCTGCTGTCCCATCATACCCGTTCCACACTCACCTTATGAACAGATCACATTACCAGGGTGTTGCAGCTGTTGGCCAGATCTGCATAGACCACTTCTCTTTCCTGGATGATCCCAAACTTGTGGCTCAGGTGGTTAAGAGTCCCCTCTGCAATGTAGGAAGCCTGGTTTCTATCTCAGGGTCAGGAAGATTCCCTATAGAAGGAAATGGCTACCCACTTCAGTATCCTTGCCTGAGGAATTCCATGGACAGGGGAGCCTGGTGGGCTACAGTCCCTGGGGTTGCAAAGAGTCAGACATGACTAAGCAACTAACACTTTCACTTCTCTTTCAATTATTCACTCATCAAACATAATGTAAGGCCTCTACTTAATCTGAAGGATGAATAAGTCTTAATTTCTGCCCTGGAAAGGCCACAGCCTGTCTGGAAGGTAAATACACAAGTAATTATCAGAGAGTGTGGTAAGTACCATAATATAGGCTCTTCTGAGGATATGGGACCTGAATTTTGGGACAGAGAGAGTTTGAGGAAGCCTTGAGCTCATCTGTATTGTGGACCAAATCAACGTTTTCCTTCATTCCTGCTGGTTGGTTTTTCCTGGTATGTACCAGAGGCCAGCCCTGTGCTGCCCCAAAACAGCATCATCTGGGGCGGATGCTTGGATTTCTGCTTCATCAGGTGTAAAACTCACTGAGATCATTTCTGTTTAGATTCCTGTCTTTTCCTTCAGAACAGATTGTTCTACACTCTGTCCTTACTGGTTTTATTATATACAGTCCTAAGAAGGCTTTGTCTTTCTCTTTTAAGGTAACGATGTTCTTCCACTATCTGTGGGTGGGGCCACTGCAGGCTGTCGCAGTGACCACCCTGCTCTGGATGGAAATAGGAATATCATGTCTTGCTGGAATGGCAGTTCTTGTTATTCTTCTGCTTTTGCAAAGCTGTGTCGGAAATTTGTTTTCATCACTCAGGTAAAAGAAATACTGGTTTAAAAAAAAATAGGTGATATACGCTTGGTAATGTTCACTATTTTCTTGATGCTTCTGTTCAAAAACAAAACCAATGCCTTCTCTAGTGTCTTCTTTGTGTGCATTGTAAACCCTTCAGGCTTAGCCAGTGGAGGTTCCAGCCCTAAGCTGAAGGCTGATCTTGAAGAGGGAAAGGTGACAGCACTTACTGGTGAGAGCTGTCAAAGGTGACAACTCCTCCCAGCACCATACCTGAATAAGTGGTGTGTCTTTGAAAATAAATTTACCTATATTGAAATTATTTAAGCATTATTAAATAGTAATAATCCTGTAGTTCAATTTTATCTACATGTATTTTTGTTATGCTTGTGTTAGAGCAATTTTTAGGTATTTATGTTCCTGTATTGTTTTTAATTCAGTGTTTCCATTAACTTATATGTGTCTCAAGCACAAGGTGTATCTTAATTAGCTATATCTTTATACAGCCGCAGAGTCCCAGGAGCATATGTGATAGAATAGTGGCCGGTGATGAAGGGCCTAATGGCAATGAGCTAGACCTGAAGTAGGTCCTAGAGGGTTGGAGATGGGTCATTGTCCAGGTTGTCAGGTGATGGAGGTATTGTGCTGTTTGAAGATGTTTTTCCTTGAGTTTTTTCTTCTTCTTTTTTTGTGTGACTTTACATGTGATATTTTTGTCTGCTTGAAATTCCCTTTCCTGTCTTTGCTGTGGAGAGATGTTCCTTATCCTTTGAGGCCCTGTTCCACTGCTGCCAGGTCTCTGAAGCTCTTCTTAGTCACCTGTCCTGGTAGAATTAACAGCCCCATCTTTTCTGCTCACTGGCACTTCACTCCTATTTTATCACAGCACAGACTCTGTCTTTCCATTAGATTCAGTGTCTTTTGCCTTCCCTGCCCAACCACGACCTCCTTGGGTGGAGAGTTTGTACCTGACTCACTTCAGGTCTTCCTTAGCTAGTACTGTGAGTTCTCCAAGTTACTCCTTGAGTTGGGATAAGTGGTTGACTTCTAGAAGTCTTTTTCTCCATTTGCACTTTGAAAAGGTCCTCCTGTGATGTCATCACAGAAGAGCTGTAGGGAATCATCAATCCCTGGTCCCTCCCTGTGCCCTCTGCTGCTGCTGCTGCTGCTGCTACGTAAAGTTGGGCTGTGGTCACTGAGGCTCATTTCACCTCTGTCCCCACAGGAGTGAGACCGCTGCTCTCACAGACAACAGGATCAGGACCATGAGTGAAGTCATAGCTGGCATCAGAACAGTAAAAATGTATGCTTGGGAAAAGTCATTTATAGACCTTATTACCAGACTGAGAAGGTAAGTTTTTGTACATATCACACTATATTTTTGTACTTACCCCGCTATTTTTACTGACTGAATTTAAAAGTCTTACCAAGTTTTCAGATGAAGATGAACTTAAATACTATGAACTCTATACCTCACATGTGGGGGAGGGTTAAGTGGAAGAGGGGAGATGTCGTTTTAACCTGCTGTTTTATTTACCATCTTCTTAAAGGAAAAATTATATATGTTTCTAAGACAGACAGATAGCCAATAAATACATGAAAAAAATGTTCAACATCACTCATTATGAGAGAAATGCAGATCAAAACTACAATGAGGCATTGCCTCACACTGGTTGGAATGGCCATCAACAAAAAGTCTACAAACAGTACCCTCTTGCACTGTTGGTGGGAGTGTAAATTGATATAGCCATTATGAAAAACAGGCTGGAGATTCCTTAGAAAACTAGGAATAAATCTACCATATGACCCTGCCGTCCCTCTACTGGGCATATGCCCTGAGAAAACCAGAATTCAAAAGACACATGTCCTCCAATCTTCATTGCAGTGGTATTTACAATATCCAGGACACGTGCTTCCAGAGGGGCCATGGTGCCTGCCTCTGTCTGATGTCTTGGTGTCTCACAATTTTGGGGTGACTTATTATCTTCCCCTGTAAGTTCATGAGCTCCTGGAGGGGACAGGCTGTGCCTTTTTGTCATCAGTGGGGAACCTGGCCCAAGACTTGTGGTTATGAATACTTGTTGAAAGAATATTCAAACCCAGTCCAGTTGACCCACACAGTGTTTAAAAGGGTGACAGGAAGCCTCTGTTTAGTTGAGAGAGTGAAGTGGTGATGAGGTGTCTGTCCTGGTGTCGGGATGGAGCCCCAGGCGTGCACTGTGTAGTGTCTCCATGTGAGGACTTAAATTCATGCCTTGGATGTTGAGGCTGCTTTTAAAACCTCTTTCCTACTCTCCTTTTCAGGAAGGAAATTTCCAAGATTCTGAAAAGTTCCTACCTTAGGGGCATGAATTTGACATTATTTTTCGCTGTCAGCAAAATTATGATTTTCGTTACCTTCATCACCAACGAGCTCCTTGACAACCGGATCACAGCCAGCCAAGTGTTTGTGGTGGTGACGCTGATCGAGGCTCTGCGGTTCTCGAGCACCCTCTACTTCCCCATGGCTGTCGAGACGCTGTCAGAGGCCGTCGTAACCATCCGAAGAATCAAGGTTTGGGAACAAATAATTGTTTTCAGTTGTAGGTGGATTTTTTGTAAAATGCCTCCTTTTGTTTGGTGTCACTGTGTTCCAATTAGGAGATATTTAACTCTCTCAGTGCCCAAGCTGGGAGTCTTCCCAGAATGTTGTAGGTACTCCCCTTTTTTATTAGGTAGAGTGTGTTACAGGTATCCTAAGACTGGTTCTTATGTAGGGGTAGTAGTATTTATAAGTAGTAGTAGCACAGGCTCTTGTGTAGTGATGCCTGCAGAGTGATTAAAATAAAAGCAGGAGAAGCATCAGAGTGCACCTCCTGTGCTGACTCCAGGGGCCAGGCAGCGGCTGTGCAGTCCTGGGGGCACAGGATTCCTCTCTGGGCCAGGAGGGAGGAGCTTGCTGAGAGCTCCCTGCTGCTTGGACAGGAAGAGTGGCCTCAGGTTCACTTAATTCCCTGTGTTCAAAAATGAGCTCTTTCCTCCACAGATGTTTTGCTTGTTTATGTCTGAGCCACCTTTTGCATCTGCCTTTTCATCCCTGTCCCCTCTTTATTTACTGCTTAATCCTCTCTCTTTAGCTGCCCTCTTCTTTTCACAGTTGTTTTTGCCACCATTATGTGAACCAAGAAGTTCCAGATATACAAGCTGGATTTAGAAAAGGCAGAGGAACCTGAGATCAAATTGCCAGCCTCCATTGGATCATAGAAAAAGCAAGAGAATTCTAGAAAAACATGTACTTCTGCTTCATTGACTATACTAAAACCTTTGGCTGTGTGGATCACAATGAACTGTGGAAAATTCTGAAAGAGATGGGAATATCAAACCACCTTACCTGTCTCCTGAGAAACCTGTATGCAGGTCAAGATGCAACAGTTAGAACTGGACATGGAACAATAGACTGGTTCCAAAATGGGAAAGGAGTACATTAAGGCTGTATATTGTCACCTTCCCTGGTGGCTCAGTCAGTAAAGTATCTGCCTACAATGCAGGTAACCTGGGTTTGGTCTCTGGGTTGGGAAGATCCCCTGGAGAAGGGGATGATAACCCACTCCAGTATTCTTGCCTGGAGAATCCGCATGGACAGAGGAGATTGGCAGGCTACAGTCCATGGGGTGGCAAAGAGTTGGACATGATTGAAGCAACTAAGCACAGCACGTCAAGGCTGTTTATTGTCACCCTGCTTATTTAACTTATATGCATAGTACATCTTGGGAAATTCTAGGCTGGATGAAGCTCAAACTAGAATCAAGATTGCTGGGAGAAATATCAATAACCTCAGATATGCAGATGATACCCTCTTAATGGCAGAAAGTGAAGAAGAACTAAAAAGCCTCTTGAAGAAAGTGAAAGTGGAGAGTGAAAAAGTTGCCTTAAAAACTCAACATTCCAAAACCTGAGATCATGGCATCTGGTCCCAATCCCTTCATGGCATATAGATGGGGAAACAATGCAAACAGTGACAGACTTTATTTTTTTGATTCCAAAATCACTGCAGACAGTGACTGCAGGCATGAAATTAAAAAATGCTTGCTCCTTGGAAGAAGAGCTGTGACCAACCTAGACAGCAGATTAAAAGCAGAGACATTACTTTACCAGCAAAGGTCCGTCTAGTCAAAGCTATGGTTTTTCCAGTAGTAATGGACAGATGTCCATTTCATGGGAAATAGATGGGGAAACAGTGGAAACAGTGTCAGACTTTATTTTCTTGGGCTCCAAAATCACTGCAGATGGTGATTCCAGCCTTGAAATTAAAAGATGCTTACTCCTTGAAAGGAAAGTTATGACCAACCTAGACAGCATATTCAAAGGCAGAGACATTACTTTGTCAACAAAGGTCCGTCTAGTCAAGGCTATGTTTTTTCCCAGTGGTCATGTATGGATGTGAGAGTTGGACTGTGAAGAAATCTGAGCACCGAAGAACTGATGCTTTTGAACTTTGATGTTGGAGAAGACTCTCGAGAGTCCCTTGGACTGCAAGGAGATCCAACCAGTCCACTCTAAAGGAGATCAGTCCTGGATGTTCTTTGGAAGGACTGATGCTAGAGCTGAAGCTCCAGTACTTTGGCTACCTCATGCGAAGCATTGACTCATTGGAAAAGACTCTAATGCTGGGAGGGATTGGGGGCAGGAGGAGGAGGGGACGACAGAGGATGAGATGGCTGGATTGCATCACCGACTCAATGGACATGAGTTTGGGTGAACTCTGGGTGTTGGTGATGGACAGGGAGGCTTGGCGTGCTGCAATTCATGGGGTCGCAAAGAGTCAGACACGACTGAGCGACTGAAGTGAACTGAATGGACAGATGTGAGAGCTAGACCATAAAGAAAGCTGAGTGCCAAAGAACTGATGCTTTGGAACTGTACTGGAGAAGACTCTTAAGAGTCCCTTGGGCTGCAAAGAGTTCAAATCAGGCAATCCTAAAGAAAATCAACCCTGAGTATTCAGTGGAAGGATTGATGCTGAAGCTGAACCTCCAGTACTTAGGCCACCTAATGCCAAGAGCCGACTCACTGGAAAAGTTGCTGATGCATTTGAAGATTGAAGGCAGGATAAGGTGGCAGTAGAGGATGAGATGTTTAGAAAGCATCACTGACTCAATCAACATGAATTTGAGCCAACTCTTGGAGTTAGTGAAGGACAGGGGAACCTGCCGTGCTGCAGTCCGTGGGTTGCAAAGAGTTAGACACTACTTGGAAGCTGAACAACCACAGATACACTATCTTATATGATTATATTGATATGTACCATAAGCTGTAATAATAGTATATATTATTTCATGTTATTTAATATGTTCTGATGTGAACTAATACTTGAAGTATGGTTGTTAAAACATTATTTAGACTGTACAAAGTTTTATTGCCAATCCCAGGAAAGCAGTTGTTTTTGTTTGTGCTTTCTTCCAGTTTAACAACCTGTTTTTCTCCTCTTTTCTTTAGAATCTTCTATTACTTGATGAGATACCACAGCTCTACCTTCAGCTGCTATCGGATGGTAAAAGGACAGTGGATGTGGAAGATTTCACTGCTTTTTGGGATGAGGTAACAAATCCTCCATTCCAGGATCCTGACTGCTAACAGACAACTGTGACATGGATTTACTGAAGAATTTTTAGATTTTACATGTGGTGTAAGATGTGACTTGCTCATTTACTGAAAGTATGTTATAAAAATTCTCAAAATTGGGACTGAAGTTGTATCTGATGGAGAGTAAGTATAAAGTCAACCTAAGACCTTTGACATGTTGCTCTCTATCTCACTTTCAAGAGAGCTTTGAAAGTAGTAGCATCTTTTGAACTTAAAGTACATACATTTGTAATGTTAGCATTTACAGGATTGCATAGACAAAGAGCAGTGTGGAATGGGTTATCTAACAAATGTACAACTGGTTGTTAAAGAGGCTTTGGGACGTTAGTATACAATTTCCCCTTGATTATCAGATCATTTTCTTATAAATAGACTGAGGCTGTCATCTGGATCTTGGCTGTGTGGTAGGATGGGGGCTGCCCCATCCTCAGCTTCTGGATGGTTCTGGTCACTTTGGTGGCAGCCAAGTGCAGGGGGAGATAGCAGGTGGGCATAGTGAGCACCAGTGATTCCCAGTTAAAGGACTGCACTTGATGACAAGTTGACAGAAAATGGTGATTTCCAACACTTGGTTTATTTGTTAGTTGCAGGCAAACAGAAAAAAAAAATGACAGGGTCTGGTCTCAAGAAGCTGTCAGTATCACACACCCAGTGCAGCCCGTTTACCAATGGAAATCCCCCCCACCATCCCTGGTTTTGTGATCTTCTGTGCTCACCCTCCTGTATCAGTGTGGATTAGTCAGGAAAACTGAATCCCACCACAGGAGAGGGAGTTCCATGCAGGGAATTAGTTACTTAGGTGATGAAAGAGGGAAGAAAAAGCAGACAGGGTAAAACAGTGGTGCATGAGACAACCCAGAGATTAGCAATGGCAGGAAGCTGCTCCCACACACAAGAATGGAGGGCCTCAGGGAGGCGGCGCCTCCACCAGAGGGTCCACCCTCCAGAGCAGAGCCCAGGAGCCTGGTGCTGTCAGAGTGGGGACCACAGAGCACGCGTCCTGACTGTAGACTCACCCTGTCTTCCGTGCCTGTGACTCTGTGGTGCACCCTGCATCCTGTTCACCTGCTTCTGACTCAGCACCTGCCTCCCCCACCATCAACACAGTGGTTTGCTCCCAGATACATGAAACCACGTCCCTGCACTTTCTGTCCATGGAAACTCCCACATGGTGGCTGACCTTCCCTGATGGTTTCTCCTATTGAAGCATGTATAGAAAGCACCACTAAAATTCCATTTTAAAGGCCATTCTATGTGAGTGCTAACACATACTTTATATGATTCATTAGCAGATTTCTTTTTTTTCCAGTAAACAAGTAGATTTATTTTATTGATCCATTTATTTATTTTTTTATAGATTTACTTTAAATCAGTTTGATATATGATGCAGATTGGTTCTGCAGTTTTTAATGAACTGAAATAAAATATCTATATACAACAGTATCTGCCTGTGCAACAAACATCTGTAAGGTAAAAAAGGGATTTTAGTTGTGCTACAGTCTATGTGAAAAAAATCAGGCGAAAATCTGAAAAGGTTTCTATATACCTTCTCAAGTAAAAAAATCCAAATTATTAATAACTCAAGGTACTAAACTGCTAAAGGAAGAGGAGCTGGCTGTGAGGCTTTTCCTGTAAACTCTGATTCCATATTATGGTTTTGTTAGAGCAGCATTCAAAATTACAGGAGAGGCTTCACCAGCTACATTTTCACAGAAATAGCTACAGTGTTTACATTACTGTGTGGCAAGGTGTTCCTGTCTACCTACATGACAGTGATGCCTTTGCAGCTAATATTTACCACTTTGGGAGAATGGAAATTCTATGTATTCTCCACTGAATCTTGTATCTTCTAGCACTCACTAAAAACTAACAGTCATGGCACTATTGTGAGGGACTTAGGTTGTTAGTACTGAGGGAAACAAAAAAATGTAAGCCTGCCTTTCCCCAGAAACCTCTGAAGCCAGAGATTTTAAACAATTAAGACTCTTGAAAACATTAGGGTTATGTACAGATTTGAGAGGAAAAGAAACTCTAGCTGTACCAGAAATAGTACATCTTCATCTTAAGAACCTTTAATTATCTAAATGTAAGGAAATTTGGCTTAAGAAATGGACAAAAGCAATTTGTCATTTCTTACTATAAAACATTGAAAACCAAGTGCTAAATTCAACCACTATAGGTTCAAGAAACTAAAACAAAAAAAGCCTTAATGACTGGAGCCTTAATGAGCAAAAGCTCATTTTAAATCAATTGAGCCCCTGAACTAATCTTGTGTGTCAAAGGCAGGGAGAAAGGATCCCTCTAAGCCTGAGAAAACTAGTGCTTCATAAGGAAACTAAAGAGATGAAAGTGTGCATATTATCACACTACAGGAATTGAAACTGATAAAGGGTGGGAAAGAAGAAAGAAAAAGTACAATCTGTTTACCCAGGGCAATCATCATTAAAAATCCACAGTAATTTGATCAACTAAATGTTTTTTTCTAAAATTACACTGCTCACATTTACTGTGTTAAAACTTAAAATGATTGTCTCATTAAAGAGTAAATGATTCTAAAACAACTTCTTTCTTGCCTCATATAAGTTACTTTTCAAGAAAGCTTGGTGGAAATCTTTTGAGGCACAACAATGTTAGGATAATTTTTAAAGTACGAAGAAAAATAAAATTAAATCAACATTATTCTTTTTAATAGCCATAAGAAAACTTTTGGGTGGTTCAATAGGCTTTTGACTTGGTATAACATCGTTTAAGTCACTTGGGCTTTGAATAAAATGGGGATGTTTTCAATTAAATGCTAATAGTTAAGTATCTTAAAGCAGTTTTTTTACTCCCCACATCAACAGTTATATCCTCAGACCAACTTTTACCTTTTTTATTGTGAAATACCAAGTCACCAAAATTTTAGGCTAAGTTTACCTTTCAGTCTGTCTTTAAGGCACTGTTTTTAATTTCTCAATGATATAAGGTGCTTTACATGTATGAACAATAAGCTGCTATACTTTAGTATTTTTCTTGTTTCTATGTAGAAAAAATAACTTACTAAGCACAAAATTTTGCTCTAAGGCTACTCAATTTAGAAATTTATTCCACTTTAGAAATAATAGCCAAAAATCCACCTGACTTATGCTCCTTCAGCACGTCCTTTTCAATTCTGATCACTAAACTATATCCTGAGTTCTCACAGGACAGTGTTTTCCATCACTTACAGACTCACAGCTGACATGTCAAGAAGAAAGAACCTAGTACCACACCAATGGCCATTTACGGTAAAAGAAAACACAAGGATTCATGTAGAATATTTTAAATATATCCTTGAACAAAGTAATTTAACTGATTCTTCTTCATGAGGATGCTCATATAGGAAAAATTAAATATCCTAGAATAGCATCTTCCATGTGGGACATATTGAAAGATACTATTGTGGTTTCAGTGAATTACATGCCAGTCCTTATTAATTTAGCAGATTGTTTTCACAGTGTGGTAGTTGTATTCTTTAGATCTGCAGAATTTATAGAGAAAGAAAATTTCACTCTGTGCACCCAAGACAAAGACATTTCCTCTAAAGAAACTGGATGCGTCAGAGGCAGACTTTGGCACAGGCTGGGAGGTTGGAGTTAGAGTGGCGTTACTTGTACCTGACATGGTCTCTGTGGTGGAAGCTGAGGAGAGGAAAGCAGAGTCGTGGTTTTAGAATTGGTTGGTGAAGGTTGACAGTGGTCACAGGACATAATTCAGCACCTGGCAGTCACTAATGTTGAGTTATCTGAACAGTAGGTTTTACCTTTCATTTATTCCAAAAGCAGGTAGTATTAGTAATCTTAGCATCAAAACAGGAAACCCAGCTGTTGTGGTTTCCCAGATTTCTGGGGCTGGAGAGGTGCCCCTGAGGAGTGGTGGCACTGGGGCTCTCATGGTGCTCAGTAAAGCCAGGTTCTAGTCATGTAAGGGACAGGGTGGTGCCCTGAGCCGGTCATCACACAGAGCATGGCCAGGCAGCCCATGGCCCAGAGAAGCAGGTGGGAGAGCCTGGATAGCACGTCCTCCATGCAGGTGTTCAAGTGGACCTGGGGCATCCAACGCTGTCTGTCCTTCTGTCCCCTGCACCCCTACCCCAGTGTGTGCAGGTGTCCATTGAATTTCTTTTGTACCAAACTATGCAGCATTTTGAAATGAATTATCTTGTTCTTTCAAGAGCTTAATAACATGGTCACAAACTTCTGTGCAACTCACACTGTAATACAAAACACCCTGTTCTGTTGCCCTGGCCTTGCCTATGGAAGGACTCTGCCCCTTGCTGGGGTAATTAGTAATTAGGGCTGTCAGGTTAGGTCATGGGTGAGAGAGCCCTCAGAGGGGAAGGGGAAGACATTGGGGTTTGAGAGAGAAGTTGAGTCTGAATGAATCCCCTGCTGGGCTGGGAGGCAAGAGACAGACAATAGCTCTATAACCTGCTCCCTAGACAGCCAGATGGGCAGGTGGAGAAGGTCTCAGGGACCCAGGTCTCATTCATGGAATGATGGGACCTGGTTTCAATATTTATGCTTCTAAATAAATGGTCCCAGGGACTTCTCTGGTGGTCCAGTGGTTAAGAATCCACCTTCCAGTGCATGGGACGTGGGTTCCACCCTGATGAAGAACTAAGATGATCTCACATGCTATGGAGCAGTTAAGCCCACACACCACAACAAAGACCCAGAACAGCCAAAAAAAAAAAAAAAAAGGTCCTGTGGGAGCCTCCAGATCTCACAGGGCTGAAGTTTCGAACTGCGTAGGCACAGAGTGGGGGCTCACCTGATGATCCTTTTTGAGTCAGTGTCCCCTGAGCCTGGATAACCAGTGGGGGAGGGGACCCAGCAGCCATGAACTGCTGAGTGCTGCCCCCTCCTGGTCACCCTGGAGCAGTGCTGAATCCTGAAGCCTGAACAAGGAGGGAACTCAGTCTCTGGCCCTGACAGACTCTTCTTTAAAAAAAACAAAACATTTATTTTAGTTGGAGGTTAATTACTTTACAATATTGTAGTGTTTTTGGCATACATTGATATGAATCAGCTATGGGTTTGCATGTGTTCCCCATCCTGAACCCCCCTCCCACCTTCCTCCCCATCCCATTCCTCTGGGTTATCCCAGTGCACCAGCCCTGAGAACCGTGTCTCGTGCATCGAACCTGGACTGGCGATCTGTTTCACATATGATAATATACATGTTTCAGTGCTATTCTCTCAGATCATTCCACCTTCACTTTCTCCCACAGAGTCCAAAAGACTCTTCTATACATCTGTATCTCTTTTGCTTTCTCGCATACAGGGTTATTGTTACCATCTTTCTAAATTCCATATATATGTGTTAGTATACTGTATTGATGTTTTCTTTCTGGCTTACTTCACTCTGTATAATAGGCTCCAGTTTCATCCACATCATTAGAACTGATTCAAATGTATTCTTTTTAATGGCTGAGTAATACTCCATTGTGTATATGTACCACAGCTTTCTTATCCATTCGTCTGCTGATGTACTTCCATGTCCTGGCTGTTATAAACAGTGCTGCAATGAACATTGGGGTACACGTGTCTCTTTCAATTCTGGTTTCCTTGATGTGTCTGCCCAGCAGTGGGATTGCTGGGTCATATGGTAGTTCTATTTGCAGATTTTTAAGGAATCTCCACACTGTTTTCCATAGTGGCTGTACTAGTTTGCATTCCCACCAACAGTGTAAGAGGGTTACTTTTTCTCTGCACCCTCTCCAGCATGTATTGTTTGTAGATTTTGGATAGCAGCCATTCTGACCAGCATGAGATGGTACCTCATTGTGGTCTTGATTTGCATTTCTCTGATAATGAGTGATGTTGAGCATCTTTTCATGTGTTTGTTAGCCATCCGTATGTCTTTTTTAGAGAACTGTCTAATTCTTTGGCCCATTTTTTGATTGGGTCATTAATTTTTCTGGAATTGAGCTGCAAGAGTTGCTTGTATATTTTGAAATTATTTGTCAGTTGCTTTGTTTGCTATTATTTTCTCTCATTCTGAAGGATGTATTTTCACTTTGCTTATAGTTTCCTTCATTGTGCAAAAGCTTTTAAGTTTAATTAGGTTCCATTTGTTTATTTTTGCTTTTACTTCCCTTACTCTGGGTGGTGGGTCATAGAGGATCCTGCTGTGATTTATGTTAGAGAGTGTTTTGCCTGTATTTTCCTCTAGCAGTTTTATAGTTTCTGGTCTTATGTTTAGATCTTTAATCCATTTTGAGTTTGTTTTTGTGTGTGATGTTAGAAAGTGTTCTAGTTTCATTCTTTTACAAGTGGTTGACCAGTTTTCCCAGCACCACTTGTTAAAGAGGTTGTCTTTTCTCCATTGTATATTCTTGCCTCCTTTGTCAAAGATAAGGTGTCCATGGGTGAGTGGATTTATCTCTGGGCTTTCTGTTTTGTTCCATTGATCTATATTTCTGTCTTTGTGCCAGTACCATATTGTCTTGATGGCTGTGGCTTTGTAGTAGAGCCTGAAGTCAGGCAGGTTGATTCCTCCAGTTCCATTCTTCTTTCTCAAGATTGCTTTGGCTATTCGATGTTTTTTATATTTCCATAAAAATTGTGAAATTATTTGTTCTAGTCCTGTGAAAAATACCATTGGTAGCTTGATAGGGACTGCATTGAATCTATAGATTGCTTTGAGTAGTATACTGATTTTCACTATATTGTTTCTTCCAATCCATGAACATGGTATATTTCTTCATCTATTTGTGTCCTCTTTGACAGGTTGTTCAATTCAGCTCAGTCACTCAGTCATGTCTGACTCTTTGTGACCCCATGGACAGCAGCATGCCAGGCTTCCTGTCCATCACCAACTCCTGGAGCTTACTCAAATTCATGTCCATTGAGTCGGTGATGCCATCCAACCATCTCATCCTCTGTCATCCACTTCTCCTCCCTTCTTCAATCTTTCCCAGCATCAGGGTATTTTCAAATGATTCATTTATTTGAATCTGCTGTCTAGGTTGGTCACAGCTTTTCTTCCAAGGAACAGACATCTTTTAATTTCATGGCTGCAGTCACCACCTGCAGTGATTTTAGAGCCCAACAAAATAAAGTCAGCCACTGTTTCCACTGTTTCCCCATCTATTTGCCATGAAGTGATGGGACAGAATGCCATGATCTTAGTTTTCAGAATGTTTCACTTTATGCCAACTTTTTCACTCTCCTCTTTCATCAAGAGGCTCTTTAGTTCTTCTTCACTTTCTGCCATAAGGGTGGTGTCATCTGCATATCTGAGGTTATTGATATTTCTCCCAGCAATCTTGATTCCAGCTTGAGCTTTATCCAGCCTGGCATTTTGCTTGAAATGACAAACTGAGGGGAGGCAATAGGAAGCTGATGTTTGTAAGTGGTTCGTTATTTTCTGGTCATAACTGAGTGAAAAGTAGTCAAATAGGAATCCCAAGTGTCAGGCAGGAAGTAGTGCAGAAGCTTAAAAGGCCTAAAAAGTATTTCTTGTGTATTAAAATCTAGCTTCTTGTTGATAATTTGTCATTTCCCAAATCTGAAACTAGCTTTTTTGGGTGATGAAAAATCATTGTCATTTTTTTAGTATGTGAATGTTGTATAATCAGTTCAGTTCTTTCCAGAAAATATTTACAGTTTGAAGATTATCCAGACTTTTAATCTAGACTATGTGCTTTTAGTCTTTAGGGCATTTTACTTAATCACGTGTGACCACTATTTTTTTTTTTTTCTTGACACAGTAGTTACTGGCAACTTTATTAACACTTTGAATATGTAAAGACGCACACACACACCCTTAAGTCTACCAGGAATACAACCTGTGGTTGGCTTGATGAGTACTTTATCCTTCCCCCTCACATTGCAATGTGGGCTGTTGCATGTACCTTCATGTTTTATGTTTTTCTTAACAGTAGAAGTACCTTATTGCTCCTATTTAGCTGGGACAGGTAATGCATATAACATGTAAGAAATTAAGTTTTTTTCACTTTACCCCATAATGTCATAATTAATTTCTTTATTCCCCATTTTATTGTTGTTGGTGCTACAAGAGCTCTTATTAAATGAGAGCTTTGACTCTTACTTATAAGAATTAATTTACCAAGAGTGACTTCTTCATATAAAGTGCCCCTTTGCTTGCTGAGCATTACTGAGGTTCAGGCTATATCGAATGAAAATGGAGACGTTTGTGGAGATTTCAAATTATTTATTAAAGGGCCAGGCACACTAGGTATTTATGCTGCCACCTTGTGGATTAATGAGCTAGACAGTTAAAACCAAAGGTCCTGATGAAAATTTGAAAAGGAAATGAAAGTGTTAATCTCTCAGTCATGTTCAACTCTTTGCGACCCCATGGACTATAGCCTACAAGGCTCCTCTGTCACTGATATTCTCCAGGAAAGAATATTGGAGTAGGTTTCCATTCCCTTCTCCAAGGGAGCTTTCTGACCCAGGGATTGAACCCAGATCTCCCACATTGCAGGCAGATTCTTTACCATCTGAGCTACATGATTAAAAACCTCACAAACTGAATATTCTATTAAGTACATTATTTTAATAAACTAGCGTACTTCCTTCAGTTCACATTTCAGGCAGGTGCCTTGTCATCTCTGCTGTTTAAATTCTGTGGGTATCTAGAGCTGTGTCCAGAAGTCTGGTAAAAGAAGGAGCTTTCCTAAAGGCAACTAAACTTCTTCAACCCCCCATAAAAGAGTTAGGATTGGATGAAAAGGCCTCTTAGACACAGTATATTGAAATAGGAAGGAGAAAAATGTTGGTTAATGTTAGCATATCAATAACTATTACATTATTTTCTCTGTTTTCTAAAGTAACATGTGTGTTCCTTTATTGAAATGGGTACATTTTTTATAAACTTTAATTTGCAGGAATCAGAAATCCCAACTCTACGAGGCCTTTCTTTTACTGTCAGACCCGGTGAACTGTTAGCTGTGGTTGGACCTGTGGGTGCAGGAAAGGTAAGCTGTGATGCCTTTTGTCAGCTCGGTGCAACACCACAGCCCCTGTTATAATCTCAAGAGTGGAGCCCAGAGCTGAGTGTGGCACAGTTTGAATTGGCTGTATCCCGAACGGTGTTTCTTTAGTTGTGTTCCGCGGAACATTAGTTTTGTGAGGTTTTGTGTCCACATGAATCTGGATAAATACACTGTGTTTTCCTTCTTGGTGCTTCACATTGCATAGTTGGGAACTGGTGTCAGAAATCTGGACATCTCAGTGAAGGAGATTATTTATATGACAGCTATTCAGGTTGGATAGAGACAGTGGGGACTTCTTTTTGTCATGGTGGACCCTCCAGAAAGTCTGGAGTAAAGTCTCCAGTAAAGGCTCCAGTAAAGGCTCTTCTGGGAAGCTCTGAGCGTTTCCTCATGTGACTTGACTTGGTCCCATCAGTGCACCTGTAGTGAAGGTGCAGCCACGTGCTGGAGATAAAGATACAGACTTGAGCAAGACCCCAACTCTCTGCCTTGCAGAGGCAACCAGGTTCTGGGGCAAGACAGATACACAGGCAGGTTCTTTCAGCCCAGCATGGTGAGCACTCTGATGGTGTGGACACAGATACGTCATTTCTGCGTGTTACAGAAGATTTGAAGGACGTGTGTAGGTGCACTTAGTGTCCTGTGTTTTGTACGACAAAATCCAGAAACCTAAATGTGGAATGTGTACAGGAAAGAGTGATTGCCTCCTTGAAGGACTTTAAAAATTTTATTGTTTTTAGTTGGAGAATAATCGCTTTACAATATTGTGTTGATTTCTGCCATATATCAACATGAATCAGCCATAAGTATACATATGTTTCCTCTTTCTTGAACTTCTCTCACACCTCTCACCCCATCCACCCCCTAGGTTGTCACAGAGCCCAGGATTTGAGCTCCTTGGGCATGATGGACTCGTATTCTTCACATACAACCTCAGAGTTCTTTTAAATAATAATCTCTGGATATATTTTTCACACATAGCTTTAAAAATTTTTAATGCATTT
Organism: Nanger dama; assembly: GCA_917880005.1. Lineage (NCBI taxonomy): Eukaryota > Metazoa > Chordata > Mammalia > Artiodactyla > Bovidae > Nanger > Nanger dama. The sequence goes on from CAKJTW010000177.1 coordinate 374,244, forward strand.
TAAAATTTATTTGGTTGTATTGGGTCTTGGTTTCAGTACATGGGGTCTCTAATTGTGGCATGTGGGATCTTAGTTCCCTGACCAGGGGACCAGGGATCTAACCAGAGCCTCTAACATTGGAAGGTGGATTCTTCTTTTTCTTTATTTTTTTTTTGATGTTTATATTCTGAATGTAATTATTATTTTTAAACTTTTTCTTTAGCACTGGGTTGTAGCCAGTTAACAATGTTGTGATAGTTTCAGGTGAACAGTGAAGGGAATATATTAGCCATATGTACACATGTATCCATCCTCACCCAAACTCCCCTCCCATCCAGGCTGCCACATAACACTGAATGGAGTTCCATTGCTGTACAGTAGGTCCTTGCTGGTGATCAGTTTCAAATATAGTAGTGTGTACCAGTCCATCCTGAACTCCCAAACTGTCCCTTCTGCCCATCCTGGAAGGTAGATTCTTAACCACTGGACCACCAGGGAATTCCCCACATAGCTTTTTTTTTGTTTTGTTTTTGTGGCAAAATATGTTTATTGATGATAACTGTATATAATTTACTCCCTGTATTTGATGTTACAAACTTTAGGGCCTTTGAGATAGGTAGGCTCCTTGTATGTAACTGGCATATACCCCAATATTTTAGCTCTCTTAATTGCTTTTGTGATTTCTTTTTGTTTCTTCCCACGAAGACCTATTATGTGCCTTCCATAAATGCATCCAGTAAATGGAGAAATAAACTGAGATAAAAGCTGTACATTCTTGTAATCTACAGGTTTTTCACACAAGATACATTTTTTTCAGAGGCTTCTTATAAGGATTTTCCATTGGAATAGGCCACCGTTGGAATAGGTAACCGTTGCTGGTAACTGGTAATTGGAATAGGCAGCCATTGCTGATTACCTGATAATATTGTGAACAACTTCTTCTCCACAGCCTTGCATGAATCCTTGGATTTATGAGGCAGACAACAGCTGTTGTAAACGTGTCAATTTTCTTTTCCCTAGCCCACTGCAAAGAGCTACCATAATGGCCATTGTTCCTTGCTCCTCCCCTCCCCACATAGCTTTTTAAGAACAAGTATTTGTCAGGTAAAAGATACCCAGATGCAAGAACAATTGCATTAAACATCAGATACAGAAAGTACACATCATGCTGGTCTGCTCTGCTAGTGAAGGATGTTAGACATTCTTAGTCTTTGGTGAGTAGAACACATCATTTGGGGAAACTCAAGCAGAGTGGATTGTTACAGTATTAATATTCCTTATCAACCTTTAGCTTACATTGACCAATAGTGTTATTTTCCATTTTTTCCTTCAACTTCTAGAGCTGTGCTTTATCCTGTTCTGATATCGATGATCAAGTGCCAGGGTGGGGTTGGCTGTGCTGTGGGGCGTGTTCCGTCCTGAGTGCTGCCTGTTCACGAGTGTGTTTTGCCTTCTGTTTCAGTCGTCACTGTTACGTGCCCTGCTGGGGAGCTGCTCCTGAGCCAGGGAAAGGTCAGCATGCACGGGAGGATTGCCTATGTTTCTCAGCAGCCCTGGGTGTTTCCAGGAACTGTAAGGAGTAACATTTTATTTGGGAAGAAATATGAAAAAGACCAATATGAAAAAGTAATAAGGGCTTGTGCTTTGGAAGAGGTGAGTAATGACTCTTGAGTTGCATGTACTCAAATTTCAAATAATGATAACACTGGTTTAAGCTCTAAGGTTTGTTGAAAGTTCTTTCTATTTGATTTTGAAAGGTCTTTTATTTGTTGCTTTAAGCTGGACTTCTGGGTAAGTATGCAGTCATGTACATTGTTGTTTTAACTCTGGTGTGATAATGATGGTCACAGAATGCCTTTCTTTGTTTCATTTGGTGAAGTTTCATGAACTCTTAGATCCTTTTTTTTTTAATGGACAGTTAACAAAAATTTGTAAGAATAGATAGTACCATGTAATGAACCCTCATGATCCTATCCCCAGGTTCAGCCAGGGTCAGCTGGTGGCCAGTCTTGCTGGGTCTTTACCCCTGCCCTGAGCCACTTCTCCACCCAACACCCTACCCCATCCCCCGGTATTCCAAAGCCGATCCTAGATCTCAGATTAGTTCATCTGTAAACATTTCATTGTTGTTGTTCAGTCACTAAGTCCTGCCCAGATCTTTTGACCCCATGGACTGCAGCACGCCAGGCTTCCCTGTCCTTCACCATCTCCTGGAGTTTGCTCAAACTCATGTCCATCAAGTCAGTGATTATATCCAACCATCTCATCCTCTTCTCCTCCTTCCTCAGTCTTTTCCAGCATCAGGGTCTTTTCCAGTGAGTTGGCACTTCATCCCAGGTGGCCAAAGTATCGGAGCTTCAGCTTTAGCATCCGTCTTTCCAATGAATATTTAGGGTTGATTTTCTTTAGGATCAACTGGTTTGATCTCCTTGCAGTCCAAGGGACTCTCAAGAGACTTCTCTAGATCCACAATTCAAAAGCATCAATTCTTTGGCAGTCAGCCTTCTTTATCGTCCAACTCTCACATTCATACATGACTATTGGAAAATCCATAGCTTTGACTAAATGGACTCTTGTCAGCAAAGTAATGTCTCTGCTTTTTAATATGCTGTCTAGGTTGCTCATAGCTTTTCTTCCAAAAGAGCAAGCATCTTTTAAATTCAAGGCTGCAGTCATCATCTACAGTGATTTTTGAGCCCAAGAAAATAAAATCTGTCACTGTTTCTGCTTTTTCCTCATCTGTTTGCCAGGAAGTAATGGGACCAGATGCACATAAATCAACAGTAAAAATATTCTGTTACCATAAGCAATATAGTATATAACATCAGTCTATATATTATCTTTAACCACTTTTAAAAACTTTAAAAAATGTTTTTATAGAAAGCTTTTAAGGGTTTTAAAAACTTTTAGGCATTACATAAAGGTATTGTAGTTTAATATTTTCCCACATAGATTGCTTGACTGTACAAACCCCTCTTGGATCCACCTGTAAGCTTGTACTTTCATCTTATATTTACACATTCCTGCCAACTTGGACATTTTCTTTTCAGATTGCCTTAACAATCATAGTATGATAAGTTAATTGATCCTTCTGTGTCTAGGTATAGAAGCCTTCAAGACTTGAGTTATTTTAGTGTTGTCTTCATTTCAGATATAATCTTTGGTCACCATCTGGGCAGCATGATATGAAAGAGCAAAAGGCTATGGAGTGACTGAAAAGGACATGATCTGGTTCAGATTCCAGCTCTTCTGTTTAACAGCTGACCATTCTCAGACCAGTGATATGACCTCACTAAGTTTCAGTTTCCTCATCTATGAAATAGAGCCAGGACTTCCTGTGAGCTTGTTGTGATAATCAGCATCAGGGTCCAGCATAGAGCTTGGTGCACAGATCTTACCCCCCAGGATCTAAGAGAAGTTGTGTACATGTGTACAAATGATGGAGCAGAATAAGCTGGTCCTTCATGACAGATGGGAGTTGTAAACAGAGCCTTAGGAACTCAGCAGGAAGGGATGAGTCCAGGATGATTCCATGGGAGACTGTCTTTGGGATGAGCCTGGGAAAATGGGCAGGATATTGACAGGCTGTGAGAGGGAGGTGCTGTTCTACATAGGAAAAAGCTATGAAGGAAGGAAGGCACCTGTTGCTCGACTCTTGAGTCCAGCCCTCCTCTCCCAGGGCCTCATGTCTGGCCCACATTAACCATTTCAGCAGTCTGCTCTGTGGTGCTTCTACTATAAGTCTCCACCATCGCTGAAGGGCCCTTGATGTGCTTCTGGATGGATGGCATCAGATCTGCTTTGCCATTTCCTAGTTTGCTTCTAGTATGTGTGTCTGCTGTTCAGTGAGAATTGGGGAAACTTAACTGAAAGGAAAATAACATGAATAAGAACACCTTCCTGTCAGTGGGGGGAATTGTAGTATATACTCAAGTCAGGATTTTCCCTTTAACCTAATTGGAAAATTGTGGCTAGGAATTTAGCCTGACTTGGATTTTGTTGCAAATCCTTTGAAATGGTTTTCCTATTTGGTGCTGGTCCATAAATAATTGTCAGAGTCAACAACACACTTGCAGTACTGCTACCAGACTCCGAGAGAGCCTGTTTCTTGTGCCTTAACTGTGCTGAGTCAATGAGTGGATTTAGGTGCCTTTTCTAGAACATGATTAAGATTGCTGTGCTATGATTTGTTACTATTTTGAGAATCAAAATGAAACAATGTAGAATCAAAGCATAAAAGCTAAGTGGAACAGTTTGCAAGGACTTCAACAGTGAAACAGAGGCCAAAAACTGTGTGTGTATAGGGCTGGGAACCTTGTCTTAAAACGGCTCATTGTTGTTCATGAAAACCAAAGCAAGGGATGGTAGTTACTTCTGAACTCAACAAAGAAAGAAGGTGAAATAATGATGAATTTTCGTAACAGTGCAATTGCTGCCTTTCATTTTATGTAGCCCAGTTCAGCTTTGAATAAGCAGGGAACCTGTGTGTGTCTGTGTGTCTTTGTGGCTATCAGTGTGGATTATGATGGACACACTTTCTTTCTTCTCTTTTTGTTCATTTGCTTTGCATGTTATGACCCACTGGGTCCCACTGTTGGTTTGATGAGAAAATAGGCATCAGCCACCAGTATCAAGTTGGAATCAATTCCAGTCCTTTTTCCATTTATGGAGGGTATTCATACTCTCACAGCATCCTTGAGTTTGCTGCTGCTGCTGCTGCTAAGTCGCTTCAGTCGTGTCCAACTCTGTGCGACCCCATAGACTACAGCCCACCAGGCTCCACCGTTCCTGGGATTCTCCAGGCAAGAACACTGGAGTGGGTTGCCATTTCCTTCTCCAATGTATGAAAGTGAAAAGTGAAAGTGAAGTCACTGAGGCGTGTCCAACTCTCAGCGACCCCATGGACTGCAGCCTTCCAGGCTCCTCCATCCATGGGATTTTCCAGGCAAGAGTTTAGTAACTCTCATTTCTGTAGCACATTCTGTAGAAGAGGAAAATGAGACTTAGGGAGATCAAAAGACTTGTTTATCATGCGGACTCCGGTGTGCTACCTGCTTTCTCCCCAAATTTGCTAAAGTAGAGACAGAGACTGAGGGCGTCATCTGCAGAAAGATACTGCTGTGTATCTTAGGTTGATGCCTGAGGGGTTTGGTAGATAATTCAAAGATTTCTAGTATAATAGTTGTGTAACTTAAATCTGATTGTTATCTTGTCCTTTTGGGGATATTGTTGTCATTTTTTTTTTTTTTTTAATTTCCCTGGACACTCTGGGGAAAATAGACTGATCTGGCTATTTACTTCCTAAATAGCATTCAAATACAACTTATGGTAGATTCCCAGATCCTCAAGTCAGAACTTCATATCCTTCTTAACTTTGCGTTTTTCCTGCTTCCATGGGCAAGCATCTACTTAGGCCAGCTGATCTGCTGGTGTATGTTGAGCACTCTGTTTCTTTCCTTTTGGGTTTCCTGCCCAGCCTACTTTTTCTGCTCCCATTTCTTGTACAGACCTTATCTGTCAGTCTATCACTTGCCTTAAGTATCACTGTGAAGACATTGGTCAGGTGTTATCCGTTCTCTGAAAGTGGGAAGCAGAGACCAAGATCAGGAAAACTGGTAATTAAAGATAAATCCTGTGCCTTCACCAGCCCGGGTCACCAGCTCTCACATCTGTGTCTCTAGCATAGACCTTCACACCTGCATGCCCAGATGCACCGTGACGTCATCGCAGCTTGTCCACAAGCAAAGTCTCCTAAACCTGCCTCCACCATCTTCCCCAACTCAGTAAATGGAGACCCTGTCCTTCCCCTTCCTCACCCCAAACACCACAGTCCTCTTCTCTTACAGCCCACACCCATCCAGTCAGCAGGTCTTATATAGACTACACCTTCCAAATGTGTCTGGAGTGTGACCCTGTAACCATTCCCAGTGTTCTCTAGCTTATTCCAGTAGCATCCTCACTTGTACCCACCCTTCCCCTACACCACTTACTGCCTGTTTTCTGCAAAGTGCAGGAGTGATTCCTTAAAAACCTCAGACCATATGAGATCCTCCTCTCTCCCTCTTACTGGGGTACCCCCAGGCTCCTCCTCCTGTGTCTCTGCCCTCACTCCCCTCATTCTCCCTTGGCTCTGCTCTCCTGTCTCCTTGTCCTGAACCCCTTGGGCATCTCCCTGTGGCCCCTGCACCCACCCCTCCCTCTGTGAGGAGCAGCCTCTCCAGGTATGCCTGAGCCCCCTACCACCCCAGATCTGCTCACACCTCCTCTGAGCAGAGCCCTCACACCACAGTGTGGACTCACTTCCCTCCTTCACTCTACGTCCCCCTGAGCCGGCTTTCTTTTCCTTTCTGTCCTCAGTACTTGTGCTCAGGTTTATTTTCCATATCATCATCTCCCACCATGGAAAGAAATTCTAGGGGCTGTTTCCTCGTGGCTGAATTAATTGTGCCCTGAACAATGCCTGGTGTGTAGTCAATCCTCAATAAATATCTGTTAAAGTGGTCAATTGCATTAATACTTTGAAAAATACAGAATTAAGGCAAATGAAAAGCCCTGAGAGGTTTTTAATTTTCCTGGTTACAGTTTAGTCATTATGAAATAAGTCCATTGCTGTTGATTAAATACTTACATAAAGAAATGATGCTAAAAGGTTAGGATGGTAGGAGGATAATACATTTTAAATCTTTTTCTTTTTTCCCTTTTCTATCTCTATACAGGATTTGCAGAATTTGAAGGAAAGAGATCTAACTGTGACAGGAGATGGAGGAACCCCACTGAGTGAAGGACAGAAAGCCCGGGTCAGCCTCGCCAGGTGAATGGGGTTTCAGTTGCCATCTGGTCCCTCCTCCACGGCTCCTAGTGGACGTGAGCACGCAGACCCCGCTCACTGGGTGGGCCTGTGTGAAGCAGAGTCTTGGTCCCTTCCCTGGGGTCCTGGAATGAACATGGAGTTGCTCGATGCTGTCATGATTCAGAGATATAACCCAGGGCATGTAAAGTATCCTATCCTGACATCTCTCTACGTTTTCTAGAGCCGTATATCAGGACGCAGACATCTACCTCCTGGACGATCCACTCAGTGCAGTGGATGCAGAAGTCAGCAGGCACTTGTTCGAACAGTGAGTATGCTCCTGATGTCTATGAGTTTTTTTCTTTCAGGAACCTTATAGAGATAAGGGAAGAGAGCTCAGGAAAAGTTTTGTCATTCTGGAGACTCAGCTCCCTCTGTCCTCATGTTTCTCCCTCCCCTCCCTTCCATCCACAGAAGATCCATCATAGAGAAATCTTGCATCATTATGAGGTCAGTATAGGAAAATACAGAAGGTGCTTCCAGTGTGTGGAATAGAGTGGGGAGTGAGGGAGTGCTTTAGGGAGTGAGGGATAGATGGCAGATTCCTACATGACTTGTAGTTGATGGATCCAGACCACAGGGATAAGAATGATGTAAAATTTTAAATCAGAGAGTAGGTCTTGGGAACCTAATAACTGGATGCCAGTCCTTTTCCTTCATCATGTGTTAAGACACATTAGAAGTCAAGTTTTCAGTACTGACATAGAGCTTCTGTGGAAAGACTTGGTTTATGCTTGTTAATCTGTTGGTTTGGAAATACTTAATAAAGTCTATAATTTACAAATGATTTATTTCACATCTGAGTATGACTCAATTATTTAACATTGCTTCATGGATTCTTACTAGAATTAATACTTAGACCCTCGTGTAAGGTAACCTTGAATTTAAAACTCGGTATCTTGGCTGAAGCCCTGACTCTCACTTTTTTCTGGAATTTGTTGTCAGTGGCTCTTTCTTGGCTACAGAACTCCTGAAGGAGAGCAGCTCTGGATCTTTTCTGTCCTAACACATGCTGACCGAGGCCTCTGGTGGAGTTTAGACTGGCCTCTTTGAAAACCTCATGAATTCGCTTTTTCTGAAACAGCCTCTACATCTACCCCACAGTTAGTCCCCTTGCTGTTGTTCACTTTGTAAAACTAATGAGCTTTCCAGCCGCACTTATTAATGTCCTGCTGTATACACTAAGATAGATGCTGTTACAGATGTTCCTGAACAAAACCTCTCAGTTTATAAGGAGGACAGTGAGCCAGGAGGGGGAAGGATCCACACTGGGCAGAATAAGGTAGACTAGGACACCTAGCTCTCATTTCTGCCTCTGAGGAATCTGTCTCTACATAGAGCTTGTTAAAAGAGATGCCTGGGAAGGATCAGAAGGGTCAGGTTTAGAGAGTTTTGATACAGGTTAGGAAATGCTAAGTAGAAGCAGAAGTGTCAGCTGGAGGCTTTAACTGAAGTTGGAGAGCTCCTTGTGCCCAGGGCTGGGCAAGCGGTGCCCTGGGGGCCTGCAGGCTGGGCAGGTGTGTGGAGGCTAAGACAAGGACCCAGTCCTTTGCTGAAGGAAGAGTAGAAGTTCAGGTATGGAGGGAGGAGGAAGCAGGGCTATGAGGAGAACAGCAGACACATCTTTTTCCTGGAGGAGGCAGGATGTTTAACAGAGAAGCTGTTTTGGAATTCTCGCTGTCAGGTCCTGTGTTGGTTTGCTGAGGCTGTGTCCATCCAGGCTGCTCTCATAGGAACCAGAGATGGGTGGCTTAGAAATAATGGAAGTTTATCTCTCTTCTTTCTGGACCCAAGATCAGGGTGCTGAAAGATTCAGCATCTGGTGAGGGTCTGATTCCTGTGTCCTCACATGGTGGCATGGCTGAGGGAGCCATGTGGTCCCTTTCATGAGGGCACTAATCCAATTCATGGAGGCCCCACCCTCATGACCTGGTCCCTCCTGATGACCCTCATCTCCTAATACCAACACAGTGGGGATTAGGTTTTAATGCATGGATTTTGAGGACAAAAACATTCAGTCTACCAAGTTGTCACAGATGGAGGTGTTTAGAGAATGGAAATTAATTCTCTCACGGTTCTCGAGGCTGGGAGTTAGTTCAGTGCATGGGTAGCTTTGGTCTCTGCTGAGCGAGTCTCCTTGTCCACTGGTGGTGGCCACCGCGTGGTGTCTTCACATGGTCCCCTCTGTCCTCGAGCACCCCTTGTTTCTGTCCTTTTTATAAAAAGATTTTATTGAAATACAGTTAGTTGATTTACAATATTATGTTAATTTCTTTGTACAGCAAAATGACTCAGTTATACACATATATACATTCTTTTTAATACTCTTTTCCATTATGGCTTATCTCAGGATATTGAATATCCTGAATATAGTTCACTGCACTATACTGTAGGACCTTGTTGTCTGTCCATTATACACATAATAGTTTGCATCTGCTAACCCCAAATTCCAAGTCCATCCCTCCTCCACACGCCCTCTACCCATGCAGCCCCAAGTCTGTTCACTATGTCTGTGAGTCTGTTTCTGTTTTGTAGATAGGTTCATTTTTGCCATATTTTGGATTCCACATATAAGTGACACATATTTGTCTTTCTCTTTCTGACTTACTTAGTATGATAAAGTCTAGGTCCATCCACATTTCTGAAAATGGTATTCTTTCCTTTTTCATGGCTAAGTAGTATTATATTGTCTATATGTACTACATTTTCTTTATGCATTCTTTTGTCTATGGATGTTTAGGTTATTTCTATGTTTCAGCTATTGTGAACAGTTTTGCTATCAACATAGGGGTGCATGTGTTTTTTGATTTGTATTTTTCTCCAGATATATGCCCAGAAGTAGGATTACTGGATTATAGGTAATTCTGTTTTTAGCTTTCTGAGGAACCTCCATACTGTTTTCCATAGTGCCTATAACAACTGATATTCCCACCAGCAGTATAGGAGGGTTCCTTTTACTCCATTCCCCCTCAACCGTTGTTATTTTAATGATGGCCATTCTGACTGGTGTGAGGTGATACCTCATTGTAGTTTTGATTTGCATTTTTCTAGTGATTCACAATAGTAAGCTTCTTTTCATGTGCCAATTGGCCATTTGTATGTGTCCTTTGGAGAAAGGTCTATTTAGTTCTTCTGTCCATTTTTTTGATTGGATTTGTTGTTGTTGAGTTGTATGAGCTGTTTGTGTATTTTGGAAATTAAACCCTTGTTGGTCACATTACTTGTAGTATTTTCTCCCATTCGGTAGGTTGTCTCTTCATTGTGTTTGTGGTTTCCTTTGCTGTGCAAAGCTTGTAAGTTTGATTAGGTCCTGTTTGTTTACTTTTTAATTAAAAAATAGTTTTTGTTTATGGCTGTGCTGGTTCTTTGTTGCTGTGGGACATTCTCTCTAGCTGTGATGAGCAGGGGCTTCTCTCTAGTTGCAGTGTGTGGGCTTCTCATTTCAGTGGCTCCCCTTGAGCAGAGCACTGGCTCTAGAGTGTGTGGGCTCAGTAGTTGAGGCTCCTGGGCCCCAGAGCACAGGCCCAAAGTTGTGGTCCATGGACTTAGTTGCTCCGTGGCATGTGGGACCCTCCTGGATCAGGGATCAAAACCATGTCTCCTGCATTGGCACACAGATTATTTACCAGTGAGCCACCAGAGAAGCCCCCATTTGTGTATGTTTGCTTATGTTTCTATCGACTTAGGAGACTGACCTAAGAAAACATTCATATAATTTGTGTCAGAGATTGTTTGCCTCTAATTTCTTCTAGAGTTTTATCATATCACATCTTATGATTAAGTCTTTAAGCCATTTTGAGTTTATTTTTGTGCATGGTGGGGGTTGTGTTCTGACTTCACTGATTTGTGTCAGGGGCCAGTGTGAGGAACTCCGCCCATGGCAAAGGTCATGAGGAAGGACGCTTGGCATATGCAAAGGCATAATCAAGCCTCAGGAAATCCCCTGTTCCTGAGTACCTACCCCCAAAACCAGAGTCTGTTTTTGCTATCAACTACACCTTTGACTTTACGGGGGCTCTCCCTCATAATCATTTCTCTCGGAGAAGGAGTTAACTTGCAGCTCCAAGTTAATAAAAATTCCTGGGCATGATGAGAGTGTTCAACTTACGGGACCCCTCTGAAGGTTATCTAGCCTTCCTATACAGGTTCGTCTGGCCACAAAGCCACCCAACTGTGAAAGGCACAGGATGTTTTTGACTTACCATAGAGTTTTGCCAAGAAAATGCACTGGTCATAGTAAACACCCTCTTCCCACAATACAAGAGAAGACTCTGCGCATGGACATCACCAGATGGTCAACACTGAAATCAGATTGATTATATTCTATGCAGCCAAAGATGGAGAAGCTCTATACTGTCAACAAAAACAAGACCAAGAGCTGACTGTGGCTCGTAACTCCTTATTACCAAATTCAGACTTAAATTGAAGAAAGTAGGGAAAACCGCTAGACCATTCAGGTATGACCTAAATCAAATCCCTTAGGATTATACAGTGGAAGTGAGAAATAGATTTAAGGGACTAGATATGACAGATAGAGTGCCTGATGAACTATAGAATGAGGTTCGTGACATTGTACAGGAGACAGGGATCAAGACCATGCCCATGGAAAAGAAATGCAAAAAAGTAAAATGGCTGTCTGGAAGGGCCTTACAAATAGCTGTGAAAAAAAGAGAGGTGAAAAGCAAAGGAGAAAAGGAAAGATATAAGCATCTGAATGCAGAGTTTCAAAGAATAGCAAGAAGAGATAAGAAAGCCTTCTTCATCAATCAATGCAAAGAAATAGAGGAAAAGAACAGAATGGCAAAGACTAGAGATCTCTTCAAGAAAATTAGAGATACCAAGGGAACATTTCATGCACAGATGGGCTCGATAAAGGACAGAAATGGTATGGACCTAACAGAAGCAGAAGATATTAAGAAGAAGTGGCAAGAATACACAGAAAAACTGTACAAAAATATCTTCGCAAACCAGATAATCATGATCGTGTTATTACTCACCTAGAGGCAGACATCTTGGAATGTGAAGTCAAGTGGGCCTTAGAAAGCATCACTATGAACAAAGCTAGTGGAGGTGATGGAATTCCAGTTGAACTATTTAAAATCCTGAAAGATGATGCTGTGAAAGTGCTGCACTCAATATGCCAGCAAATTTGGAAAACTCAGCAGTGGCCACAGGAGTGGAAAAGGGCAGTTTTCATTCCAATTCCAAAGAAAGGCAATGGCAAAGAATGCTCAAACTACCACACAATTGCACTCATCTCACATGCTAGTAAAGTACTTCTCAAAATTCTCCAAGCCAGGCTTCAGCAATACATGAACCGTGAACTTCCTGATGTTCAAGCTGGTTTGAGAAAAGGCAGAGGAACCAGAGATCAAATTGCCAACATCCGCTGGATCATGGAAAAAGCAAGAGAGTTCCAGAAAAACATCTATTTCTGCTTGATTGACTATGCCAAAGCCTTTGACTGTGTGGATCACAATAAACTGGAAAATTCTGAAAGTGATGGGAATACAGACTACCTGAACTGCCTCTTGAGAAATCTGTATGCAGGTCAGGAAGTAACAGTTAGAAGTGGACATGGAACATCAGACTGGTTCCAAATAGGAAAAGGAGTACATCAAGGCTGTATATTGTCACCATGCTTATTTAATTTATATGCAGAGTACATCATGAGAAACGCTGGACTGGAAGAAACACAAGCTGGAATGAAGATTGCCGGGAGAAATATCAATAACCTCAGATATGCAGATGACTCCACCCTTATGGCAGAAAATGAAGAGGAGCTAAAAAGCCTCTTGATGAAAGTGAAAGTGGAGAGTGAAAAAAGTTGGCTTAAATCTCAACATTCAGAAAATGAAGATCGTGGCATCCGGTCCCATCACTTCATGGCAAATAGATGAGGAAACAGTGGAAACAGTATCAGACTTTATTTTTTGGGCTCCAAAATCACTGTAGATGGTGACTGCAGCCATGAAATTAAAAGACACTTACTCCTTGGAAGAAAAGTTATGACCAACCTAGATAGCATATTCAAAAGCAGAAACATTACTTTGCCGACTAAGGTCCATCTAGTCAAGGCTATGGTTTTTCCTGTGGTCATGTATGGATGTGAGAGTTGGACTGTGAAGAAGGCTGAGTGCCGAAGAATTGATGCTTTTGAACTGTGGTGTTGGAGAAGTCTCTTGAGAGTCTCTTGGACTGCAAGGAGATCCAACCAGTACATTCTGAAGGAGATCAACCCTGGGATTTCTTTGGAAGGAATGATGCTAAAGCTGAAACTCCAGTACTTTGGCCACCTCATGCGAAGAGTTGACTCACTGGAAAAGACTCTGATGCTGGGAGGGATTGGGGGCAGGAGGAGAAGGGGATGACCGAGGATGAGATGGCTGGATTGCATCATGGACTTGATGGATTGAGTCTGAGTGAACTCTGAGAGATGGTAATGAACAGGGAGGCCTGGCGTGCTGCGATTCATGGGGTCACAAAGAGTCGGACACGACTGAGCGACTGAACTGAACTAAAGGCAGATTCCTTTAGGAAGTTATAAATTATTAGTATAGTGGGTTGGTTAGGAATTATTTTGGTGAAGGGTTTTTCATTTGTTGTACCAATACATACTACTAATTCCCTGCCCTGGGTGTGACAAGGGTGTCTCCAGGTCAAACCTCTCTGTTGGCACATGATTGTTTACTACCTCTCAACCATAAACAGCACAGAGGGTTTTGGAGTATTTTGACAGTCTTAATTAGCATAAGTCTTTTCTCATTATTGAGTCAATGATTGCCACCAGGGCTTCATATCCTTAGACACCTGGGAATATATTAATCAATGTAGTTGGAATATAGAAAAGGAAATATAGTAGTTTTGATATTAGCAATACTAGACTTTTTGAGTTAATGAATTTTCTCTTTTGTTATAGATCACTGTACTTTGTTATAAATCATTGTGTCCTTGCTATGTAAGAATGTAACTTTATCTCTATCTTAAGACTAAACAGATCATAAGGGGAGCATTGGTGAAAGGATTTTTATTTGTTGGACTGATGCTTGCTGCTAAATCTCCATATTTCCTACCTTTGTAATAAATGTAACTAGCATATAGGAGAAATAAGTATTAACCTTTAAGATTAATCATGTTAACCTTGGGTTAAACAAATTCCTTTCTTGATTGTAACTCACTACACCCTCGCCCTATAGGAATGCAACTTTATTTGGAGGGTGGTGCCTCGTTTAAGAAAAACACCCTTGGAAAAAATAAGTTTTTTGGTTATCAGAAAGAAAGGGTTGTAAATGTCAGCAGGCCTCATGGCCATAAGATGATGTAAAACCCCTGAGACCTTTTTTATGTAAAGCACCTAATTTTGATAAAGGTCAGGACTGCTGACCCCCGTGTGACTCTGTATTCATCCCTATGTGTAACAATAGGTATATAAGAAAACCCTGAAAAATAAAGAAATGGGATCAGTTCCTGGAAAGACTGACTCCCTCATGTCATTCTTTCTTGCTCCCTGTCTTTCTGGCTGAATTCCCATCTGGAGCATGGATGCTATTCTATGTAAGCCATATTATTCAGCCTCTTTTCCTCCACTAATTTTCTTACTATACTATCTGTTTCTAATCTCTCTATATATCTGTAATTAAATATGTATATTTCCAAGGACGCCGACTCCGTCCCCACCTTCGAATCACCCTGGATCCACTGGGGCTGGACCCCGGCAGAGTTGCAGTCCTGTGTCTCTGTCCTTATGTCTTACTCTCCTCTTCATCTAAGCACAACAGTCAGTTTAAATTAGGTCCAGTATAATTAAGTGTAATGATTACCTCTTTAAATCCATGACACCAAATTCTAGGGTACTGATGATTAAAGTTTTAAGTGAATTTAAGGGAACATGACTGATTTACAGCAGGTCCAGAATAGCAAAGTAAAGAGACTTCAGCAGAGTCCAGTGTGTGAGAGAGAGATGTGTGAGGAGCTCTGAGCTCTAGACATGAGGAGCTTAGATTCCATGTGCACTAAACAGGGATTGTTGGTCTTTGGTGGGACCTGCCTGAATGTAAAATGTGCTTGGTGTTGGGTTATGAAAGAGTTATGGAAATGGGTGGTGGTGATGGCTGCACATCTGCATGAATATACTTAATGCCACTGTGCTATATGGTTAAAATGGCAGAAATGGTAAATTTCATGTTTGGTATATTTTACCACAATTAAAAACCCCACATAGTAGCACTAAATCTTTGAGAACAAGAGAACAGGACAGCTGACATGTGCCATGGCCTGCAGCTCTCCGTTTTCCCCTTCTCCTCATTGTGATTTGAGTTTTCCCTTAGAGAAGTGCTTTGTGTCTTGTCATGAGTTCAATTACAGGAGCTTGTGCTGTGCAAGGATTCCCCACCCCCACCCTCCTGGCATCGTGAGTGTGTCAGCCTCTTGGTTCCCAGCACCCCACCCCGAGCTCACAAATGTCACCACATCTTGTGTGCATCTGCATGAGTTCTCCATCAGGGCAGGAGCAGTTTCTACTGGCTGTTGCATCCATGTCACAGGGAAGAGAGAGCAAGGCAATTGGTGTCAAGTACAGCATGCTGATCACAGAAGTTCTCCTGAGTTCTTTTTGAACACAGGAGATATTTATAAAATCCTTTCAAAAGGTTTGGTTGCACCATTTTGGATATATACTTGATAGAAGCAAGCTTAAGATTGTTGTTTGCTAATCAGAACCACATTCTTTAGAGTGACTTAAAGCAAAGGCAGAGAGCATGAAAGCAATTTAGGAAACCACTCTGCAGCAACTGGAGAGTGTTCTCAAGTTATAGAATTGGATAGAACAATATGCTGTGAGAGATGGTGGTCATGTGGAAGCTTAGTCATGTGAAGGGTTTTGTATTAAAAGTGAATGAATCACACTTCTACATAGGATTAACAGATTCCTTCAGTCATGAAGGAAGGTCATTAAGTTTTGTGAGTTTTACAGCTTATGCTGTGAGCACTAAATGGGTTCTATCATCTACAGAAGTTGAGGCGCTTTAGGTGAACTGATGCTGTCTCACCTATGTCCAGCTGTGGGTCCTGTCCTGGTTCAGCCCCACCTCCCAGACCCCTGCCTTCTACATTATCAAGTCTTCGTGTCTGTCCTGATCAGACTCCCACGCTGCTGTCTACACAGCTCACCCTCCTGCTCTAGCCCTTCACAGAAACCCCTGACCCCCTACATTAGGAAGCAACTCCAGGTCCTCAAACAGAGAACGGGCTTCTTTGCCATCTGCCCCCATCAGCCTTTCCAGCTTTTCCACACACCCACTAGGTATCCTGCTATGCTGGCTTGGTGGGGGTTCTTTTTCACCACGTCTGTCTGTACATACTGGTCCCTCTGTCCCAGAGCCAGGGAACAGTGTGCCTGGACACAGAAGGAAGGTAGGAGACGGGTCCTGCCATTCCCTCCTGGTCCTCCAGAGGGCGCCTGCGCCTGTTGTCTTCCCACAGCCCTCAGTGGGTGCAATTCAGTTCATTTCAGTCACTTAGTCTGTTCTGATTCTTTGTGACCCTGTGGACTGCAGCATGCCAGGCTTTGTCCATCACCAACTCCCAGAGCTTACTCAAACGCATGTCCATCGAGTCAGTGATGCCATCCAACCATCTCATCCTCTGTCGTCCCCTTCTCCTCCCACCTTCAATCTTTCCCAACATCAGGGTCTTTTCCAGTGAGTCAGTTTCTTCACATCAAGTGGCCAAAGTATTGGAGCTTCAGCTTCAACATCAGTCCTTCTAATGAATATTCAAGACTGATTTCAGTGAAGATTGACTGGGTTGATCTCCTTGCTGTCCAAGAGACTCTCAAGAATTTTCTCCAACAGCACAGTTCAAAAGCATCAATTCTTCAGTGCTCAACTTTCTTTATGGCCCAACTCTCACATCTGTACATGACTACTGGAAAAACCATAGCCTTGACTAGACAGACCTTTGTTGGCAAAGTAATGTCTCTGCTTTTTAATATGCTGTCTAGATTGGTCACAGGTCAGTGGGTGCATTTGACCATTTATGAGTCCCCCAACCCACCATCAAGCTGTGAATGCAGGAAGGCCCCTCAGCCCACTATATTCTACCCCAGGACCCCTGCAGCTTCTGTGTCCTCTTTCAGGATGCTTCCCCATATAGTCTCAGGGCTCCCATGTCTCCCCATCTGAGACAGCAGCCTCCCTTGTTTTTCTTTAGAGCACACATCCCGGCCCAATAGTGCATTTTCTGTACTCGTTAAGTGTGTCCCCATTTACATGGTGCAGAGTATTGACTTCTATCTTGACCTGTGGGTGGATTCTCAGCACTTAGGACAGTGCCTGGCTCCTCAACAAACCTCTGCTGATTGAATGAATGGAGATGGAGACTCTGTTTCATTTGTATCCCCTCCACAATGGAATGTGTCCTCTCTTAAAGTGAAAAGTGAAAGTTGCTCAATTGTGTTCAACTCTTTGTGACCCCATGGACTATATGGTCCATGGAATTCTCCAGGCCAGAGTACTGGAGTGGGTAGCCTTTCCCTTCTCCAGGGGATCTTCCCAACCCAGTGATAGAACCCAGGTTTTCTGCACTGCAGGCAGATTCTTTACCAGCTGAGCTATCAGGGACCAGCCCTTATATATGATTATATGTGGGATTATAGGGTTAACACAGCCTTTATATCTGAATAACAGCTAAACAACTGGTTGCTGACTCAGCAATTTCTATGGCATGACTTGGAAATCTCTAAAAACTTGGAAAATAGTATATTTTCATAATTATTTGGTTAAAATCATTTAGGAAAACTACAAAGCCATCAGCTGGTCACTTCATTGTAATTATTTATGTTGCCTCATCTGTGATGGAATGTTAAGAAGAAAACAATTCAAAACTTTTGTGTTGGTCCATCTTGGACATAATAGCCCATTAGATTTGATTAACATCTGCCTTCAGAGACTACTGGCAGGTAATTATGATTTAAGGAGAAAAAAATTCTATTTAAATGCTTTAGTACTGTATCTGAAAAAAGTGTTAGTCAAGAAACTAGTATGAATGCTGAACTGACACATGTTAAAGGGTAAAAATGAATCCTTTTGGACTTAATGAAGCAATGGTTTGTGTGTCTACATCCTGGGATCTTGATTATGATCACAGATCCAGTGTCCAGAGTGTCCTCTTAGGTCTTTTCTGTCCTGAGTCTAAAGCAGAGGACCGCTTGTGATTAGGGAGAAGTGGAGAAGGGGGGCTGACATTTACTGAGTGTATTGGTGGTTTGATTTCTCCAGAATGTGTGTATGAGTTGTCATTGACATTGTTCTGAGATGAAGAAACAGGTTTAGTTGCTCATCTGATGTCATTAGGTTGCTGAGAGGGACTGAGCTGCAGTCTGCTGCCTCAAGACTTTCCATCTGACTCACTCACAGGCTGAGCTCTGGCCCTTGTTCCTAAGATTTGCTCTGTAAGGGGCTTGAGCTCCCAGAGTACCTGCCTGGGGCCCTGCTTGTGGTCACCGGGGCTGGGCACTTGCTTCCCTGGAGTGGTTGTGACCCTTTAGAATGAGAGTGGGGCTGAGTTCCTAGGGGTCTGCATTTAAAATGTAGAAGCAATTTTTTTTTCTTTTTCTGTGAAAAAAAAATTTAGGGTTGAATAGTAAGGAGGATCTTGACTATAGAGAACTGGCACATGCTCTTGAGCTGCTGGGTGATTTCCACTGTGATTTGGGCCACCAGAATCCAACTTAAATTCTTTTATTTTCATGTTTGTAAAATGTTCAGTCCTAATGAAAGAAGACTTGCTTCCTGGATGGAACTGGGAATGTTGAAGAGACTGATGGAGGCCATGCTAGGATTCATTTTCTATCTAACGTTCTTTGGTAACAAGTGTCTAGCAAATGCACTGTGGCAAAATTATGAAAAATCTATTAGTTTTTTGTTGCTAATATTTACATCATTAATTATAATCACCTAGAAAGCTAAGAATGTACACATGTTAGTATGACATAGATCCCTCTTCTCCATTCCCACATAGCAATAAAATAGTATTTTAGTTTAGTCGAATTTTGGAATCTCAGTATTACTCAGTTGTTTTTCTTTATGAAACATGTAAATAATTGTTAAGCTGAGTTTTAGAAAAAAACCTTAGCTGTTGATGCCTCCTTCACTGAAATGATTTTTAGAATTTTTCATTCAGGGATAGGTTCAAATTTGCTGCTGATAAATTTAAGAACCTTGTTGGATTAATTGATTTATGTTTATTTAATTTTTATTATTGATTTGGTACCAAATCGTTGATTTGGTAAACTGCAGATCATTGACTGCTGTGTAGTCTTTGTCTTATTCTTTTCAAAATAAAAGTTTCCAGTTTGAAGCACCCCCATTATGCTTTTTCATACTGTACTTTTTACATTTGTAGCTGTATTCATCAGGCCTTGAAGGAGAAGATCACAATCTTAGTGACTCATCAGTTGCAGTACCTAGAAGATACAAGTCAGATCCTGATATTGAAAGACGTAAGTAATTTCTAAAAGTCTGTGGAATTGCTAGCACTTAGGTGTGTTGAAGAACAGACATACCCGCAGGTCACTCTCCTCCCATTCATGGTAAACACCCGCTTCTTACTGAGTTTTACGCCCCGTTCTTCTCAGAGCTGCTGTTCATGCCTTGGAAGATGAATCCAAAAACCTGTAGCCCACCTGGTTCTTCTGTTCATGGGATTTCCCTGAGCAGGAAGACTGGAAGGAGTTGCCATGCCCACCTCCAGGGCATCTTTCTGACCCAGGAACTGAAACTGAGTCTCTTACCATCGAACACTGTCTCATTGATAGGCAGGTTCTTTACCACTAGCTCCACCTGGAAAGCCCAGAAATATCACTACTACCTACACTCTAAGCCTGGACTCTAGGGCTTCCCTTTTGATTCAGCTGGTAAAGATTCCACCTGCAATGTGGGAGACATGGGTTCAATCCCTGGTTTGAGAGAATCCCCTGGAAAAGGAAAGCTACCCACTCCAGTATTCTGGCCTGGAGAATTCCATGGACTTTATAGTCCATGGGGTTGCAAAGAGTCAGACATGACTGAGCGACTTTCACTTTCTTTCACACTCTAAGCCACATGAACCCTGCTGCTGCTGCTGCTAAGTTGCTTCAGTCATGTCCAACTCGGTGAGGTGAGGTGAAGTCGCTCAGTCATGTCTGACTCTTTGCGACCCTGTGGACTGTACCCTACTAGGCTTCTCTGTCCATGGGATTCTCCAGGCAAGAATACTGGAGTGGATTGCCATTTCCTTCTCCAGGGGATCTTCCTGACCCAGGGATCAAACCCGGGTCTCCCGCATTGGAGGCAGACACTTTAACCTCTGAGCCACCAGCGAAGCATCCCCTCTGTGCGACCCCAGAAATGTCAGCCCACCAGTCTCTCCTGTCCCTGGAATTCTCCAGGAAAGAACACTGAAGTGGGTTGACATTTCCTTCTCCAGTGCATGAAAGTTAAGTGAAAGTGAAGTCACTCAGTTGTGTCCGACTCCTAGTGACCCCATGCCACATGAACCCTAGAGTATATAAAAGTACAAGGTTACTGAATCATCACTGTTCTAATGAAATCTGTTAAGCATAATGCAATTTTATTTAGAACTTTTTATTTTCTTCTTCCATGACTTAAGTCAAAATGTATTACTTAGAGATACTAAGATCTGTATCCTGGTGATTGTCATACCTAGTTTGCCTCAAGAGCATCTTCCATTAACTCCAGAAGTGAGGTTGGGTATCTGAGCACCCGAGTCAGAGACACCCACTCGGCTGATGTCACCAGTTGCTGGTCTCCCTGCCCAAGTCTCTATGTGCTCGATACATGTGGGAGCCTGTGCAGCAGGAGGACAAGGCCCTGCCTTAGCAGGGCTCCTGTTCTTATGGGGATGGATGTGAAGAGAGGGTGACATCCTGACCTCCCTGAGAAGCTGGTGCCCCATGGGGTCTGAGTGACATGAAGGTGGGGGCCACACAGTCACCAGGGGGACGGAGTCTGAGGCAGGGGGTCCACAGGAAGGAGATGACCTGACAAGTTGTAGGAATGACAGGAAGACCAGCGTGTCTGAAGAGAGTGATGAGGGAGACATGGAGGAAGCTGGTCTCCAAGCAGTGGGCAGGGGACTGCAAGTGGGATGGAAGCCTTGGACGGTCCAGAGCAGAGGAGAGATGTGGTCTGACATGAGAGTTAAGAGAATCCTCTGATGCTCACTGGAGGGGTGACAGCAGAAGCAGTTAGGAGTCTTAGTAAATCTGAGAAGACAAAAGTGTGGACTCAGGCTAGAATATCAGTTTCTAGAGCCCCCGTAACCAAGTACTGCAAATTGGGTGACTTAAAAAAGCAGAATTTTATCATCTCCCTGTTCTGGAGGCTACGGGTTGCAAATCCAGGTGCTGGCAGGGCCATGCTCTCCTAAAGCCTCCAGGGGAGAATCCTTCATTCCAGCCTTTAGTGTTCATCTGCCTTCCTTGTGTTGCTTGTCTTCCAGCTGCAGCGCTGTGGTCTCTGCCTCTCATGTCACATGGCCTTTGTCCTCATGTCTGTCTGAGTTTCTTCTCTTCTTATAATGATATCAATCTTACTGAATGTAGGGTCACCCTGCTCCAGTGTGACCTCATCTTAACTTGACTACATCTGCAGAAACTCTTTCCAAATAAGATGTCATAGGTGTCATGTTTGAACTTATCTTTTTGAGGAGGGGGCACCATCCAACCTACAGCTCCTAGCATGGTTGAGGGTGGGGTGGAGGTTAGTGAGAAGTGTTCAAACTTGGTGGTCATTTGATGCTTCACTCCTTGGCTTGTTTACCTCTGGGTCTCAGCATCTTTGCTGTTAACACTTGACTGTTCCACGGGCCCTTGGTCAGATCCCTGACTTTTGAAATGAATCTCTGCTCCAAGAAATATTATTAAAATAAATAACCCCTACCTCTCTGGAAGTAGTTCCATGTGTTGTCTCCTTTCCACTCCTCTAGGAGGGGCTAAAGCTTTCAAGCTTGAGAGCAGTTGATTTCATGTGCAGAAGGGGCGAGTCTAATGTGTAAACCCACTGTTGACATTGTTATGAGCACAGCATCAGTGGCAGGAGAATTACCTATTTAGCCAGTGCCTAGATGTTTTGGGGTCCCCTTTGCTTCCTTTGAGGACACCACCTCCAATTTTAGTACTAACAAAACAGCTATTTGTCCTTTGGTGAGCACCCCTGAGTGAGCTGGGGTCTATCCTCACTGTTTATCTATCTGTTCCCTCTCTCATAGCAGAGAGGGGATGACTGGCTGCCTTGTCTCCTTGGAATTGTCAGGGCTTGACTGCTGAGTGAAATTGCTGTCTTTGTACCACCAGTCATTTCATTGTGCATATTATAGATTTGATGTGGTAAGTGATGATTTCCTTAAAGAGGTGTGTGAATTTTGCCTCCCAAGTGGAACATGACACAGTACATTCTGCATAATTTTCTAGTTCTGCAGTATCTGACGGTACCCAAAGGCTTCCCTGCATTTCTCCCAGTGGACCCCTCAAGGGAGAAGGTGAGAAGGGTCCCAGTGAGGGTTCTGGGCCAGCTTCCTCCACCTGAGATGCCTTAACCAGAGCTGCTCTCTTTTGATGAGTTTTGCATCCTAAGATTTTTTTTTCCTGATGTTTTATTTGCTACTGAGTTAATCAGTTAAGTCTGGTTTCATGGGATCAGAAAATAGTGAAATATCTGCAGATTATTTTATATGAATTTGTTAAGGGAGAAAAAGTGTGCAAGGATGTGTCACAAATGTTCAAAGAAAATGATTTGATTGGCTATATCTTAAGCAGTTACCTGATTTGGGGAAACCTGGTTGGCTGTTTGTGGTTGGTCATTCCTAAGATTTTGCTCAGATCTGAGTGCACTGATTCTGGCTTAGGTTTTGGTTTGTGGGCACAGACTGCCAAGGCGTCAGAGCCACCCCAGCCCCATGGCCTCCTTGTTTAGTTACTTTATCAGGTGGAATATTGAATTTTCAGTTGGGAACTTGCCAAGTGTGTGAGGGCAGTGGTAGAGACCATGGAGATGCCTCTCTTGGGTTTTCTGTCCAGGGTTGGCTCCTGTTATCCCAGCCGGGCACGTGACAGTGTGACAGTGACTGTGGGCAGTGAAGATTCATGAGAGGCTCTCCCCCACAGGCGATGTGCTGGGCCCCACCTCTGGGTTAAGTTTAAATTTCTTTCCTGGAATTGTCACATGAGGCTTCTCTCAATTCCCATGTTGTCTAAAAAAACACTGTCCTGGTCCTGCCACCAACCTCTGTACCTCCTGATTTGGCAGAGAGCACAATGCTCAGTTCTGTCCTGAGCTGACTGAACTAGATTTCTCAACAAGAATTCTAGACCCAGGGATCATTGTTTTTCAACAATGATAATTTAAGACCAGATAACTTTTCTTGTTTAGTATTTATGTGGGTATAATATTATGAAATATAAATTAATTCCTCTCAACTTTTTTATTTTAGGGCAAAGTGGTGGAAAGAGGAACTTACTCTGAGTTCCTGAAATCTGGGGTAGATATTTTTTCCCTTTTTGAGACGGGGAATGAGCCATCTGAATTGTCTCCAGTTCCAGGAGCTCCCACTGTGATCTCTGAGTCTTTGGTTCAGTCTCTCCAGTCTCCCAGGCCCTCATTGAAAGATGCGGCTCCAGAGGACCAAGAAGTGAGTGTCTCCCCCTGCAGGGTGCCCGGGTCTGTCTGCCCTTGGTGCCTCAGGGGCCTTCAGTCTGCTCTGCTCGTGACCTCTTCATTTGTCCCAGAGTAGCCCCTAAGGTTCGCAAAGTCTTGTTCCATGTAACTGGTAGAAGAGCATGAAGGGAGAAAGCCTGCTCGGGGTTCCCTTTGAGTGTAGGATGGAGACTCTTATAGAGACCAGTAGTGGGTGCACTGCCCTGAATTTCTGAGTGAATGTGGCTCACACTAATTCAAGACTCTTCAGTTTACCATAGTTACATTCTATGCTCATGCTGGTGGCCCCTGGCTTCCCTTATGCATCCAGAGACTTAATGTGAAGACCCTCTTAGACGAGTCCTGCTGTTGTCATGTTAAACCATCTACTTTGCCTGTATGTTGGCATATTCTAGGGCTGCATGTGACTGATGGTATTATTTTGCCTCAGTGTCAGATGGTTTGTGATAGGCAGAGGTAACGTGTGCAAAGGACCTGACACATGGTAGACACTTTGGTGTTAGTTCCCGTCCTCCTTTCTTACCCTTCAAGACCTAGAACCACATCTTATCGACCTTGAATCCTAGTGACCAGGGAGAGTGCCAAGGACATCCTAGCCTCCTGTGACTCTATAATGCATTCTAAGTCCTCCAGACAGAAATGCACTAGATCTTCCTTAAATATATACATAGATATTCCTTGATATCCAAACCCAGGGGTCTGGAATGATTCTGATAAGTATTCGGATAGCTGTTTACTTTCTAAACTCAGGAATCACTATCTGAAATTTAGGAACCAAATAGATTCAGATCATATGCTTGCAATGTGCTATCCAAACTCCTATGTACTCTAACTCTCTCTGTGAACTCAGTTAACTGTATTTGGCCAGTGTTTTGAGCCCCAAGTTTGTTTTATGTTTCTATCATTGAATGACACAAGTCATCTACAGGGATACATTAGCTCCATATTGTTTTGCGTGTTATCTTAGAGGAAGTTTCTGCATTTATACATTAATTTATTATGTTGTGTGTGTGTTGAGAGTTTAAGCAAACTATTTTAAGCAAAGCTCCACAACAGTGAATAACCTCCTGTGAGTGACATTTGATTATTTCTCATGGATTCCTATGAGTGGGATGGCTGTGTCCAGGGGTAAATGCATATGTGGTTTGCCCAGATAGTCCCACACCCTTCTCTGTAGGAGGTGGACCATCCTGCACTCCTTCCAGTGCATGCTATGTGTCTGCTTCCCACAGCTTTGGAGAGGAGGACATTGTTGAACTCTTGAAATTTGGGTTTATTTTTTTAAAATTTCATCTCATTTCTGCCATTTTTCCCTTTTAGAGTGAGAATATACAGATTAAACTGCCTCTGGAGGACCACTGGGGAGGAAAAGTTGGTTTTAAGACCTATGTGAATTACTTCACAGCCGGTGCTGATTGGCCTGTCATCATCTTCCTTATTCTAGTAAACATCGCAGCTCAGGTATGTAAGGGTGTTTATTTTGGTTTGAGCACTCAGCTTGATATTTACATACTATTTATATTGTATTTTATAATTATTTTTAAATATTTGTATTAAAAGATTTATCTCAAAGCCTTGGCTCATGCAGTTGTGGGCCTAGCTGGGTGAATGTGAAATCAGAAAGGCAGGCCTGCAGGCTGGAACCTCAGGCAGAAGCTGACCCTGATGTCTTGAGACAGAATATCTTCCTCCTCCAGGAAGCCTCAGGTTTTGCTCTTAGGGCCTTTGTCTGACTGGATGAGGCCACCACAGTGTTGAGAGTGATCTCCTCTACTTAAGCTCTGATGATGGATATGAGCCACATCCACAAAATACCTTCACAGCAACATCTAGACGAGTGTTTAGTTGAATCACTGGAGACTGGCTCTGCCAAGCTGACACCCAGAATTGTACCTGTCAATCTTTTTGCTTTGAAAAATCCCAACATTTATTCTGTTATTACTGCCTTTTGCAGTCCACTTGGATTTTTTCTTTTTTTTTTTTTAGTTGATCAATCTCTCCTTTTTAAATTATTTTTTAATTTATTTTAATGGAGGCTAATTACTTTATAATATTGTATTGGTTTTGCCATACATCAACATGAATCCACCATGGGTGTACATGTGTTCCCAATCCTGAACCCCGCTTCTACCTCCCTCCCCATACCATCCCTCTGGGTCATCCCAGTGCACCAGCCCCAAGCCTCCTGTATCCTGCATTGAACCGGGACTGGTGATTCATTTCTTATATTATACATGTTTCAATGCCATTCTCCCAAATCATCTCCCCTCCCTCTCCCACAGAGTCCAAAAGACTGTTCTATACATCTGTGTCTCTTTTGCTGTCTCACATACAGGGTTAACATTACCATTTTTCTAAATTCCATATATATGCTTAGTATACTGTATTGGTGTTTTTCTTTCTGGCTTACTTCACTCTGTATAATAGGTTCCAGTTTCATCCACCTCAATGTATAAATAAAATAATTTATTTTTTAATACTTTATTCTACATTACAATACTGTATTGGTTTTGCCATACATTGACACGAATCAGCCACAGGTGTACACAAGCTCCCAATGCCGAAGCCCCCTCCCACCTCCCACCCCATATCATCTCTCTGGATCATCCCGTGCACCAGCCCCAAGCATCCTGTATCCTGTGTTGAACATAGACTGGCGCTTCGTTTCTTATAAGATAGTATACATGTTTCAATGCCATTCTCCCAAATCATCCCACCCTCTCCCTCTCCCTCAGAGGCCAAAAGTCTGTTCTATACCTCTGTGTCTCTTTTGTTGTCTCACATACAAGGTTATCATTACTATCTTTCTAAATTCCATATATATGTGTCAGTATATTGTATTGGTGTTTTTCTTTCTGGCTTACTTCACTCTGTATAATCGGCTCCAGTTTCATCAATCTCATTAGAACTGAGTCAAATTTATTCTTTTTAAGGGCTGAGTAATACTCCATTGTGATATGTACCACAGCTTTCTTATCCATTCATCTGCAGATGGGCATCTAGGTTGCTTCCATGTCCTGGCTATTATAAACAGTGTTGTGATGCACATTGGGGTACATGTGTCTCTTTCAATTCTGGTTTTCATTGAAGTACATTATATTTGGGGAGCAAAGTCTTCTAGGGAAAAGGGGATTTTTTTAAAGATAATAACTTGTAAGATGCCCTCCCCTGACCTGTGGTCATCTGGGGTGTGGGGCTTGGTGCAGACCTGAGGCAGAAAGACAGTCTCCATCTTCTGGAGCCTTTCCATCCCCATCCTAGTGAGCGGTGTGAGGCTCAGTGATGTCAGTGTGTGAGTGACTGTTGTTTCCTGCTGCAGGTTGTCTACGTCCTGCAGGATTGGTGGCTTGCATTCTGGTGAGTGATTCTTGGTTTGACCCAAAATTCTGTGAAATCTACACAATGCCTCACTTTCCCACAGTCAGGGAGGGAGACAGGACATGTTCAGCCTCCTCCTCTGACCCTCACGTAGTTTCCCTGAAGAAAGATGAAAGTTCCTGCAGGTGGTGTGTGATCCCCTTGTGGTCTCTCCCCATGTCCCTCCATGTAGCAGCTCCTTCACAGCCAATTTTTTTTTCTTTTTTGAACTTTAAATTTTGTATTTGGATATGGCTGATCAACAATGTTATGATAGTTTCATTTGAATAGCGAAGGGATACAGCCATACACATATGTGTGTCCATTTTCCCCCAAACTTCCCTCCCATCCAGGCTGCCACATAACACTGGGCAGAGTTCCGTGTGCTATACAATAAGCCCTTGCCAGTTACCTGTTTTAAATAGAGCAGTTTGTGCATGAACATCCAAACTCTAACTGTCCTTCCCTTGGCAACCATAAGTTCATTTTCTAAGTCTGTCTTCACAGATAATTTTGAAAACTGAGAGTCGTGATTCATATTTTTAAAAGGGAGATACACAGAGGGCCTTTCAAGCTGGGAAACACTTTCCAGCATAATATACATATCTTGAATTGAGGAAAATGTTTTGTGATATTTGTATAAATGCTATGTATAGCTATAGTGTAATTTTTACATTTCCTGTTCCATAGGGCAAATGTACAACATAACCTGTATTTGGGGGATATGCAAAAGAAGATGATGATGTAGTGTTCATTCTGAACTGGTACTTAGGAGTTTATTCAGGTAAAGTTGAGTAATCTGCTCTATAATACCAGAGTTTAAGGTGCTTACAATGAGTCTGCATGAACAATGAGGGCTTCCAGAGTAATTCAGTAATGTCTTAATAGATTAAGTATCTGAATTACATTTACTCTGTGAATTAATTAGAATAATTATTTTAAAGATCTACTAGAAGAAAAGAAGTTGAATGAAGACTCTTAACTTGCTTAATACTGGATTTTGGTAGTTAAACCAGGATTGCATATTGAGAAAATCAGCCACTGAAAATATGTAGCTACTGTGTATTTTAATAGATGCTTTAGCTAAATCTTCTATCATTATATGGATGGGCAAGGGGAATAGAAATGAATCCCCACTCTGTGGTTTTCAGTTCAGTTCAGTCGCTCAGTCGTGTCCGACTCTTTGCGACCCCATGAATCACAGCACGCCAGGCCTCCCTGTCCATCACCAACTCCCGGAGTTCACTCAGACTCTAGTCCATCGAGTCCGTGATGCCATCCAGCCATCTCATCCTCGGTCGTCCCCTTCTCCTCCTGCCCCCAATCCCTCCCAGCATCAGAGTCTTTTCCAATGAGTCAACTCTTTGCATGAGGTGGCCAAAGTACTGGAGTTTCAGCTTCAGCATCATTCCTTCCAAAGAAATCCCAGGGCTGATCTCCTTCAGAATGGACTGGTTGGATCTCCTTACAGTCCAAGGGACTCTCAAGAGTCTTCCCCAACACCACAGTTCAAAAGCATGAATTCTTCTGTGCTCAGCCTTCTTCACAGTCCAACTCTCACATGCATACATGACCACAGGAAAAACCATAGCCTTGACTAGACGGGCCTTAGTTGGCAAAGTAATGTCTGCTTTTGAATATACTATCTAGGTTGGTCAGAACTTGGGTTGTTCCAATTCTGTCTGTATAAACCCTGGCTTTTATTGATCTTGGATGAAATTCTCTAGCAGCACGGGCTGCAAACAAAAGCATTATTCCCTCATCTCCTGGGCTTCACTAATAACTTGAGAAGCTAAGCAGGGAATGTCTCTGGAATTAGGATTCCTTCTCTTTCTTACCCTGAGATCACAGTATTATCTCCTCCCCAACTGTGTGATTTATTCAAAATTTGACTTTCCAGACTAATATTAACATGACTCTCTCTATTCACAAGAGTATTTAGAATATATATATATATATATATATATATAGTTATATATATATATAACATACTATTTAAAGGATGTCTTTAACAAAAATTTTAAATTCTTTCTTTACCCATTCATCTGTTGATGGACATTTAGGTTGCTTCCATGCCCTTTCTTTTGTAAATATTGTTGCTACGAACACTGAGGTGCATGAGTCTTTTTGAATTATGGTTTTCTCAGGGTATATGCCCAGTAGTGGGGATTGCTGGGTTGTATAGTGGTTCTATTTTCAATTTTTAAAGGAATCTCCATAGTGTTTTCCATAGTGACTCTATCAATTTGCATTCCTACTAACAGTGCAAGAAGATTCCCTTTTCCCACACCTTCTCTAGCATTTATTGTTTGTATATTTTTGATGATGGCCATTCTGACTGGTGTGAAGAAGTGAAGTGAAGTTGCTCAGTCGTGTCTGACTCTTTGCGACCCCATGGACTGTAGCCTACCAGGCTCCTCCTTCCATGGGATTCTCCAGGCAAGAGTACTGGAGTGGGTTGCCATTTCCTTCTCCAGGTGATCTTCCCAACCCAGGGATTGAACTCAGGTCTCCTGCATTCCAGGCAGATGCTTTAACCTCTGAGCTACTTATTATAGTTTTGATCTGCATTTCTCAGATAATGATATTGAGCATCTTTTCATGTGCCTCTTGACCATCTGCATGTCTTCTTTGGGAAAAGGCCTATATAGGTCTTCTGTCCATTTTTTATTATTATTTTTATTAAGCTGCATGAGCTGTTTGCATATTGTGGAGATTAATCCTTGGTCAGTTACTTATTTTGTAATTATTTTCTTCCATTCTCAGGGCTGTATTTTCATCTCATTTGTGATACATATATACACTGGATCGGGGGGAGGCTCCCCGGGTAGCTCAAGAGGTAAAGAATCTGCCTGTAATGCTGGAGACTTGAGTTTCATCCCTGGGTCAGGAAGAACCTCTGGATAAGGGAGTGGCAAACCCACTCCAGTATTCATGCTTGGAGAATTCCATGGGCAGAGAAACCTGGAAGGATACAGTCCATGGGGTTGCAAAGAGTTGGACATGACTGAGTGACTAACACATATATACACTGGAATATTATTCATCCATAGAAAGGAATGAAATTGGGTCATTTGTCAAGACATGGATGGACCTAGAGTCTGTTATACAAAGTAAAGTAAGTTAAAAAGAGAAAAACAGAAAAAAAATACTTGTATTAATGCATAGGTATGAAATCTAGCCTCTTCATGGAATACTGCCTTATCATGGCGAAGGTGCTTGCGTAACTCAGTGAAGCTATGAGCTATGCCATATAGGGCCACCCAAGACGGACGGGTCATAGTGGAGAGTTCTGACAAAATGTAATCCATTGGAGGAGGGAATAGCAAACCACTCCAGTATACTAGCCATGAAAAACCCATGAACTGCATAAAAAAGCACAAAGATATGACACCAAAAGATTAGCCCCCCAGTCAGAAGGTGTCCAATGTGCTACTGGGGAAGAGCAGAAGATAACTACCAACAGCTCAAGATAGGATGAAGTGGCTGGGCCAAAGTGGAAACAAACGATGTTCAGTTGTGGATGTGTCTGGTGGCGAAAGTAAAATCTGATGCTGTAAAGAACAGTATTGCATAGGAACCTTAAACATTAGGTCCACGAATCAAGGAAAATTGGATGTGGTCAGACAGGAGATGGTAAGAGTAAACAGGAATCAATGAACTAAAATGGATGGGAAGGGGTGAATTTAATTCAGATGATAATTGTATCTACTACTGTGGGCAAGAATTGCTTAGAAGAAATGGAATAGCCCTCATAGTCACCAAAAGTCCAAAATGCAGTTCTGAGTGCAACCTTAAAAATGACAGAATGATCTCAGTTCATTTCCAAGGCAAACCATTTAACATCTCAGTAATCCAAGTCTATGCTCCAACTAATGATGCCAAAAAGCTGAAGTTGATCAGTTCTATGAAGACCTAGAAGACCTCCTAGAACTAAATGCAGAGTTCCAGAGAATAGCAAGGAGAGACAGGAATACTTTCTTTAATGGACAATACAAAGAAATAGAGGAAAAACAACAGAAAGGGTAAGACAAGAGATCTCTTCAAGAAAATTGGAAATATCAAAGGAACATTTCATCCGGAGATGGATACAATAAAGGACAGAAACGGTAAAGACCTAATTGAAGCAGAAGAGATCAAGAAGAGATGGAAAGAATACACTGAAGAACTATACAATAAAGATCTTAATGACCTGGATAACCACGATGATGTAGTCGCCCACTCAGAACCAGACATTCTGGAGTGTGAAGTCAAGTGAGCCTTAGGAAGCATTGCTGCCTATAAAGCTGGTGGAGGTGATGAAATTCGAGCAAACCTATTTACAATCCTAAAAGAGTTAAAGTGCTGCACTCAATATGTCAGCAAATTTGGAAAATAGAGCAGTGGCCGCAGGACTGGAAAAGGTCAATCCTCATCCCAATTCCAAGAAGGACAGTACTAAAGAATGTTCGTTCAACCCACCAGACAATTGCACTCATCTCCTATGCTACTAAAAATCCTTCAAGCTATGTTTCATTATCATGTGAACTGAGAACTTTTAGATGTTCAAGCTGCATTTAGAAAAGGCAGAGGAACCAGAGATCAAATTGCCAACATTTGCTAGATCATACAGAAAGCAAGGGAATTCCAGAAAAACATTTACCTCTGTTGTACTAATTTAAAGCCTTTGACTGAGTGTATCATAACAAACTATGAAAAACTCTTAAAGAGATGGGAGTACCAGACCATCTTACCTGTCTCCTGAGAAACCTGGATTTGGGTCAAGAAACAGTTAGAACCCTGTATGGAACAACTGATTAGTTTGGGATTGAGAAAAGAGTACAACAAGGCTGTTTACTGTTAACCTGTTTATTTAACTTAGAGCACATCATGTGAAATGCCAGACTGGATGGCTTACAAGCTAGAATCAAGATTGCTGGAGAATATCAACCTCAGATATGTGGGTGATACCACTCTAATGGCAGAAAGCAAAAGGAACTGAAGAGCCTCTTGATGAGGGTAAAGGAGGAGAGTGAAAAAGCCAACTTAAAATGGAATATTAAAAAACAAAACAAAAATGCCTAAGATCATGGCTTCCAGTCCCATCACTTCATGGCAAACAGAAGGGGAAAATGTGGGAGTAGTGACAAATTTCCTCTTCTTGGGCTCTAAAGTCACTGTGGATGGTGACTGCAGCCACAAAATTAAAAGACAATTGCTTCTTGGCAGGAATGCTATGACAAACCTAGACAGCGTGTTGAAAAGCAGAGACATCACTTTGCCAACATAGGTCTATATACTCAAGGCTGTGGTCTTTCTAGTAGTCATGTACGGATATGAGAGCTGGACAATAAAGAAGACTGAGCACTGAAGAACTGATGCTTTAGAACTGTGATGCTAGAGAAGACTCTTGAGATTGAGAGTCCCTTGGACAGCAGGGACATCAAACCACTCAATCTTAAAGGAAATCAACACTGAATACTCATTGGAAGGACTGATGCTGAAGCTGAAGCTCCAATACTTTGGCCTCCTGATACCAGAAGCTGACTCACTGGAAAAGACACTGATGCTTGGAAAGGTTGAATGCAGAAGGACGAGAGGGCTACAGATGGCATCACCAATTCATGAACTTTGGCAAACTCTGGGAGATGGTGAGGGACAGCGAAGCCTGGTGTGCTGCAGTCCATGGGGTTGTGAAATGTTGGACATGACTTGGCCACTGAACAACAACAACAACGTGGAATTGAGAAATATGGTATAGGTGAACCTATTTGCAGGGGATGACTAGAGTCGTAATTGTAGAGAATAGATGTTTGGACACAGAGCGGGAATTGGAAGGTGATGGACAAGAATTGGAAGATTAGGATTGACATATATACATTACCATATGTGAAACAGATAGCTAGTGGGAAGCTGCTAATATAGCACAGGATGCTCAGCTCAGTGCTCTGTGATGACCTAGAAGGGAGGTAGGGGAAGGGAGTTCCCGAGGGAAGGGATATATGTATACATATAGCTGATTTACTTTATTGAACAGCAGAAACTAACACAACATTGTAAAGCAACTATACCCCTATATATTTTTAAAAAACAATTAAAAATTTAAATTTCCTGACAGGAAATATTCCACAAGCTTTCTGCAGAAAGTAAGTTATGTAAAAATCCACTCATTGAAATTTGGTATTTATTTTATTGATCACTTGATAAGAAATTTGAATCTACCAGCTGTTTACCTTCTGAATTGGTAGACAATGAGAGCTTAAGAAGGAAAGGGATTCTGTTGTACATTCATATTATAGGATTGTGGGCTAAGGCAAAACCTGGTGATGGAATTCAAGAATTTAAGCAACTTTCAGAATTTAAATAACACTGATGTGGCAGCTGAATGGAAAAAAAGTACTTGATGGAATATATATTGCCAAAGTTATCCCCACTCTATATAGAATTGTGAGTTGAAGAGATATTTGGAGGGCTGTTTTAATTTTTATACGCATAGTAGTGCTCATTTATGTCATTGATAAGACATAAATATGAATGATTATATTTATTTACAAATGCATTGGGATTCTGTAAAATAATGAGATTAGTTTAGATTATCTTGTTTAGATTATCTCATGTCAAAATATAATTTGTAGTATCTTGCAGTTCGGTTATTTAGTTGTTCACTTGCAACTTAACATGGTCTTTTCATACTTTTTATAGCTACTTGGGCATAGATGTAGCTATTTTATTTTTAATATTTTAAATTTTTATAAATTTTATTATAGTTGCTTTCCAATATTGTGTTAGTTTCTGTTGTACAGCCAAGTGAACCAGTTGAATATATATCCTCTCTCTGGATTTTTTTTCCCAGTTGGGTCACCACATAGCATTAAGTAGAGTTCCCCCTGTTATACAGTAGGTTCTTAAAAAGCTACTTTCAGTTCAGTTCAGTAGCTCAGTCATGTCCGACTTGTCGTGACCCTATGGACCACAGCACGCCAGGCCTCCCTGTCCATCACCAACTCCCAGAGTCTACTCAAATTCATCTCCATTGAGTCGGTGATGCCATCCAATCATCTCATCCTCTGTCATCCCCTTCTCCTCCTGCCTTCAATCTTTCCCAGCAGAAGGGTCTTTTCAAATGAGTCAGCTCTTCACATCAGGTGGCCATATTGGAATTTCAGCTTCAACATCAGTCCTTCCAATGAACACTCAGGACTGATCTCATGGAAGTAAATTTCCTTGTAAATTATAAGGAAATGGTAGATCATTTCTCCTTTCCCCTGTTAATTCATGTGCTGGTAGGAAAGCATTGGAGAAGGAATGGCAACCTACTCCAGTATTCTTGCCTGGAGAATTCCATGGATAGAAGAGCCTGGGGGCTACAGTCCATGTCCATGGGAGAGCAACCAGAACTTTCACGTTCACCAAAGCATACCTTACTTTTAGGTTATGGGACATGTAAATAATGAGGTTTCAATTGTGGAGAAAGGAAGATCGCTACTTGTATAATTATCTTTCTTATAAGTTTTATTAAAACTTGTAACTGAATTAGGCGAGCCCAGAATGAAGCTGTAGTTTACACATGTTGTTTTTTCTTCCATGTTATTTCTATTTAGTGGGAGGAAAACAGTGATTTTTATATTTTTCTTTATAAATGTAATTTTGAAAGCATTAAACTCTTAAAGAATCTATTATATATATATATATATTATTCTGTATATATGTAAATGTCTATACAAATTTTATTTATAGAATAACCTGTACTATATCTTTTTAAACTGCCTGACATGTTTTAGCCTGGTTGAGGATAAGAAAGAGATCTTGTGCTGAGTGATGTTTCTTTATTTCAGGTTTAACTGTGTCTACTGTCCTTTTGGTATCACAAGGTCTTTGTTGATATTCTACATCCTTCTTAATTCTTCACGAGCTCTGCATGACAAAATGTTGGAGACCATTTTAAGAGTTCCTGTATTGTTCTTCAATACAAATCCAATAGGTAAGTCAGACACCAAATTTCTTAATGAATATGTCTTGTTAACACATTAAATGCCTATATACATTTTCATATTTGAAAATGGAAGAGATGCTTGGAAGAAAATCACTGTGTATGTTTATTTATTTTCTATGAAAAGCTTCACTGATAATTTCTCCCACCAGAGAAAATCTGAATATAGGAGCATATAAGCTTTTATTTCAATTTATGCATGTCTGTAAAAATACATGAATGCTTACTTTGCAGGATGATTTAGGAGTCCATTTATTATGTGGCATATGAAACACCCAACAGATGATGAAAATGTGTTGAAATGTTTTTGACTAGTTGCTAAAATGCTGGCTGTGTTACATAGTGTTAAGCTAACTAGGAAGGACCATCTTCCAGGAACATCTCTACAGAAGACAGACTGTGTGTTTCTTTCTTTCATTGCCCACCCAATTATGGGATGACAGAGCTCTGACAGGGGCTCATACTTTGAGTTTTACCTAAATGGTAATGTAAAATTAATTAAAATACAAGATTAGTGAAATGTAAACATTCTCAACAAAATCAACTGTCTAGTTTTATGATGGACTTTTGGTTACATTAAAGATGTTTTGTGGTACCTAGCAGGTGGATCTTCAGTATTAAGTAGTAAGTATTCAATAGTCCCTGAAGGTTTCCCAGTGGTTGCTTCCTCCACCCTTAGGAAAGAACTTGTCTTGCTTTGGAAGGTAACCTCCTGACCTGGGTTTCTATGAAGAGTTAGTTCATCAGCATGCATGCCCACTCTGCTCAGTTGGTTAGACTCATGCTGAGGTCCAGGGTATGCTTTGTGGCAGGTGATGATTGGCAGGGCCTGTGGAGACAGGGATGTGACTGGAGGGAAGACAGCAGTAGCCTTGGCCTGGTCATCAACTAGCAGTGCAATCAAGGCCAAAGTAGGTAGATATTCCTCGGCAGGCAAATCTCCAGGAAGTATGTAGTCATGGTTCTAAGTATGGACTCTGGAGCCAAATTCCTGGGTTCAGTCCTGGAGATGGTTACTAATAGTAATAACCAGTTATAGTTATGTTAATACTTATATACTAGTTATTTAATTTCTTTGTGTCTCAATTTTCTTAACTACAAAGTGAGGATATTATTCACACACTTACCAATATCTTGATGTTGTAAGCATTAAACAGGTTAATACATTCACAGCACTTAGCACAGAGTCAATGCCTAATGAACCTCAGAATGTCGACATGATGTCTGGGAACTTTCTCTCTTGTGAAATGGGAATAAACACTGCCCTTCCTGTTTCACAAGATTGTTGTGAGGATTAAATAAGACTGTTTAGTGCAGCATCTTGTGTAGATTTATTCAAGACATGTTCTTTAGTCCAGGCACCGTGAGGAGCACAGGATGGTAAACTGCAGAGGCCCACACAATCTCATCTTTACACAAAGTTGAAGTGAGGAAGTGATTGGAAGAGTCTTTGCTCTTATGGCTCTGAAATCACTCTACTTTTCCTGTTAATGTGGAAACTACAGTTGTAAACTTGGGAGCATCAGGTGGGACTGAATTTCTGTTATCACAGCCTCTGAGTGCTTGTATTAACCAGGCTTTTGATGACCTATATGCTTCTCCAGATGCTGATTTATTATTCAAGGATTTGGAACCAAGTGTAAATCTTCATGGTCACTAATCCTAGAGCAGCAGGCATACCAGTGTGTATCTTGTCTCCCCTTCCTGTGTCTATTATCAGAACTTCTTTCCTTCAAGAAATAGAAGCCCAATTAAGTGCTGCAAAGATATGCCCAAAGGTTTTGGGGCATCGATTATTTACTCTTTTCATAGTGTATTAAATTGAACTCTTTCCTGTGTTTATTTTCTTTTTTTTAAAGTTGTTTGACTATTCCTTTATTGTTTCTTTTTTAAACTTTTATTTATTTATTTTTTAATTACAATACTGTATTTGTTTTGCCATACATTGACATGAATCAGCCACAGGTGAACACAATCTCCCAATGCCAAAGCCCCCTCCCACCTCCCACCCCACACCATCTACCTGAATCATCCTGTGCACCAGCCCCATGCATCCTGCATCCTGCATTGAACATAGACTGGTGCTTTGTTTCTTACAAGATAGTATACATGTTTCAGTGCCATTCTCCCAAACCATCCCACCCTCTCCCTCTCTCCCAGAGTCCAAAAGTCCGTTCTATACCTCTGTGTCTCTTTTGTTGTCTCACATATAGGGTCATCATTACGATCTTCTAAATTCCATATATATGTGTCACTATACTGTATTGGTGTTTTTCTTTCTGGCTTACTTCACTCTGTATAATCGGCCCCAATTTCATCCATCTCATTAGAACTGAGTCAAATTTATTCTTTTTAAGGGCTTAGTAGTACTCCATTGTGTATATGTACCACAGTTTTCTTATCCATTCATCTGCTGATGGACATCTAGGTTGCTTCTATGTTCTGGCTATTATAAACAGTGCTGCAATGAACATTGGGGTACATGTGTCTCTTTCAATTCTGGTTTCCTTGGTGTGTATGCCCAGCAGTAGGATTGCTGGGTCATAAGGCAGTTCTATTTGCAATTTTTAAAGGAATCTCCACACTGTTTTCCATAGTGGCTGTGCTAGTTTGCATTCCCACCAGCAGTGTAAGAGGGGTCCCTTTTCTCCACATCCTCTCCAGCATTTATTGCTTGTAGACTTTTGGATCGCAGCCATTCTGACTGGTATGAAATGGTACCTCATTGTGGTCTTGATTTGCATTTCTCTGATAATGAGTGATGTTGAACATCTTTTCATGTGTTTGTTAGCCATCCGTATGTCTTCTTTGGAGAAATGCCTATTTAGTTCCTTGGCCCATTTTTGATTGGATCGTTTATTTTTCTGGAGTTGAGCTGCATAAGTTGCTTATATATCTTTGAAATTAGTTGTTTGTCACTTGTTTCATTTGCTATTGTTTTCTCCCATTCCGAAGACTGTCTTTTCACCTTGCTTATGCTTTCCTTTGTTGTGCAGAAGCTTTTAATTTTAATTAGATCCCATTTGTTTATCTTTGCTTTTATTTCCAGTATACTGGGAGTTGGATCATAGAGGATCCTGCTGTGATTTATGTCGGAGAGTGTTTTGCCTGTGTTCTCCTCTAGGAGTTTTATAGTTTCTGGTCTTACATTTAGATCTTTAATCCATTTTGAGTTTATTTTTGTGTATGGTGTTAGAAAGAGATCTAGTTTCATTCTTTGACAAGTGGTTGACCAGTTTTCCCAGCACCACCTGTTAAAGAGACTGTCTTTACTCCATTGTATATTCTTGCCTCCTTTGTCAAAGATAAGGTGTCCATAGGTGTGTGGGTTTATCTCAGGGCTTTCTATTTTGTTCCATTGATCTATATTTCTGTCTTTGTGCCAGTACCATACTGTCTTAATGACTGTGGCTTTGTAGTAGAGCCTGAAGTCAGGCAAGTTGATTCCTCCAGTTCCATTCTTCTTTCTCAAGATTGCTTTGGCTATTCGAGGTTTTTTGTATTTCCATACAAATCTTGAGATTATTTGATCTAGTTCTGTGAGAAATACTGCTGGTAGCTTGAGGGGAATTGCATTGAATCTGTAGATTGCTTTAGGTAGTATACTCATTTTCACTATATTGACTCTTCCGACCCATGAGTGTGGTATATTTCTCCATCTATTAGTGTCCTCTTTGATTTCTTTCATCAGTGTTTTATAGTTTTCGATATATAGGTCTTTAGTTTCTTTAGGTAGGTATATTCCTAAGTATTTTATTCTTTTCGTTGCAATGGTGAATGGAATTGTTTCCTTAACTTCTTTTTCTACTTTCTCATTATTAGTGTATAGGAATGCAAGGGATTTCTGAGTGTTGATTTTATATCCTGCAACTTTACTATATTCATTGATTAGCTCTAGTAGTTTTCTGGTCGAGTCTTTAGGATTTTCTATGTAGAGGATCATGTCATCTGCAAACAGTGAGAGTTTTACTTCTTCTTTTCCAATTTGGATTCCTTGTATTTCTTTTTCTGCTCTGATTGCTGTGGCCAAAACTTCCAGTACGATGTTGAAGAGTAGTGGTAAAAGTGGGCACCCTTGTCTTGTTCCTGACTTTAGGGGAAATGGTTTCAATTTTTCACCATTGAGGGTAATGTTAGCTGTGGGTTTGTCATATATAGCTTTTATTATGTTCAGGTATATTCCTTCTATTCCTGCTTTCTGGAGAGTTTTTTATCATAAATGGATGTTGAATTTTGTCAAAGGCTTTTTCTGCATCTATTGAGATAATCATATGATTTTTATTTCTCAGTTTGTTAATGTGATGAATTACATTGATTGACTTGCAGATATTGAAGAATCCTTGCATCCCTGGGATAAAGCCCACTTGGTCATGGTGTATGATCTTTTTAATATGTTGCTGGATTCTGATTGCTAGGATTTTGTTGAGGATTTTTGCATCTATGTTCATCAGTGATATTGGCCTGTAGTTTTCTTTTTTGTGGTGTCTTTGTCAGGTTTTGGTATTAGGGTGATGGTGGCCTCATAGAATGAGTTTGGAAGTTTACCTTCCTCTGCAATTTTCTGGAATAGTTTCAGTAAGATAGGTGTGAGCTCTTCTCGAAATTTTTGGTAGAATTCAGCTGTGAAGCCGTCTGGACCTGGGCTTTTGTTTGCTGGAAGATTTCTGATTACAGTTTCAATTTCCATGCTTGTGATGGGTCTGTTAAGATTTTCTATTTTTTCCTGGTTCAGTTTTGGAAAGTTATACTTTTCTAAGAATTTGTCCATTTATTCCAAGTTGTCCATTTTATTGGCATATAATTGCTGATAGTAGTCTCTTATGATTCTTTGTATTTCTGAGTTGTCTGTCGTGATCTCTCCATTTTCATTTCTAATTTTGTTGATTTGATTTTTTTCCCTTTGTTTCTTGATGAGTCTGGCTAATGGTTTGTCAATTTTATTTATCCTTTCAAAGAACCAGCTTTTTGCTTTGTTGATTTTTGCTATGATTTCTTTTGTTTCTTTTGCATTTGTTTCTGCCCTAATTTTTTGGATTTCTTTCCTTCTACTAACTCTGGGGTTCTCTATTTCTTCCTTTTCTAGTTGCTTTAGGTGTAGAGTTAGGTTATTTATTTGACTTTTTCCTTGTTTCTTGAGGTATGCCTGTATTGCTATGAACTTTCCTCTTAGGACTGCTTTTATAGTGTCCCAAAGGTTCTGTGTAGTTGTGTTTTCATTTTCATTTCATTTCGATGCATATTTTGATTTCTTTTTGATTTCTTCTGTGATTTGTTGATTATTCAGAAGGGTGTTGTTCAGCCTCCAAATGTTGGAATTTTTAACAGTTTTTCTCCTGTAATTGAGATCTAACCTTAGTGCATTATGGTCAGAGAAGATGCTTGGAATAATTTCTGATTTTTTTGAATTTATCAAGGTTAGATTTATGACGCAGGATGTGATCTATCCTGGAAAAGGTTCCGTGTGCACTTGAGTAAAAGGTGAAATTCATTGTTTTGGGGTGAAATGTCCTATAGATATCAGTTAGGTCTAACTGGTCTATTGTATTGTTTAACGTTTGCGTTTCTTTGTTAATTTTCTGTTTAGTTGATCTGTCCATAGGTGTCAGTGGGGTATTAAAGTCTCCCACTATTATTGTGTTATTATTAATTTCCCCTTTCATGCTTGTTAGCAGTTGTCTTACATATTGCGGTGCTCCTGTGTTGGGTGCATATATATTTATAATTGTTATATCTTCTTCTTGGATTGATCCTTTAATCATTATGTAGTGGCCTTCTTTGTCCCTTTTCACAGCCTTTGTTTTAAAGTCTATTTTATCGGATATGAGTATTGCTACTCCTGCTTTCTTTTGGTCTTTATTTGCATGGAATATCTTTTTCCAGCCCTTCACTTTTAGTCTGTATGTGTCCGTTGTTTTGAGGTGGGTCTCTTGTAGGCAGCATATATAGGGATCTTGTTTTTGTATCCATTCAGCCAGTCTTTGCCTTTTGGTTGGGGCATTCAACCCATTTACATTTAAGGTAATTATTGATAAGTATGCTCCTGTTGCCATTTACTTTATTGTTTTGGGTTCGGGTTTATACATCCTTTTTGTGTTTCCTGTCTAGAGAATATCCTTTAGTATTTGTTGGAGAGCTGGTTTGGTGGTGCTGAATTCTCTCAGCTTTTGCTTGTCTGTAAAGCTTTTGATTTCTCCTTCATATTTGAATAAGATCCTTGCTGGGTACAGTAGTCTTGGCTGAAGGTTATTATCTTTCATCACTTTAAGTATGTCTTGCCATTCTCTCCTGGCCTGAAGAGTTTCTATTGAAAGATCTGGAGTTATTCTTATGGGGATCCCCTTGTGTGTTATTTGTTGTTTTTAGCTTGCTGCTTTTAATATTTGTTCTTTGTTAGTTTGATTAAAATATGTCTTGGGGTGTTTCGCCTTGGGTTTATCCTGTTTGGCACTCTCTGGGTTTCTTGGACTTGGGTGATTATTTACTTCCCCATTTTAGGGAAGTTTTCAACTATTATCTCCTCAAGTATTTTCTCATGGTCTTTCTTTTTGTCTTCTTCTTCTGGGACTCCTATAATTCGAATGTTGGAGCGTTTCATATTGTCTTGGAGGTCTCTGAGGTTGTCCTGATTTCCTTTAATTTGTCTTTCTTTTTCCCTCGCTGATTCATTTATTTCTACCATTCTATCTTCTATTTCACTGATCCTATCTTCTGCCTCCGATATTCTACTATTTGTAGCCTCCAGAGTGTTTCAGATCTCATTTATTGCATTATTCATTATATGTTGACTCTTTTTATTTCTTCTAGGTCCTTGTTAACCCTTTCTTGCATCTTCTCAATCCTTGACCCCAGGGTATTTATCTGTGATTCCATTTTGATTTCAAGATTTTGGATCATTTTCACTATCAGTATTCGGAATTCTTTCTCAGGTAGATTCCCTATCTCTTCCTCTTTTGTTTGGTTTGGTGGGCATGTCTCCTGTTCCTTTACCTGCTGGGTATTCCTCTGTCTCTTCATCCTGGTTATATTGCTGCATTTGGGGTGGCTTTTCTATATTCTGGGAATTTGTGGAATTCTCTTTCTTATAGAGCTTCCTCTCTGTGTTTGGGGTTATATCAGTGGCTTGTCAAAGTTTCTTGATTAGGGAGGCTTGTGTTGGAGTTCTTGTGGGTGCAGCTGGATTTCCTCTCTCAGGAGTGCTGTGACATGTGAAGTAATGGGTTATGAGATATCAGTGGTTTTGGAGTATTTTGAGCTGCCTGTGTATTGAAGCTCAGGGGCTTGTTCTTGTGTTGCTGGAGAATTTGCGTGATATGTCTTGGTCTGGAGCTTGTTGGCCCTTGGGCGGTACTCAATTTCAGTATAGGTATGAAGGCGTTTGATGAGCTCTTATTGGATAATGTTCCCTGTATTCAGGAATTCTTTGATGATCTCAGGATTTGGACTTACGCCTCCTGATTCTGGTTTTCAGATTTATTTTTACAATAGCCTCATGATTTCTCCATCTATTCAGCACTAATGTTAAAACATCTAGGTTAATGATGATAGGTTTCTCCACCTTAAGGGTCGTCCCTGGAGGATCGCTGAGTTACTTGGAGGAGAGAAGAGGGAGGGAGTAGTTAGAGGTGAGTGGAATGGGATGAGGTGGAATCAAAAGAGGAAAAAGCAAGCTAGCCCATAACCACTTTCTTGTGTGCGCTCCGAAGTCTGGACCGCTCAGAGGTGGTCACAGAGTTATACATGGAAGAGGAGAGGGAGGAAGTAGATAGAGGTGGACAGGAGGATAAAAGAGGGAGATGGAAAGGAGGAATACAGCTCCGGCCAGTGACCAGTTCCCTTAGAATTCTCCACCTTCTGGAACACACAGAGATTCATAGACTTGGGTAGAGAAGAGGAGGGGGAGGGAGGAGACAAAAGCCACCTGGTGGAGAAAGAGAGATTCCAAAGGTGGAGAGAGTGGTCAAGCCAGTAGTCTTGCACTCATGTAAAACTGGGTACTGAAGATAAGGTTTTTAAAAGTACAAAATTGGCCACAAACACCAAAATGCCAAGATTAAAAATCTGGAGTAAAGATTGGATTTTTAAAGATAGAATATTGAAGAGAAGAAGAAGAAGGAGAGAGAAATTTAAAAAAATAGAGAAAAAAGTAAAATATAATAAAAGGCTCCAGAATTATTATAAGACAACTTCCTCCACCAATAGGACTATATACGGCATTTGCTTTAACGATAGGGTTTTGTTTTGTTTTGTTGAAAAGTAATATTAGGTTATAAAAATAATAAATAGAAATATAGAAGACTTAAAAATTTAAGCAAGTTTAGGGGAAAAAAGATGAAAAAGAAAAGAAGAAAAACAAATTTAAAAAGAAAAAAATTTTTAAAGAAGGAAAAAAATTCTTAAAAAAAAAAAGTCACGCTTCCACATCATCTCCCCCAAAAAAAAAAATTTTGATCATAAAAGTAGTAACGGTATATCTGGCACTTTCTCTGTCATTGTGGACTGTGTGGGGTCGCTACCAAGGCAGTTCCCTCTGTTTGACTTCCTCTGTTTGCTGGTCTCTTCAGTGTCTGATTTCTGTCTTGCCACAGGGAGGGTGGTGGTGAGCTCTGCACTGGGCTTGCCCCTTCTCGCTCTGCGGGATAACCGTGTGGGGCCTGCCCTATGCTTCATGCACTTCTCTGGTCTAAGCCACTCAGGTTTGGTGCTCAGGAAGTCCCCTCCGGGTGTCGGGTTTGGTTGATCCTGGGCTTTGTTCCCTTCCCAAGTCCGAGTGGCTAGGGAGTTTGGCGCACACTATTGTTGCGTCTTCTGGGCTTTCCGGGTCGCTCAGTTTTCTGGGAGCTCCGCCAGGGCTCTTTCTCAGGCAGATGATGACTGTTCATAGACCCCCAGAAGTCTCAGTAAAGAAACCTGCTTGCAATTTGGTAGGTAATGTCTCTCTTGAGCTGCGACTGCCCTCTTCCAGTGCTTAAGGCTCTGGCTGCC
Source organism: Nanger dama (assembly GCA_917880005.1). NCBI lineage: Eukaryota > Metazoa > Chordata > Mammalia > Artiodactyla > Bovidae > Nanger > Nanger dama. Next base: position 418,093 of record CAKJTW010000177.1, read on the forward strand.
TGTCGCCAGTGGGGGATGGTCCGCAGCCGGCTATTTCCGATCCGTCCTTTGTTCTGTGCGCGGGCCTGTTGGTGTCTTATGTTTGAGCGTTTCGCGTGTTAGTTATCCCCCAGTCTGGTTTGCTAGTCTGAGATAAATCATTCTAGCCACGTGCGGACCCGATTCTGGCCCAGTTACGCCCCGATTCTCAAAAGCCCTGCAGCCTACGTCTCCCGTGGCCCAGTTCTTAGAAAGCACTGTCGCGGGCGCGCTCCTCCCTGCCCAACCCCCCACTGCTGTCGGAACAGGCGTTTGCACTGCTTGTCCGCTGGGGGTTATACTGTTGAATTCGTAATCTGTTGGTTTTAATTATTTATTTATTCTTCCTTCCTGTTATGTTGCCCTCTGTGCTTCCAGGGCTCGCCCCCATACACAGCTGTGAGAAAGTTCCCCAATTTTAGGGAATCTCTCTTTTAAGAGTCTCTTCCTGGGACGGGATTCCCTTCCTGTGCTGAGGTTCCCTCCCTACCTCCTTTGTCTCTGTCTTCGTCCTTTAAAATAATTCCTACCTGGTTTTGAAGCCAATGATCTGCTTTGCTGGATGCCTGATGTCCTCTGCCAGCAGTCAGAAGTTATTTTGTGGAATTTACTCTGCGTTGAAACGTTCTTTTGATGAGGTAGAGAGGGAGAAAGTGTTCTCCCCATCCTATTCCTCCACCATCTTTTTCACTCCTCTGTTTATTTTCAAAAGTAGAATGTTTAGTAGACTGTGGTGGTCGTTGTTTTTGGTATGTGATGGCATGAAGAGAAAATCACACAGAGTGGTGTTACTTGTTACCAAGTTCAAGCTCACCCTGCTCGCCTCACAACACTGATAAATCTTACAGATGACATGTTAAGGCAAAGAATAATGACTTTATTTGGTAACCTAGCAGACTGAGAAGATGGTAGACTGATGTCTCGAAATAGCCATCTTATTGGGGTCTGGATGCCTGGTTCTTTTATAGAACAGAGAGAAGAGGTGAGGGAGTAAAGCCAAAACATCATGTTTTTACACAGTAAGAGGGTATTTGTTCATTTTTTTTCCTTTCCTGCAAACATTCACATGTGGTGAGGGTCAGATTGTCTCCCTGTGAGGTGATAAAAGCCACTTTAGTTTAACATTCTGGCAGAGGAACAGAGTTCCTTGACCAAAGCAATAACTAGCAACTGTCAAAGAAACAGATCCAGCACGAAGTCAAAATTGGCTCCTCCCTGTTACAGTGTCTTTGATGTGCACCTTCCCTGTCTAGGGACAGTGTCCTGTTCTTTCTCATCCTGAGTCTCTCAGGGAGCACCACCTTTGCAGGGGTGGCTGCAGAGTCCTTATGGCTACAGCATCCTTTGTTTACTGATCTGACAGGTAAAATTTTTAGTTTATGCCAGATATTTACTAGAAATTCCCATATTCTATCCTGCAGCCTTAAGGATATTCTATTATTGTGGATTCTGAGAAGGGAAATAAAATCAATGAAAAGTGATTCTTAGTCATTTAGTAATATTTCTGTTTTCTTGCCTACATCCCTGTGGTCTTCTTAGATGCTTATTCATAAGTCTGTGCTTGTCACAGCTGGTACACCTCTGAAAATAATGACTTATTACCTCAGTAGTAAACTCACAACTTGGAAATGGCCACAATCTAAAATTTCCCAAAATGTGAGATGCTATGAACTATCTGGAGAGAAAAAATTACAGAGAGGTTATAATTATGTTTATTTAGAAAGTATAACTTGGAAAAATTAATCTTGATAATTAAAGCAAAATTGGTGTGACAATTAGGATTAACTAAGGTATTTTGCAACTGTTTATATACTGATTTAGCACTTGGAGTGAGCCTTAGATGGGATGGATCTAAAGGGAGGGAACATCTCAAATCCACCAGCCCTTCCTGAGACTGCCACAAGATTCCTCCATTGTATTTAAAATTCAGGGCTCAATTTCAATTACCCACCCACTGCCTTTTGATGGTATTTTTTTCTTTTTAGGTATCATCTTTTTACCACTGATATTGGCTTATTTCATATGAATTTGTAATACGTTAAATTTGTTGTTGTTTTAGCAATAAGTTGTGTCCAAGTCTTTTGTAGTCCCATGGACTGTAGCCTGCCAGGCTCCTCTGTCCATGGGATTTCTCAGGCAAGAATACTGGAGTGCTTTGCCATTTCCTCCTCCAGGGCATCTTCTGACCCAGGGATTGAACTCCTGTCTCTTATGTCTTCTGCTTTGGCAGGCAGATTCTTTAGCACTGAGTCCCAAGGAAAGCTCAATATATTAAATATTTAATAAATGTACTTTATTTTTTTAAAAGATTTATTTATTTTTAGTTGCATTGGGTCTTTGTTGCTGCATGTGGGCTTTCTCTAGTTACAGCAAGCAAGGGTTACTCCTCACTGCAGGGCCTGGGCTTCACACTGTGGTCACTTTTCCTGTTGCAGAGCTCAGGCTGTAGGCACAGGGGCTTCAGTAGTTGTGGTGCACAGGCTTAACTGCTCTGCAGCATGTGGGATCTTCCCAGACCAGGGATTGAACACACGTCCCCTGCACTGGAGACACTGTACCACCAGGGAAGTCCCTAAACACATATTCTTCAAAACTATTGTTTTGATTTGTTCATGAATTGTTTCTCTTAAAGCTCCTATCTGAGGAAATGAGTAATTTTTCGTATCCTGTTCTTATAGGAAGAATTTTGAATCGTTTCTCTAAAGACGTTGGGCATATGGATGACTTGCTGCCCCTTATAGTTCTTGATTTCATCCAGGTAATGTAACAGTCCTGTCAGAGTTCTCAAAGGGAAGAGCAGAGTGCCTGTTTCTCAAGAATTTTTCACAGGGGCTGAGGGTGGGCCTTTCAGCCTGGCAGCATGCTCTGTTATCTTCAGTAAAGGCTGTGTTTGTGAGAGAAAAGTGCAGTTCTGATTGGGAGGCTGAGTTAGCATGAGTAACACCTGGAGCAGGAGTGTCTACAAAGTCTCATCAAGGTTGGTCTGAAGCAGCGACATGCTGGGTAAGTGGTTGTCCCTTTGCCTTCGAGGTGTCGGGCGTGGATTCCCTTTACTGTGAGCACATTTCATATATATAGAAATACTCACTTCTCATGGAAAGATAGCCTAGATTAACCAAATTATGCATTGTATCAGGCTTCCCAGTTGGCTCAGTGGTAAAGAATTTGCTGCCAATGCAGGAGATGCAACAGATATGGGTTTGATCCCTGGGTTGGGAAGATCCCCTGGAGGAGGGAATGCCAACCCACTTCAGTATTCTTGCCTAGAAAATTCCACAGGCAGAGAAGCCTGGCTGGCTACAGTCCAGGTGGCTGCAAAAAGTCGGACACAACTGAGCACGAGCATGATGTGTTGTACTCCCACAGGGGACAAATATCTGCTGCACCATTTTATTGGATAAAGCCAGGTGTGGTTACTTACAAAGAAATGATTGGCTAAAAATAAGATGAAAATAATACTTTAACAGGAACAATGTTGTTTACTGGCTAAGTTGTGTCCGACTCTTTTGTGACCCCGTGGACTGCAGCCTGCCAGGCTCCTCCATCCATGAGATATCTCAGGCAAGAATATTGGAGTAGGTTGCCATTTCCTTGTCCAGGGGATATTCCTAACCCAGAGATCAAACTTGTGTCTCCTGTGTCTGCTGCATTGCAGGTAGATTCTTACCACTGAGCCACCTGGGAAGTCCAAGAAAGACTATAGGGAGCACCTTTGACGATACCAAGGCTTTTAAGCCAGTAATTCGATTACAGGATCAAAGTCATCTCAGCAAATGTCGTTTGTTTGTATAAAGTTTTTCTTTTCACAAACTGATTGCTCTGTCTTAAGGTACCTTAAGAGAGGGAGACCTACAGGAATACCTTCTGTCTAGCCTCAGTTTGTCTCTGAACTTGAGGTTCTAAGAAATAATGTTAGGTCATCTCAGCTCGCATCCCCACATTCGGTATTGATGCTCTTATGGAGTGTTTCCCCCACCCTTGTTATTCTGTCTACTTATCAGTGATTAAGCCTGTGGGGAATTTACTTTTTCTTTCCAAGTGTTAATTTTGGAAATGAAATGCATTCGTCAAAAGCTGCACATGGAAATGCAGCAACAGACAGTACAGCAGTGTCCTACAGACAGAGAAGCCTTTGGGCAAGGCTTCCACTTTTGCCAATGAGAAATAAGCTGAGATTCAGATGCAGAGGACTTTTACTGAAAAGATGTCTGATACTTTTTTTTTCTCTTCTGCAAACTTATTTCATAAATGTGCCCTTCTGAGTTTAGCTACATAATTTATCCCAAGAAACATTTTTTCCCTAAAAAAGTGTCACATTTTGACAGTGATTGTGAGTTACTTTGAAAGGATTTTGTGAAAGGTTCTGTTTCTTTTCTACAGCAAGCTAGATCAAGGTTGGGTTTCCACTTTGTGCTTAGCATATGATTAATTGGTCATCATAATCAGAATTTGTCACATATTTTTGGATGACATATAGAAGGACAGGGGTCAATGCTACCTAATTTTAGCAGGAAATAGTCTCATTAAAGAGGAGCAAAAATTCTAGTCTAGCTGATTTCCAGTCCCTTCTCTACCACTTTTAGTTCAATTATCTTGAAGTTTGGTGGAGATGTCCAGTAGTTCATTAGAAGTAAGAGACTGCTCTTTGAGAAAGAGACCTGGGATGAGCATGGAGCCTGTGTATTATTCACTGAGCAAGTAGCTAAAATCTCTGCAGATGGATAAGATTGCCAAGAGAGAGGGAAGCATTTTAGGAGTCAAGATCAGAAGCTTTGGGTAGCCTTGATATTTAGAGAGAAAGCAGAGAGAGAAAGGAAGTACAGAAGACACATAATGAACAGCAAGGATGAGAGGAGGAGATACGGTGGAGATCCGAGGAAGGAGAGGTCTCTTTAGTGCAAGCAAGGTGAGTCCACGGAAACTTTCTGGTTGATTTGGAATGAGGAGGTGTCTGGTGACCTGAGGAGCAGGTTTCATAAATCCAGGAGGCATGGAGGAATTGAGGTTAAGACAAGCTGGAAGGAGTTTGAATGAATCAGGACAGAGGCCCATCTGGAATGCAGGGTCTAAGAAGTTCTTGCCTGTTGTTTGAGATTTTAGTTTCTGGGAGGGGAGTATGAGCGAACATAGATGGTTTTGCCCTCTCTTCCCTCCTTCCTTCAACAAACAAGGATTGAGGCCTTGAAGTACAGGGGTGAGTCAGGCATGAAGCCCTCCCTCATGGGTCTCCTCTCTCCCCAGAGAAAGAAGGCATTCAGAGATTCATGCTTGATAGCTTTGGAATCCTAATTGTGGGGGCTCTGTGAAGGCAGTCCTGGAAGGCGAACTGGATGTAGAGCCTGGAGGCAGCTAGAGGTGGTCCAGGAGGTGGGCAGAGCTTCTAGGAGTGACTTTTGATCCAGCATGAGAGGAAAAGGCCACTGTGGATGGTGGGGCAAAGGTGCTGGTGGAAGCAGAGTTCCTGTGTGGGAAGGGTCTGAAAGGGGCATTGTTCAGCTGTATTAGCACAGCTGTGTTCAAACTCATTTTTGATGATTCGGTTTATCCCTGGTGTATTTGATAAACCTTAGAAGATTCTTGATCATTGTTATCTTTGTTACTTCTAAGTGTTTTTCCATATGCTTTCTCTCATCTAATTCCTTCTCATTCACTTAAATGAAATTTCAGATTAGTTATTTAATATTTTTTGATAGTGATACCAAGTGTGGCTAAGGAAAACCCTAGATTCTGAGTAGTGGCTTACACTGCAGGACAGACCATCCCCTCAGGTGATGTCATTCAGAGACCAGATCCCTACAGAGAGGCACATAAGTTTGTGCACCATCCTGTACACTGACTCACAGCTACCAGCCTGTTCAGTCACATTATATAAGTGGTTGGGCACATTGGAGCTGTTTGCCATTTCAAAGGACGAAGGAAAGCATCATAAAAAATCAATTTATGTGGTGTGATTGCACCTGATAATCATTCATGATGTCAATAGCTTTGAAGTGTGGCAGTGTAGAGCCCCACAGTCTCCTTTCCAAGCCCCCGTCCCAGCTTTCCCTCTTACCATCACTGCCCCATAAAGCCACTCTCCTTTCTGTAAAATGGAGAAAATAATGCACACTTCCTAAGGTTTGTTGGGAGACAAAGTGAAGTGCATTTTAATATTATTATTTGCATAACATCTAAATGCATGTTGAGCTCTGAATAATGGGTAATTATTTTTAAAATACCACATATGTGTTTTAGGTAAGAGAAATAGTCTCATGACAATGGCATATGTTGTTGTTCAGTCACTAAGTCATGTTCGACTCTTTGTGAGTCCATGAACTGCAGCATGCTCGACCTTCCTGTACCTCACCATCTCCCGGAGTTTGCCCAAGTTCATGTCCATTGAGTTGGTGATGCCATCCAGCTATTTCATTCTCTGCCCCTCTCTTCTCCTTTTGTTTTTGACAAAATGACATTATGTTGCATTAAAGTTATTGCCAGAGATAGTTGCCAGGCCCATAACTGTCATCTCATGTGTTTATATCACAGAGATTCTAGGTTTATAATCCTTAAGATTTTAATGGACAATTTCTTATGTAGACTCACAGAATAAAAATTAGTTGTTTTCAAGATAGGCTATGGAGCATTAAATATTTCAGAATAATGTAATTTTCATATAATTTGCCGAAGTCCCAAATAACACTGAGTAAGAAGTCTCAATTATCTGTAATTCTTGTCATTGAAATAATCACCTCCAAGGAGTCTTCCTACTGTTAAAACAAATGAAAATGAAAGTGAGATGTGTAAGTTGGGTTTAGGCATTTTGATTTTCCAAAAAAAAAAAAAAAAGTTTGGAACTGCTCTGAGTGTGTGAACTTGCACACAGCTGCTCTCAGCAAAATACTGTAATTTATTGAGGAAAATTAAGTTGCAAAACGCTTATTCCCCACACACTGCTGATTCATGGAAAAAAAATAAAAATCAGCAGCTTGGTGGAGCTCAACTGAGTCTTCCCATCCTTTCATGTACACAAAGGGCTAATTCTGAGGGCAATTGAGTCACCAATGGCAGTTGTGATGGGACCGCTAGGGACTATGTCATTCCCTCCTCAGCACACACAGAGCACACTGACTGCAGTTTTATGAAGGGAAAATGCCCAAGAAAAAGATGTGAAGGAGGTGCCTCAGTCATTTCTTTCCAGAGAGGGGAGCACAAAGGAATAGACCACTGCATCTGAATATTGAGAACAAAGCCTGAGACTCAGTGTAATATGTTATTATGGGTCACTTGCTTTTACAGTCTTTACTTGTCTCAGCACCCCTGACCCTTGCATTTCATTCTGTGGAGATGTCAGGGGAAGTGTGTAGAGAGTATCCCAGCCTCTCCCATTGAACAATGTGTTTGTCATTTTGAGATTTCTGTGGTATGTTGATCCCTTCCCCAATCCCTTCCTCAAATCCCCCTTGGGGATGTTTATTTTTAATATATAGTCAATACTAGTCCTCCGCAGATATTTTCTTCCAGTCAGTGGCTTACCATTTATATCCTTAGTGGAGATAAAGGTTTAATGTTGATGATGTCCAATGTTTGCTGTTTTTTTTTTTTTCTCTTTGAGGTTGATGTTTTTGTATCCTAAGAAATCTTTGCACATCCTCAGGAGTGTGAAGATACTTTGCTATGTTCCTCCTTTTAAAATATTGATGCATCTTGCACTGTTTTTTTGTATGTGAAAGAGTAATTAATGGTTGAGGTTTATTTTTTCCAATTATTCTGGACACATTTGTTAAAGACTTATATGCACTAAATTAAGGAAATCTGCATTTGTATAATTATTTTGTTCCTCAGTAGTTACAGTTTACACCAATATTTTGATCCTTAAGCCAATACTGTATTCTTAGTTACAATACATTTTAATAAGAGGTGAAACCCATAGTTTAAACTGTCTAACTTTGTACTTCTTTGTAAAGGTTGCTTTGCTCATTCTGGATTCTTTACTTTTAGGTGTTAATTTTAGAAGTCTTTCAATTTGTTTTTAAATAAAAACCTGCTGAAAATTTTATTAATATTTTGTTTTAGTGAAGTCGCTCAGTCATGTCTGACTCTTTGCGATCCCATGGACTGTAGCCTACCAGGCTTCTCTGTCCATGGGATTTTCCAGGCAAGAGTACTGGAGTGAGTTGCCATTTCCTTCTCCAGAGGATCTTCCTGACCCAGTGATCGAACCCAGGTCTCCTGCATTGCAGGCAGACACTTTATCCTCTGAGCCACCAGGAAGTCCCAATATTTTGTTTCAGCTATAGTTTATTTGAGAAGTCTGAGTCTTAACAATGTTGACTCTGCAATTATAAATATGTATCTCTCTCTGCTTATTTTGGTCTTTTTTAATTTCAGAAATATTTTATAATTTTTAGTATAGACATCTTAAATTTCTCTGGTTAAATTCATTCATATTTGCCTTTTCATAGTAATACTGGATTTTTAAAAAAATTTTACTTATTTATTTATTTTGCATGTACTTGGCCTTTGCTATGTGTGGGCTTTCTTTAGTTGTGGTGAGAGGGGTAACTAACTGCTGTGGGTGGACTTCTCATTTTGGTGGCTTATCATGTTGCAGAGCATGGGCTCTAAGGTGCATGGATTTCAGTAGTTGTTGCATGTTGGCTCAGTAGGTGCAGCAGTCTGGTTCTAGAGCCTAGGCTCAGTAGTTCTGGCACATGGGCTTAGCTGCTCTGCCCATGTGGATTCTTCTCAAACCAGGCATCGAACCTGTGTTTCCTGCATAGGCAAGTGGATTCTTAACCATTTGGACCATTAGGGAAGTCTTGTTTCTGATACCATTATTCACTTAGTTGTTGCTCAGTTCAGTTCAGTCACTCAGTCATGTCCGACTCTTTGCGACCCCATGGACCACAGCACGCCAGGCCTCCCTGTCTATCACCAACACCTGGAGCCCACCCAAACTCATGTCCATTGAGTCGATGATGCCATCCAGCCATCTCATCCTCTGTCGTTCCTTTCTCCTCCTGCCCTCAATCTTATCCAGCATCAGGGTCTTTTCAGATGAACTAGCTCTTCGCATCAGGTGGTCAAAGTATTGGAGCTTCAGCTTCAACATCAGACCTTCCAATGTACATCCAGGGCTGATCTCCTTTATGGACTGGTTGGATCTCCTTGCAGTACAAGGGACTCTTAAGAGTCCTCTCCAACATCACAGTTCAAAAACATCAATTCTTCAGTGCTCAGATTTCTTTATAGTCCAACTCTCACATCCATACATGACTACTGGAAAAACCATAGCCTTGACTAGTTGGACCTTTGTTGGCAAAGTAATGTCTCTACTTTTTAATATGCTGTCTATGTTGGTCATAACTTTCCTTCCAAGGGGTATGAATCTTTTAATTTCATGGCTGCAGTCACCACCTGCAGTGATTTTGGAGCCCAGAAAATAAAGCCAGCCACTGTTTCCACCATTTCCCCATCTATTTGCTGTTATGCCCAAGTCACAAAATCTCCCAATGACCACCAGGGAGCTGCTATCCGATGCAAAAGCAAGAGAGTTTTTATTACAAGCCTGAGCTGGGGCTTCTACCGATGCCAACGCAGTGGCTATAGGGAGGAGCCCTGGGTTTTGGATTACATTGCTTATATAGGGAGTATACATGGAAAAAAGGATTTATAGGTAGGGGAATGTCTGATTGGTCACTTTCTTTTGAAGGGTTGTGTGTTGGTTCTTGATTGGTCCCTATTGTCTAGGTAGACCACAAGTTCCTGAGTGTTGTCAGGAGATTTTGGTCTGGGGTCCTATTGGCTCCTGGTGAGGTCAGGGGGATTTCCAAAGGTTCTTTTCCTGGAACCTTACAACATGGAGTTTTTCTGTTAACAAAATGGAGTAGCTTAGATTCTTCATTTGCCATGAAGTGATGGGACCAGATGCCATGATCTTAGTTTCTGAATGTTGAGCTTTAAGCCAACTTTTTCACTCTCCTCTTTCACTTTCATCAAGAGGCTCTTTAGTTCACTTTCTTGTTGCTAGTCTACAGACATATAGTTGATTTATTTGTGAATTAACTTTGCATTGCCTGGAGTTGATGGTGGTATGTTTTTCTTTTTTTTAAATGTGTAGGGTTTTGTCCATATACAATCATGTCAGCTGTAAATAATGACAGTTATGTATCTTCATTTCCAATTTTTATGACTTTTTTTTTTCTTTTCTTGACTACTTGTTATGGCCAGAGTTTCCAGTTAGTGTTGAAGAGAATTGGTTAGATCAGATAATCTTGTACTATTAGGGCAAAATCTTTCAATATTTTTCATTACAAATACTATTATAATTTTTTAGGTAGGTATCTGTTATCAGATTTAAAATGTTTCTTTTAATTCCTCAATTGCCAAGAATTTTACTTTCTTTTTTAAAAAAAAGAATAAGTATTGCATTTTAACAAATATTTATCCTACATCTCTTGAGATAGTCATATGATTATTTACCTTTACTCTTTTAATGTAAATTATAGTGATCAGTATTTGAAAGTTAAACTTAACATTCCTGGAATAGACTTTACTTGGTTATAATGTAGCATCTTTTCTATGTATCACTGTATGCAGTTTGTTAAGAATTTTTAAAAAAAATTTTTAATTTTACTTTATTTTACTTTACAATACTGTATTGGTTTTGCCATGCATCAACATGAATCCACCACAAGTGTACGTGAGTTCCCAATCCTGAACCCCCTCCCACCTTCCTCCCCATACCACCTCTCTGGGTCATCCCAATGCACCAGCCCCAAGCGTCCTGTATCCCACATAGAACCTAGACTGGCAATACATTTCTTACATGATATTATACATGTTTCAATGCCATTCTCCCAAATCATCTCACCCTCTCCCTCTCCCACAGAGTCCAAAAGTCTGTTCTATACATCTGTGTCTCTTTTGCTGTCTCACATACAGAGTTATCATTACCATCTTTTTGTATCTGTTGTTCGTGAAAGATATTGGTCTATAATTTGCTTTTCTTAAAATATATTGTCAGCTTTTGGTATCAGAAATAAGTAGCCTCATGAAAATACATGGGACATATTTCCATTTTTAATGGTCAGTTTAATGTATCAGTTTTACCAGACTACATTCCTCTGTTATTATCAAAAAGTGATCTGTGTGTTGCTCTGTAGGTATTTTGTAGATGTGATTGAAGTCCATAATCGGTTGATTTTAAGTAGGGCCAATTATCCTACATAGTCAAATGGGCACAGTTAAGTCAGTTGTAAGCTTTAAGAGGGGCTTCCCTGGTGGCTCAGAGGTTAAAGCGTCTGCCTCCGATATGGGAGACCTGGGTTCAATCCCTGGGTCGGGAAGATCCCCTGGAGAAGGAAATGGCAGTCCACTCCAGTATTCTTGCCCCCGAGAATCCCATGGACCGAGGAGCCTGGTAGGCTACAGTCCATGCGGTCGCAAAGAGTTGGACAACTAAACGACTTTAAGAAGAAGAAGAAGGCTTTAAGAGCTAAGCCTTCCCTGAAGTAAAAAGAAATTCTGCTTCTGGAGAACAGCATCATCTCCTGACCAAGGGTTCCAGCCTGTCTTTGTAACAATCAACCCTGAGGAGTTTGGACTTGCCCAGTCAAATTAGATTGTGCAGTATTATCTTTTTATATTGAAAGATTCAGTTCATTGGTATGTTGTTTAATATCTGAAGGCAGTTTTACTTTTAATTTTTCTTTCTTTTTAATGTCTTTGTCTGGTTTTTATATCATGAAAATGCTGGACTCATGTACCCTGGAAAAGTTTGGAAAATCTTTTCTGCATAACGTTTCTGTGAAGTCCACTGGACTTAAGGTCTTTTCTGTGAGTAATTTAAAAATTATGCATTTAGTCAATTCCCTGGAAATTTAAAATTATGTATTTACGGAATTCCCTGGTGGTCTGGACTTGCTGCTTTCATTGCTGTAGGCCTGGTTTCAATTGCTGATAGGAAAACTAAGATATCAGAAGCTGCATGGTATGATTAAAACAATAAAGTAAAGTAAAATAAAACAACACAACAAAACAAGAGAAGACGCTACACATGGACATCACCAGATGGTCATTACTGAAATCAGATTGATTATATTCTATCCTGCCAAACATGGAGAAGCTCTATAGAGTCAGCAAAAACAAAACTGGGAGCTGAGTGTGGCTTAGATCATGAACTCCTTATTTAAAAATAAGACTTAAATTGAAGAAAGTAAGGAAAACCACTAGACCATTCAGATATGACCTAAATCAAATCCCTTACAATTATACAGTGGAAGTGACAAATAGATTCAAAAGATTAGATCTCATAGACAGAGTGCCTGAAGAACTATGGAGAGAGGTTTGAGACATTGTATAGGAGGCAGGGAACAAGACCATCCCCAAGAAAAAGAAATGCAAAAGGCAAAATGGTTGTCTGAGGAGGCCTTAGAAATAGCTGAGAAAATAAGAGAAGCTAAAGGCAAAGGAGAAAAGGAAACATATATCCATTTGAATGCAGAGTTCCAAAGAATAGTAAGGAGAGATAAGAAAGCCTTCCTTAGTGATCAATGCAAAGAAATAGCGGAAAACAATAGGAAAGGAGATTAGAGATCTCTTCAAGAAAATTAGTGATACCAAGGGAACATTTCATGCACAGATGGGCTCCAAAAGGACAGAAATGGTATGGACCTAACAGAAGCAGAAGATATGAAGACAAGGTGGGAAGAATACACAGGAGAACAGTACAAAAAAGATCTATATAACCCAGATAACCACGGTGGTGTATTCACTCACCTAAAGCCAGACATCCTGGGATGTGAAGTCAAGTGAGCCTTGGGAAGAATCACTATGAACAAAGCTAGTGGGGGTGATGGAATTCCAGTTGAGCTATTTCAAATCCTAAAAGATGATGCTCTGAAAGTGCTGCATTCAATATGCCAGCAAATTTGGAAAACTCAGCAGTGGCCACGGGTCTGGAAAAGGTCAGTTTTTATTTTAGTCCCAAAGAAAGGCAATGCCAAAGAATGTTAAAACTACTTCACAATTGCACTCATCTCACATGCTAGTAAAATAATGCTCAAGATTCTCCAAGCCAGGCTTCAGCAATATGTGCACTATGAAATTCCAGATGTCCAAGTTGATTTTAGAAAAGGCAGAGGAACCAGTGATCAAACTGCCAACGTCCACTGGATCATGGAAAAAGCAAGAGAGTTCCAGAAAAACATCTATTTCTGCTTTATTGACAATGCCAAAGCCTTTGACTGTTTGGATCACAATAAACTGTGAATAAATCCTTTAAGAGATGGGAATACCATACCACCTAATCCGCCTCCTGAGAAATCTGTATGCAGATCAAGAAGCAACAGTTAAAACTGGACATGAAACAACAGACTGGTTTCCAATTGGGAAAGGAGTACATCAAGGCTGTATACTGTCACCCTGCTTGTTTAACTTATATGCAGAGAACAGCATGTGAAATGCCAGGCTGGATGAAGCACAAGCTGGAATCAAGATTGCCAGGAGAAATATCAATAACTTCAGACATGCAGATAACACCACCCTTACGGCAGAAAGTCAAAACCAAAGAGCCTCTTGATGAAAATGAAAGAAGAGAGTGAAAAAGTTGGCTTAAAGCTCAACATTCAGAAAACGAAGATCATGGCATCTGGTCCCATCACTTCATGGCAAATAGATGGGGAAACAATGGAAACAGTGAGAGAATTTATTTTGGGGGCTCCAGAATCACTGCAGATGATGACTGCAACCATGAGATTAAAAGATGCTTGCTCCTTGAAAGAAAAGTTATGACCAACCTAGACAGCATGTTAAAAAGCAAAGACATTATTTGACATCAAAAGTCCACATAATCAAGGCTATACTTTTTCCAGTAGTCATGCATGGATGTGAGAGTTAGACTATAAAGAAAGCTGAGTGCCAAAGAATTGATGCTTTTGAAGTGTGGTGTTGGAGAAGACTCTTGAGAGTCCCTTGGATTGCAAGGAGATCCACCCAATCCATCCTAAAGGAAATCAGTCCTGAATATTCATTGGAAGGACTGATGCTGAAGCTGAATATCCAATACTTTGGCCACCTGATGTGAAGAACTGACTCATTGGAAAAGATCCTGATGCTGGGATAGATTGAAGGCAGGAGGAGAAGGGGACGACAGAGGATGAGATGGGTGGATGGCATTACCAAGTTGATGGATATGAGTTTAAGCAAGCTCTGGGACTTGATGATGGACAGGGAAGCCTGGTGTGCTGCAGTCCATGGGGTCACAAAGAGTCAGACACAACTGAGTGAACTGAACTAAAAAATATTAAAAAAAAAAAAAGGATTCAAATTCTTATATCAGTATGTAGTTATTCAGATTTTCTATGTCATTATGTTAGTTTTGTATACCATTTTTAGAAGACGTGTTCACCTGTGGCTGATTCATGTCAATGTATGGCAAAACAAATACAGTATTGTAATGTAGAATAAAGTATTAAAAAAATAAAAAGACATGTGTCCTTTACAGTAAAATTTAAAATTTTATCTGCCAAATGTTTATTATATTCTCTTTGTAATGCTCATGCTATCTTTTGTATTAAAGTGAAAGCTAAAGAGTTAGTTGCTCAGTCATGTCTGACCGCTTGCAGCCCATGGACTGTAGCCTGTCAGGCTCCTCTCTCCATGGGATTCTCTAGGCCAGAATACCAGGATGGGTTGCCATTTCCTTTTCCAGGGGACCTTCCCAACCTAGGGATCAAACCTGGGTTTCCTGAATTATAAGCAGATTCTTTACTGTCTGAGCCACCAGGGAAGCCCAATCTCTTGTATTATCCTGTTTTAATTCATGTTAATGGTAAATTCCACCCCATCCTTATTTTTCTTTTCATTTTACGGTGATTTCAAAGAACTACACTTTGTGTTTGCTGATTTTTCTTTTTGGAAGTTAGTTTTCTTTTTCATTTGGGTCTTTTGTCATTCATTTGCTCAGTTGTGTCCGACTTTTTGCACCCTCATGGACTGCAGCACGCCAGGCTTGCCTGTCCTTCACTATCTCCCAAAGTTTGCTCAAACTCATATCCATTGAGTTGATGATGCCATCGAACAATCTCATCCTCAGTTGCTCCCTTCTCTTCCTGCTCTCGATCTGTCCTAGAATCAGGCTCTTTTCTAATGAGTTGGCTCTTCGTATATGGTGGCCAAGTATTGGAGTTCAAGATTCAGCATCAGTCCTTCCAGTGAATAATCAGCATTGATTTTATTTGGAATTGACTGGTCTGATCTCCTTGCTGTCCCAGGGACTTTCAAGAGTCTATTTTTTTTTCTTCCTATTTTCATTCTTCTGCATACTTTAATATGGTGGTTATTTAAAATTATAAGATGGATCTCAAAACTCTTGACTTTTAGCTTTTTTAAATTTTTTTTTCTTTTTAACAAATACTTTAATTTTATTGCAATATAGTTGATTTACAATGTTGTGTTTGTATCAGATGTACAGCAAAGTGATTTAGTTATTCATATACATATTGTTGGGAGAAATACCAATAACCTCAGATATGCAGATGACACCACCTTTATGGCAGAAAGTGAAGAACTAAAGAGCCTTTTGATGAAAGTGAAAGAGGAGAGTGAAAAAGTTGGCTTAAAGCTCAACATTCAAAAAACTAAGATCATGGCATCTGGTCCCATCACTTCATGGCAAATAGATGGGAAACAGTGGCTGGCTTTATTTTCTGGGCTCCAAAATCACTGCAGATGGTTATTGCAGCCATGCAATTAAAAGATTCATACTCCTTGGAAGGAAAACTTTCCAACAAAGTTCCATCTAATCAAGGCTATGGTTTCTCCAGTAGTCATGTATGGATGTGAGACTTGGACTATAAAGAAAGCTGAGGGCTGAAGAATTGATGTTTTTGAACTCTGATGGTGGAGAAGACTCTTGAGAGTCCCTTGGACTACAAGGATATCTAACCAGTCCACCTTAAAGGAGATCAGTCCTGAGTGTTTATTGGAAGGACTGATGGTGAAGCTGAAACTCCAATACTTTCACCACCTGAAGGCACAGAAGGACCTAGAGGAGCTATCCCACATTGAAGGTCAGGAACGGTGGCAGTAAGGAGATACCCTTCATCCCAGGTAAGGAGCAGTGGCTGTGCTTTGCTGGAGCAACCGTGAAGAGGTACCACACACCCAAGATAAGAGAAACCCAAGATGGTAGGTGTTGCAAGACAGCATCAGAGGGCAGACACACTGAAACCATACTCACAGAAAATTAGTCAATCTAATCACACTAGGACCACAGGCTTGTCTAACTCAATGAAACCAGGCCATGTCTGTGGGGCAGTCCAAGATGGGTGGGTCATGGTGGAGAGGGCTGACAGAATGTGGTCCACTGGAGAAGAGAATGGCAAGCCACTTCAGTATTCTTGCCTTTAGAACCCCATGAACAGTATGAAAAGGCAAAATGATAGGATACTGAAAGAGGAACTCCCCAGGTCATTAGGTGCCCGATATGCTACTGGAGATCAGTGGAGAAATAACTCCAGAAAGAATGAAGGGATGGAGCCAAAGAAAAACAATACCCACTTGTGGGTGTGACTGGTGATAGAAGAAAGGTCCAATGCTGTAAAGAGTAATATTGCATAAGAACCTGGAATGTCAGGTCCACGAATCAAGGCAAATTGGAAATGGTCAAACAAGAGATGGCAAGGGTGAATATCGACATTGGAGGAATCAGCGAACTAAAATGGACTGGAATGGGGGAATTTAACTCAGATGAACATTATATCTACTACTGCAGGCAGGAATCCCTCAGAAGAAACGGAATAGCCATCATGGCCAACAGAAGAGTCTGAAATGCAGTACTTTGATGCAGTCTCAAAAATGACAGAATGATCTCTGTTTATCTCCAAGGCAAACCATTCAATATCACAGTTATCCAAGTCTATGCCCCAACCAGTAACACTGAAGAAGCTGAAGTTGAACAGTTCTATGAAGACCTACAAGACCTTTTAGAACTAACACCCCAAAAAGATGTCCTTTTCATTATACGGGACTGAATGCAAAAGTAGGAAGTCAAGAAACACCTGGAGTAACAGGCAAATTTGGTCATGGAATACTGAATGAAGCAGGGCAAAGACTAGTAGAGTTTTGCCAAGAAAATGCACTGGTCATAACAAATACCCTCTTCCAACAACAGAAGAGAAGACTCTACACAGGGACATCACCAGATGGTCAACACAAAAATCAGATTGATTATATTCTTTGCAGCCAAAGATGGAGAAGCTCTATACAGTCAACAAAAACAAGACCAAGAGCTGACTGTGGCTCTGACATGAACTTCTTATTACCAAATTCAGACTCAAATTGAAGAAAGTAGGGAAAACCACTAGACTATTCAGGTATGACCTAAATAAAATCCCTTATGATTATACAGTGGAAGTTAGTAATAGATTTAAGAGCCTAGATATGATAGAGTGCCTGATGAACTATGGAATGAGGTTCGTGACATTGTACAGGAGACAGAGATCAAGACCATCCCTTGGAAAAGAAATGCAAAAAAGCAAAATGGCTGTCTGGGGAGGCCTTACAAATAGCTGTGAAAAGAAGAGAGGCAAAAGTAAAGGAGAAAAGGAAAGATATAAGCATCTGAATGCAGAGTTCCAAAGAATAGCAAGAAGAGATAAGAAAGCCTTATTCAGTGATCAATGCAAAGAAATAGAGGAAAAGAACAGAATGGGAAAGACTAGAGATCTCTCCAAGAAAATTAGAGACACCAAGGGAACATTTCATGTAACGATGGGCTCAAGAAAGGACAGAAATGGTATGGTCCTAACAGAACCAGAAGATATTAAGAAGAGGTGGCAAGAATACACGGAAGAACTGTGCAAAAAGATATTCACGACCCAGATAATCATGAGGATGCGATCACTAACCTAGAGCGAGACATCTTAGAATGTGAAGTCAAGTGGGCCTTAGAAAGCATCACTATGAACAAAGCTAGTGGAGGTGATGGAATACCAGTTGAGCTATTTCAAATCTTGAAAGATGATGCTGTGAAAGTGCTGCACTCAATATGCCAGCAAATTTGGAAAACTCAGCAGTGGCCACAGGACTGGAAAACATCAGTTGTGATTCCAGTTCCAAAGAAAGGCAATGCAAAAAATGCTCAAACTACCACATAATTGCACTCATCTCACATGCTAGTAAAGTAATGCTCAAAATTCTCCAAGCCAGGCTTCAGCAATACGTGAACCCCTGATGTTCAAGCTGGTTTGAGAAAAGGCAGAGGAACCAGTGATCAAACTGCCAACATCCACTGGATCATGGAAAAAGCAAGAGAGTTCCAGAAAAACATCTATTTCTGCTTTATTGACTATGCCAAAGCCTTTGACTGTGTGGATCACAATATTATATGGAAAATTCTTAAAGAGATGGGAATACCAGACCACCTGACCTGCCTCTTGAGGAATCTGTATGCAGGTCAAGAAGCAACATTTAGAACTGAACATGGAACAAAAGACTGGTTCCAAATGGGAGAAGGAGTACATCAAGGCTGTATATTGTCACCCTGCTTATTTAACTTATATGCAGAGGACATCATGAGAAACGCTGGATTGGCAGAAACACAAGCTGGAATCAAGATTGCCAGGAGAAATATCAATAACCTCAGATATTCAGATGATGCCACCCTTATGGCAGAAAGTGAAGAGAAGCTAAAAGCCTCTTGATGAAAGTTAAAGAGGAGAGCAAAAAAGTTGGCTTAAATCTCAACGTTCAGAAAACGAAGATCATGGCATCTGGTCCCATCACTTCATGGGAAATAGATGGGGAAGCAGTGTCAGACTTTATTTTTTGGGCTCCAAAATCACTGCAGATGGTGACTGCAGCCATGAAATTAGAAGACACTTACTCCTTGGAAGAAAAGTTATGACCAACCTAGATAGCATATTCAAAAGCAGAAACATTACTTTGCTGACTAAGGTCCATCTAGTCAAGGCTATGGTTTTTCCTGTGGTCATGTATGGATGTGAGAGTTGGACTGTGAAGAAGGCTGAGCACAGAAGAATTCATGCTTTTGAACTGTGGTGTTGGAGAAGACTCTTGAGAGTCCCTTGGAGTGCAAGGAGATCCAACCAGTCCATTCTGAAGGATATCAGCCCTGGGATTTCTTTGGAAGGAATGATGCTAAAGCTGAAACTCCAGTACTTTGGCCACCTCATGTGAAGAGTTGACTCACTGGAAAAGAATCTGATGCTGGGAGGGATTGGGGGCAGGAGGAGAAGGGGACAACAGAGGATGAGATGGTTGGATGCCATCACTGACTCAATGGACATGAGTCTGAATGATCTCTGAGAGATGTTGATGGACAGGGAGGCCTAGCGTGCTGCTATTCTTAGGGTCGCAAAAAGCCAGACACGACTGAGTGACTGAACTGAAGTGAACTGAACTGATGCGAAGAGCTGACTCATTTGAAAAGACCCTGATACTGGGAAAGATTGAGGGCAGGAGAAAAGGGGATGACAGAGGATGAGATGGTTGGATGGCATCACTGACTCAACGAATGTGGGTTTTGGTTAACTCCAGGAGTTGGTGATGGACGTGGGAGGTGGGGGGGTGCTGGAGTGCTGTGGTTTATGGGGTCACAAAGAATTGGACATGACTGAGCAACTGAACTGAATACATATATTCATTCTTTTTTAGATTCTTTTCTCGTATCAGTTATCTCAGAATGTTGAGTAGATTTCCCTGTGATATACTTTTATAGTGCTCTACTTTTAAGGTGTACCTTAAATTACCCATTATGTGGACTCCAGACTTAAATATTTTTAATAAAGTTGAATCCTGACAAAAGTGGAAAGGAAGATATCTCATGTTTAGAATGAGACATTCTAAACATGAAGGAAGAAACAAAACATATTTCCCTAAAGCTTCCTGTTGTGCTGGTTAACAAACTGTGAGCCAAACCTCACCATTCACTCTTCAATGGAGTTAGCTATGACTCTGTTAGGAGTGAATTGAAGTATACCCAGTCCTAGAGGTTATGCGATTGTGGAAAGATACAAGGCAGCCAAATAAGGGATGAAGAATGTGATTAGTATATACCAAGCAAAGTGCTTGTTTAGAAAAGCTGAGTCTTAGTTTGTACCTGTGTGTATGCTCATGTTAGTTGTTCTGTCATGTCTGATTCTTTGCAGTCTCATGGACTGTAGACTGCCAGCCTCCTCTGTTCAAGGAATTCTCCAAGCAAGAATAATGGAGTAAGGTGTCCTTCCCTTTTGAGGGGATCTTCCTAATGCAGGGATCAAACTTGGGTCTCCTTCATTGCAGGCAGATTCTTTACCATCTGAGCCACCAGGAAGCCCTATCTCAGCACAATATTGGGCTAATGGAATTTCTCCTTCAGGTGTATATTGTCATTTTCTGCAAACGGAAGAATTTTTTCTGAAATGTGAAAAATTGCCATCTTCTCTCAAGTGAAAGATTTCTTGTAAGAATTTTTTATTTGTCCATGTGGATTCATAGACTTTGGATAAAATTTCCCAAATTGTGTGCTCCAAATGGGAAATATATAAAAATCATGACAGAGGTGCAGAAGCACTGGCCATTGTGATATGGTCCACCAGATAGGCCTGAAATCCAATCAGATGGGGGAATTGTGTGTGTAGCTTAAAATGGTTTTTTTGGAATTCCTAGGAATGTAGGAGAAAGAAAAGAGTTTGGCTTCAAGCAAGGTATTTATTGTGTGTCTATTGTACACTAGAATCTTTTTTTTTTCCTTCTTCAGATGTTAACTTTTGATTAGATACTATTTTCATCTTTTACCAACTTCTATAAAGTCTTGAGATGGCTGGTAATAAAGGTTCACAAATGTATATACATATAAAAGTATAAGTGCTCAGTCATGTCCAACTCTTTGTGACCCCATGGACTCTAGCCTGCCAGGTTCCCCTGTCCATGGAATTTTCCAGGCAAGAATACTTAAGTGGATTGCCATTTCCTCCTCCATAGGAACTTCTTGACCCAGGGACCAAACCCAGGTGTCCTACATAGCAGTCATATTCTTTACTGACCGAGCCACCAAGGAATCCTCCTGGGGAGAGCCAGATTTTTCAAATGGATGAATGTTGTCCATCAAATGATGCAAGTCTGCTAAAAACCAGTAGTTTGGATTTTTTATAATTGACATTTTAGTAGTTTTTTTGGGGGGGGCAAACAACAATGGCAAGCCAAATGACCTAAAGGCTAGACATAGAGGAGCTGGAAGGACCCTTTCCCATGAACATGGAGGTTGTAGCATGTGGGATGCACAGTCAAGCCACCTTGACTATAAAAATTTGTTTTCTGTAGGTCTAATAGGAGGGAGGTCAGACAGCCCTAGTTTTCTCCACTCATGATTAGAATTTATTCCTTCAGAATTTCATCCTCTTAAGTCTTGAGTTTTCTTTTGATACCACAGCAGAGACGGGGAGAAACAGGAAAAGCACATGGGTCTCTATCCAGATCATGTGGTTTGGTTCTTAAGGGCTCCTGGACACAGAGTCACAGTTCTGGTTGTTTGTTCCTCTTACCTGCAGCTGAGACTCTAGGATTTCATGAGCACAAACTGCTCCTCTCTTTCTCTAGGATAAGCAATATCTTCTTGGGAAACTTTAGGACAACCGCTTACCTACCAACCTCATATTTCTTATCTGTAAAGAACAACCAGTGTTAACTCAGACAAGCATCCCAATATTAAATCAGCATCAACCAGTGATTTTGTTTTCTATTCTACCTGCTGTCTTTTAAAACCAAAATCATTTCCCAAGAGGAAATCATCTCACAGGATAATGTGATGATTAAGAGAATGTTCATGGAACTCAGCACAGAGCCTTACACACAGTATGCACATTTTAAATGGAATCTGGTGTTGTTATAATAGTTAACCTTTGGAATGAGCATTTAAAAAACTTAGTATAATGATAGAAAGATGACTATGTGTTATGGGCAAACTTAACTATATCATAATGGCTCAGGATATGACATAATGATGTGACATAGTGGCTCAGATGGCAGAAAGTGAAGAGGAACTAAAAAGTCTCTTGATGAAAGTGAAGGAAGAGAGTGAAAAAGTTGGCTTAAAGCTCAACATTCAGAAAACTAAAATCATGGCATCTGGTCCCATCACTTCGTGGCAAATAGGTGGGGAAACAGTGGAAACAGTGTCAGTCTTTATTTTGGGGGCTCCAAAATCATGGCGGATGGTGATTGCAGCCATGAAATTAAAAGACATTTACTCCTTGGAAAGAAAGTTATGACCAACCTAGATAGCATATTGAAAAGCAGAGACATTACTTTGCCAACAAAAGTCCGTCTAGTCAAGGCTATGGTTTTCCAGTAGTCATGTATGGATGTGAGAGTTGGACTGTAAAGAAAGCTGAGCACTGAAGAATTGATGCTTTTGAACTGTGGTGTTGGAGAAGACTCTTGAGAGTCCCTTTGACTGCAAGGATATCTAAACAGACCATCTTAAAGGTGATCAGTCCTGGGTATTTATTGGAAGATCTGATGTTGAGGCTGAAACTCCAATACTTTGGCCACCTCATGTGAAGAGTTGACTCACTGGAAAAGACCTTAATGCTGGGAAGGATTGGGGTCAGAGGAGAAAGGGATAACAGAGGATGAGATGGCCAGATGGCATCACAGACTCGACAGATATGGGTGTGTGTAGACTCCAGGAGTTGGTGATGGACAGGGAGGCCTGGCGTGCTGAGTTCATGGGTTTGCAAAGAGTTGGACATGACTGAACTATACTGAACTGAATGGCTCATGACATGGGCTTCCCAGCTCCAGGACTTAAGCTTTGCAGTCTCCATCAAGTTGCTTTTCTTCTCCCTTTGCCTCACTGTCTCCATTTGTAAAATTAGATAATACTGTTACTAGACATGTTGCACTGAATTTGTAATTAACCATTTCTTTATCCCTACATATATATCTGAGGCATGTGGATTCCTCATCTGTGATACATGCTCACTCATATCTCTAATGACACCTGCTGACTCCTGATAGTTTGAGATGTAACTCCTACTCTCTGAACCTCAAATATTTTCATCTTTTAAAAGTAGCAATGCCCTAAAAAAGAGTAATAATACCTGCCTCATAGAGCTACTGAGTGTATCACAGGAGCTGATACCTAGAAAGTTCTTATCAGAGTGTTTGGTGCATGCAATAAACATTATGAGGACCACCTATAATTCTATTTCTTTGGAAGGAAAACCATTCCCTGCTGTTTCAACAAGTTTCAAGGAAAGGAGTTTAATCCTAACAAATCAATAAAGTTTATCTTTGAAAAGTATCCTTGACACAAAGGCCTCTATATTTTCGCTATTTCAGGCATTTCTGCTTGTGATTGGTGTGGTGGGCGTGATGGTGGCTGCGGTTCCTTGGGCTGCTATACCTGTGATTCCCCTTGGCATTACTGTCTTTTTTCTTCGGCGATATTTCTTAGAGACGTCACGAGAGGTGAAACGCCTGGAATGTACAAGTGAGTACCGGGGCTCTCAGGTTGGGAGGGCAGTGCAGCCTGTCTTCCATTCATACCGCAATTAACCAGACCCCTGAAATTCTGCAGACTGCCTTGTGGAATTTCTCATTGCTAACATTAGTTGATTGAAAGCTATGGCCCCTGAGAGTAGATTTGGTTCTTAAGGCAAATGGAGCTGGTGGTGGGTCAGCTGCACTTCACATTTTAGCCCAAGAAGGACGGATGTGAGCACTATGACAGGGAACATTTCTGTCTTGTTCATGGCATACTTCCTTACACAGAGTATCCACTCTATTAACACCATTCGTAAAAGTATTTCATCATGTTGGAACTAATGTAGAATGAAAATAGAGAATTTTTCTTCTCCTAAAACTACCAGAAATAACAAAGAAGGGAAAAGATTAGGAAAAGGAAAGAAGACCTCAGAAATATATGTTGGAAGTGATACATTTGAAAAATACATTCTTTCACATGTTCTAATAAGTTGCAGTTGTTAAATGTATTGAAAACTTGTGTGTTAGTCACTCAGTCATGTCCGACTCTTTGCAACCACATGGACTATAGCCTACCAGAATCTTCTGTCCATGAAATTCCCTAGGCAACAACACTGGAGCGGGTAGCCATTCCCTTCTCCAGAGGATCTTCCTGACCCAGGGACTGAACCCAGGTCTCCTGTGTTGCTGGTGGATTCTTTAATGTCTAAGCCTCCAGGGAAGCCCTGCTGAAAAGATAAACCCTGTTATTTTCAGGTTTGCTCTTTGTCATTGTCAGGATTTGGGGTGACAGCACACTGTTTGTATACCTCTTTCTCAAAGCTATTCATATAAATGATGCTGAAAATAATCCCCTAGTAGAACACAGGAGGGGGATCTGTCAGTATGCATTTAGTTGATTACCCCCATTCAACTTCCTAGTTTTAGAATAATGGGAAACAGAGACGTCCCTGGTGGTCCTGTGATTAAGACTCTGTGCTTCCTCTGTGGGTCCACCAAGTCATTCCCTGGTTGGGGAACTAGATCCTGCAAGGTGCAGCCAAAAAACAGAATAATGGGGAACACATTTTATGATTATTCTATTCTACAGGTAATCACTAAATTTCTCTCTTATTAATGCAAACATTTTATCAATATTAAAAATAATAAGAAAAATAGATTGTTATATAGTTTTTAAAAGTTATAAAAACAATTGTCAAAAAGTAAGGAGAGAATATGTTTAATCACAGACCTCAACCATGAATAATTATTGAAAATTAACACCAACTTAATCTTCTAGAAACCAAGGCAAGAACAGAAGCATATTGAGTCTCATGGTTCTGTTTATCTACTAAGAGGAAAAAAAAAAAATCTCTGTTCATCCAGTCAAAGAAGTTTTTTTTTTTTTTATTGTGGCATTTGTGTGTCTTATTTTTAACAATAAACACTTGAGGTACTTATCATTATCTGCAAAAAGGATAGCGATCATCAATTTCATAAAGTCTGTAGAAGACATTTTCACTTATAAAGAGAAACAGCTAACCTCCTGTGAGGTCGAGTTTGGTGGTGTTTGGATGGTTGGAGAGCAGTAGAGTCCAGGTGTGTGTGATGTTCTACTTGTATGACTCAGTAGAATGGTAGGACCTGGGGAGGCAGAAGAGGAAGTAATGAACTCCGTGCAGTTTTCTGGATGTTTCAAATGCTTCAGATGTTTTATGGTTTGAGGACACTCACGAAGTGGAGTCATTCAACAGTCTTGTTGCAAAACAAATCTTTGGTTCATTGAAAGAGGGGTTGTTCCAGAAAGAATATTTGACAGAATTTTTGCCTGGGGAAGGGCCACTTCCCATTCATATGGAAGTGGAGAGTGAGGCTTTGCCAAGAAGCAGTATGGGATTTTCTCAGTGTTTGATCTGGAGAGTCTGAAAACTTTGAAGCTATCTCTGTGGAATATTTGGATTTATTGCAACCAGTAGGCTGAAACAAGTTAGACAATACATTTAATCCAGGTACCCCAATCCTGCACACCTCAGATAACCACATGTGGTGGCCAGTTGATTAGAATGTTTGTGTTCTCTTGCTAGGTAGTGGTGGTGGTGTTGGTGTTTGTTGTGTCCAGTCCCTCAGGTGTGTCCAACTCGTTGACCTCATGGACTGCAGCACACCAGGCTTCCCTGCCCTTCACCATCTCCTGGAGTTTGCTCAAACTCATGTCCATTGAGTTGGTGAGGCCTCCAACCATATCATCCTTTGTTCTTCCCTTCTCCTGCCTTCAGTCTTTCCCAGCATCAGGGTCTTATCCAATGAGTCGGCTCTTTGCATTAGGTAGCTTAAATATTGAAGCTTCAGCATCAGTTCTTCCAATGAATATACAGGGCTGATTTCCTTTAAGATTGACTGGTTTGATCTCCTTGCTGTCCAGGAAATACCCAGGAATCTTCTCTAGCACCACATCAGAAGTATCAAATCTTCTGTGCTCAGCCTTCTTTATGGTCTAACTATCACACTCATACATGACTACTGGAAAAAACATAGCTTTGACTACACATAACTTTGTCATCAAAGTGATATCTCTGCTTTTTAATATGCTTTTGAGGTTTGTCGCAGCTTTTCCTCCAAGGAGCAAGCGTCTTTTAATTTCATGTATCTGCCTAAGAAAATAATGTCTGTCCCTGTTTCCCCACCTATTTGCCATGAAGTGATGGGGCCATATGCCACGATCTTCATTTTCTGAATGTTGAGTTTAAAGCCATTTTGTTTCACACTTGTCTTGCACGTACATTAAGAGGCTCTTTAGTTCTTCTTCTCCTTCTGCTATAAGGGTGGTGTCATCTGCATACCTGAGGTTATTGATATTTCTGCCAGAAATCTTGATTCCAGCTTGTGCTTCCTTCAGCCCAGCATTTCTCATGATGTACTCTACATATAAGTTAGATAAGCAGGGTGAAAATATATAACCTTTACATATTCCTTTCCCAATATGGAACCATTCTGTTGTTCCACGTTCGATTCTAACTATTGCTTCTACCTATTGCATACAGATTTATCAGGAGGCAGGTCAAGTTGTCTGGTATTCTCATCTCTTGAAGAATTTTCAACAGTTTGTTGTGATCCACACAGTCAAAGACTTTGGTGTAGTCAATGAAGCAGAAGTAGATGTTTTTCTGGAATTCTCTTGCTTTTTCTACGATCCAACAAATGTTGGCAATTTGATCTCCAGTTCTTCTGCCTTTTCTAAATCCAACTTGTACATCTAGAAGTTCTCAGTTCACGTACTGTTGAAGCCTAGCTTGAAGAATTTTGAGCATTACCTTGTGCATATGAAATCAGTGCAATTATCTGGTACTTTTAACACTCATTTGGCATTGCCCTTCTTTGGGAATGAAATGAAAACTGATCTTCTCCAGTCCTGTGGCCACTGCTGAGTTTACCAACTTTGCTGGCATATTAAGTGCAGCACTTTAACAGCCATTATCTTTTAGGATTTGAAATAGCTCAGCTGAATTCTATCACGTTCACTAGCTTTGTTCACAGTGATGCTTCCTAAGGCCCACCTGACTTTGCATTCCAGGATGTCTGGCTCTAGGTGAGTGATCACACCATCATGGTTATCCCAAGTCATTAAGATCTTTTTGTATAGTTCTTCTGGACATTGTTGCCAACTCTTAATATTGTCTGCTTCTGTTAGATCCATACCATTTCTGTCCTTTATTGTGCCCATCTTTGCATGAAATATTGAGTGCAGCACTTTCATAGCATCATCTTTCAGGATTTGAAACAGCTCAACTGGAATTCCATCACCTCCACTAGCTTTGTTTGTAGTGATGCTTTCTAAGGCCCACTTCACTTCACATTCCAAGATGTCTGGCTCTAGATGAGTGATCACATCATCATGATTATCTGGGTCTTGAAGATCTTTTTGTACAGTTCTTCTGTGCATTCTTGCCACCTCTTCTTAATATCTTCTGCTTCTGTTAGGTCCAGACCATTTCTGTCCTTTATCGAGCCCATCTTTGCATGAAATGTTCCCTTGATATCTCTAATTTTCTTGAAGAGATCTCTAGTCTCTCCCATTCTGTTCTTTTCCTCTATTTCTTTGCATTGATCACTGAATAAGGCTTTCTTATCTCTTCTTGCTATTCTTTGGAACTCTGCATTCAGATGCTTATATCTTTCCTTTTCTCCTTTACTTTTGCCTCTCTTCTTTTCACAGCTATTTGTAAGGCCTCCCCAGACAGCCATTTTGCTTTTTTGCATTTCTTTTCCATGGGGATGTTCCTGAAAGATAATGCTGTGAAAGTGCTGCACTCAATATGTCAGCAAATTTGGAAAACGTAGCAGTGGCCACAGGACTGGAAAAAGTCAGTTTTCATTCCAATCCCAAAGAAAAGCAATGCCAAAAAATGCTCAAACTAACGCACAGTTGCACTCATCTCACACACTAGTAAAGTAATGCTCAATATTCTCCAAGCCAGGCTTCAGCAATACGTGAACTGTGAACTCCCTGATGTTCAAGCTGGTTTTAGAAAAGGCAGAGGAACCAGAGATCAAATTGCCAACATCTGCTGGATCATGGAAAAGGCAAGAGAGTTCCAGAAAAACATCAATTTCTGCTTTATTGAGTATGCCAAAGCCTTTGACTGTGTGGATCACAATAAACTGTGGAAAATTCTGAAAGAAGTGGGAATACCAGACCACCTGACCTGCCTCTTGAGGAATCTGTATGCAGGTCAAGAAGCTACAGTTAGAACTGTACATAGAACAACAGACTGGTTCCAAATAGGAAAAGGAGTACGTCAAGGCTGTATATTGTCACCCTGCTTATTTAACTTCTATGCAGAGTACATCATGAGAAACGCTGGACTGGAAGAAACACAAGCTGGAATCAAGATTGCCAGGAGAAATATCAATAACCTCAGATATGCAGATGACACCATCCTTACAGCAAAAAGTGAAGAGGAGCTAAAGGGCCTCTTGATGAAGGTGAAAGAGGAGAATGAAAAGTTGCTTTAAAGCTCAACATTCAGAAAACAAAGATTATGGCATCTGGTCCCATCACTTGATGGGAAATAGATGGGGAAATAGTGGAAACAGTGTCAGACTTTATTTTGGAGGGCTCCAAAATCACTACAGATGGTGACTGTAGCCATGAAATTAAAAGACACTTACTCCTTGGAAGAAAAGTTATGACCAACCTAGATAGCATATTCAAAAGCAAAGACATTACTTTGCAGACGAAGGTCCGTCTAGTTAAGGCTATGGTTTTACCTGTGATCATGTATGGATGTGAGAGTTGGACTGTGAAGAAAGCTGAGCGCTGAAGAATTGATGCTTTTAAACTGTGGTGTTGGAGAAGACTCTTGAGAGTCGCTTGGATTGCAAGGAGATCCAACCAGCCCATTCTGAGGGAGATCAGCCCTGGGGTTTCCTTGGAAGGAATGATGCTAAAGCTGAAACTTCAGTGCTTTGGCCAGTTCATGTGAAGAGTTGACTCATTGGAAAGACTCTGATGCTGGGAAGGATTGGGGGCAGGAGGAGAAGGGGACCACCGAGGATGAGATGGCTGGATGGCATCACGGACTTAATGAATGTGAGTCTGAGTGAACTCCGAGAGATGGTGATGAACAGGGAGGCCTGGTGTGCTGCGATTCATGGGGTTGCAAAGAGTCGGACACGACTGAGTGACTGAACTGAACTGAACTTGTATGAAATGTTCCCTTGGTATCTCTGATTTTCTTGAAGAGATCTCTAGTCTCTCCCATTCTATTGTTTTTCTCTATTTCTTTGCATTGATCACTGAGGAAGGCTTTCTTATCTCTACTTGCTATTCTTTGGAACTTTGTAGATCTGTATATTTTTCCTTTTCTTCTTTGCCTTTTACTTGTCTTCTTTCCTCAGCTATTTGTAAGGCCTCTCCAGACAAACATTTCCCATGTTTGCATTTCTTTTTCTTGGGGATAGTCTTGATCACTGCCTCCTGTATAATGTCTTGAACCTCAGTTCATAGTTCTTTAAGCACTCTATCATATCTAATATCTTGGATCTATTTATCACTTACACTGTATAATCATAAGGAATTTGATTTCGATCATACTTGAATGCCCTAGTGGTTTTCCCTACTTTTTTTAATTTAAATCTGAATTTTGCAACAACGAGTTCATAATCTGAGCCACAGCTCCCTGTCTTGTTTTTGCTGACTGTGTAGAGCCTCTCCATTTTCAGCTCAAAAGTATGTAATCAATCTGATTTTGGTACTGACCATCTGGTGATGTCCATGTGTAGGGTCATCTGGTGTGTTGTTGAAAGAGGGTGTTTGCTATGACCAGTGTATTCTCCTGGAAAAACTCTCTTAGCCTTTTCCCTGCTTCATTTTGAACTACACGGCCAACCTTGCCTGTTACTCCAGGTATCTCTTGACTTCCTACTTTTGCATTACAGTCCTCTATGTTGAAAAGGACATTTTGTGTGTGTGTGTGTGTGTGTTTGTGTGTTTTGGAAGGTCTTATATGTCTTCATAGAACCATTCAACTTCAGTTTTTTCTGCATTAGTGGTTGGGGCATACACTTGGATTACTGTGATACTGAATGGTTTGCCTTGGAAATGAATGGAGATCATTCTGTTGTGTTTGAGATTATATCCAAGTATTGCATTTTGGACTCCTTTGTTTGCTGTGAGGGCTACTCTATTTCTTCTAAGGGATTCTTGCCCACAATAATAGACATAATGGTCGTTTGAATTAAATTTGCCCATTCCCATCTGCTTTACTTCACTGATTCCTAAAATTTCGATATTCACTCTTGCCATCTCCTGTTTGACCAATTCCAATTTACCTTGATTCATGGAGCTAACATTCCAGATTCCTATGCAATATTGTTCTTTCCAGTATCAGACTTTATTTCCACCACTAGACACATCCACAACTGGGTCTCCGCTTTGGCTCAGCCTCTTCATTCCTTCCATAGCTGTTTCTCCGCTCTTCTCTAGTAGTATATTGGGCACCTACTGACCTGGGGAGGTGGGTCTGTGCCATAAATAATAACACCACTGCTTCCTCTAAATAGCAACTGATAGTATATCTTAGGGCTTCCCAAGTGGCTCAATGGTAAGGTATTTACCTGCCAATGCAGGAGATGCAGGATACTCAGGTTCGGTCTCTGGGTTGAGAAGATCCCCTGGAGGAGGACATAGCAACCCACTTCAGTATTCTTGCATGGAAAATTCCATGGACAGAGGAGCCTGGAAAGCTACAGTCTATGGGATCACAAAGAGTCAGACGTGACTGAAGTGATTGAGCATAAGATGATTAATAAGATGTGCAGTAATGGCTAAGGCTGCTGGGTGTTACCTGAGTAAGATTTGGGGGTTTTCTGAATATAAATGACAAAGTCTGGAGAAAAATGCACATCATCACACATGGACATCCTTAACCCCGATTTTTCTGAGATACTGTGGATGTGATTAAAAATAGAACGTTGGGAATAAGACAGTGTTGGGTCTCACACCCAGGTGTGTCACTTAGGTGGATTAATACAATTAATCCTGGGCAGTCAGTGCTCTTCATTGCATAATCTATGCGAGTCTCATGAGCATTTCTTGAGTTGATGCTTGTAAAGTGCTTGCTGGCCACTACCAAAGGCACTAGAACTTTGAGCAAGAGGCAATTAAGAACTTATTCACAACTAGAAGGTCTCACATAGCTTAAATTATAGCCTGCAGCAGGTCTGTCAGCCTGAGCCAGGGAAGATCTGCACCCCACACTTGTGGGGTATGTCCACAAGTGTCCTCAGGGTTGTGGGAAACAGCTGTCAGTCATGTGAAGTGTAGGGTTACATGTGTCTGTGACCCTAGACTGATGCCATGGCTGATACATGGTCTGCTTCAGGACAGCAAACTCAGTGCTTGTGGGGAGATGATGTTACTTTGGGCAACATGACGCTGGAGCTCTGACATCCCCCCTCCCCCTGTACTAGTTAATCTTTGCAGACCCTCCAGTTACTCATCCTGGCATCCTGCTCAGCACTTCAGTTCAGCCACTCAGTCGTGTCTGACTCTTTGCGACCCCGTGAATCGCAGCATGCCAGGCCTCCCTGTCCATCACCATCTCTTGGAGTTCACTTAGACTCATGTTCATCGAGCCCATGATGCCATCCAGCCATCTCATCCTCGGTGGTCCCCTCTCCTCCTGCCCCCAATCCCTCCCAGCATCAGAGTCTTTTCCAATGAGTCAACTCCACATGAGGTGGCCAAAGCACTGAACTTTCAGATTTAGCATCATTCCTTCCAAAGAAATCCCAGGGCTGATCTTCAGAATGGGCTGGTTGGATCTCCTTGCAGTCCAAGGGACTCTCAAGAGTCTTCTCCAACACCACAGTTCAAAAGCATCAGTTCTTCAGTGCTCAGCCTTCTTCACAGTCCAACTCTCACATCCATACATGACCACAGGAAAAACATAGCCTTGACTAGATGGACCTTCATCTGCAAAGTAATGTCTCTGCTTTTGAATATGCTATCTAGGTTGATCATAACTTTTCTTCCAAGGAGTAAGCGTCTTTTAATTTCATGGCTGTAGTCACCATCTGCAGTGATTTGGGAGCCCCCCAAAATAAAGTCTGACACTCTTTCCACTGTGGTGTTTAAAAGAAACAGGATAGATTTTTATGGGTCTGTATTCTCTCTGGCTCACTGGAACTCTTGGGCATGAGGTGAGGTAGGTGATGGGGGTTCCCTGGTGTTCAACGCTGAGATGACCCTGATTTCTAAAGTCAACCCCACCCTCCATCCCTGCTGCAGAGAATCACCTGCAGCTTTGATCTCCTGGTGAGGAAGGCCACGCTTGAGAGTTCATTCCAGAACTCTCCCTAGGGGAACAGCTATGGCTACTTCCTCCTCAGAAGCCTTGTCTGTAATGAATAGTGTTGATGTCACTCTCTATGGAGTGGAAATGAGAGCCTGGTTCTAGTGAGTTTTCTGTGCTCTCTGGAGCTGGACTCTTGGCATCCTCCTGACAGGGTGATTGGCCCTGGAATTCACCTGTGTCATCCTTCTGAGCACCCTGTGTCCAGACTGATGAGCTCTGGGAGTGAGTTGGGATATCTAGTAGGGCTCTAGAAAAGACCTGAACAGAGCTCACAACCTTTGTTGTTTGGAGCTTGAGCTCAATCTGAGTTTATGTTGCTCTTACAAGCACAAAGTTATAGGAAGCTCTAAAATGTTATTCATAGAGTGAAGAGAGAGTGTGGTGTGGATGCTGGAATGTGAACACAGGTACACAACTGGATGATCAAAAGCACCACTGAGTCACTTTCAGCTCTTTGCCTAAATAAAGTACAAAGGGAAAATGTTAGATCATGTCACAGTTCAGATAAAGGATTTACCTTAAAGCAATCTTACAGCTGAGGGTCCCTAACAGTTAAGGTTCTTGGTCTGATGTCCCAGGCAGAAAGAGCCCCAGGGCTGGTGGATGGTCACCTGGCTCCTAGCCCAGGCTGTCCTCCCCTAGTCCAGGGCTTCTGATACTCTCTGAGCCCCAGTGTCTCACAGAAGGAAGCCTGATCCTTCCTTATAGAACTGGGAACACTAAACACAAGAGGAGGTTCTGTGTCTTTACCTATTTCTACCTCAGCCCTTCCAAATGTGCAGTGCCCAGGTGCATGTCAGTATTGACTTAACAGTCCCCAGACAGGCATTCAGATACTGGACTAAGGAGTGAGGACATGAAAACAGTTTGGACTTTTCCCCTTGATTTTTCCCCATCATTTTATAAAATCTCTGTAGCCTCCTGAAAAGTGTGTTAATAACTTCCCATAAACAACCAGTTATACTAACAGGTCTTCTCTAGGACATGCACAGGTATCAAGGTGATGTCAGTGTTTCCTGCTGATACAGCACAAGTTATCATTCATCCAAGACAGAGGTCACAGGCTCAGTATATGACTCTGACAATAGCAAGTTACAGCCTTGTTCATGGTAGGGAATGAAAATCATAAGTGGTCTTCCCTGCTTGGCATCCTGCAGCCCACCTCATTCCTTGATGGGCAAGAGCCTGACCCTGGAACTTGTGGTCAGTGTGCTTTTAGAGAAGATGGCAGTAAATGAATAGGCAGTCATGTGACACCAGACCCCAAATCCACATGAAGTCACTCAAAGGCAATACAGTGTCAAATTCTAAGGCCTCTGTCAGGTTCTAAAAGATTGATGTGAGTGTCACATGCCACAGTGACCTCTGAATACTAGGACAAATATCCAGCAGGCAGATATGAAAACATTCATCAGGTCCCTGGAGCAGAAGTCATGACCGTTCAATGCTGGGTCTTGTGGGCTCAAGGGTGGTGCAGTGCCGGGTGCTCCGTGACCCACACAGAGGCCCCTGGTGCAGGGGGAGGCCCAGGACAGGGGAGGTGGCAGACTGTCCCCTCCCCTTACTCGTCTCACCCTGTCCTGGGTCTGGCTGTGGTCCAGGGTGGGGATGTACTGAGTTTATCCCAGCCCTTAGGTTACTCATCTAAGGAGGAGATGGCATGCAGTTAGCTCACCTAAATTCAGTGTGGTGAGGATGCTAATGAAAAATAAATTTTAAAATGCTACTGATTCAAAAATTAGTGAACAGTAATTACTCATCCATGAAAAAGAATCAAATATTGCCACTTGAAGCAATATTTACAGACTTAGAGAATATTATTTTTAGTAAAGTAAGTCAGAGAAAGATAAATATATCACTTATACATGGAATCTAAAAATAATACAAATGAATCTGTGCACAAAATAGAAATAGACTCAGAGACATAGGAAACAAAATTACGGTTGCTAAAGGGGATTGAGAGGGAGGGAAGAACAAACTAGAAGTATGGGATTAATAGACATACTGCTATTAATATGTCAAATAGAAATCAACAAGGAATTACTATAAAGCACAGGGAATTTTATTCAGTATCTTGTAATAACCTGTAGACATTACTTTGTCAACAAAGGCCCATCTAGTCAAAGCTATGGTTTTTCCAATGGTCACGTACAGATGTCAGAGTTGGAATATAAAGTTGAGCATCAAAGAATTGATGCTTTTGAACTGTGGTGTTGGAGAAGACTCTTGAGAGTCCGTTGGACTGCAAAGAGAGCCAGCCAGTCCATCCTAAAGGAGATCAGTCCTGCGTGTTCATTGGAAGGACTGATGTTGAAGCTGAAACTCCAATACTTTGGCCACCTGATGTGAAGAGCTGACTCATTTGAAAAGACCCTGATGCTGGGAAAGATTGAGGGCAGGAGGAGAAAGGGACAACAGAGGATGAGATGGTTGGATGGCATCACTGACTCAATGGACATGGATCTGCATGGACTCCAGAGTTGGTGATGGACAGGGAGGCCTGGCGTGCTGTGGTTCATGGGGTCACAAAGAGTCGAACACGACTGAGCAAATGAACTGAACTGTAATGAAATATAATTTAAAAAATAACTGAATGGCTATATTATATACCTTAAACTAACATGTTATTGTATATCAACTATACTTGAATATATTTTTAAAAAGTTGTGAACAATTTCCATCTGGTGAAATGCCAGAAAAATTCTGAGGGAGGTGTGATTGAGAAGATCTTGATGAAAGAACAAGAATTTTTTAATCTAAATCTAGCTATGATTTGAATTTGATCAAAAATAGTTTCAAAGAGAATATTGCACTCCCAGGTCATTAAAGTGAAGCATGGTGTGAGCAAGAGTTTGAGGGTCACATGGAGGATTCCCTTTGGCAGGACGTGTGACCACAGAGCCCAGGAGGCAGTGGTTTCCTTGTGTCCAGCCTCTCTGACTTTCTCTGTTATGTCTGTTTCTGCTTCCTCAGCTCGGAGCCCGGTATTTTCCCACTTAGCATCTTCTCTCCAGGGACTCTGGACCATCCGGGCATACAAAGCTGAACACAGGTTTCAGGAGCTTTTTGATGCACAGCAGGATTTGCACTCAGGTCTGTAAGTTTCTGAAGGTGATTTCTATGATGGGATGCACTGCCTTCTGAGGATAACCTCCCTCTCAGGTGGCCTGACTTGCCAGTATCTCTCTCTCTGTGCCACCTCATGTCCCCCTCTGCACACCTGCCTCCCCCACCCCCTTGCTGTCAGCATCCCCTCTGTGCTCCCCTCTTCCCTGTTACTCCTTGCTTTTCTCCCCTGGCTGGCTGGCCTTGCCATTGCATCACTGTGCCCTGTGAACTCTCTCTCTTTAGGGCAGGAGTCAGCAAACTTTTCTTTTTTGTAAAGATCCAGATAGAAAATATTGGGTGCTATACTGTGTCTGTCACAACTACTCACCTTTGCTGTTGTAGCACAAAGACAGGCAAAGATAATGAGTCAGTGAATGGCTGTACCTGTGTTCCAATAGAACTTTATTTGTAGAACCAGGTGGTGGCTGTTCTTGCCCTCCAGGCTGGTTTGCTGACTGTTTTCAGAGCATAGAGGATGGGAGATGTGACTGAGGAAAATAACTTCCTGATTTGCTACCCACTTGGTTGTGTTTTTATCAGTGAAGATTTTTCCCTATGTAGAAAATTCAGAATTTCCTCTAAGTCTATAAAATCCAAGCCAAACTTTCCAGTAATTATTGTATTTTGAAGATAAATTGGCATTTTGGAAGTCACATGCAAATCCTGTTAGCTGATGGTTATGTAGACATTGGCCCCTAAGAATAAACAAGCGGGGCTATGTGGTAAGGGCAGAAGGTGCTGGAATCAGAGTGTGAACTGTGCTTTCTGCTGTCAGAGAGCTGGGATCAGTCGACGCTGAGAGAGGATGATCTTCACGCTGAGGCCCAGCATTGCAGGAAATGCACTGATGAGACAATTTTCCATCTTCCTTCTTGTGATTGTGTTTCTGTTGATAACCTGTGGGTTGACGTGCATGCTTCCTAGACTGATTCCTGTGTGTCCCATACATTGCCTTGTGTTAGAACTTAGTTTTCTGGAATCTTCAGGATTCTTGGGTGTCTTATATATCTTTGCTGTCCTACTTGTGTAAAATCTTCTGTAGCTTAACCGAGAAAATACTCTCCCTCATGAAAAGCAGCTAACATGGTTTTCCT
Organism: Nanger dama; assembly: GCA_917880005.1. Classification (NCBI taxonomy): domain Eukaryota; kingdom Metazoa; phylum Chordata; class Mammalia; order Artiodactyla; family Bovidae; genus Nanger; species Nanger dama. The sequence continues at coordinate 454,622 of CAKJTW010000177.1, forward strand.
GTTTATGTATTATGCTTATTATGTTTCATAAATCCAGAGGCGTGGTTCCTGCTTTTGACGATGTCCCGATGGCTCGCTGTGTATCTGGATGCCATCTGTGCCATCTTTTTCACTGTTGTTGCCTTTGGGGCCCTGCTTCTGGTAGAATGTAAGTACACATGTGAATATTTGTGGTATGCTTGCAGTTTATAGCTTTGTTTGTAGTTATTAAACTTTTGTCAGCTTGATTAATATATACTCTTTGGTTCTGTATTAAAGTGTCTGCAGTATGTGACTCCACAGTGTGGTCCATGTGAAGTCATTTGTATCTTGATGAGAACTTTTATCTTTTTTCCATTTACTTATTTATTTACAGTAGGTCCTTGTTGATACTTTTTAATATAAACTTATTTATTTTAATTGGAGGTTAATTACAATATTGTATTGGTTTTGCCATAAATCAACATGAATTCACCACAGGTATACATGTGTTTCCCATCCTGAACCCCCCTCCCACATCCCTCCCCATACCATTTGATTGCTGTATGGCTGATATACAATATGTCAGCTTCAGGTATATAGCCAAGTGAATCTGTTATACATATATCCACGTATTTAAAGATTGTTTTTCCATATGCCATGAACATTGGGGTGCATGTATATATTTTTAGTGATTTGCATTTTAATTAATACTTCAAATGAATTGTCCTTTAGAAAAGAGTTTCTGTTTTTGGCTTCTGGAATCCTCAAGAGCAAAGACCAGGTATGACGTACCTGCTCCAGCAGACCTGTGGTGACTTGGGCCCCTGCTTTGGCTCGCTCAGGCCATTCTTTCATTTTTATTTTGAGTTTTATTGGGGTATAGTTTATTTACACTGTTGTCTTAGTTTCTGATGTATAGCAAAGTCAATCTGCTGTACATATATTCATTATTTTTTAGATTCTTTTCCCAGGTAGGTCATTACAGTGTTCTCTGTACTTTACAGTAGTTTCTTACTATTTATCTATTTTGATATTTTATATATAGTAGTATGTGTATGTCAATCCCAGTCTTCCAATTTATCCCTCCTCTCCTTTATTCTCTGGTAATAATAAGTTTATTTTCTACATCTGTTACTCTACTTCTGCTTTGTACATAAGTTCATTTGTAGCCTGTTGCTAGATTCCATGTATAAGCAATATCATATTCTATTTTTCTCTGTCTGACTTACTTTGGACAGTATGAAAATCTCTAGGTCCAGCCATGGCAAAATAATGCAAATGGCATTATTTTGGCTGTTTTTATGGCTGGTTAATATTCTGTTGTATGTATAGCACCATATCTTCCTTGTCCATTGCTCTGTTGACAGGCATTTAGGTTGCTTCCATGTCCTGGGTGTTGTAAACGATGCTGCAGTGAACGTAAGCGTGGATCTATCTTCTGGAATTATGGGTTTCTCCGGATATATGCTCAGGGGTGGGATTGCTAGATCATATAGTAGCTCTGTTTTTTAGTTTTTAAAGGAACCTTCATATTATCCTTCATAGTGTCTGTACTAGTTTACATTCCCACCAACAGTGTAGGAGGGTTCCCTTACCTCCACATCCTCTCCAGTATTTATTGTTTGTAGACTTTTTGAACCAGAGATAAAATTGTCAATATCTGTTGAATCATTGAAAAAGCAAGAGAGTTCCAGGAAAACATCTACTTCTGTTTTATTGACAAAGCCAAAGCCTTTTACTGTGTGGATCACCACAAACTGTGGAAAATTATGAAAGAGATGGGAATACCAGACCACCTGACCTGCCTCCTGAGAAATCTGTATGCAGGTCAAGAGGCAACAGTTAGAACTGGACATGAAACAACAAACTGGTTCCAGATCAAGAAAGGACTATGTCAAGGCTGTATATTGGCACCCTGCTTATTTAACTTACATGCAGAGTACATCGTGAGAAATGCGAGGCTGGATGGAAGCACAAGCTGGAATCAAGATTGCTGGGACAAATATCAATAACCTCAGATATGCAGATGACACCACTGTTATGGCAGAAAGTGAAGAAGAACTAAAGCGCCTCTTGATGAAACTGAAAGAGGAGAGTGAAAAAGTTGGCTTAAAGCTCAACATTCAGAAAACAAAGATCATGGTATCCAGTCCCATCACTTCATGGCAAATGTATGGGGAAACAATGGAAGCAGTGAGATAATTTCTTTTTGGTGGTTCCAGATAGTGACTATAGCCATAATATTAAAAGATGCTTGCTCTTTCTAAGATAAGTTATGACAAACCTAGACAGCGTATTAAAAAACAGAGACATTACTTTGCCAACAAAGGTCCATCTAGTCAAAGCTATGATTTTTCCAGTAGTCATGTTTGGATGTAAGATTTGGACTACCCCCCCCCCCCCCCTAAAGAAAGCTGAGCACCAAAGAATTGATGCTTTTAAACTGTGGTGTTGGAGAAGACTCTTGAGAGTCCCTTAGACTGGAAGGAGATCCAATCAGTCCACCCTAAAGGAAATCGATTCTGAATATTCATTGGAAGGACTGATGCTGAAGCTGAAGCTCCAGTACTTGACCACTTGATGTGAAGAACTGACTCATTGGAAAAGACTCCAATGCTGCAAAAGACTGAAGGCAGGAGGAGAAGGGGACGACAGCAGGTTAGATGGTTGGATGGTATCACTGACTCAGTGGACATGAGTTTAAGATTCAGGAGTTGGTGATTGACAGGAAAGCCTGGCATGCTGCAATTTATGGGTTGCAAAGTGTCAGGTACGACTGAGCGGTTGAACTCAACTGAGACTTTTGGATGATGGTCATTCTGACTGGTGTGAGATGAAACCTCACTGTAGCTTTTGCTTTTTTTTTCCACTATAGTTTTGATATGCATTTATCTAATAATTAAAGATGTTGACCATCTTTTATTGAGCCCATCTTTGCATGTAATGTTCCCTTGGTATCTCTAATTTCCTTGACGAGATTTCTACTCTCTCCTATTCTGTTGTTTTCCTCTATTTCTTTGCATTGATCACTGAGGATGGCTTCCTTATCTCTCCTTGCTATTCTTTGGAACTCTGCATTCAAATGCTTATATCTTTCCTTTTCTCCTTTACATTTTGCTTCTCTTCTTTTCACAGCTATTTGTAAGGCCTCCCCAGACAGCCATTTTGCTTTTTTGCATTTCTTTTCCATGGGGATGGTATTGATCCCTGTCTCCTGTACAATGTCATGAACCTCCATCCATAGTTCATCGGGCACTCTATCTATCAGGTCTAGTCCCTTAAATCTATTTCTCACATCCACTGTATAATCATAAGGGATTTGATTTAGGTCATACCTGAATGGTCTAGTGGTTTTCCCTACTTTATTCAATTTAAGTCCAATACTTTGGCCACCTCATGCGAAGAGTTGACTCATTGGAAAAGACTCTGATGCTGGGAGGGATTGAGGGCAGAAGGAGAAAGAGACGACAGAGGATGAGATGGCTGGATGGCATCACCGACTCGATGGACATGAGTTTGAGTAAACTTCGGGAGTTGGTGATGGACAGGGAAGCCTGGTGTGCTGTGGTTCATGGGGTCGCAGAGAGTCAGACACGACTGAGCGACTGAACTGAACTGACCATCTTTTTCTGTGCTTTTTGGCCATCTGTGTGTCTTCAATGGAGAATGTCTATTTTAAGCTGCTCCTTTTTTTAAAAAAATATTATTTTGTTGTGCATTTATTTATTTATTTTTGATATTGAGCTGCATGAACTGCTTGTATAATTTGGAGAGTAATCCCTTGTCAGTTATTTTATTTACAAATATTTTCCCCATTCTGCAGGTTGTCTTTGGTATTTTTATGGTTTTATTTGCTGTGCAAATGCTTTTAAGCTTAATTGGGTCCTATTTGTTTATGTTTTATTTTATTTCATTACGAGGTGGGTGGAACAAAAAAAAGCTTGCTGCAATTTATGTCAGAGTTCTCCCTATGTTTGACTCTAACATATTTTAGTGTCTGGTCTTATATTTATGGATGTAATCCATTTTGACTTTATTTTTGTGTATGGTGTTAGGGAATATTCTAATTTTATTCTTTTACATGTAGCTGTCCAGTTTTCCCAGCACCAGTTATTGAAGAAATTGTCTTTTCTCCATTGTATATCCTGGCTTCATTTCTCATAGGTGACACAGCTGCATGAGTTTATCTTTGGGATTTTGGTCCTATTCCATTGATCTGTATTTCTGGTTTTGGAGCCAGTAGCATACTGTTTCAATTACTATAGCTTTGTAGCATGGTCTGAAGACAGGGTGCATGATTCCTCCTAGCTTCATTTTTCTTCTTTGTTTTTCTCAAGATTACATTCGCTATTCATGGCATTTTGTGTTGCCATACAAAGTGTAAGCTTTTTTGTTCTAATTCTGTGAAAAATGCCATTGGTAATTTGATAGGGATTTCATTGAATCTCTAGATTGCTTTGAGTAGTTTGCTTGTTTTTAGTTTACAGTAAGTTTTCCTTGAGTACTTTTATCTTTTTATCGTTCTTTGAATGGGTTGAGGTCTACATAACTGTAGTAGGATGACCTTCTGAAACATTCCAGGTAGTGTCCTGTAGTTGAATGGAGAAAACCAAATTTACTATTAAGCTTTTTGTACAACTTAGGTTTTAGATTTTAGCTTTAGAGCTATGTTGGTCTCTTGATTGTGTCTGGTGTGTTGGGCTGAAAAAGTCTCTGTAGCAAAAACAGTATCCTCACTGCTGTGTGGGTCCCAGATGAGCAGTTTTTGGAGTATGTGTCATGAATTCACCATCCCTCACTATTCCATAGCAATAACCCTAAATCACAGTCCTTAATAATGCAAAAATGAGAGTAATAATTTAGATTTAAAAGCACTGGCTCTTAGAAGCCATTGCCTTGTTTTTGTGATTTCAACTGCAGCTACATTGGATGTAGAAAGTGAAATTACATAATGCTATTGAAGCATAGGATAAAAATCTGAACAATGACATCCTCACCTATATTATACAGTCAAGTGTATCTCAATCCAAGTGAGATTAATATAATAAAGGACAAACAATGCTAAGGACCTCAGAGTACCAGAAGGGATTAGGTAGTGGTAGCAAGAATACACAGAAGAACTGTACAAAAAAGATCTTAATGACCTGGATAACCATGATAGTGTGATCACTCACCTAGAGCCAGATATCCTGGAATGTGGTCAAGCGGGCCTTAGGAAGCATCATTATGAACAAAGCTAGTGAAGGTAATGGGATTCCAGTTGAGTTATTTCAAATCCTGAAGGATGATGCTGTGAAAGTGCTGCACTCAATATGCCAGCAAATTTGGAAAACTCAGCAGTGGCCACAGGACTGGAAAAGGTCAGTTTTCAATCCAATCCCAGAGAAAGGCAATGCCAAAGAATGTTCAAGTTATTGTACAATTGCACTCATTTTACCTGCTAGTAAAGTTATACTCAAAATCCTTCAAATAAAACTTCAGCATTACATGGACTGGGAACTTCCAGCTGTACAAGTTGGGTTTAGAAAAGGCAGAGGAACCAGAGATCAAATTTCCAAACTTTACTGGATCATAGAGAAAGCAAGAGAATTCCAGAAAAACATCTGCTTCATTGACTATGTGAAAGGCTTTGTGTAGATCAAAACAAACTATGGAAGATTTTGAGAGAGATAAGAATACCAGTCTACCTTACCTGTCTCCCTGAGAAACCTGTATGCAGGTCAAGAAGAAACAGTTGGAATAGCTAGAACTGGATGTAGAACAATGGACTGGTTCAAAATTGGGAAAGTAATATAATAGGGCTGTATGTTGTCACTATGATTTTTAACTTAAATGCAGGATACATGATGCAAAATGCCAGGCATCGGATGAAGCACAAGCTGGAATCAAGATTGCCAGGAGAAATATCAGTAACATCAGATATGCAGATAATACCACTCTAATGGCAGAAAGTGAAGAACTAATATGTCTTTTGATGAAAGTAAAAGAGGAGAGTGAAAAAGCTGGCTTAAAACTCAGCATTCAAAAAACTAAGATCATGGCATCCAGTTCCATCATGTCATGGCAAATACATGGAGAAAAGCTGAAAGCAGTGACAGATTTTATTTTCTTGGGTTCCAAAAATCACTGAGAACTGTGACTGCACCCATGAATGAAATGACGTTTGCTTCTTAGAAGGAAAGCTATGGAAAATCTAGACAAAATATTAAAACGTAGAGACATCACTTTGCCAACAAAGGTTTCAATAGTGAAAGCCATGTTTTTCCAGTAGTCATGTAAGAGTTTTTCCAGTGGATGTAAGAGTTGGGCCATTAAGAAGGCTGATGGTTGAAGAATTAATGCTTTCAAGCTGTGGTATTGGGGAAGATTCTTGAGAGTCCTTTGGATTGTAAGGAGATCAATCCAGTCAATCCTAACAGAAATTAAACCTGAACATTCACTGGTAAGACTGATACTTGAAGGTGAAGCTCCAGTACTTTGGCCACCTGATGCAAAGAGCTGACTCATTAGAAAAGACCCTGATACTGGCAAAGATTGAAGGCAGGAGAAGGGAACTACAGAGGATGAGATGGTTGGATAGCATCACCAACTCAATGGGCATAAATTTAATCAAGCTCTGGGAGTTGGTGAAGGACAGGGAAGCCTGGCATGCTGCAGTCCATGGGGTCACAGAGTAAGACATGACTTAGTGACTGAACAACAACCACTTTGTTATTTCTTTCTGAATTTGGCAAAACCAATACAATATTGTAAAGTAAATAATAATAAAATAAAATATGACATTTTTAAAAATTTACTTTTTTGGCTGTACTGGGTCTTAGTTGGGGCACGCGGGATCTTCAGTCTTGTAACAGGCAGGACTTTAGTTGCAGCGTGTGAATTCTTACTTGTGGCATGTGGAGTCTAGTTCCCTGACCAGGAATCGGACCTGGGCCCCCTGCATTGGAAGCTCGGAGTCTTAGCTATTGGACCACCAGGAAATCCTCTATTTTTTTTTTTTTCCTGTATTATTGTCTCATACAACAGAAGTAATATTATGAGTAAGACTCTCATCACATACAAATGATTTAAATATTGTAAAGGAGTCTTCTCACTACTATATATAAAATAGGTAACTAAAAAGTACCTACTATATAGCACAGGGAGCTCTATTTAATACCCTGTAATGACATATAGGGGAAAATAATTTTAAAAGAGCAGATTATATGTTTATGTCTGGCTAATTCACATTATTGTACACCTGAAACTAACACAACTTTGTAAATCAACTATACTCCAATAAAAATCATAAAAATAAAGGAGTCTTCTTTATAAACTGACAGAAGGAGCTGTGTGAGGGATTGAAAAGGAGACTGACTTTATTCCTCTTCTTCCTCATTTAGCTTTGGATCTCGGGCAGGTTGGTCTGGTCCTATCTCTCACGCTCACACTTACGGGAACGTTCCAGTGGTGCATCAGGCAAAGTGCTGAAGTTGAGAACATGGTGATGTTTATCTTTCTGTTCTTAGCCTTTTCAGGTCTCCTTGCTGTTATGTGGCATAAAAACAATTCTTATATAAAATAATAAAACCATTATTTTTACATCATTTTACAAAGTTTTTAACATTCTCCTCCATCTGCTTAAGGGCTTCTCTGGTGGCTCAAATGGTAAAGAATCTGCCTGCAATGCAGGAGCCACAGGAGACTCAGGTTCAATTCCTGGGTTGGGAAGATCCGCTGGAGAAGAGAATGGCTACCCACTCCAGTATTCTTGCCTGGAAAGTCCCATGGACAGAGAAGCCTGGCAGGCTACAGTCCATGGTGTTGAAAAGACTTGAACATGGCTGGGTGACTTTAACTTGCTATCTGCTTAAAGTTAATGTAAAATAATAATTTTATATATATATATATATATATATATTCTCAGTCATATGTATGCCATGTCAGAAGGTTTTATATTCCTCACAAATGGTCTTCAAATACAATAAATGTTTCTGTAGGAGGAAGGTTCTGAAATTCTGGAGACAATATAAGCTAATTTCTTAGCAGCTTGTTTATATATGTTTCTGAATGGGTAATTCTTTATTTTTGGTAAAAGAAAATAAGCCAGTATTTGGAGGTTTATTTAATATAGCATCCACAAAGGACAGAAGTAGGAGTCTGATTGCAGATGCTAAGACCTGAGATATTCTGAGTCATAGAAAAGCAAATATGAAGATATAAAAGCAGAATATTTCATTTATAATCTCTGACCATCCATAAGAAAGACCCTCTGACACTAACTCACATGCTGTCATATGTGTTTCAGATGATTTCAGTAGAAAGGGGGATTGAATATACAGACCTTGAGAAAGAAGCCCCCTGGGAACTTAAGTATCGTCCACCACCATCCTGGCCCCATGGAGGAGAGATTGATTTCGATTTTATTAACTTCAGATACAGCTCATATGGGCCTCTGGTATTGTGGAACCTGGGACCACTCATTCGCTCAGGACAAAAGGTTAGTTTAAGCCATTTGCCTCTTTAAATCCAGCTAAAGATTTAGCACCACACTTGCTCTTGGCTTCTTTGTCAGTGTGTCAGGGGGACTCTGTTCCTAGTGGATGCAGATTAGATCAGTGACATTGTAGGTGAATCTTCTTGGAAACTGACCATGAAATGGGGATACCTGCAATTTTTCCATGTATTGTGAAGTCGCTCATGGTAGTTGATGGGCCCTGGCTCCATTTTAACCTGACCCAGGACACTACATATCACACCTGATTATTCATGCACAGTCTTGGATGTCAGCCTTGTCTTCCTGGCCCTAACTCTCCAATATCTCATTCCTTTGTATCTTTTCTTGTTTGTATTTCTGAGATCTCCCTCCTCCTCCTATGGTGCCCTCTGATGCAGCCTCCTTCCCTGTCCCTTAGCCCTTCTGTAGCCTTGTCCTCTACTTACCCACACTGAGCTGCCAGCCTCCTGCCCTCCCCCCACAGACCGATTCTTTCTTTAGCACAGATCTGATCCTTACTGGCCTGGGTGAGGTGCTGCTGGAACCTTAGCCTAGTCTCAAGTCCACTCCACCGCAGGGGCTGTGGGGTGTCCTTGTGTCCAGTCAATGACCCAGTCAAGAGTGAGGAACCAGGGCCTCAGATGGAGGCATGGTCTAGACTGGTTCAAAGTCAAAAGCAAATGGAAGGGAGCAGAGAGGATCCATATGGGAGAGGGTGGAGAGGCTTGTGACCTGGGCCTGCCAGCATCCATGTTTGCTGGTGATGTTCCTTCCGTACTCAGTTTGATGCCCTCAGTTGAGACCAGGACAGAGTCTTGAAAAGAGACTGAACCAGACAGAAAAGGTGTTAAAAAGCTCTTCCCCATTTCTTCTGCAGCCAGTATGTCTTCTTACTTACACACACCCCTGCACTCGGATTGTGTGTAGGTTCTCTCAAAGCCATGTCCTCCCTGTTCCCAGTGCACACGCTGGTCAACTACCTCAGAAAACCTTCTCCTCTGTCATCTGGATGGTGAAAATATGATTTTCTGAGTCAACTCAAAAAAGTTTTCGGAGTCTCACAGTTCTTCCTTCAGTTCAGATCAGTTCAGTCACTCAGTCTCGTCTGACTCTCTACGACCCCATGAATCACAGCACACCAGGCCTCCCTGTCCATCACCAAATCCTGGAGTTCACACAGACTCATGTCCATTGAGTCGGTAATGCCATTGAGCCATCTCATTCTCTGTCATCCCCTTTTCTCCTGCCTACAACCCTCCCAGCATCAGAGTCTTTTCCAGTGAGTCAACTCTTTGCATGGGTGGCCAAAGTATTGGAGTTTCAGCTTTAGCATCAGTCCTTCCAATGAACACCCAGGACTGATCTCCTTTAGGATGGACTGGTTGAACCTCCTTGCAGTCCAAGGGACTCTCAAGAATCTTTTCCAACACCGCAGTTCAAAAGCATCAATTCTTTGGTGCTCAGCTTTCTTCACAGTCCAACTCTCACATCCATACATGACCACTTGAAAAAACATAGTCTTGACTAAACGGACCTTTGCTGGCAAAGTAGTATCTCTGCTTTTAAATATGGTATCTAGGTTGTCATAACTTTCCTTCCAAGGAGTAAACGTCTTTTAATTTCATGGCTGCAGTCACCATCTGCAGTGATTTTGGAGCCCCCCAAAATAAAGTCTGACACTGTTTCCACTGTTTCCCCATCTATTTCCCATGAAGTGATGGGACCAGATGCCATGATCTTTGTTTTCTGAATGTTTAGCTTTAAGCCAACTTTTCACTCTCTTCTTTCAATTTCATCAAGAGGCCTTTTAGTTCCTCTTCACTTTCTGCCATAAGGGTGGTGTCGTCTGCATATCTGAGGTTATTGATACTTCTCCCACAATCTTGTGTTTCTTCCAGCCCAGCTTTTCTCACGATGTACTCTGCATATAAGTTATATAAGCAGGGTGACAATATACAGCCTTAATGTACTCATTTTCCTATTTGGAACCAGTCTGTTGTTCCATATCCAGTTCTAAATGTTGCTTCCTGAACAGCATACAGGTTTCACAAGAGGCAGGTCCGGTGGTCTGGTATTCCCATCTCTTTCAGAATTTTCCACAGTTTATTGTGATTCACACAGTCAAAGGCTTTGGCATAGTTAATAAGCAGAAATAGATGTTTTTCTGGAAGTCTCTTGCTTTTCTGATGATCCAGTGGATGTTGGTAATTTGATCTCTGTTTCCTCTGTCTTTTCTAAAACCAGCTTGAACATCAGGAATTTCTGCAGTTCACATATTGCTGAAGCCTAGCTTGGAGAATTTTAAGCATTACTTTACTAGTGTGAGATGAGTGCAACTGTGTGGTAGTTTGAGCATTCTTTGGCATTGCCTTTCTTTGTGAATGGAATGAAAACTGACCTTTTCCAGTCCTGTGGCCACTGCTCAGTTTTCCAAATTTGCTAGGATATTGAGGTCAGCACTTTCACAGCATCATCTTCCAGAATTTGAAATAGCTCCACTGGAATTCCATCACCTCCACTAGCTTTGTTCATAGTGATGCTTTCTAAGGGCCACTTCACTTCACATTCCAGGATGTCTGGCTCTAGGTGAGTGATCAGTTCAGTTCAGTTCAGTTCAGTTGCTCAGTCCTGTCCGACTCTTTGCGACCCCATGAATCGCAGCACGCCATGCCTCCCTGTTCATCACCATCTCTCGGAGTTCACTCACTCACGTCCATCGAGTCCGTGATGCCATCCAGCCATCTCATCCTCGGTCGTCCCCTTCTCTTCCTGCCCTCAATCCCTCCCAGCATCAGAGTCTTTCCAATGAGTCAGCTCTTCGCATGAGGTGGCCAAAGTACTGGAGTTTCAGCTTTAGCATCATTCCTTCCAAAGAAATCCCAGGGTTGATCTTCAGAATGGATGGTTGCATCTCCTTGCAGTCTAAGGGACTCTCTAGAGTCTTCTCCAACACCACAGTTCAAAAGCATCAATTTTTCAGCGCTCAGCCTTCTTCACATCCATACATGACCGCAGGAAATCACACCATTGTGATTATCTGGGTCGTGAAGATCTTTTGTACAGTTCTTCCGTGTATTCTTGCCAACTCTTCTTAATATCTTTTTTTTCCTGTTAGGTCCAGACCATTTCTGTCCTTTATCGAGCCCATTTTTGCATGAAATGTTCCCTTGCTATCTCTAATTTTCTTGAAGAGATCTCTAGTTTTTCCCATTCTGTTGTTTTCCTCTATTTCTTTGCATTGATTGCTGAGGAAGGCTTTCTTATCTCTCCTTGCTATTCTTTGGAACTCTGCATTCAGATGCTTATATTTTTCCTTTTCTTCTTTGCTTTTCACTTCTCTTCTTTTCACAGCTATTTGTAAGGCCTCCTCAGACAGCATTTTGCTTTTTTGTATTTCTGTTCCATAGGGATGGTATTGATGCCTGTCTCCTATACAATGACACGAACTCTCCATCCATAGTTCATCAGGCACTCTATCAGATCTAGTCCCTTAAATCTATTTCTCACTTTCACTGTATAATCATAAGGGATTTGATTTAGGTCATACCTGAATGATCTAGTGATTTTCCCTACTTTCTTCAATTTCAGTCTGAATTTGGTAATAAGGAGTTCATGATCTGAGCCACAGTCTGTTCCTGGTCTTGTTTTTTGCTGACTGTATAGAGCTTCTCCATCTATGGCTGCAAAGAATATAATCAATCTAATTTCGGTGTTGACCATCTGGTGATGTCCATGTGTAGAGTCTTCTCTTGTGTTGTTGGAAGAGGGTATTTGCTATGACCAGTGCATTTGCTTGGCAAAACTCTCTTAGTCTTTGCCCTGCTTCCTTCCTTATTCCAAGACCAAGTTTGCCTGTTACTCCAGGTGTTTCTTGATTTCCTACTTTTGCATTCCACTCCCCTACAATGAAAAGGACATCTTTTTTGGGTGTTAGTTCTAAAAGGTCTTGTAGGTCTTCATAGAACCATTCAACTTCAGCTTCTTCAGCATTACTGGTTGGGGCATAGACTTGAATAACTGTGATATTGAATGGTTTGCCTTGGAAACAAACACTGATCACTCTGTCGTTTTTGAGATTGCATCCAAGTACTGCATTTTGGACTCTTTTGTTGGCTATGATGGCTACTCCATTTCTTCTAAGGGATTCATGCCTGCAGTAGTAGATATAATGGTCATCTGAGAGAAATTCACCCATTCCAGTCCATTTTAGTTTGCTGATTCCTAAAATGTCAATGTTCACTCTTGCCATCTTCTGTTTGACCACTTCCAATTTGCCTTGATTCATGGACCTGACAGTCCAGGTTCCTATGCAATACTGCTCTTTACGGCATTGGACCTTGATTCTATCACCAGTCACATCCACAACTGGGTATTGTTTTTGCTTTGGATCCATCCCTTCATTCTTTCTGGAGTTATTTCTCCACTGATCTCCAGTAGCATATTGGACACCTACTAACCTGGGGAGTTCCTCTTTCAGTATCCTATCATTTTGCCTTTTCATACTGTTCATGGGGTTCTCAAGGAAAGAACACTGAAGTGGTTTGCCATTCCCTTCTCCAATGGACCACGTTCTGTCAGCCATCTCCACCATGACCCACCTGTCTTGGGTGGCCCCACGGATATGGCTTAGTTTCATTGAATTAGACAAGGCTGTGGCCCATGTCATTAGATTGACTAGTTTTCTGTGAGTATGGTTTCAGTGTGTCTGCCCTCTGATGCCCTCTTCGCAAAACCTACCATCTTACTTGGGTTTCTCTTATCTTGGACGTGGGGTATCTTTTCACAGCTGCTCCAGCAAAGCACAGCTACTTACCTTGGATGAGGGGTATCTCCTCACCGCTGCCTCTCCTGACCTTGAACATGGAATAGCTCCTCTAGGCCCTCCTGTGCCTGAGCAGCCACCGCCTCCCCGGACATGGGTTGCTCCTCCAGGCTGCCGCCCTTGGCCTCAGATGCGGGGTAGTTCCTTTCAGCTGCCACCCCTGACCTCACACATGTGGTAGCTCCTCTTGGTCATTCCTGCGCCGTCGCAGCCTGGCACTCTCAGCCGCTGCCCCAAGCTCTGACATGGGGTAACTCCTCTTGGCTGCCACCCTTGGGCATGGGGTCCTCCTGGCTTCTGCCCCTGACCTCAGACATGGGGTAGCTCCTTTCAGAGCTATGCTATTGTGAATATTATCATAATTAAGATAAAACATAGCACCTTTGACATGCTTTGTAATTTGGGGTCTGTATCTCATAGTACTTTGAGGCTTTTTAAAATCAGGGAGCATATTGTTTTTTCTATCTTTGTTCCCAGAATGTGGCATTCTGCAGGGCACAAGGGAGGGTGTTGAGGGACTGCTGGTTGTGAGGGTGAGTGAGTTATACAGGTGTGAGCAAGCAGGAACCAGCACAGACACACACACACACACACACACACACGACAACTCTATAAATAACTGAAAGAACTGCTCTCTGAAACTCTTACCACCCCAGACTTATCTAATGGATTGTAGCTGTAATTTAATTAATGAAACTCTTGTAACATGAAAGAATATTCAACTTAATGGCGAATGCTACCCAGGGAGCAGTTTCAGTTAGTGACAGGGCAAAAGCTCCCTTCTAATTATTTCCAGTTCCATTGTAGGTCAGGAAGAAGGTGAACTGCTGTGTCAGGAAAACATTAACCACAGCTCTTGATACAATCTTTTCCCTCAGAGCACTATAGGTGATCTTTACTTACTCTCAGACAACGTGTCTGTTAGATTTTCTATTGAAACTGTAATTCTGTTAACCTGCACTTGTCTTAAATTTTCCCCAAAGTCATAAAATGTAAATTATGTAAGAAACTCTGTAGTACAACTTAGGAACATAACAGATTCTTATTTCTCCTTCTTAAAACATACAAATCATAGGATTACTGAGATTCTAAAATGTTTGAGGAAAAGTGAATTTGGAGACTGAATGAATAACTGCAGTAACTTGACTTTTGATCTGTACCTTGGTCCACTCTCAGTATCACTGTTAGCTTCATTTCTGTGTTTGGAACTGATACCTGGGCAGTGTGTTCATGAATTGATTTCATTCCACCTGTGTACATCCCAGGTTCCCTCTCCTGCTTACCTGTCCCAGCCCCTGTCACTCCAGGAAACCCCTTACATGTTGGATTTGATTGAGAGAGGGCACATGGGGAGTGAGCCAGCCCAGCAGAAGTGGGGCTTTATTTTCTTTCCCTCATTTCCTCTCTTGTCCCAATTTCTAGAATTTAGAGTCAATAAGAAAATATTATGTTCTATACAGGATACAGGATGCTTGGGGCTGGTGCACAGGGAAGATCCAGAGAGATGATATGGGGTGGGAGGTGGGAGGGGGTTTCAGGATTGGGAGCTCATGTACACCTGTGGCTGATTCATGACAATGTATGGCAAAACCAATACAGTATTGTAAGTAGAATAAAGTAAAAATAAAATTAAAAAAGGAAAATATAGTAGGTATTATGCAGGATTTTAATCACAAAAGAAATAGCAAGTGAAAATAAAGAACCAGGACTCCCTGGTGGTAGAGTGGATAAGAATTCACCTGGGGTGCAGGAAACACTGGTTCAGTCCCTGGTCTGGGAAGATTCCACATGCCGCAGAGCAGCTAAGCCCTGCACCACAACTACTGAGCCCCTGTGCCATAACTCCTGAAGTCTGTGCTCAGCAACAATAGAAGCCCCCTCGGTGAGAAGCCCGTGCACTGCAACAGGGAGTGGCCCCACTCGTCACAGCTAGAGACAGCTCGTGCAAGGCAATCAGGACCCAGTGGAGCCAAACATAAAAAAAAAAATCAACATGAGGTAAATAGCACCCTAGACTTCCTAGAGAATCTGAAAATGGGCTGCATTTTTCACTTAGATGATTTTGTGGTTGATTTGATCATTTTAGACAGTCCTGAGCAATAAAGTATTTTCTAGCTCTTGAGGTAGATTGATTTTTCTTTGTTTTCGCTTACAGCTATTATTTGGATGATACATTTTTACAGATGCTTAGTAGACTATGCTATAATGTGCAAAAATACTAGTTTCTTACTTTTCCCCCCCTTTTACATATTTTCTTAAAAACTGCTCCCCTCACTCCCAGATTGTCCCCCTTCTCCTGCCAGCTTCCTAATTCCCTGTGACTCAGACTGTGGTACCAGAGCCAGCAGCACTTGTATCTCCTGGAGCTCCTTAGAAATACAGAGTCTCAGGCTCACCCAGACCTCTTGACTCAGCTTTACATCTGAACATGACCTCCTTTCTCTCCCATGGGCAGTTTTTGATGAGTGATAACCTGTGATTCCCAAGAAATGTTCTTTGACAGTTTAAAACTGAACTCAAGAATCCCCGAATATCTGTTGTGACTGAGCAGGAGGTTCTAGAATGCTCTGTGCCACTAGATTTCACTTTTATTCTCTATAAATCATGCCTTTACATTATAATCTAATTGTGCATGATTCCGCTATATTTCTTTGTATCTTTCCAATGGAGTCTGTTTTCATTACAGGCAGCTTTCATCTTGCTCCCGCCTTCCCGACACTGGCCTCCTGCAGGGACTGGAGGGATTTCCCACAGCCTCAGCTCTGCCTGGACGCAGAGTCAGAGACAGACCAGTGTATGTGACACATACACAGACCAAGCAGTGTATGTGCGGCTCTTTCACCACCTCATGGGATCAGAAAGGAGTCTTGCTGCCCCAAGCAGGGCATCAAGTCTGTTTGGCCTCTTACCCAGGCATCATATGTCCCACTTAGCTGCAGGTTTCTCTCTCAATCTGGCTGTGGGTGCTAGTTCTTTCTGCTGACAGCCGGCTCACCTGACCTCAGGTATCCTCTTTGCTCCCACTCCCACTCACATGGATGTCTGTGTCCACGTCATGCTTTAACTCTCTGACTGTAAGATCTCTATGGTAGGCCTGTTCCTTTAACTGCAACTACACCTCTCCCCACTTTCTCTATTCTATCTACACAGAGGGACATGATAAGGTGTCAGGCCATCCAGGTGATAAGGAGGCCCATCAGCAGATGGAAAAGAGGCCAACAGACATGGATTTGAGTCCCATCCTGCTACTTATGGGCTCTGATATTTCAGACAAAGTCATCTAAGCCTCAGTCTTTTCTTGTGCAAAATGGAAGTGATAGGATGTAACCTGTAGGGCTGATGTACAACTTAAACAAGATAAGACATGTAAAGCACCCAGAATAAATGCTTGGACAAAATGATCATCATTGTCAAAGAGTGTAAAATGACCATAACCACTTACACTGTGGAAGGTGTCTGTCCCATGAGAATGAGTTGTTGGCCTTTTGAAGTTGTGTCTGTCTATATCTGATTTATCTTATACCTAAATAATATGGTAATAGAGTTTCCATAAATTTCTCTGACCTGGGTTAAAATTCTCAGTTTTCAGTGGAAGTTTCTTTGTCTCAGGACACCACAGGCAACACAAATAAGAAAAAGTCAACAAATACAGTCTAGTAAAAGAAATAAGAAAATGGCTATATTAGTTTTATAAGGTAGAATGAGGTCACAGTTTTTATAGACATCTATAAAAATGACATAACATCTATTAGAGTTGGAATAAACCCACTTGAGAGGACAGGGAGAGCATTTTCAGGGAATTAGACATGTGAGACAGACTTAGTGATGTGTGGTTAGGGGTTTCAACAGGTGGAAATGCATGTAGAAGGCATTCTGGGAGGTGGGACCAACATAAGCAAAAGCATGATGCCCTGATCCAGTGAATGAAGAACTAGACACCTGCAAAGCATCCAGGAAAATGAACTATCAAGTGTGTAACACACATTTTTACATTCAACCCTCACAACTACCTAGTGATGCCAAGGAAGCTGACTTGTGTACATGAAGGACGGAGAGGTTAGAGAGGACAATTGTGTAGAAGAGATATCCTGGGGGTGGAGTGTTGGGTGCTGAGCTGGCATTCAGGAGTTTAATCTGAGAAGTGACAGCACATAAACTAGAGTGGGCAGATGCAGGGGGCAGGGAGTCAGGAGCTGTTGTGTCTACAGCAAGACATGCTGGGAAAATGATTGCACTTTTTGGATCAAGTTGATGTCGATTAAAACAAAGCAATAACATCTGGATTTATGAATGTGCAGGAAAATGGGTGGTAGTAGAAAATGGTAACATACTTCTGGAGGGTAGGTTAGCAGCTTAACAGCTTCCTCTCAAAATGTTCATGTTTTGTTGTTGTTGTTCAGGCACTTAGTTGTGTCCATCTCTTCACAACCCCATGGCACTGACACCTATCAGGTTTCTCTGTCCATCACCATATCCTGCAGTTTGCTCAAGTTCTTGTTCATTGTATCAGTGATGCCATCCAATGATCTTATCCTCTGTCATCCCCTTCTCCTCCTGCTTTCAATCTTTCCCAGCATCAGGGTCTTTTCCAATGAGTTGGATCTTTGTATCAGGTGGCCAAAGTATTGGAGTTTCAGCTTCAGTCCTTCCAATGAATATTCAGGACTGATTTCTTTAGGATTGACTTCTTTGTTCTCCTTGATGTCTAAGGGGTTCATACTTGACTCTTAGCAATTCCACATCTGAGAGTTCATGTGAAGGAAATGATTAAGGTTATTTGCAAAGATTTAGCTTCAAGGATATTTAACACAGTTATTTATAATAGCTAAATATTTGACACTGCCAAATATCCAGCATTAGAGGATTTGTTAAATAAATGATCACATGTACTACAATATTATGCAAGCATTAAAATAAATATTTTATGAAATATTTAATGAAAACATATATAACCATATGTTTACATTAATCCCATTTTGTTTAAATATGTGAACTGTGTCTTTAGGAATACATATAAAAAAATACAACAACAACAACAACAAAAAGAACACACAGAAGCCCAGAAAGTAAAGACATCATTTTAAGAATTTTTTCTGAGTGCTGGGCTATAGTTAGTATTAATTTACTTTTCAAATTCATTTACACTGATTATGATTAAAGAAAGAGTTTATTTTAATTTGTTTTTTAAACACTGTGAGCCTGGGAAAGATGTAATGAGAGTAAAGTGGGGAAGATGAATGAAGGGGTTGTTTTGTGTGGGGCATTGGGTGTTGATTACATTGAGTTTGATGTGTGAAGAGAGATCTAGGAGCAAGTGTCTAACAAGTTGTATCATCAGAGACCAACCTGGTTGGAAAAACAGAAAGGGGCCACTGCAAAGCTAATAACAGAAGATTTTCTTTAAGAGTCTTTATAATTTTATATATTTATTTATTTTTGGCTGGGCTGGGTCTTTGTTGCTGCTTGGGCTTTTCTCTAGTTGCCACATGTCAGCTTCTCACTATGGTGTCTTCTCTTGTTAAGAGCATGGGCTATAGGGTGTGAGGGCTTCATTCGTTGTGGCACGTAGGCTCAACAGTTGTGGTTCCCATGTTCTAGAGTGCAGGCTCAATAGTTGTGGTACACTGCATGGGCTTGGTTGCTTCACAGCATGTGGGATTCTCCTGGGCTTGGGATTGAACCCATGTCTCCTGCATTGACAGGCAGATTCTTTACCACTGAGCCACCAGGAAAGTGACACTCTCCATGGGAAACCCCTTGGTTACTCAGAAAAGACATTCGGACTATAGCTTTGAAGACTGAACTCTGGAATAATCAGATTCAGGTTTTCTTTGAGGTGCTTTTTTTTCTTTTAGGGGCCTGGGGCCATGAAGCATGTGTGATCTTAATTCCCTGACCAGGGATCGAATCCATGCCTCCTGCAGTGGAAGCACAGAATCTTAACCACTGGAATGAATGCCAGGGAAGTCCCCTGTTTTTATTTTTCTTCACAGTCCTCTGAGTTCCAAAGCAGTCCTTGGTGCCCCTATGTATCTCAGTCTATTTTATTTTTTGTCTCAGTCTATTTACCTAAAGTTTATAGATATTCCTGTTTGCACAGATGGATCAGTTACCATGGAGCTGATAACACGGGAACATACACACATTCTCAGTAGTCAGTTCTCACCTGTGTCCTGGATGTGTGTTGATTTACATATGAGAACACACAGAAATACACGCACCCCTATTTAACTGTGCTTCACAGATAATACTTTTTTAAAAAAATGGGCATTTATGGCAATGCTGTGTCAGATAATTACAATGGCACCATTTTTCCTATAGCATTTGCTCACTTCATGTCTCTGTCACATTTTGATAATTTTTGCAATATTTCAAACCATTTCATTATTATTATATTTATTATTGTGATCTGTGATCAGTGGTTTTTAATGTTACCCTATAAATGCTCAGATGATTAGCATTCTTTTAGCAATAAAGTATTGGAAATTAAGGTATGTACTATTACTTTATATAATGCTATTGTACTTCATTAGATTACAGTATAGTATAAACATAACTTTTATTTGCACAGAGAAACAAAAATTCATATAACTTGCTTTATGTTGACATTCATATTGTTGAGGTGGTCTGGAGCCAAATACAAAATATCTTTGAGGCCTGCCTATACACAGAACAGATGAGCCACATATATACACACTACGACCTGCCAGCATGCAGAGAATGGTACATCTATATTAAATGAAAGGGTTTAACATAAGGTACAAAATGTCCTGAGAAGCCTGTATGAAGGTCAAGAAGCAACAGTTAGAACTGGACATGGAACAATGGACTGGTTCAAAATTGGGAAATGAGTACTTCAAGGCTGTATATTGTTACCCTGCTTATTCAACTTACATGAAGAGTACAGCATGCAAAATGCTGGGCTGGATGAAGCTCAAGCTGGAATCAAGATTTCCAGGAGAAATACCAGTAACCTCAGATATGCAGATGATATCACCCAAATGGCAGAAAACAAAGAGGAACTAAAGAACCTCTTGATGAAGGTGAAAGGGCAGCGTGAAAAAAAGCTGGCTTAAAACTCAGCATGCTAAAAGCTAAGATCATTGCCTCTGGTTCCATCGCTTCATGGCAAATAGATGGGAAAACAATGGAAACAGTGATAGACTTAATTTTCTTATGCTCCAAATCACTGTGGACAATGACTGCAGCCATGAAATTAGAAGACACTTGCTCCTTGAAGGAAAGTTATGACAAACCTAGACAACAAATTATAAAGCAGAGACATTATTTTGTCAACAGAGGCCCATCTAGTCAAAGCTATAGTTTTTCCAGTAGTCATGTATGGTTGTAAGAACTGGGCCATAAACAAGGCTGGGCACTGAAGAACTGATGCTTTTGAACTGTTGGACTGGAAAAGGCTCTTGAGAGAGTCCCTCGGTCAGCAAGGAGATCAAACCAGTCAATCCTAAAGGAAATCAACCCTGAGTAATCATTGAAAAACTGATGCTGAAGCTGAAGCTCTAATACTTTGGCCACCTGATGTGAAGAGCCATTTCATTGGAAAATACCCTGATGCTGGGAAAGATTGAAGGCAGGAAGAGAAGGGAATGACAGAGAAAGAGACAATTGGGTGGCATCACCAATTCAATGGACATGAATTTGAGCAAGCTTCAGGAGATAGTGAAGGACCTGGAAACCTGGCATGCTGCAGTCCATGGGGTCGCAAATAGTCAGACATGACTGACTGATTGAACAACAATAAAATGTCTTATAGTCATTGTATTATCTTTATAAGATAATAAAATTAGGTAAACCCACTTTTCTTATGTTTAATCTCCATAAAGATAAATTCATTCTTGAAATGCCATGATTGATTTGACAGACTAAGATTTGAAACATTAGAAGTATTCAAATCAGAAAACATGAAACATTCCAAGCACTCTGATTATATTGCTCAGAGAGATTTAGTTGTTATCTTTTTAAAGCCATGAGTTTTATTTATTTTTTTAATTTTTTTAATTTTATTTTTACTTTATTCCACATTACGATACTGTATCGGTTTTGCTGTACATTGACATGAATCAGCCACAGGTGTACACGAGCTCCCAATCCTGAAAACCCCTCCCACCGCCCACCTCATATCATCTCTCTGGATCATCCCCGTGGTCTAGCCACAAGCATCCTGCATCCTTCATCGAACATAGACTGGCACTTTGTTTCTTACATGATAGTACACGTTTCAATGCCATTCTCCCAAATCATCCCACCCTCTCCCCCTCCCTCAGAGTCCAAAAGTCTGTCCATACCTCTGTGTCTCTTCTGTTGTCTCACATACAGAGTCATCATTACTATCTTTCTAAATTCCATATATATGTGTCAGTATACTGTATTGGTGTTTTTCTTTCTGGCTTACTTCACTCTGTATAATCGGCTCCAGTTTCATCCATCTCATTAGAACTGATTCAAATTTATTCTTTTTAAGGGCTGAGTAATACTCCATTGTGTATATGTACCACAGCTTTCTTATCCATTCATCTGCTGATGGACATCTAGGTTGTTTCCATGTCCTGGCTATTATAAACAATGCTGCAATGAACACTGGGGTACATGTTTCTCTTTCAATTCTGGTTTCCTCAGTGTGTATGCCCAGCAGAGGGATTGCTGGGTCGTAAGGCAGTTCTATTTGCAATTTTTAAAGGAATCTCCACACTGTTTTCCATAGTGGCTGTACTAGTTGGCATTCCCACCAACAGTGTAAGAAAAACCATGAGTTTTAAAACTTTACTGATTTATGAATGATCCAAGCATATCTTACAATATCATCAATTCCAGATTCTAAATAGAGATAAAACAATCTCTTGGAAAGCTACCTTCAGAGAATTTGCAGTTGGGCTTCCCTGGTGGCTCAGAAGGTAAAGAATCTGCCTGCAGTGTAGGAGACCTGAGATGCATCCATGGGTCAGGACGATCCCCTTGAGTAGGAAATGGCAACCTACTCCAGTACTCTTGCCTGGAGAATTCCATGGACAGAGGAGTCTGGCAGTCTACAGTCCATGGAGTCACAAAGAGTTGGACACACGTGATTGACTAATAGTTTCTTTCACTTAAAAATTCATTGGTTTTGCTTGAACAATTTGAACATATTAGTTCATTGACTTTGGGCTTCTATTTTCACTGATGTCATTAAAAATTTTTTTCCCACTATGGTTTATTACATGATATTGAATATAATTCTATGTGTTGTACTGTAGGACCTTGTTATTTACCTATTTTATGTATAATAGCTTATATCTGCTAATCTCAAACTCCTAATTTATCCCTTCTCCACTCCCTAAGTTTATTTTCTTTTTTTTCAGTTTTCTATTCTTTTTATTTTTTTAATTTATTTTAAAATTTATTTATTTTTAAATTACAATACTGTATTTGTTTTGCCATACATTGACACGAATCAGCCATAGGTGAACACAATCTCCCAATGCCGAAGCCCCCTCCCACCTCCTGCCCCACATCCTCTACTTGAATCATCCTGTGCATCAGCCCCATGCATCCTGCATCCTACATTGAACATAGATTGGCGCTTCGTTTCTTACAAGAAAATATACATGTTTCATTGCCATTCTCCCCAAACCATCCCACCCGCTCCCTCTCCCTCAGAGTCCAAAAGTCCGTTCTATACCTCTGTGTCTCTTTGTTGTCTCACATGTAGTGTCATCATTACTGTCTTCTAAATTCCATATATATGTGTCAGTATACTGTATTGGTGTTTTTCTTTCTGGCTTACTTCACTCTGTATAATCGGTTCCAATTTCATCCATCTCATTAGAACTGAGTCAAATTTATTCTTTTTAAGGGCTGAGTAGTATTCCATAGTGTATATGTACCACAGCTTTCTTATCCATTCATCTGCTGATGGACATCTAGGTTGTTTCCATGTCCTGGCTATTATAAACAGCGCTGCAGTGAACATTGGGGTACATGTGTCTCTTTCAATTCTGGTTTCCTGGAGGTGTATGCCCAGCAGTGGGATTGCTGGGTCATAAGGCAGTTCTATTGGCAATTTTTTAAGGAATCTCCACACTGTTTTCCATAATGGCTGTACTAGTTTGCATTCCCACCAGCAGTGTAAGAGGGTTCCCTTTTCTCCACATCCTCTCCAGCATTTATTGCTTGTAGACTTTTGGATAGCAGCCATTCTGACTGGTATGAAATGGTACCTCATTGTGGTCTTGATTTGCATTTCTCTGATAATGAGTGATGTTGAGCATCTTTTCATGTGTTTGTTAGCCATCTGTATGTCTTCTTTGGAGAAATGCCTATTTAGTTCTTTGGCCCATATTTTTATTGGATCATTTATTTTTCTGGAGTTGAGCTGCATAAGTTGCTTATATATCTTTGAGATTAGTTGTTTGTTAGTTGTTTCATTTGCTATTGTTTTCTCCCATTCAGAAGGCTGTCTTTTCACCTTGCTTATAGTTTCCTTTGTTGTACAGAAGCTTTTAATTTTAATTAAATCCCATTTGTTTATCTTTGCTTTTATTTCCAGTATACTGGGAGTTGGATCATAGAGGATCCTGCTGTGATTTATGTCGGAGAGTGTTTTGCCTATGTTCTCCTCTAGGAGTTTTATAGTTTCTGGTCTTACATTTAGATCTTTAATCCATTTTGAGTTTATTTTTGTGTACTAAATTTAACCATCTTTCAATAGAAAAGACAAAATGAAGACATTTTTATTTAAAAAAAAACTAAAACATTTTTTCGTAAAGACAGCTCTAGAAAGAAAGAAACTGTTTCTGGATGAAAGGAACAAAATGAAAAAGTAATAGTAAACAAATTAGTAAATATGTGAGTGGATCCAAACTGTCACTATATGAAATAGTAAGAGAGAGAGAGAGAGAGAATGCTCAAAAATGGGGGAACATAAAAACAAGATAAAAATGAAACCTGAGATATAATGGGAGTGATCAGAAATAAGAGATAAATATGTTAAGGTAGGATTGCTGAGATATTAAAAATTGTGTTAAGTCAAGCATCTTAAAAATTATGGCAATCATACATGTATGTATATGTTTGTGTGTGTAATTTTGTACTTAAACTGCAAAAATGTTTTCAAATCCAAAAATATGTTTATAAAATGTATGCATTAGGAAAGAAAGTCTCAATAAATATCTAACAAGTAATATCATTTAAACCACACACAAAAAAATTCATTGGTAAAAAAGGCCAGTTTCTGCATATATATTTGAATGCAGTTTTATTCCCCACCAGCATTTTATGTGGGAGAAGGAAATGGCAACCTACTCCAGTATTCTTGCCTGGAGAATCCCATGGACAGAGGAGCCTGGCAGGCGACAGTCCATGGGGTCGCAAGAATTGGACACGACTCAGCGACTAAACCACCAGCCACTAGCATTTTACCTACACTGTACTGATTCTTTAATCTTACTGTTAATGCATTTAATTTCTCTCTGCTCTGGTTTTAGTAAATAGACTGACACCTGACATGTGTCTTTCCAAGGTTCAGTTGTAAGTATTAATGTATTGATAAAATGCCTTTTGACCTGCTCTGATGAAAGGTCCCATGTAAATAGCAAATGTTATTTGTATCATTGTTGATCTCATTATGGAAACTTTGTCTACTAGCCTCTTTCAAGACTGAGACCTGCATTTTATATTTGAACATGTTTCCTTTCAAGATAGAATATAATTAAGATATTTAATATCAGGAAGTGATTTCATTTTTCTACCAAAGAATCAGTTCAGTTCAGTCGCTCAGTCATGTCTGACTCTTTGCAACTCCATGAATCAGCACGTCAGGCCTCCCTTTCCATCACCAACTCCCGGAGTTCACTCATATTTATGTCCTTTGAGTCAGTGATCCAGCCATCTCATCCTCTGTCATCCCCTTCTCCTCCTGCCCCCAATCCCTCCAAGATTTCCAGGAGAAATATCAATAACCTCAGATATGCAGATGACACCACCCTTATGGCAGAGAGTGAAGAGGAACTAAAAGCCTCTTGATGAAAGTGAAAGAGGAGAGTGAAAAAGTTGGCTTAAAGCTCAACATTCAGAAAATGAAGATCATGGCATCCGGTCCCATCACTTCATGGGAAATAGATGGGGAAACAGTGGACACAGTGTCAGACTTTATTTTGGGGGCTCCAAAATCACTACAGATGGTGACTGTAGCCATGAAATTAAAAGACACTTACTCTTGGAAGAAAAGTTATGACCAACCTAGATAGCATATTCAAAAGCAGAGACATTATTTTGCCAACTAAGGTCCATCTAGTCAAGGCTATGGTTTCTCCAGTAGTCATGTATGTATGGATGTGAGAATTGGACTGTGAATAAAGCTGAGCGCCAAAGAATTGATGTTTTTCAACTGTGGTGTTGGAGAAGACTCTTGAGAGTCCCTTGGACTATAAGGAGATCCAACAGAGAAGTATCAATAACATCAGATATGCAGATGACACCACCCTTATGGCAGAAAGTGAAGAACTAAAATCCTCTTGATGAAGGTGAAAGAGGAGAGTGAAAAAGCTGGCTTAAAGCTCAACATTCACAAAACTAAGATCATGGCATCTGGTCCCATCACTTCATGGCAGATAGATGGGGAAACAGTGAAAGCAGTGGCTGACTTTATTTTTCTAGGCTCCAAAATCACTGCAGATGGTGATTGCAGCCATGAAATTAAAAGATGCTTACTCCTTATAAGGAAAGTTATGACCAAGTTAGCATATTAAAAAGCAGAGACATTACTTTGTCAACAAAGGTCCATCTGGTCAACACTATGGTTTTTCCAGGAGTCATGTATGGATGTGAGAGTTGAAGTATAAAGAAAGCTGAGCACCGAAGAATTGATGCTTTTGAACTGTGGTGTTGGAAAAGACTCTTGAGAGTCCCTTGGACTGCAAGGAGATCCAATCAGTCCATCCTGAAGGAGATCAACCCTGGGATTTCTTTGGAAGAAATGATGCTACCGAAGAATAATTCCTCTTAAATAAATAACACAGAAAGTGAGCACTTGTTTGTGTATAACATTCTGACTTGACTTGTCAGCATCTCTGTAAAATTACCCATGTAATACTCAAGGTCAAATTACTCAGGGAGTAGGAATAAAACTAATTTAAAAGCTGACTTCTTATGGACCACTTAGGAGACTGCTAGTTTTTCACTGCAGGCAGATTATTTTTTAGGTCTTCTTCCTTTACTTATGAATGTTAGTTACACACATACACACACACACACACACACACACACACACACACACACTGGGTACACATATATGTATCCCCTTTAACATACCACATAATGATCAGTTCAGTCACTCAGTCATGTCCGACTCTCTTCGACCCCATGGACTGCAGCATGCCAGGCCTCCCTGCTGCTTCTACTAAGTTGCTTCAGTCGTGTCTGACTCTGTGCGACCTCATAGACGGCAGCCCACCAGGCTACTCTGTCCCTGGGATTCTCCAAGCAAGAACACTGGAGTGGGTTGCCATTTCCTTCTCCAATGCATGAAAGTGAAAAGTGAAAGTGAAGCTGCTCAACCATGTCTGACTCTTAATGACCCCATGGACTGCAGCCTACCAGGCTCCTCTGTCCATGGGATTTTCCAAGCAAAAGTACTGGAGTGGGGTGCCAGGCCTCCCTGTCCATCACCAACTCCCAGAGTTTACTCAAACTCATGTCCATTGAGTCAGTGATGCCATCCAACCTCTGTTGCCCCCTTCTGCTCCTTATATGATAATTATAGAAAACAAACAGTTTTCAGCATATTAACCATTTATTCAGGGAAATCTGAATAAAATTGCCTGATATTTTTAGAAGGCATGAAAATTGCCATAGTTTATGTTGTGTATTCTTGGGATGATGGTGGTCTCAATCAGGGACATCTGTGAATTTCTGTCATTTTTGGTTGCCACAATTTGGGGGTTGCATCTGGTGTCTAGTGGGTTCATGGCTACTGTTAGTCATCCTACAATATACAGGACAGGCCCCCGACCCTCAATAATGAATTATCTGGTCCAAAATGCCAGCAGGGCCATGTTTGAGAAACTTATGAAGTTGCTCAGTCATGTCTGATTCTTTGTGACCCCATGAACTGTAGCCTGCCAGGCTCCTCTGTCCATGGGATTCACCAGGCAAGAATACTGAAGTGGATTGCCATGTCCTTCTCCAGGGGATCTTCTTGACCCAGGGATTGAACCTGGGTCTTCTGCACTGCAGCCAGACACTTTACTGTCTGAGCCACCAGGGAAACCCTGGGAAACTACTCTATGTATAGTAGAACTTTAAAAACTTGTCTTCAACAATCAAGGTTCTCCTGAGTTTTGTGTATCCTGTTGATTCTTAACTCCCCTGGGTCTCTTTACAGGTTGGCATTGTGGGAAGAACAGGAGCTGGAAAAAAGTTCCCTCATTGCTGCCCTTTTTCGATTGTCAGAACCTGAAGGTGGCATTTATATTGATGGAACCTTGATAAATGGCATTGGACTGCATGATTTAAGGAAGAAATTGTCAGTTGCACTTCAGGTACACACAGCAGAGCACTCTCACATGTTCTTTGTATAAGGCGTCTAAGTTTAAGTGCTTTTAATTTGATTTTTTTCAAATTAAGTGAATGAGTTGACCCTTTTTTTTTCCAATAGAGCATATTTTTAGCAGCAGGTATTTTCAACAGACACTTTCATCAGATACCAGGGTTGTTGTTCATTTGTTAATTTTATGTGCATGTGATTTAATAACATAGATTTCTTGACTCAGATTTCCTCAGTTTCTACAAGTTTATTCACTGATAATCACATAATTCTGAGAACAGAAGGATAAATGGTTTGTTTAGTGCTGGAGAGGTTCCTATAGGGAAACATGAATTTTATTAATAAATGTCTTACAGATGGAATTTTGCTGTGGGAAATGAGGACTTCTTTTCAAAAGTGATTATGTACTTGGAAACTTTCTGTGAAACTGTGGGGCTTTGAGAATTATAGTATACATAGCTGATTTGGGGAGACTTTGACAATTTAGCCATTAATGAATAACTTTCACCAGGGAGGCAATACAGAATAATAAGGAAGAGCAGGGGATGCAGAATTCTGTTTCTGTGTACCTTTGTTTTCTCTGTCTTACAAGGCAGATAATGATATCACCCCCTCAGTCAGCTGTGAGGACAAAATAGGTCAGTGAGTGTGAAGTGCTTCATGTAGACCCATATAAACCTGCTGTGATGGTGGAGTGTTGAGTTGGCCATCTCTTCCTGGGCTCTGATTCTGTTCTCTTTTTCTTCTTCTTCATAAAGTAGTAGAACTTTCAGGGAGAGTTTTGGAGACTGGATTATATGCATGGTAGATATTCTTGTCATTCCTTGTGGTTCATTTACTCAACATAATTCCATGATATTTACTGAGAAATTACTATCCTCCAGGTATATAGCCAAGGGGAACATAGGCCCTGTGTCTTCATCTATCATCTTGCCTTCTGCTTTGAAAGACTTGCTGATTAAAAAAAAAGTGTTTTAATTTATACAGTTAGTAATCTTCCTCTGATCAAAGGAAGCTCAGAAAAATACCCTCTTGAGATGAGAAACAGAAAGGAGATGAGAAAGAATGAGCCAGGCAAATGTGCTTCCTGGAATGTGGGAGTAATGTGTCCTGAAATGCCTGTTTATCAAGAAGCATGTACAACATGGCACCCAAAGGGAGGTGAATGTGGACTTGGGTACAGTTGTTGCTATTTGCCCATGACCTCGAAAATACCTGGAATTACTCTAAGTACTTTTAAAGCCAAGATATTCTTTTCAACTCTAATGAAATGCCATCTCACACCTCTTAAAATGTCTGCTATCAAAAAAAAAGAGAGAGAAAAGAGAAAAAAGAAAATGACAATTGTTGACAGGGATGTGGAGAAATAGGAATCCTTGTTCATTGCTGATAGGGATGTAAAATTGTGCAGCTACTATGGAAATCAACTTGTTGGTTGCTCTGAAAAGTTAAAGATGGAATTATCATATGACCAGGCAATTCTATTTAAGAGTATAAACCAAAAGAATTGAAAGAAAAGTCTTGAAGAGATACTGGAACATGCATGTTATAGCAGCATTATTCTCAACAGCAAAAAGGTGGAGGCACAAAAAGGGTTCATTGACAGATGAATCAACAAGCAAAATGTCGTGCATATACATACAGTAGAATATTCAGTTCAGTTCAGTCACTCAGTCATGTCCGACTCTTTGAGACTCCATGAATTGCAGTACGCCAGGCCTTCCTGTCAATCACCAACTCCCCGGTGTTCACTCAGACTCACGTCCATCGAGTCCGTGATGCCATCCAGCCATCTCATCCTCAGTCGTCCCCTTCTCCTCCTGCCCCCAAATCCCTCCCAGCATCAGAGTCTTTTCCAATGAGTCAACTCTTCACATGAGGTGGCCAAAGTACTGGAGTTTCAGCTTTAGCATCATTCCTTCCAAAGAAATCCCAGGGCTGATCTCCTTCAGAATGGACTGGTTGGATCTCCCTTGCAGTCCAAGGGACTCAAGAGTCTTCTCCAACACCACAGTTCAAAAGCATCAATTCTTCTGTGCTCAGCCTTCTTCACAGTCCAACTCTCACATCCACACATGACTGCTGGAAAAACCATAGCCTTGACCAGATGGACTTTAGTCGGCAAAGTAATGTCTCTGCTCTTGAATATGCTATCTAGGTTGGTCATAACTTTTCTTCCAAGGAGTAAGCGTCTTTTAATTTCATGGCTTCAGTCACCATCTGCAGTGATTTGGAACCCCCAAAATAAAGTCTGACACTCTTTCCATTGTTTCCCCATCTATTTGCCATGAAGTGATGGGACAAGATACCATGATCTTCGTCTTCTGATTGTTGAGCTTTAAGGCAACTTTTTCACTCTCCACTTCTCAGCCTTAAAAAAGAAGAAAATTCTGACACATGCTAGAGCACAGATGAACCTTGAGAAAATTAAGTTAAGTGAGACAAGTCATTTACAAAGGACAAATACTGTGTGATTCTACTAACAGGATGTACTTAGAATAGTAAACAGCTATGAAAAGAAGAGAAGCAAAAGGCAAAGGAGAAAAGAAAAGATATACCACATGCATAGTTCCAAAAAATAGCAAGGAGAGATTAAAAAAATAACCTTCTCAGTGATCAATGCAAAGAAATAGAGGAAAACAACAGAATAGGAAAAACTAGAGATTTCTTCAAGAAAATTAGAGATAACAAGAGAATTTTTCATACAAAGATGGGCACAATAAATGGCAGAAATGGTATGGACTTAACAGAAGCAGAAGATATTAAGACAAGATGGCAAGAATACACAGAAGAACTGTACAAAAAGATCTTCATGACCCACACAATCACAATGGTGTGATCACTCACCAAGAGCCAGACATCCTGGAATGCAAAATCAAGTGGGCCTTAGGAAGCATCACTATGAACAAAGCAAGTGGAGGTGATGGAATTCCAGTTGAGCTATTTCAAATCCTAAAAGATGATGCTGTGAAAGTGTTGCATTTAGTATGACAGTGAATTTGGAAAACTCCTCAGTTGCTACGGGACTGCAAAGGGTCAGTTTTCATTCCAATCTCAAAGAAAGGCAATGCCAAAGAATGCTCAAACTGCTGCACAATTGCATTCATCTCACACACTAACAGTAGAAGGCAGTGGTAACCCACTCCAGTACTCTTGACTGGACAATCCCACGGACGGAGGAGCCATGGGGTCGTGAGGAGTCGGACACAACTGAGTGACTTCACTTTCACTTTTCACTTTCATGCATTGGAGAAAGAAATGGCAAGCCACTCCAGCATTCTTGCCTGGAGAACCCCAGGGGCTGCTGTCTATGGGGTCGCACAGAGTGGGACACGACTGAAGTGACTTAGCAGTGGCAGCAGCAGCAGCACACACTAACAAAGTAATGCTCAAATTCTCCAAGCCAGGCTTCAGCAATATATGAACCATGAACTTCCAGTTCAAGCTGGATTTAGAAAAGGCAGCGGAACCAGAAATCAAATTGCCAGCACTCGTCAGATCATCTCAAAAGTGAGAAAGTTCCAGAAAAAAATCAATTTCTGCTTTATTGACTATGCTAAAGCCTTTGACTGTGTGGATCACAACAAACTGAAAATTCCTGACCTGCCTCCTGAGAAATCTGTATGAAGATCAGGAAGCCCCAGTTAAAACTTGACATGGGACAACAGACTGGTTCCAAATTGGGAAAGGAGTACATCAAGGCTATACATTCTCACCCTGTTTATTTAACTTATATGCAGAATACATTGTGAAAAACGCTGGACTGGATGAAGCATAAGCTGGAATGAAGATTGCTGGGAGAAATATCAATAACCTCAAATATGCAGATGACACCACCCTTTTGGCAGAGAGTGAAGAAGAACTAAAGAGGCTCTTGATGAAAGTAAAAGAAGAGAGTGAAAAAGTTGGCTTAAATCTCAATGTTCAGAAAACTAAGATCATGGCATGTGGTCTCAACCCTCCATGGCAAATAGATGGAGAAACAGTGGAAACTGTGACAGACTTTTTTGGGGGCTCCAAAATTACTGGAGATTGTCACTGCAGCCATGAAATTAAAAGACGCTTACTCCTTGGAAGGAAAGTTATGACCAACCTAGATAGCATATTAAAAGCAGAGACATTACTTTGCCAACAAAGGTCTGTCTAGTCAAGGCTATGGTTTTTCCAGTAGTCATGTATAGATGTGAGAGTTGGACTATAAAGAAGACTGAGTGCCAAGGACTTGATGCTTTTGAACTGTGGTGTTGGAGAAGAGTCTTGAGAGTCCCTTGGACTGCAAGGAGATCCAACCAGTCCATCCTAAAAGAAATCAGGCCTGAATATTCACTAGAAGTACTGATGCTAAAGCTGAAGCTCCAATACTTTGGCCACCTGATGCAAAGAGCTGACATTTGAAAAGACCCTGATGCTGGGAAAGATTGAGGGCAGGAGGAGAAGGGGATGACAGAGGATAAGATGGTTGGATGGCATCACCGACTCAATGGACCTGAGTTTGGGTAAACTCCGGTAGTTGGTGATGGTCAGGGAGGCCTGGTGTGCTGCAGTCCATGGGGTCACAAAGAGTGGACACAACTGAGTGACTGAACTGAAAATAGTAAATTCAGGGATACATGATGTAGAATATTGTGTGCCAGGAGTGGCCAGGAGAGGGAGTTGTTGTTTAATGTCTACAGAGTTTCAGTTCTTCAAGATGAAAGGAGATTTGTGGCTGGATGGTAGTGATGGCTGTATGACAATATGAATGTATTTAATACCAGTGGACTGTGCACTTAAAGTGGTTAGTCTAGAAATTTTTATGTGTATTTTATCACAATTATAACATTTTTTTCAAAGATATCCCTTTAGGGAAAAATGAGATGAACTTTTGAGTACATTCAGTCCCCATATTTAAAGATTTCCTGTGGCGATTACATTTTATGACTTGTGGTTACAGTAGAAAATAAATGAGCTTAAATTCCCAAGTTTTATGTCTTGCTGGTACTCATCTCTGAAATGGCCATATAAGATTAGTTAGTAGAAATAAAGGGCATGTCTGTAAAGTCCTTTTATATCCTTGGATGCAAAACTTTATAAACATACCCTGCATGATTTTGGCATATGGTCCCATCACTTCATGGGAAATAGATGGGGAAACAGTGGAAACAGTGTCAGACTTTATTTTTTTTGGGCTCCAGAATCACTGCAGATGGTGACTGCAGCCATGAAATTAAAAGACGCTTACTCCTTGGAAGGAAAGTTATCACCAGCCTAGATAGCATATTAAAAAGCAGAGATTACTTTGTCAGCAAAAGTCTGTCTAGTCAAGGCTATGGTTTTTCCAGTGGTCATGTATGGATGTGAGAGTTCGACTGTGAAGAAAGCTGAGCACCGAAGAATTGATGCTTTTGAACTGTGGTGTTGGAGAAGACTCAAGAGTCCCTTGGACTGCAAGGAGATCCAACCAGTCCATTCTGAAGGAGATCAGTCCTGGGTGTTCATTGGAAGGACTGATGCTAAAGCTGAAACTCCAATACTTTGGCCACCTCATGCGAAGAGTTGACTCATTGGAAAGACTCTGATGCTGGGATGGATTGTGGGCTGGAGGAGAAGGGGATGACAAAAGATTAAATGGCTGGATAGCATCACTGACTCAATGGACATGGGTTTGAGTGAACTCAGAGTTGGTGATTGACAGGGAGGCCTGGCATGCTGTGATTCATGGGGTTGCAAAGAGTAGGACACGACTGAGCAACTGAACTGAATAGGAAAAAGTTGTATGCTTGTGTACATAAAATAACTCTGTAAATAAATAGCATTAGATGATTCTTGCCTCTGCTAATAATGTTTGGAGGCACATCTGAGCAAAAACTAAACATGCCTTGACATCAGCATGTTTTGGTTTTGTTCTGTTGGTTTCCATCCTTCCTTTGAGCATGTTCTAGGTACACACTCCAGACAGCATGTTTACAAAGTAGTGCTAAGCTTTGTATCCATGTAGATTCCATTTTATATGCCTTTGTCTCCAAGGTGCAGTGTTGGTTGATTAAAGAGAAAGAATCTCGAGAGAACTTGCAATGCATAAAGATTCCCAGGAAGCCATTCAGGAGGGAGACAGGGGTAGAATGTTTAAGAGTGTAGACCAAGTGTTTGTATGACCCACAGTGTATTCCTACTCTGCCTCGTCAACTGTGGGACCTTGATGATGTCACTCAGCTGCCAAGTTTCAACATCCTTGTCCTTACACCCAGTCTGGAAATTATTGACCCACAGATTTTTTGTGAAGATGTAACTTAGTGAGGTAGTGTTTGTGCCCATGTCTCATTCTTGGGAACGTTCAGTCATCAGGAACTGTTATTATTAAGAATCAGGGCACTGGCCTTTTCAGTGTTATTTCTACTTAAGTAAAGAGAATAACACCTACTGAAATGACTTTATTCTTTAATTTCTGTTTATATGTTCATGGTCTTTGGTGATTTTCTTTATATTTATTGTTTAATAATAAAAACTAAATTGTTTACAGAAATATGAATAGTAAAGCAAGGAAACAAAATAAAACCACACACAGACACACACACACACACAAAGACAAAAACACAGTAGGGCTTTGGGGGAAAAGCATAACAGAGAAATTAATCTAAAATTTTCCACCAAGAGCAAGAAATCAGATTAAAAATTTTTTGTATTTTGATTTCTGGCTTTTCTCCCATAGCTTCTTTCCTGACCTTCACCTTGTACACACTCTTACTTTCCAATCCCCCACCAAGACCTCCAGCCTTTTCTCAGCCCTCCCCACATTCTTCTGTCTTTGAGGACAGGGTCTGTATCTCTCATTTTGTTTCTCTAGTGCTTGTTACAGTCCCTGCCAAGTTACACAAGTATTAATAATAATTCTTAATGTTTATGGAATTGTTAACACATTTTAGCTCCTTATTCCACCATTTTCTACTTAATCCTCAAAATTTATCCTTATCTGATAGATTTAAAACTGAGTCACTGGGAGCTTATCCTACTTATCAAGTAAGGAGCAGAACCAGGATTCAAATTTTATGTGTGTCTATTTTTGAAATTGAAGTATAGTTGATTCACAGTGTTTCAATTGAATAGCAGAGTTTCAGTTTATTTATATATATATATATATATATATATATAATTATATATATGTATATACTTTATATATGTGTGTATGTATATAAACACATATATATCCTTTTCAGATCCTTTTATCATAGGCTATTGCAAGATATTACATATAGTTCCCTGTTGTATAAAATAGATTGTTTTTATCTATTTTGTATGTAGTAGTGTGTATCTATCAATCCCAGATTTCTAATTTATTCCTCCTCATCCCTTTCCTCTTTGGTAACTGTTAGTTTGTTTTATATGTCTGTGTGTCTATTTCTGTATTTTAAATAAGTTCATTTCTGTCATTTTTAAGATTCCACATATAAGTGATCTTAGATGCTATCTGTCTTTCTCTGCCTGATTTATTTCACCTAGTCTGATAATCTCGGCCCATCCTTGTCATTGCAAGTGGCATTCTTTATTTCATTTTTTTATGGCTTATAATATTTAATTGTGTGTGTGTGTGTATGTATACAGCACATCTTCTTTATCCATTCATCTGTCCATGGACATCAGTTCAGTTCAGTCACTCAGTCATCTCCGACTCTTTGCAACCCCATAGACTGCAACACCCTAGGCCTCTTTGTCCATCACCAACTCCTGGAGCCTACTCAAACTCATATTCATAGAGTCAGTGATGCCATCCAACCATCTCATCCTCTGCACCCCCTTCTGCTTCTGCCCTCAGTCTTTCCCAGCATGAGGGTCTTTTCTACTGAGTCAGTTCTTCTCATCAAAATATTGGAGTTTCAGCTTAAGCATCAGTCCTTTCAATTAATATTCAGGCGTAAATTCCTTTAAGATGGACTGGTTGGATCGCCTTACAGTCCAAGGGACTCTCAAGTGTCTTCTCCAACACCACAGTTCAAAACCATCAAATTTTCAACGTTCAGCTTTCTTTATAGTCCAGAGATTTATGTTCATGGACATATCCTGCCTATTGTAAATAGTTCTGCTGTAAACACTGGGGTGCATGTATCTTATTGAATTAGCATTTTTTCCTTTTCCCGGATATATGCTGAGAAGTGAAATTGCTGTATCAGATGATAACTCTTTTTCATTTTTTAAGAAACCTCCATACTGTTTTTCATAATAAATGCAACAGTTTACATTTGCAGAAACAGTGTATGAGGGTCCTGTTTTCTCCACACCCTCTCCAGGATTTATTATTTGTAGACATTTAAATGATGGCCATTCTGACCAGTGTAAAGTCATACCTTGTAGTTTTGATGTTCATTTCTCTTATAGTTAGCTATATTCAGTATCTTTTCATGTGCTTATTGGCCATCTGTATGTATTCTTTGGATAAATGTCTGTTTAGGTCTTCTGCCCATTTTTTGATTGAGTTGTTTGTTTCTTTGATATTGTGCTGATAATCTGTTGTATATATGGAAATCTGTTGCATTTATGTAGGCTAAAAACAAAGTATCAGAAAGAAAAATTAGGAAAGCAATCCCATTGGCCATCACATCAAAGGAAAGGAAAAAGAAAACAACACTACGAATACCTAGGAATAAACCTACCTAAGGAGACATATTCAAAAGAAGAGACATTACTTTGCCAACTAAGGTCCGTCTAGTCAAGGCTATGGTTTTTCCTGTGGTCATGAATGGATGTGAGAGTTGGACTGTGAAGAAGGCTGAGCACAGAAGAATTGATGCTTTTGAACTGTGGTGTTGGAGAAGACTCTTGAGAGTCCCTTGGCCTGCAAGGAGATCCAACCAGTCCATTCTGAAGGAGATCAACCCTGGGATTTCTTTGGAAGGAATGATGCTATAGCTAAAGCTCCAGTACTTTGGCCACCTCACGTGAAGACTTAACTCATTGGAAAAGACTCTGATGATGGGGAGGGATTGGGGGCAGGAGGAGAAGGGAACGACCGAGGATGAGATGGCTGGATGGCATCACGGACTCGATGGACATGAGTCTGAGTGAACTCCGAGAGATGGTGATGGACAGGGAGGCCTGGCGTGCTGCAATTCATGGAGTCGCAGAGTCAGACATGACTGAGCGACTGAACTGAAGGAGACAAAAACTTATAGTTCAAAAACTAAGACACTGATGAAATAAAGTGAAGATGACACAAACAGATGGAAAGATGTACTATGTTCTTAGACTGCAAGAGTCAATATTGTTAATAATGATCATACTACCCAAGGTGATTTACAGATTCAATGCAATCCCTGTCAATTAACCAATGGCATTTTTCACAGAACTAGAAAAAAGTTTTTTTTTTTTTTTTTTTTTTTACTTGTATGGAAACAGAAAAGAGCTCAAATAGCCAAAGCAATGTTGAGAAAGAAGAACAAAGCTGGAGGAATCACAGTCCTTTACTTTAGACTTTACTACAAAGATACAGAAATGAAAAAGTATGTTCCTGTCACAGAAACCGTAGGAAACCCAGAAATAAACCTATGCACTTATGATCAATTCAGTTCAGTTCAGTTCAGTCGCTCAGTCATGTCCGACTCTGCAACCCCATGAATCGCAGCATGCCAGGCCTCCCTGTGCATCACCAAATCCTGGAGTTTACTCAGACTCATGTCCATCGAGTCCGTGATGCCATCCAGCCATCTCATCCTTGGTCGTCCCCTTCTCCTCCTGCCCCCAATCCCTCCCAGCATCAGAGTCTTTTCCACTGAGTCAACTCTTTGCGTGAGGTGGCCAAAGTACTGGAGTTTCAGCTTTAGCATCATTTCTTCCAAAGAAATCCCAGGGTTGATCTCCTTCAGAATGGACTGGTTGGATCTCCTTGCAGGCCAAGGGACTCTCAAGAGTCTTCTCCAACACCACAGTTCAAAAGCATCAGTTCTTCGGTGCTCAGCCTTCTTCACAGTCCAACTCTCACATCCATACATGACCACAGGAAAAACCATAGCCTTGACTAGACGGACCTTCATTGGCAAAGTAATGTCTTTGCTTTTAAATATGCTATCTAGGTTGGTCATAACTTTTCTTCTAAGGAGTAAGCGTCTTTTAATTTCATGGCTGCAATCACCATCTGTAGTGATTTTGGAGCCCCCAAAATAAAGTCTGACACTGTGTCCACTGTTTCCCCATCTATTTGCCATGAAGTGATGGGACTGGATGCCATGATCTTCATTTTCTGAATGTTGAGCTTTAAGCCAACTTTTTCACTCTTCTCTTTCACCTTCATCACAAGGCCCTTTAGCTCCTCTTCACTTTCTGTCATAAGGGTGGTATCATCTGCATATCTGAGGTTATTGATATTTCTCCCAGCAATCTTCATTCCAGCTTGGGTTTCTTCCAGCCCAGTGTTTCTCATGATGTACTCTGCATAGAAGTTAAATAAGCAGGGTGACAATATACAGCCTTGACATACTCATTTTCTTGTTTGGAACCAGTCTGTTGTTCCATGTCCAGTTCTAACTGTTGCTTCCTGACCTGCATACAGATTTCTCAAGAGGCAGGTCAGGTGGTCTGGTACTCCCATCTCTTTCATAATTTTCCAAAGTTTATTGTGATCCACACAGTCAAAGACTTTGGCATAGTCATTAAAGCAGAAGTAGATGTTTTCCTGGAACTCTCTTGCTTTTCCATGATCCAGCGGATGTTGGCAATTTGATCTCTGGTTCCTCTGCCTTTTCTAAAACCTACTTGAACATCAGGAAGTTCACAGTTCACGTATTGCTGAAGCCTGGCTTGGAGAATTTTGAGCATTACTTTACTAGCATGTGAGATGAGTGATCAATTAATCTAAGACAAAGAAGGTAAGAATATGTAATGGAGAGAAGACAGTTTCTTTAATAAATAGTGCTGGGAAATCTGGACAGCTATACATAAAAGAATGAAGCTAGAGTATTCTCTAATACCATATACAAAAATAAAGTAAAAATGAACTAAAGACCTAAAGAACTGTAAGATAAGATCCTAGAGGAAGACATGGGCAGAATACTCTGACACAAATCACAGCAATATATTCTTGGTCTGTCCCATAAAGTCATGGAAAACAAAAGCAAAAATAAACAAATGTGGCCTAATTAAAGGTAAAAGATTTTGCAGTGCAAAGGAAACTATAAAAAAGAAGAAAAAATAGCCTATGGAATGGAAGAAAATATTTGCAAGTGACACAACCAACAAGGAGTTAATTTCCAAAATATATTAATAGAATTCAAATTGAGATTCCCAACTCCAGAGTCAGAACACTGAATTATTCTGCCTGTGACTTTAACTGCCTATTAACTGTGGTCCACAGAACTGCTGCATTCATTATTTCATGTGGATGTGCACACGTATGGACACACAGAGGAACAAATATTTCATGAAACAAAATTACTCTTCTCTGTGCTCTGATATTTTCTGTGATACCAGTTCTATTCTAGTTCATATAAAAGACAAAACAGTGATCACAAGGCACTAAATTTCCTGATTCATTGACTACACCTGCAGTTTGAAAACACCACCCTCACTGTCCCCTATTGGCCTGGGCTCCTGGTCCATGTTAGCATCACACCCGGAACTTCAATGTTGTTCCAGATTCTTTCAGAAGCCCTGCAAATCTAACTCCATTCACTATGGGAACTGAGTCTTGGGAAGATTAAGTAATTTATCCTGAGCCTAATAACTAATAAGTGGTAGAATCAGAACTTAGAACTGTCTGATTCCAAATTATTTTTTTCACTAACTGTTGTTCAGTCACTAAGCTGTATCTGACTCTGTGACCCCATGGACTGCAGCACGCCAGGCTTCCCTGTCCATCACCAACTCCCAGAGCCTGCTCAAACTCATGTCCATCAAGTCAGTGATGTCATCCAGCCATCTCATCCTCTGTCATACTTTTCTCCTCCTGCCTTCAATCTTTCCCACTGTCAGGGTCTTTTCCAATGAGTCAGCTCTTCGCATCAGGTGGCCAAAGTATTGGAGTTTCAGCTTCAGCATCAGTCCTTCCAGTGAATATTCAGAGTTGATTCCCTTTAGGGTTGACTGGTTTGATCTCCTTGCAGTCCAAGGGACTCTCAGGAATCTTCTCCAACACCACAGTTCAAAAGCATCAATTCTTCAGCTGTGTTGTACTCATCAGATATTTTCCCTATTTTTCTTACCACCCCACTTGAAAGGATTCCCCAAACCATAGCAAGAGTGAATAAATATGGAGCAAAGCCAGAAGATACTATTCCTATTGCTCTGTCCCCCATTTGGACAATTCAGTTTAGAAGTGGGTTTATTCACTTGTATGTCATGGGCAGATATGTGTCAGGAGAAGATACTCAAAGTCTTATCCCTCTTCAACCAAGAGCCCTTTGTCTTTACAGGGTCTTGATAGTTGCAGAAGTGGAGAAAACCTGTTAGTCTGGTTACTTGAATTTACTTGTCTAAGTGAAAAAACTTATATTCTTCTTCCCCCAAATGAGTAGGAAGCAGTGATGCTTGTGTCTCACACCCCACTGTAGGGAACATAGGAAGCTGAGAGCAGACTCTGCAGAGGGGGAGCCCAGTGCTGTTCCTTTGAGTTGCCCCTCTTAGCTGAGCCAGGCCCACACTGTCTTCCCTGGATCCCTGGTCCCTGTGATCCGGGAAGCAGCAGGAAGCTTCCATGGTGGTCTCTCTTCCTCTCACGCTCATCCCCGTCACTGCTGACCCTGCATGAACAGGTCAGAACTGGGAAGATGTGATAGTAACGAGGACCTGGGTAGGAGCAGAGACTGGGGAGTGGGGACATAGACCATCAGTCCTGGGGGAACTTTCAAAGATGAACACGGTGTTCTTAAGAAGGTACTCCTCAACTTCTGTTCAAAATTTTAGGAATAATCTAAAATGAAAATTCTTCCTAAAAATTTCTTGAAACACAACAGGTAGCTGAAGTATGTGTGTTCTTTGTGCTCAGGATCTGAAGTAGTTAAATATGTCCCCCAGAAAGAACACCGATTGAGATTATATGCAGGGAGTGGACTGCTTACTTGAAAGGACCTGGAAAATGGAGGGAAGATGAAGGGAAGGAGGAAGAATATTGGGGACCAGCGCCTGGCTACATTGCTTGTGTAAACCTCATGGAGACAGCTGAAGGATGAGAAATCACCAGCATGTGGGAATCTTAAGGTTGATGATTACAAACAGTAACAAGCTTTTATAAAAATCTGAAGTAGAATGATGGTTATTCCCCTGACAAGGAACGCTTACCATTGTTTAGATGGTTGTTTAGTCTTTGATCCTAAATTCGAGTTTTAAGGGAAACCTTAAATTTGGTCTCGAGAGTTTTTAGTTCAGTTCAGTACTCATTCTGAAATATTGTATGACTAGTGATTTTCAGTGCTTTGGAAGCATGTTGGCCACTAAATCAACTTTGTGTGATTAAATCTCCCTTTATAATGTCTTTTTAATTGTGGATTGTGCTCAGGGGTATGTCTTTTTTTCGTGGCACACCCTGAGTTTTCCGTATTCATTTTCTCTCATCAGACTTAAAACTGAGACCATATTGAAGGAAGGTTAGGAAGGCTTCCTGAGTATCATTCTTCCTCGTGATTAGGGGAAAGAAATGTCTGTCTATATTAATCTTTCCTCTCAGGCTTTTGTGAAGTGAGGAGGAAAGTCCAGCCCCAAGGCCAGGCGGGATTTAAACTTGGGGATTCTGAGCAGTTCTGGGCACTTGTGAAGGAGTCAGGTCTCCTCTTGTTCCCACACGTGTGCCTCCCCTTGTCCTGCCCCCTCCACTGAAAGGAGCCTGTTGGGCTCTTCTCTTCTGCCCATATTCTTATGGCCTGGCTTACTGAGCCTTCCAGAGGAAAATGTAAATGGCCTACATGGGCTTATGTACAAGATTCTCTCTTGAGGACAAGAGGAGACATATATTTCCAGAGTAATTTGCTTGTGGCTCCTCCTGAAGCAGATGAATAGGAAGAATTATTTAAATTAAAGTATCATGACACAGGTCACAGTGGGTTTCAGGTCCTCCTGGCCCTGCCGTTAATAATGAATTTGAGGCAGGCCATCCTGACACACACGTGAGAGAACGTGGGGGCCAGCTGATGCGAAAATCAGAGGTGATCT
This sequence comes from Nanger dama, assembly GCA_917880005.1. Taxonomy (NCBI): domain Eukaryota; kingdom Metazoa; phylum Chordata; class Mammalia; order Artiodactyla; family Bovidae; genus Nanger; species Nanger dama. The sequence continues at coordinate 496,526 of CAKJTW010000177.1, forward strand.
CTCCATGGACAGAGGTGCTGCAGACCCCAGGAGCTGACGTTCCCCTTGCACATGTGGGGATGTTCATTTCACATATGTTGAGAGATTCCAGATCCTAGAAGACAGTCTGACCAATGGAGAAAATAGCCTAGTTTAGTCTTCAGTGCTAATGTGTAAATATTTAATGGTTTGCTTTGAGGCATAAACCTCTACTAATGATGCTGTTGGCATTTCCCAGTCACACCAGCATTGACGGTTAATTTATGTAGATCTTGATGTTAAGTTTCTCATGTAATTATTTCCTCAGTTTGTGTGAGTGTTTAAACAGATATTTATTACCAGGGTGGTATTTTTTTTTTTAATCAAATCTTCCTTTGTCTTCAGTTTATTCCTTAAGATGAAAAAACGTCTTCAACACTTTCTTCTGTTAGTGTTCAGCAGTCCAGAAGATAGTCTGTAGCACACTTTGTACAATGGAAAATTATTTTAGAGATACTATTTTGTAAACATACATTTGAAATTTCATTATTAATAATTAATGAATTTAGATGTTTTTATATTTTAATTTTGACAGTCTGTACACATTGGAATAAAATGAAAAGAGGTTAAGGTGATAACATTAACTGTTTTAGGAACCTGTTTTATTCACTGGAACAATGAGGAAAAATCTGGATCCCTTTGATGAGCACATGGAGAATGAACTGTGGAATGCCTTAGAAGAGGTAATTTATTAATAGTAGCTGTAATTAACTTGTTAGCATCAGTATCTATGTGTTTACATTTAGAGCATTGCAGATAATTAAGGGGAGTGTATTAGTTTCACTGACTTTGGTAACCTCCTAGAAAAACACTGATGACATGGGTGCGCTTAAAAATGTGTGTATTGATGATGATGAAAGTCAACAATATAATGCGACATGTTTTCATTTTAGCTACTTCCCTAGAACCCTGAACAAATAGACACATTATCTTGTCCTTAGCAGAGTACTCAATTAGATTTTAAAACTGTGGGATCGAATTGTACTAGTGACCTAGTAAATTAATTACTCCATTACCCTCCAATATTCATTTTATTCCTCTGGTCTTAGGAAACATCTACTAAGTGGAGACAATAGTAGTTTTTCCTTATTAACTAAAAGATATAAACAAGATCATACTAGTAAAATGTAGAAGTTTCATAAGAAAGTGTTTATAAAGATAAATTGCATAGAATTAATGAGGATTATTTATTGAAAATCCTGTCATTTTAATGCATAATGCAGATAATAGAACCCTGGGCATCTGCTCAGCTTTTATATGAGTAGGTTCATTTCTAGAGAATTTTCTGTTATTTGTGTCATGTTTTCCCTTGTCCCACTTCTTTGAATTTCCTCACCCTTGCATGAAAAAAAATTTGACTATATTAAGTTGCTGTCAGTTTGTATTTTAATACAGACTATTTTGTGTATTTGCACTCCTTTTACAAATCAGTTCTACTGATGTCAGAAACCCTAGACTTCTTTTTTGTAATTTATTTATTTTAATTGGAGGCTAATTACTTTACAATATTGCAGTGGTTTTACCATACATAGTCTTTTGCTTTTAAAAAGTAAGAATAAGCATTCCTATACATTAAGGATGAAAGATCAGAAAGAGGAATTGAGAAAACAATCTCATTTACCATTGTAACAAAAGAATAAAATACTTAGGAATAAACCAACCTAAGGAGACAAAAGACCTGTAATCATAAAACTACAAGATATTGACAGAAGAAATCAAAGATACACAAAACAGTAGAGGGATGTACCATGTTCTTAGATTGGAAGAAACAATATTTTGAAAATGACTATACTACCCAAAGAATCTACAGATTCAATATAATCCCTGTCAAATTACCAATGGCATTTTTCATAGAATTAGAGCCAAAAATTTTACAGTTTTAACGGAAACACAAAAGATCCCAAGTAGACAAAGCAGTCTTAAGAAAGAAAAACAAAGCTGGAGAAATTAGGTTCCCTGACTTCAGAATATATTATTGAGTTAGCCAAAATTTTGTTACATAAGATTTTATGGAAAAACTTAAATGAACTTTTTGACCAGTTTAATACAGAGCTAGAGTAATCAAAATGGTATGGCACTGGCACAAAAACAGAAATACAGATCAGTGGAACAGGATGGAGAGCCCAGAGATGAACTCACCACCTGTGGTCACCTAACCTATGACAAAGGAGGCAAAAATACACAATGGAGCAAAGGCAGTCTCTTCAGTAAGTGGTGTGGGAAAGCTGGACAGCTATGTGTAAAAGAATAAAATTAGAACACTCCCTGATACCATAACTAAACTCAAAAGTGGGTTGAAAACCTAAATGTAAGACCAGATACTATAAGACTCTTAGAGGAGAACACAGGGAACACACTCTACCTAAATAACTACTAAATTTTTTTTTTTAAGAAAACTCAATTTTTATTGCTTTAGAATCAATTTCAATTTTGAAAACAAACTTTTTAAATGTAATTAAGAAAAGACATAATTTATAAATTTATAAATTATAAAAACAAAATGTATAACCAGAATTTCCATGAGATAAATTCTACCTTGGTTTCCAAACCACCATGGCTATAAAAGACAGATATATATATATATATATATATATATATATATAACTAGAACTGGGACATTGAATTGAAGTTGCTCAGTCATGTCCAACTCTTTGCAACCCCATGAACTGTAGCCTACCAGGCTCCTCTGTCCATGGAATTTTCCAGGCAAGAGTACTGGAGTGGGTTGCCATTTCCTTCTCCAGATCTTCCCAACCCAAGGATTGAACCCAGCTACTAAATGTTTGATTGATCTTTTCATTTCAGAGAAGTGTGACATATTTTTAAAAATCTTTGTTGTTGTTGTTGTTGTTACACAAGGAGATTGATCATGTTGGTTTGAATTGGTGTGTTTGTCATTTAGTGTCACCCTTCCAGAGAAGCTCTGAAATTGGTAATATACAGATGAGCCTTGACTGTGAGCAGGCAGATTTGGAGATATGACCATTTCCAGCCAGTAATTCTGGTTTCTGAAGGATGTCACCACTGAGTCTTTATACATCCACCCTGCTTTTCAGCAGCATGTGGATTTTGTTTTCTTAAATTGGGTCGATTGCTTAACCTTCTCCTGCCTGAAAAACAGTGCACCTCTGATTTCATTTAAGTTTGTGAGTCTTTTACAGTAAAATTCTACAAGAGAAGAGGTGTATAGAGCATTTAAACATTAAATGCAAAGAACGATAGGATGATCCATTACTCTTGAATTCATAGGACAAATTTAATAGTGAAATTGGTACCCATCTTAAAAAAGAAAAAACAGGAAGTACTGGTAAATTATTTTTCTATTTGTTTCCCAGATTGAGACTTTTCTTCACAGATTCTCAGGTAGTATTACTCTAGAATTTTAGAACATATTGTTCCATGGACAGAGAGGCAATCTAAATTATAAAAATGCTGAAGTAGTAGATAATACTAAGATCTACTTCTACTTAAACTACATTTGGGACTTTCTATAAAAAGAAAGAAATGTGAGTTTATTTCATGAAGTGAAGTGTGTGGTTTCCATGTATTGCTTCTGGAATTAACCCTGTTAATTTTGGTGATATCATTTAGAGAAATCATCCCATTATTATGCTTCTCTAGGAATAATTCCTTATGACTATCTTAAAAGAAAACTTTTAAAATATAAATTTATTTAATTGGAGGTTAATTACTTTACACTATTTTATTGGTTTTGCCATACATCAACATAAATCCGCCACAGGTATGCACATGTTCCCCATCCTGAACCCCCTCCCTCCTCCCTCCCTGTACCAAATCATTCATTGAAAAACATACAAATGTGATAAAGAAATAATTCCTAGAGGATCTGGATAAAGGGGTGATTTATCACTCTAAGTTATTGTTGTTCAGTTGCTAAGTCACCTCTGACTCTTTGTGACCCCATGGACTACAGCATGCCAGGCTACCCTGTCCCTCACCATCTCCTGGAGTTTGCCTAAGTTCATGTCCATTGAGTCGATGATGCCATCCAGCCATCTCATCCTCTGATCCCTCTCCTTCTGCCTTCAATCTATCCCAGCATCAGTCTTTTCCAGTAACTGTTTGCATCAGGTGGCCAAAATATTGGAGCTTCAGCCTCAGCATCAGTCTTTCCAGAGAATATTCAGGGTTGATTTCCTTTAAGATTGACTAGTTTGATCTCCTTGTTTTCCAAGTGACTCTCAATAGTGTTCTCCAGTACCACAGTTCAAAAGCATCTATTCTTCACTTCAGTTCAGTTCAGTCATTCAGTCGTTTCCGACTCTTTGCAGCCCATGAACTGCAGCACACCAGGCCGCCCTGTTCACCACCAACTTCCAGAGTTCACCCAGATTCATGTCCATCAAGTCAATGGTACCATCTCATCCTCTGTTGTCCCCTTATCCTCCTGCCCCCAATCCCTCCCAGCATCAGAGGCTTTCCCAATGAGTCAACTCTTCGCATGAGGTGGCCAAAATATTGGAGTTTCAGCTTCAACATCAGTCCTTCCACTGAACACCCAGGACTGATCTCCTTTAGTATAGACTGGCTGGATCTCCTTGCAGTCAAAGGGACTCTCAACAGTCTTCTCTGACATCACAGTTCAAAAGCATCAATTCTTTGGCACTCAACTTTCTTCACATCCCAACTCTCACATCCATACATGACCACAGGAAAAACCATAGCCTTGACTAGATGGACCTTTGTTGGCAAAGTATACACATCTTTATAATTATGATAGTATAGTCTTACTTAGAGTTTAGGAAGATAAGATAGAGTAGGTTCAGGAACTTGCCCAGTTGGCACAGCCAGGCAAGACTTATGCCCAGGCTGCCTCGCTTCAAGCCTCCAATATATTTTTTTTTTTGGCTGCAAAAAATAGTCAACACAAGAGTGTGGTACTTGGGTGCAATCTCAAAAATGACAGAATGATCTCAGTTCATTTCCAAGGGAAACCTTTCAGTATCACAGTAATCCAAGTCTATGCCCCGACCACTAATGCTACAAAAGCTGAAGTTGAACAATTCAATGAAGAGCTAGAAGACTTTCTAGAACTAAAACCAAAAAAGATGTCTTCTTAATCATAGAGAACTGAAATGCAAAAGTAGGAAGTCAGAGATACCTGGAGTAACAGGCAGGTTTGGCCTTGGAGTACAAAATGAAGCAGGACAAAGACTAACAGAGTCTTGCCAAGAGAACATTCTGGTCAAAGCAAACACCGTCTTCCAACAACACGAGACAACTCTACACATGGACATCACCAGATGGTCAATACTGAAATCATATTGATTATATTCATTGCAACCAAACTCTATACAGTCAGCAAAAACAAGATGGCCACTGACTATGGCTCAGATCATGAACTCCTTGTTGCAAAACTCAGGCTTAAATTGAAGACAGTAGGGGAAACCACAAGGCAAAGGGGATTTGTAACAAATCCCTTACAAATTATACAGTGGAAGTGACAAGTAGATTCAAGGGATTAGTTCTGAAGTGCCTGAAGATTTATGGACAGAGGTTTGTAACACTCTACAGGAGGTGGTGAACAAAACAATCCCCAAGAAAAAGAAATGCAATAAGGCAAAATGGTTGTCTGAGAAGGCCTTACAAATAGCTGAGAAAAGAAGAGAAGGTAAAGGCAAAGGAGAAAAGGAAAGATATACCCATCTCAATACAGAGTTCCAAAGAATAGCACAGAGAGATAAGAAAGCCTTCCTAAGTGATCAATGCAAAGAAATAGAGGAAAACAATAGAAAAGGAAAGACCAGAGATTTCTTCAAGAAAATTAGCAATACCAAGAGACCATTTCCTGCAAGGATGGGCACAATAAAGGACAGAAACAGTATGGACCTAACAGAAGCAGAAGAGATTAAGTAGTGGTGCCAAGAATACATGGAAGAACTATTTTTAAAAAAAGATCTTAATGACCCAAATAGCTACAATGATGTGATCACTCACTTAAAGACAGACGTCCTGGAATGCAAAGTCAAGTGGGCTTTAGAAAGCATCATGATAAGAAAGCTAGTGGTGACAGAATTCTAGCTGATCTATTTCAAATCCTAAAAGATGATGCTGTGAAAGTGTTGCACTCAATATGCCAGCAAATTTGGAAGACTCAGCAGTGGCCACAGGACTGGAAAAAGTCAGTCTTCATTCCCATCCCAAAGAAGGGCAATGCCAAAGAATGTTTAAATTACCACACAATTGCACTTATTTCACATGCTAGCAAAGCAGTACTCAAAATCCTTCATGCTAGGCTTCAATAGTACATGAACCAAGAACTTCCAAATGTACAAACTGTATTTAGAAAAGTCAGAGGAACCAGAGATCAAATTGCCAACATCTATTGGATGATCAAAAAAGCAACAGAATTCCATAAAAAAACATCTGCTTCATTGACTATACCAAAGCCTTTCACTGTGTGGATCACAACAAATTGTGGAAAATTTTTAAAGAGATAGGAATACCAGACCACCTTACCTGCCTCCTGTGAAACCTTTATGGTGGTCAAGAAGCAACAGTTAGAACCGGACATGGAACAGCTTGTTCCAAAGCAATAATTTGGACTGGTTCCAAATTGGGAAAGGAGTAAGTCAAGGCTATATGTTGTCACCTTGCTTATTTGACTTATATGCAGAGTAGATCATGCAAAAAGCCGGGCTGGATGAAGCACAAGCTGGCATCAGAATTTCTGGGAGAAATGTCAATAACCTTAGATATGCATCTGACACCACCCTAATTGTAGAAAGTGAAGAGGAACTAAAGAGCCTCTTGATAAAAGTGAAAGAGGAGTGTGAAAAAGCTGGCTTAAAACTCAACATTCAAGAAACTAAGATCATGTCATTCTCTCTCATCACTTCATTGCAGTAGATGGGGAAACAGTGGAAACAATGACAGACTTTATTTCCAAAATCACTTCAGATGGTGACTGCAGCCATGAAATTAAAAGACGGTTGCTCCCAGGAAGAGGAGTTGCAAGAAACCTAGACAGAATATTGAAAAGCAGAGACATCACTTTACCGACAAAGTCCATGTAGTCAAACCTATGGTTTTCCCAGTAGTCATGTACGAATGTGAGGGATGGATCATAAAGGGAGGCTGAGAGCTGAAAAACTGATGCTTTTGAACTGTGGTTCTGGAGAAAATTGTTGAGAGTCCCTTGGACAGTAAGGAAATCAAACCAGTCAATCCTAAAGGAAATCAACCCTGAATTTTCCTTGGAAGGACTGATGATGAAGCTGAAGCTCCAGTACTTTGGCAACCTTATGTGAAGAGCCAACTCATTGCAAAAGACCCTGATGTTGGGAAAGATGGAAGGCAAGTGGATAAGGGCACAAAAGAGGACACGATGGTTGAATGGCATCCCCAACTTAATGAACCTGAATTTGAGCAAACTCTAAGCAATAGTGAAGGACTGGGAACACTGGTGTGCTGCTGTCCATGGGGTTGCAAAGTGTTGGGCATGACTCAGCGACTGGATTACAATAACCTGTATCCATATGCTGGGGTAAAAAGGATGTTATATTTTATTTTTCATGTGTTTTCATTCACTACATTGCATTTATGACACTGAAGAAAATGCACTTGATTGGTCCACTACTTGCAGGATTAAACTTGGGAAAGAACCATCATCAGAATGGGTTCCAGGATTACTAATGTATAAGGGGCAGTTTGTCATTGCTTGAACTTGCATATATTAAACTTTAGAAAATAGTAAAGGGCAATAAGCTTATATCTTCAGAGAACCAGATTTTATGTAAAATTTTTGAAAGTTTTTCTCTAGTGCACCAACTCCTATGCAGACTGTACTTTGGGAAACTTGACTCAACCATAAAGGTCCTTTTAACTTTTCTGTTTAAATCACATTGGGAAAAATAGCTTCACTTTTGAGAGACTTCCTTAACTAACCCCTAGGTGGGGTTTCTGGTGGATGTCCTGTGGTAGGAATGGGGGACACTGAGATCTTCCTGTCCTGAGTTGACTCCACCATTTTTCTCAGTGAACATTCACTGGAAGGAGCTCTCCCCATCATCTGGCTATACATGTAATATATGTAAGAAGTCCTGAGGATGTCACAGCTCTAATGTCTAAGAGGCTTGTCTACTTCAGTAGCAGTTTGCTTAGAAAAAGCTATTCTTTCTGTATCCACAGGTACAACTTAAAGAATCCATTGAAGTTCTTCCTGCTAAAATGAATACTGAATTAGCAGAATCTGGACTGAATTTGAGTGTTGGTCAGAAACAACTGGTGTGCCTTGCCAGGGCTCTTCTCAGGAAGAATCAGATATTGATTCTTGACAAAGCCACATCAAACGTGGATCCAAGGTGTGGAGCTGAGCCCCAAGAAATCTTGAATCTGACTTGTAAATGGAAAACATTTAGTGAATGTTAGAAATGTTTCTAAGTGCTTGCTTAGCCTCATGGATATCTGTTGATAATATTAATTCCAGAAAACAAAGGAAAAAACCAAAACATGTTATATGGTGTTAATGTTGTTTTGAGGTACACTAAGAAAACTGAATTCCTAAATCCAGCTCTGATAGTTTCAAGCAATTTTGAGGAAGACTAATTTTCCATCATTTTATGAAAAATATTAAATTTCTAAGTAGATTTTTATGCTTAGTTTTTAGGAACAAGACTATATGTTAAAGTATTGATTTTAAAAAACATTGTAAAAATATAGAATATTTTTAAGTCTTAAGTCTGCTTTTCCTGTCTTTACTGAACTAAATCAACTTCTTCGTTTCTAGAACTGATGAGTTAATACAAAAAAAAATTCGTGAGAGATTTGCCCAGTGCACTGTGCTGACCACTGCACACAGGTTGAGCACCATTATTGACTGTGAAATGATACTGGTAAGACCCTCACCATTTTAGTTGTTTCCATTTATGTTCAATTTTCAATGTATCCTTCCATGTAAAATTTGATAGGAATGTCCATTAATTTTTCTCTTAGTTTTTCCTCTCTTCCTGAAAATTACTCAAGTACTTAACTATACTTTTAGAAGGCACTATTAAATAACATATCCAATAATCTTATAGCTTCATATTAAAAGTTTTATTTGAATTGTCACTTTTTTATGATGGCCAACTGTTAAAATATTCCAAACCCAAGTTATAGCTCCATATTTTAGTGGTGCAGAACACAGTCATTTTCACTATATCATAGTCATTTCAGCATCTTTGGATTCTCTTATCAAAAAATTTGGCTCTAATTTAGACTGCCAGGAGGTTGATGGCTAAAGTTGTAGAATTTCTCAGGAGTCCATGAGAAGAAAGGGCCTACTGAGAAACCAACAGTACTTTAACTGAAAGGATTTAATATAATAAATGTATTACACAGGGATGAGAGGGCTAGAAAAGTGAATCACTGGGGTAATGATTTTAGAAAGCAGCTGCACTATCCTAGGACAAATCTCCAGACCTGAGAACTCAGAAGAGAGGCCCCGAAGAAGTGACGCTCGGACCTCTGAGGAGAGCTCACTGCCCGGTTGCTGGTCATGTTTGTGAGGGGGCAGGAGGGGGCAGGTTCTCCGGGTGCTGATGGCCGGGAGCTGGAGTCAGGTCCCCGTGCCCAGGTGCCGCTAGTAGCAGAATCAGATAGAGCATTTGCTGTGTTTCCCACCTTCAGCCTCCCTCTAGTGCCCCCTACTGGCAGGACCTAACAAAGGCCTGGCAAAAGGTCTCTAAGCAGTGACTTGCAGAGACCCAGCAAAAAGGTCTCTAAACTCTTGCAGTGACTTGCAGAGACCCAGCTTCTGCATCACAGATGAGAGTTTGGAAAGAAAGGCAAATCAGGGAGGAGAGACTAAATAAACAACCAGCAAGTCTCTTAACAATAGCTCTATTCTGTACACATGGCAAGCTGCAGGCTTTGGCCTCTGGATATCTGTCTAGTATCATCCTTGCCAGATTTGGTTGGCTCTTTCTTCCTTAGGAATTTAATGTTTCCTTCCTTAGCTTTATTTCCTTCCTCCATCTATACCTTTTCTCTCTCTTTTTCATTTTATCTCTTTCCTTGTCCTTTCCCTCTGTTTCTTGCTCAGTTTCGGTACGTGTTAGGATGTGGCTTTATAAAACAAGAAAAGCATTCCTCAAAGGAAAAACTTTGGCAGCAAATAATCTCAAGAAATGCAAGATACTTTAAGGTATATTGATGTTCCATACAAAACAGATAATAATCACTAATGAGTGGTCAGTAATACCCACAGTTCCTTATGTCTAAGGATAATAGTACCATCTCTTTTGACTTCTTGGGCAGCTTCTGGAATATCACCTCCTGTCCTACTTCACATGCATTGTCAGATGGGATCATCAGGGGGCACTGAGTTAGATACCAGGCTGTCAGCACTGAGGCAGTGCCTGTAGCCTCACTCCCCAAGGTGGACGTGCTCAGGAGTGAGCTCTGGGGAGGCAGACGACAGGAGTGGGGCATCCTGTTGTCTAGGCTCCAAGCAGTGTGTCTGGTCACGTGGATAGACATCACAGTAGGAAGCAGGCTCTACCTGCAGACTTTCATGAGAGATGGGGTGACATTCAAGGTTGCCCAACAGTGACTCTTAATTTCTAGAAATGGCTTTGTGTCAGTCCTTCATTTTGTGTTCTTGAATGCTACTTGGAAAAGTAACCTTTTATTTCTAGATTTTACCTGTCACTTTGTTGTTCTTACCTCTCAACATTGTATTTCAAGACTGTCTCCCAAAGCACCGTTTTTCCATAATAAATAAATGATGCTGTGAAATGTACCTATTGCAAGCCCTTTGTCAGTCTTTAGACATAGCAGCAGAAAGATGGCTTGATCTCAAGCTCAGTTAAGGGTCTGTTCAATTAAATTCTTTGTTCCTACATGTACCCTAAAGATTTATTTATTTTGGGGGAGTATTATAGCATTAATGACATTTGTGGTAGCAGATTCTTTTTATCATCTAGTTCTTAGAAATACTGTCACCTTGGAATGTGTGGTTGGTTAGGAAACTGAAGAAGCACAGAATTGGAGGACATGTCGCTTGATCAGTCCTAAAGTGTTAGCACTCAGCACCTGATCTGCAGGTGTGAACATGTATATCCTCTGAACCAGTCAGTTTTGTTGCTATTATCAAAATATGCTCATTTTTTTAACGCTTTACTTATTGGTTTGTTCTTCAGTCATTCAGTTGTGTCTGACTCTTTGTGACCCCATGGACTGCAGCATGCCAGGCTTCCCTGTCCTTCACTATCTCCCAGAGCTTACTCAAACCCATGCCCATTGAGTCGGTGATGTCATCCAACAGTCTCATTCTCTGTCATCCCCTTCTCCTCCTGCCCTCAATCTTTCCCATCATCAGAGTCTTGGTCTTTTCCAGTGAGTTGGCTCTTCACATCAGGTGGCCAAAGTATTGGGGGCTTCAGCTTCACCATCAGTCCTTCAGTGAATATTTAGGGTTGATTTCCTTTGGGATTGACTGGTTTGATCTCCTTGCTGTCCAGGGAACTCTCAAGAGTCTTCTCCAGCACCACAGTTCAAAAACATCAGTTCTTTGGCTGGCACTCAGCCTTCTTTATGGTCCAAATCTCACATGACTTCTGGAAAAATCATAGCTTTGACTATATAGGCCTTTGTCAGCAAAGCAGTGTCTCTCCTTTTTAATACACTGTCTAGGTTTGTCATAACTTTTCTCCCAAGGAATAAGTGTCTTTTACTTACCAATATCTCCTGGTAAATTTCTATAACCTCAAATTTTTCTCTCTTGGTCAATGTCTATGAACAAATATTTAAAGTAGTTTCATGAAGCAGTGTACAGCCCGTCCCTCCCCAACTTTCTAGTTTTGTCTCACTCTGTTCTCCCTCCTTCCTTTACAACTAAAACCACAGTGATGGTCTTTCAGTTCTCCAGATTCAATGTTCACTCTCTTACAATGTGCCCTCTCTAGACTATTGGCTTAGTCTAAGGTGCCTGCAGTGGAAATGGTGAGATGGTGGGACCTGGGGTAGATAAGGAAGTGGAGCCAAGTGGACTGTGTGATGGATTGAACATGGGCTCTGAGGGCAGAGAGAGAAACCAGTTGGTGCTGGTTTCTGGGTGCAGAGACTGAGCATCTGGGTGAATGGGGAAGATTGAGGGAGAAGGGAAAGGCAAGGATTCTGTTTGGAGCCTGTCATCTTTGTGATGAATGACCTTGTTTCCAGGAAAGGATCTTACCCTTCACTGTGGAGCTGCTCTTCCCACTCCTGTGATGGGAGACCTTCAGTTTAAGGTCTCCCTTAAACTGGGAGACCTTCCCTGGTTGAGGTCTTCAGTGAGGTCAAGGGGAGGTCCACCAGGAGATGGAAGCTTGAACCTGTGTTTACTTCTCATTCTGAGCTGGTTTTGGTTGCTGACTCCTCTTGTAGGAATAACAGGATTAGACCTCAGGGCAGCAAGAGACAGGCATCCCCCAGCTTCAGGGTTGAGGATTGTCCTCTGCCCTCCATTCACCCCAGGTGTAAAGCTTATATGTTATTCTAGAGCTTCTAATCATCAATTGACTTTCAATGCAGCAAAAACATCACAAATAATGTTCTTTCTCAAACCTTTAATTTTTGAGGCAATTTTAATTTTTATTGCTTGCTTTAGAACTGTAGACATACCTTGTTTTACTGTGCTTCCCAGATACTGCAGTTTTTACAGACTGAGAGCTGGTCATAAACCTGCATTAAGCGCGTCTGTAGGCACCATTTTTCCATCAGCATCTGCTTATTCCATGTCTCTGTGTCACCTTTTGGTAATTCTCACAACATATCAGACATTTTCACTATCATTGCAGTTGCTTTGATGGTCTGTAACATCAATGATCTTTGATATTACTACTATGACTTACTGAAGTCTCTGATGATGGTTAATATTTTTTAGCAATGCCTTATTTTTAAGTTAAGGTCTCTACATTTTTTATTTTCCAGACATAATGCTATTGCACACATGCTTGGGTATAGTATAGTGTAAACATAACTTCTATATGCCCTAGAAAACCAGAAAATTCATGTGACTCACTTTACTGCAATATTCAATGTATTCTAGTGTTCTGAAACTGAACCCACAATAGCTCTGAGGGATGCCTGTACCAGTTCCTTTCTGGAAAGCAAGTGATTGTTCTGAAAGCTTTAAGGGCATAAAGACCAGTCAGTCTGCTGCAAAGCCTCATGCTTCACAGGGAGGGCTGCCAGCCTGGGGAGGGGCTTGGGGCAGTGACAGAGGCTGACGAAGGGCATAACCAACAGTGCTGTCAGCGTGAAGTCCTGTCACTGCAGGTGTTAAGGTGTAATAATCACATACTGTTGCACTGATGAATACTTTGGCACAAAAATAGATGAATATTTTCTTCTATTCTTTTCTTTAAAATGAAAAGCCTAACTCATAAAAATATATTTTTGTTACAAAAGAGCAATAAATATGCAAGGTAGAAATAGGAAAAAAATTCTTAAATCTCATAAAGGGAAGATTACAAAATACCCACCACCAGAACGTAACAGTTGTATAGTGCTGTAATATTATTAGGATAAAATTAGAACTATTAATAGTGTAATAGTCTTATGCAAAACAGAGTGTTTCATCAGCAGAATTTTTATAGCAAAAATATATTCTTAAAATCCCCCATATCATTAATTAATTTTCTATAGCACCATTTCATCTTCGAGATCGAGTATAGTTAATCTGAAACTTTGACATAATATGGGCTTGCCTAGTGGCTCAGACTGTTGAGAATCTGTCTGCAATGCAGGAGACCCAGGTTTGACCCCTGGATCAGGAAGATCCCCTGCAGAAGGGAAGAGCTACGCATTCCAGTATTCTTGACTGGAGAATTCCATGGACAGAGGAACCTAGCAGGCTATAGTCCATGGAGTTGCAAAGAGTCGGACATGACTGAGCAACTAACACTTTCACTTTAGAGATTATATATTTTTCAAATTGTCACTTTTATTCAAAACTCTTGAAATAATTAGATGGATATGGTTTTGCTTAGTGTAAGTAAACAAGAGAAAAGGCTTTTGGGAAACAACTGTGACCCAATTAATACCTTTGTGTATGTGTTGGCTCTCTGAAGGGGCTTCCCTGGTGGTTCAGACAGTAAAGCTCTCTGAAGGGATTTACCCAGTTTTGGTTCGTTAAACCAAGCCATTAATGTTTCAGAATTTTATTTTACAAGGAAATTCTCTTAAAGTATCTTGAAGATGTCATAACAGCATCTAAGTTATGATTAAGCGTAAAAGTCATAACAGCAACTAAGTTAATCTTCCTCATTTGCTCCAAACTAGTGGAGCAAGACAGACAAATTAGAAATGCTTTTTCTCCTAAGACTCACTACTGTCTCTACGTTAGAGGGATCTTCCTACAGATTTTAGGGTTAGCTGGGGGCTTGTGACCTGCTTTCTCTGCAGCCAATAGCACAGCTGTTGCCTCCAATTCCTGCACACTGCAGCCTTCTTATCACCTGAATTCTCCCTGGAACCATGAACAAAGACGCAGGTGACAGTCTGCACTTGGATTAACAGTATTGTTGTCTGTGGGCAACATTTTCACTGTCTGCAGCTAGAGAATCCTTTGGAAATGAATGATGAAAAACCAAAACCGGGGACAGGAAACTCAGATTCCACCTCTTTTGTTTATAGTCAATCTTATGATTTTGTTTCTTCCTCAACACAAACCTGTTCTCATTAGAATTTTCCCCAGGAAATCAAACCCAAAAACTTGTAACATCCCCACCTGGAAAGCACAAAACAGCGCGTGTCTAACTAGAGTTTTACTTATATTCTGTTTTTCACTTCATGGAACATTTTTTTCAGAAGCCTACATGGCTGAAATTAGAATATTTCAGAAGAGAAAACTGTTTTCAGTTTTTAAGGAAACTCCACACTGTTCTCCATAGTGGCTGTCTTATGACCCAGCAATCCCACTTCTAGGCATGCACACTGAGGAAACCAGAATTGAAAGAGACACGTGTACCCCAGTGTTCATCGCAGCACTGTTTATAATAGCCAGGACATGGAAGCAACCTAGATGTCCATCAGCAGATGAATGGATAAGAAAGCTGTGGTACATATACACAATGGAGTATTACTCAGCCATTAAAAATAGTACATTTGTATCAGTTCTAATGAGGTGGATGAAACTGGAGCCTATTATACAGAGTGAAGTAAGCCAGAAAGAAAAACACCAATACAGTATACTAACACATATATATATGGAATTTAGAAAGGGTAATGATAACCCTGTATGCGAGACAGCAAAAGAGACACAGATGTATAGAACAGTCTTTTGGACTCCGTGGGAAAGGGAGAGGGTGGGATGATTTGGGAGAATGGCATTGAAACATGTATAATGTAATATAAGAAATGAATTGCCAGTCTAGGCTTGATGCAGGGTGCAGGATGCTTGGCGCTGGGATGACCCAGAGGGATGGTATGGGGAGGGAGGTGGGAGGGAGGTTCAGGATGGGGAACATGTGTACACCCGTGGCAGATTCATGTTGATGTATGGCAAAACCAATACAATATTGTAAAGTAAAAAAAAAATAATAATAAAAATATAATAAAAGAGAAAACTCCTTCAAAAACTCCAAAAGATTTCACCCAAGTTTTCAAAGGAAAATAACGAATATGGAGGTAGAAAGCACAGTTGGGAAGAAGAGATATTTTAAGAGGGGGTTGCTTCTGTGCAAAGGCAGCAGATTTGGGAAAGTGACTGTGGAGGCGACTATAACTCAGCCTTCATCACCCCCTGGTGAGAGACTAATTTATTATTCCAAGATCTAGGAAAGGATTTTGAGTTAATACTTTCCACGTTGTCCCATCACTGAGAAAATCACGGGCACCCATGTTACCAAGGAGGGGCCCATGATGCAAGTTTGCACAGCTGTCCCTGTGTCATCCCCTGGTGACCAGAAACAGAGATATGATGCAGACCTTCCCCGTGCAACTCTACTTGTCGATAAGTGGGGCTCTCTCTGTATTGTTGTCATCATTTCTTATCAGGCTTTAACTCCATCCTCTCCTGCCCCCAACCTCTCCGAGCACTCACCCATCTCTCCTTGCATTCCTCCTTTTCACTGATGGCATCTTGCCAGTGAAATGGATGGAGTTATTTTGTAATGGGTCCATTTAATTTTTATGTCTAGACAGCTACCAAGAATATCTACACATAAACAGGTTTGATAAACATGTCTTCATTGGGTTTATGTAACTCACTTGTCCAACATAATGTGTTTTTACTTAACCTACTAGAGCTTGATAAGTAATTCAAGGTTGGGGTTCCTGGAGAGATCCTGGGGTTCAGGGATTATTATCACACCCATTTGAATGTGTGATTTAGTTTATAGTTTAACTTGTGTTACTGCAAGGGTGGGGACATAGTGGAAAATTATACGATGTTATTCTTATAAGGGACGTTAAAAATATAAAACTATACCTATTTTTTGTACACATAGAGAATTTAGATTTTCTTTATGTTTATTTATTCTGAAATATCTAAAATCTTTGATCAAGCCAGTAAATGTAAAGGCTAAGTTGGTAAAATTTTGTTTCCAGCCATTTTTCAGTCTATGTCCCATCTTAGCTCTTGTATCCCCTAATGTGAGTCTTGCCTTTTAAGTTTAATTAGATCCAGTTTATTTTTGCTTTTATTTCTTTGCTTTTGGAGACTAATCTAAGAAAATATTGCTACAATTTATGTCAAAGAGTTTTCTGCCTGTGTTTTCCTTTTGGTTTATAGTACCCTGTCTTATCTTAGGTCTTTAATCTATTTTGAGTTTATTTTTATGTGTAATATGAGGGAGTATTCTAATTTCATTCATTTCCAGGTATGCAGCTTTCTCAGTACTATCTAGCAAAGAGACTGTCTTTTCGTCTATATATATTCTTACCTAATCTTTAGTAGATTAATTGAACACAGATATTTGGAGACCTGTGTTTTAAAACTGCAGTTTTTCTTCTTCAGCATCAGGAGGAACAGTTATGTTCTATTATGCTATGCTTAAGTAAAATGACACGTTCAGGGCATCTAAATTGACATGCCCAATTGGTATATAGAAAATTCATTATGTGGATGAGACATTCAGTTATTCTTGGACTCTTTTGAGAAAGCTGCTCTTAACAATGATTCACAATATAAACAAAAGATTAATAGGAATATGCCCTTTGTGAGACTTAAAAATGTTTCCAATTAAATAAAAAAGATGAAGTTAACTGAAATACCTTTGTGTGGAAAAAGTAACTTGTATCTTTTATAGAGTTCCAGCATATTCTCTTCTTTTTAAAAAATAACTATTAATTTATGTTTGCCTGTGCTGGGTCTTCATTGCTATTTGGGCTTTCTCTAGTTGCAGCAAATATGCAGACTTCTCCTTGCAGAGGCTTCTGTTGTGTGGAGCACAGGCTCTAGGCACTCAGGCTTCAGTAGTTGTGACATGTGGGCTCAGTAGTTGTGGTGCATGAACTTATTTGCTCCACAGTATGTGGGGTCTTCCTGGACTAGGGATCAAACCTGTGACTCCTGCCTTGGCAGGCAGATTCTTTACCTCTGAGCCACCAGGTAAACCCATACTACATATTCTCTTTAGATATATTTACTCTAAACATGACCTAAATGAATAATTAAATTCCACTTAACATCAGAACAGGAGAAGGCAATGGCACTCCACTCCAGTACTCTTGCTTGGAAAATCCCATGGACGGAGGAGCCTGATAGTCTGCAGTCTATGGGGTCGCGAAGAGTGGGACACGACTGAGTGACTTCACTTTCACTTTTACTTTCATGCACTGGAGAAGGAAATGGCAACCCACTCCAGTGTTCTTGCCTGGAGAATCCCAGGGATGGCGGAGTCTGGTGGACTGACGTCTGTGGGGTTGCACAGAGTCGGACACGACTGAAGCGACTTAGGAGCAGCAGCAGTAACATCAGAACTGTTTTTGCAGTTCTATTATTTGGGTCAATTATTTCAGGTAATTTCTCCTCCTCCATAACCATTAACCAAGGTCACTCATAAGTAGAAAGGCAAAGTTAAGAGCCTCTTCCTCTCCCTTTCAATTTCCAATTAGCAGGTTTATTAATGAGCAGTAAAAGGGGTGAAAGGCAGGCAGCTTAAGAAAGAAAGAGAAAGAAGCAAATAAAAGTAATTTGTGAAAACAGATTCAGATCCTAGGCAGTTCAGGTTGGGCTGCCCCATGTGCTGTGCAGGCTGTGATCGCTTCAATTTGGAGCTCAGTTTCTTATTTGCTTTTATAGTCTTATCCAAAAGAAAACTAGATTTCTAGAAATTCCTTCTATGTAGAGCAGTTCTGCAAAATCTGCTTATATAGCAGCTCTTTTGCCAGCCTTCTACACTCATAAACTACAGCTACAGCCAACGTCAAGAAGCATCTTAACCTCTTGGACAAGGGATTCTGCCCCTCTTATTCAGTCACTCAGTCTCTCAGTTTCAGACACTTTGCAACCCCATGGACTGCAGCACTCCAGACTTTCCTGTCCTTCCCTACTTACTGGAATTTGCTCAAACTCATGTCCATTAAATTGGTGATGCCATCCAACCATCTCATCTCCTGTCGTCCCCTTCTCCTCCTGCCTTCAATCTTTCCCACCATCAGGGCCTTTTGCAGTGAGTCAGCTCTTCCCATTAGGTGGCCAAAGTAATGGCGTTTCAGCTTCAGCATTAGTCCTTCCAGTAGGGGCTGACATATCCAGGATCCTAAAGAAATTCCAGAAGCATTGACTTTTTTCCCCAAAAATATTGCTCAGATTGTCAAATCAACTTGACAATTAATTTGTTGTCAGGACACTGCCATGCGGTTTGTATGATGTCAACCTACTTTTTAGATAAATGCAGTCTGATTTTCTTGAATCAAGACATTTCCCAATTTTGTGTATCTGTATAAATAGCCCTCAAAGGTCAGAGTCTGAGAGCTAAAAGCACTAACTAATGATAGCAACCCCAAAGGCCCTGGGCAGAATATAAGATGCTACAGACTGTTTAGTTCCAGTAATCATGTTTTAAACTTTTCATTTTCTTCCTTTTCTATAACCATATAATGATTAAAGTCGGTCTGGGCCTTTGTATCCCAGTAAAACAGAGGAATCAAACCATTTAAATATCAATCCTACCACCCAACTTCTCCCTGACCTGCCCCTTTTTGAAATATTGTCTGAGTTATGTTACTGTGGGATATTGTGTGCTGATGGGTTTCTTTTTGCTGTTAACAGGTTTTGGATTCAGGGACACGGAAAGAGTGTAGTCGGCCAGATAATTTGCTGCAGAATAGAAACAGCCTATTTTACAAGATGGTGCACCAGCTGGGCGAGGCGGAGGCTGCTGTCCTCACCAAAAGGGCAAAATAGGTGAGCCTGCTGCGGGAAGCTATAATTAAAATTCACCTCCAGGATTCACTCTTCACAGAATCTCCACCAGGGGTCT
Source organism: Nanger dama (assembly GCA_917880005.1). NCBI lineage: Eukaryota > Metazoa > Chordata > Mammalia > Artiodactyla > Bovidae > Nanger > Nanger dama. The sequence continues at coordinate 515,959 of CAKJTW010000177.1, forward strand.
GGGAACAAGCACTCTGTGCTCTTTTCAATTAGAAGCCACCAGAGAGGAAGCCTCGTGACTGGGTCTTAACAACATGTGGCAGGTGGAAGGCAGGTCTGCTGAGAGTCTGCAGCAGTGCTGGGGGTGGGGTCGGGATGTGTGCACCCTTCTGTGTGCACACACCTCTGCCTGAGATAGAGATTTTGGATTTGACTTTCCACATGTTCGGACTCTGAGTTGAGAGTTCGTGGAGCACTGAACACCCTCATTTTTCAGACCCTTTACATTCATTCTGATTGGTACTCAGCACGTTTGTGAATCAGGTTCTGTCAAGGAATATCCAGGAAGTTTGAGAGTTTAAGGGGAAAAAACTTGGAATATTTTGATTCTAGGAAGCTCTTCTAGAGAAGGTATAGGTCTCTTCTGTTTCCTAACCTGTAAAGAAAACTCTTACCTGATATTATCACTTTCTTCCTAATTCTTTGTTGTTTAGAATTAGGTTCATTTGCACCCCCTCATGCTTCCTCTATTTTCTAGAAGATGAAATTGTCATCAGGACAAATCAAGAACTCACAACACCTTCACACTGTAGTCTGAAAGGTGCCTGAAGGTTACAGAGCACTTTCTCAGAGAGGAGGTGTGTGAGGCACTAAGCCCTGTGCATGGTGTGAGGAAGGGGCTCGATGGGTAACACTCAGGTCCTGTGGTATCTTCCTAACAGAGGTGTAGTGGTGACCAAGGTCTGGTTTAAGAGGCTTAGCCACTGCCATGCAGCCATCTGTAATTCTTTATGGAACCAGGTGGGAGTGGGATTGGAGTTGATGAGAAGATAGAGGGAGAGAGGGAAGGTCTGGTGTTCTTACCCCTTAACATGTGTGGCTCAAGATGGGATGTGATTTGCCCATCAAAAATTTAACTCTGGGTGTTAAATTATGGATATATTTTCCATTTTCCATACTTTTCTGCCTTTCCTAGATTTTCACTTGTAAACAGAATTAGAGTATTTGTGTAATATTTAAAATGTCTTAAAGAAAACATGTCAATGTATGGCAAAACAAATACAGTATTGTAATTAAAAAAATAAATAAATTTAATTTAAAAAAAAGAAAAGAAAAAGAAAACATGTCCCAGTATCTTAGGTACTTGTATAAGAAAGATTTATCTAAAATGTGGCCTAAGTTCCTCACTATCTCCTCTCTGTCCTCTCTAGAAATGAGGAAATGCAGAGCAGGGCCTTCCACTGCTCATCAGGTAGGAGACTTCCTGGGTCCCAGAGCTGGCTGAAGAGCTGGCAGAGTTAGAGTTCGTGCTTAGGTTTAGGGAGAAGGAAGTCTCTGTTCTGAACTTTTCATGAGTACCCACATTGTGTGCAAATGTTGAGAAACTGAACAAGGGTATTTTTTAATGTCTGAAATTCAGAGTGCTTTTATCCTCTAGGGTGTCTCCCAGTCAGACTATCCATCCTGAGACCTAGAGAGCCAGCAATCTCCCAAACCCTTTTGCTCTTTTGACCTGAGGCATTTCACATCAAAAAGAGGTGTTCCCACCTGTATGTCAAAGTCTTCATTTCAAAACTATATCATCATGACATTGAATAATGAGAAATCGAACACAGAATTTTAGATTGGTCCAGATAATAAGATAATAGGATTCAACCCTCTCTTTGTACAGGTGAGGAAACTAAGGTGCTCAGCAGCAAACACAGAAGTATAAACTTGGTCTTTTAGTAAACATTTTAAATCAAGTGTAACATACATACTGAAGCAGACAGGTCATAGAATTAGAAGTCTTGTGATTCCAGGTCTGGTAATCCTGCACCTAATGTAACAATATTAATGGTAAGTTACATATGTGTAGTTCTTTATAATTTGTTTTATACAGTTCTCACATGTATGACTTCACTTAATCTCCTGATGGTCCATTTTTATCCCATGTCATGGATGAGGAGAGTGTGTACAGGGCTCACCCAAGGTCACAGAGCTGGTCCAGGGAGCACAGAGGGGGCATTGCTGGGGAGGCCGGTGCTGTCCTAGGTGCTGTGCTCTATGTCGAGCCCAGGAACACTGCTCCTGTCACCTGGTCGCCAAGGTAGGGCCAGTCACCGAAGTCCACAGAGAGGCAGAACCTCACTCGTGGATTTCAGTCCTGCCACTCGCTCAGATGCCTCTACAGAAAGAAATACATTTCTGAATTCTCATGCCATATTGACATTACTTCTGCATACTCTGCATCCTTTTAGGAGGATAAACTGTCAGATTATCGGTTTTTTGAATGTGCAAGCATCAGATATCAATGTATTATTCAGAGCTATACCACCGGGAGGGTTAACCTAAGTCACAAGGTTCTTACTCTCATAGAACAGAATTCATTCATCTGAAAAGAAATCCCAACATCGGGGAGAAGGATCTTCCGCATCACAGTTTATTGGACTCGTAGCTCAGGTGAGCTGACACTGTCTGACTGACCCTTTCAGATGATCCTTGAAATAGTAGAGGAAGTATCTTTTAGATACATAAAGCTAAAGGGGGCAGGAGTGTGCTAGGGCTGCCATACAAAGACCAAAGAGTAGGCGACTTAAGCAACAGAAACTTATATCCTCATGGCCCTGGAGGTTGGAAGTCTGAGGTCAAGGCGTCAGCAGGGTTGCTTTCCTCTGGGATCTCTCTCCTTGCCTTGTAGACTCCATCTTCCCCCTCTGTGTCTCACATGCTCTTCCCTCTGTGTCTCACATGCTCTTCCCTCTGTGTGAGCCTGTGTCCTGGTCTCTTTATATGAGAACTCCAGTCTGTTAGATTAGGACCCACCTGTATGTTTTCATTTTAACTCCATTGCCTCTTTAAAGATACTGTCTCCAAATACAGCCACATTCTGTGGTACTAAAGGGTTTAGGACTTAAACATGTAAAATTAGAGGAAGGAAGGGCAGGGGTCTCCAAACGGAGGGAGTAGGCTGCAAGTGTCAGAAATTTTTATCTCTCTCATAAGCTGCAGGAAGAATCAAACTACTAGTGTTATATGTTTTCCCCTTCTCTATACAAAGTTATATCTGCCAAAGAAATGCAAAAAGATAAAATGGTTGTCTGAGGAGGCCTTACAAATAGCTAAGAAGAGAAGCTAAAGGCAAAGGAGAAAAGGAGAGATATACCCATTTGAATGCAGAGTTCCAAAGAATAGCAAGGAGAGATAAGAAAGCCTTCCTCAGTGATCAATGCAAAGAAATAGAGGAAAACAATAGAATGGGAAAGACTAGAGATCTCATCGAGAAAATCAGAAATACCAAGGGAACATTTCATGCAAAGATGGATACAATAAAGGACAGAAATGGTATGGACCTAACAGAAGCAGAAGATATTAAGAAGAGGTGGCAAGAATACACAGAAAAACTATACAAAAAAGGTATTCATGACACAAATAATCATGATGGTGTGATCATTCACCTAGAGCCAAGTATCCTGGAATGCAAAGTCAAGTGGAGCTTAGGAAGCATCGCTAAGAACTAAGCTAGTGGAGGTGATAAAATTCCAGTTGAGCTAATTAAAATCCTAAAGGATGATCCTGTGAAAGTGCTACACTCAATATGCCGGCAAATTTGGAAAACTCAGCAGTGCCCACAGGACTGGAAAAGGTCAGTTTTCATTCCAATCCCAAAGAAAGGCAATAGCAAAGAATGCTTGAACTACTACACAATTGCCCTCATCTCACATGATAGCAAAGTAATGCTCAAAATTCTCCAAGCCAGGTTTCAACAGGATGTGAACCATAAATTCCCAGATGTTTAAGCAGCTGGATTTAGAAAAGGCAGAGGAACCAGGCAGAGATCAAATTGCCAACAGCTGCTGAATCATCAAAAAAGCAAGAGAGTTCCACGAAAACATCTACTACTGTTTTATAGACTATGCCAAAGCCTTTGACTCTGAGGATCACAACAAACTGTGCAAAATCCTTCACGTGGTGGGACTACCAGACCACCTGATCAGCTCCCTGAGAAATCTATATGCGGATCAGGAAGTAACAGTAAAAACTGGACATGGAACAGCAGGCTGGTTCTAAACTGGGAAAGGAGTACATCAAGGCTCTATATTTTCACCCTGCTTATTTAACTTATATGCAGAGTACATCATGAGAAATACTGGACTGGATGAAGTACAAGCTGGAATCAAGATTGCTGGGAGAAATATCAATAACTTCAGATATGCAGATGACACCACCCTTATGGCAGAAAGTGAAGAATTGAAGAGCCGCTTGATGAGGAGAGAGGAGAGCCAAAAAGTTGACTTAAAGCTCAACGTTGAGAAAACTAAGATCATAGCATCTGGTCTCATCACTTCATGGCAAATAGATGGGGAAACAATGGAACCATTGACAAGCTTTGTTTTTGGGGGCTCCAAAATCACTGCAGATGGTGACTGCAGCCATGAAATTAAAAGACGCTTGCTCCTTGGAGCTTCCCTGGTGGCTCAGAGGTTAAGGCATCTACCTGCAATGTGGGAGACCTGGCTTCATTCCCTGGGTCGGGAAGATCCCCTGGAGAAGGAAATGGCAACCCACTCCAGTATTCTTGCCATGGATGAAGGAGCCTGCTGGGCTAGAGTCCACTGGGTCGCAAAAAGTCAGACATGACTGAACGACTTCACTTTCACTTTCTTTGCTCCTTGGAAGAAAAGTTATGACGAACCTAGACAGCATATTAAAAAGCAGAGACATTGCTTTAACAACAAAGGTCCATCTAGTCAAAGCTGTGGTTTTTCCAGTAGTCATGTATGGATGTGAGAGATGGACAGTAAAGAAAGCTGATCATAGAAGAATTGATGCTTTTGAACTGTGGTGTTGGAGAAGACTTTTGAGAGTCCCTTGGACTGCAAGGAGATCCAACCAGCCCATCCTAAAGGAAATCAGTCCTGAATATTCATTGGAAGGACTGATGCTGAAGGTGAAACTCCAATATTTTGGCCTCCTGATGTGAAGAACTGACCCATTTGAAAAGGCCCTGATGCTGGGAATGATTGAAGGCTGGAGAAGGGGATGGCAGAGGATGAGATGGTTGGATGGCATCAGCAACTCAGTGGGCATGAGTTTGAGTAAGCTCTAGGAGTTGGTGACAGACATGGAAGCCTGGCATGCTGCTGTCCATGGGATGCAAAGAGTAGGATAGGACTGAGCGACTGAACTGAAATGATACAAATTTAAAAGGAGATTTCTTTTAAAATTCTGTGTTGCTATCGGATACCTGGTTCCACCTGAACTTCTCTCAAACCTTGAGCTAACCAATGCATTTTTCTTATGGAAATGTTTGTCTTAAGCTATGTTAATGAACTATGCATTTATCCTAGATTCTGTCTTCAAGTCAGTTCCCCTAAGACTCAGAAAGGACTTGAGAAACCAGAATGTTTACTCATTCAAATGTTCTCTTAAACTATGTCAATGAGACTACATTTGCTTAGAAACGTGCCTTTCTTCAAGATTCATGTCAATCATTTTATGGCCAGGGACAACTCCTCTTGTGCCAATGTTGTCTCAAAATGCAAGTTGCTTGTGAGGGGCCTGGTGCCAGTCTCTGAGTTTTGAGACATTTCGTTTCTCTAATTAGCAGACTGCTAGTAGCTATATGGATCTTCCCTGTAGCTCAGATGGTAAATAATCTGCCTGCAATGCAGGAGACCTGTGTTAGATCCCTGGGTCAGAAAGATCCTCTGGAGAAGGGAATGACCATCCACTCCAGTACTCTTGCCTGGAGAATCCCATGGACAGAGGAGCCTGGCGGGCCACAGTCCATGTGGTCGCAAAGAGCGGGACACGCCTGAGCAACTAACACTGCTACTGCTAGTAGCTATATGCCATCCGCCTGCAGACCAGCAGGGGGCACTCTTCCTGACCCCTCCTGATGTCTATGTCAGAAGCTTTCTCTATCTCTTTTATACTTTAATAAAACTCTATTTCACAAAAGTCTGAATGATCAAGCCTCGTCACTGGCCCCAGATTGAATTCTCTGGAGGCCGGGAATCATGGCATCTTTTGTGTTCAGCAACAGCCTTTCAGAGGGGACACAGTTCAGCTCCAAGAATAAATGCCTGTCATCCATTGTGTTCTGTGATGAAGCAGATCAGGTTGAGGTTTTTTAAGTTTCTTTGTTCCCAGTGTGTAACAGAAGTGTTATTTTGTCTATTCGTGAAATCACCTAATACAGCCCAGCAGTTATAAAATTCTCATATCCGAGCTCTAGGAGCCTGGTCCAGTTGGATAGATGGAAGAGGCACTTAGTATCCACGTGGTCTTGTGTCCCCTCCGGGTCTCTGAGCCTCAGGTCCTCACCTGTGTGTAGAGCAGGATTAGAGCCCTGCTGGCTTCTTCACACTTATCACAGGGATCAGATGAGAGAGCAGATGCTTAAGTGCTTTGAGGATATAGAGCATTTAACAGTATAAGTGTGGGATCATTTTATAAAAGGCTGTAGGTAGAAACCTTGCCTCCCAATAACAAAATGAATATACCCATAGTTCTTCTAGGATCTAATCAGGTGTCTCCAATTGCTGAAGATCCTTTGCAGTATTCAGTTCAGGTATTTCAGACCATGAAGCAAAGTCCTTTTCAGTTAAAAGTTGCTAGAAATAATATTTTCTTTATAAAAAAATTGTATTGAGAAGGGTTATGGAGAAAGGAACCAGATGATTTTGGAAAGAATATTAAGGGGTAGAAATGAAATGAATTTTCTTTGGTTCCTTTACCTGTTTTTAGTTTCACCAAAAAAGTACATAAGCATATAATCATCAAATATGTCTAGTATAATAAAATGGAGGAGGGTGATGATATGCAGTTAACCACTCCCCCCACTCCCACCAAAGGCTTTATTTTTAAGTGCTTCCATTACATTGGAAATAGCCTCGGATTTCAGCCAGTGGGCCCAGGCATTCTTGGAGAGTTTATCTTTCTCCTTAAGTGACATTTAAATATATAGCATTTCATGTGCAGAGCAGGTTATGTTAGCAACAAGAGAATAAGAAAGTGCACTTACTGTGAAGGTAGGTGTCCTGGTGCTTTTCTGTTTCGTGTGTGAAGTTCATTCTCTCTCATGATAACTCTGTTTACAGCACCCACAATGCGCTTGCAGTCAGGTTTTATAAAAGAGATCTGGGATCATGTGTCTAAGTAACCCAGTTTGAGACAGGAGTCAGACTCTGATAGACGATGCATTTTCTGTTTTAAAGACTCAAAGGAAACTTTTCACATTCTTCTTTGAGGATAAAGAGTTACACTTGAAGTCCTTTTTGCCCAAACACATTCAGAGAAAAAGCTTCACAAGCCCTGACATTATTTTATCTTGTTATGTGCATCTGTAAGGAACCGAGATACAATACAGCTACTAAAAACTGATGATTGTGGACCTTGACAGCACTTCACTTCCTCTGTGTTCTGATTATACACTGAGAAAACCTGTATCTCTTCCAGTTCAGCTAGAATTTTGGTAGAATTCAAGAGCTCAAAGGTCTGGCACAGATCTGTCCTATTATTGGGTATAATCTTACATTTTAGAGAAATCTCTTGGTTGAGTCATTGTTAAAGCATTTGATTTTCCTTTCATTCTCGGGACCCACTATCCACAGGTCACATTTCTATAGGCCCTATAACTGCTTTGCTGCACAAATTAAACACCAGGATATTTCATACATATATGCCAGTCCAACGGAGGAAGCAGTGGCAGCCCACTCCAGCACTCTTTCCTGCAAAAGCCCATGGATGGAGGAGCCTGGAAGGCTGCAGTCCATGGCACTGCAGAGAGTTGGACACAACTGAGGGACTTCCCTTTCACTTTTCACTTTCATGCATTGGAGAAGGAAATGGCAACCCACTCCAGTGTTCTTGCCTGGAGGATCCCAGGGACGGAGGAGCCTGGTGGGCTGGCATCTATGGGGTTGCACAGAGTCGAACAGGACTGAAGCAACTCAGCAGCAGCAGCATTAACATCCAAATCTGTTGTGCTCCTTTTATGTGTGAAAATGTCAAATCCTGTTCAGATGCTAGATTTCCTATCCTCTTTGTTACCCTGTTTTTAGTTTAGTTCAGGGAATAAAATGATTTTGCTTATCAATTTATTGTAGTGATAAAGCATATCTGTGAATCAGAATGACCAGAAATCTAGGAGATCTACAGGCTATTTGGCATTACGTCCAGCCCCACTGAGGGTTTTAATGGCGCTGTTTCCTCCATAGAATAAATACAGCCCTGTTTTGTTTTTTTTTTTTAAATAAATTTATATTTAAAAAAAAACTGTGCCTCCAATAGTGATATGATTGCTTCACATGAAGAAGGAAACCTAGAAATGTGTTGCCTTAGGAGGAGGACTTTAAAACTTTTAAACATGTCGTTTTTGTCTTTTTCTCCCTCAGGTGTACTTCAAAAGGAGACAGCCAGATGTTACTCACAGTGACCTTGTGGTTATGAACGTTTCCAGTGGACAGCCCTCAGCCTTCACAATTTTTGCATCAACACTGTGATTCTACCATGAGTTAGTGTCTATTCCAAAGGCTTTTTTCCAATAGGTTTTGCACTGCATATACTATATTCTAAATTTTTTATACCAGCAACAAATATTTACGCATTACAAGATGTTAGTTCTCCAACTTCACTCAATGATTTCAAACTCTTGAAAAGGATTTATTATGTTTATTTAAATGTTGTATTACTTACTTTCTTATCTAAATCAGAGGTGCAGGCCACTAATAAAAGCTGTCTCCCAGGTTTTGTGTCTTGAGAGACTCCAGAGCTAAACTCATTTTCTAAGATTTGAGACAAAGTTTCCACAGATGTATTTTTACTGTTCCCAGAATTACCTATTACTTTCCAGTTATATCAGGGGTTCTGTTTACTTGAAGACTGTGTGAAGTTACTGTTTTGTGTCCACTTCCTTTAACATGACTAGGATCCATTTTTCCACCAAAAGACCTCTGGTTAAAATGCTACAGAGAAAACTGATAGGAAAAAACATACAATATACTATAGTTTAAGTGACATCATAGGAGAGAGAGGTGTTCCCTTCAAAAAAAATAGATATATGGTTAAATACCGAAGGACAGTATTATATGTCTAAAAGAGAAGGAAGGTCTCAAAATAGGAGCCCTTCTAGGGGATTTGCTAATGAAGGACAGACGTGTGCTAGACTGTCTTCTAGATAGCTAATTTTATTTTTTCTTAATATTACAAATTGTGGTAAAGTATGTGTAACATAAAATTTACCGTATAACCGTTTTTAGTAACACAATCCAGTGGCATTAGTCACATTCAGTGTTGTGCAGCCACACTGTCTGGGGAACTTTTGGTAATTATGTGCTTCCTCTTCAGTGTGTTATTTCTGCAGTCATTTTGATAAGTTTCATTTTTCTAGGAAGAATCTGTTTCCTGTGAGTTTTGAGCTTGATGGACATAAATTTATTCACAATATCTTGTATGTTTAATCTCTGCAGCATCTCTATGTTCTTTTCACTTTTTAATTTTCTTTTAGCCTTCTTTTTATGAATAATCTTACATAACTTTTCCTGTGTTCAAAGAATCAACCTTTTGCTTGATTGATGCTCTTTTTCCCCCTAGTTCATCATATCATTCTTTCTTTCCTTCAACTTTTCCTTAATGTTGAGGTTTTTCCTCTAAATTCTTAAATTGAAAAGAGATTAGTAATGTCATCATTTTTCTGAAATAAGTATATAAAGCTGACTTTTTTCCTAAGATCCACTTTAACTGCAACTTGCAAGTTTTGGTACTCACTGGATGGCATCACCAACTTGATGGACATGAGTTTGAGTGAACTCCAGGAGTTGGTGATGGACAGGGAGGCCTGGCGAGCTGCAATTCATGGAGTCACAAAGAATTGGACACGATTGAGTGACTGAGCTGACTGAACTGAACTGAATAGCCATAGTATTATGTATTTTCTAATTTCTAATTTAATTCATTAACTATATCTTTTACCCATGGGTTATTCTTTTTTTTTCAGAGACAGTGAAAGATTTTATTATCTCTTTTACTTTCATCCAAACACACCCTTTGTGAAAAAGATAAAAGCATGCACACTGACTGCAGTTTTTTAAAGAAACAACAAGTACTAAGCCGTAAGTCAACGATACTATAAACAAAACCTTAAATGAGATTATGTGAAATGATTTACTGGTATATAGAGTTCTTAATTTCAGAAAATTCAAGTCATATCAATACATGTTAAAAAGAAGCTTCTAATTTTCAAAATATTTTGATACAAAAAATTTTTAAACATTTTATAGACCTTATGTGAGAAGAATATAAGGGTAGTTGTAAGAAACATGCTGTTCAAGTGACCTTGTGCAGCTCACTTGGCTGTCTTCAAATCAGTTATACTCAACATAATTTCAGTGGTTTGCTTCTTAAAATTTAAATTTAGAGCATATCCATGACATTGAAAATAAGTTACACAACTTAAATTTATTGTGATCAAATTAGAAATAGTTCCTAACTTTAGGACTGTTGAAAAAGAGTATTTAACAAAGACATGGCATTGACAAAATTGGCGCTTTAGAGGGTAAGAGAAAACTGCAATGTGGCATAAGAACAAAAGTTTTACCTGCACCTTCATTTATAATGAGGCGGATGGTATCCTGTGGGACTATGTGTACACACACATTACACACTCATCTGTGTATATACATACACGTACTAAACTATGCACAAACCAGTTCATACTACCCAATTCTTCAGAAGGGTTTCTTGAAATAACTTAATCTGGTTCTGGAAAATCAGACAAAATTTCTCTTATTATTTCTATTTTGTTTATCATGATTTAAGAGATGTATTTCATCTGGGGCAGTGATACAATTTTACAGTAAAAACTCATTACCCGAAAGCAGAAATGGGTATCTTAAGGGACTAATAGGCAATCGAGCTTGAATTGTAACATAAAAGTAGAACAGATCACACTTTAAAAGGTCCTCTTCTTGAGGGTTTGTTGTTCCAGGACTGAAAATTGTGTGACGTGGTTCCTGAAACATCACTCTTCTTTTCGAGTGACTCTGATGAATTACGGCCCCATTAACACTAATGGGAACTAAACAAATTCACTCTGTCCAGATGGATTAAGTCTGTATTTACTGGCTTGAGGAAGGCGACTTCTTGACGTAAAACAACACAAAATGCCTTTGCTGCGGACAGTGGGCTGGCTCACAAAAGCTTAAACGGTTGAAGCCTGCGTTGGGACCAGCACTTCCGGGTGAGGCCGCGTCGGGACACAGCACTTCCGGGTGAGGCCTACGTCGGGACACAGCGCTTCCGGTGAGGCCCCATGTCCCACGTGGGCAGCACCTCTGCTGATGATCTGGAGGAAAGGAACTCGAGTAGAACGGAAACTGACCATGATGACATAAAAACACGGTTTTTGGATTAGACATTTCTCTGAACCCAAGAGTAACAGGCAGAAGGCACATTCCAGTAAGTCTAGTCAGGTGTCTGAGAGCTCCCACCATCTTAAATATCTGTGGACTCAAGTCTAACAAAGGTTCACACTGATTATTTCAACATAAAAAATAACAGGAAATCTTAAGGTTTTCAAGTACTTATGGCACAAATGTCATGAAGTTCTAGCAGCTTAGCCTAAATCTTCAAAAAGCTGAGCAATTTAAAGTTCTGCTACAATGAATCTGGATCACAATTTTAACTTCTCATTTTTTTTTGTACATTATTCTTTTGTATAGAGTACAGGGTGTGCAAATGAAGCGGTTTCAGTAAATATTAGAAATACTACTTTGCAAATATGAAGTGAAATTAGCTAACAACACAATACAATAAAAGACCGAGCTAACACAGAGCTTCTCCCACCAACATTCCCCGGCCCTTTCCTTGTGCCCTTCTTGATTCTTAACTACAATTTCTTTCATTGACTTGGAGAAATTAAACAAAAGACAAAATATTTCACAGCTGCAAGACACTAAGTACTTTAGTGATGAGTTGGCCCAGTCAAGTCTTAAAAAAATTGAAAATGAATACAGCAAAATATATTGCAAATTAATGTTCATGAATGCCACTATTTGATATAACACAACAAATTATACAATCCTAACAATCTTCTGCAGTTGACATGAGTTCATAGGAAATGCCAAGAATAATATAAACTCTGTTTACCTTTTCCCTTTTCAACAGGTTCTGGACTAAAGTTGCAAAACCGTGTATGTTTGCCCAAGACCAACTGAATATTGGCTTTAGTCAGAAATTCTTATGGGTTAGTATTAAAACATAAACAAGTAGCTGTCTCCAGGTGGTGGGATGCGCTGCACTGTTTATTGTTGGTGGCTGCACGTTACATCCGATTGCTCCTGAATATAATAAGAAGTGTAAATAAAGCCTTGTTGATTGAACATGGGTTATTCTTAAGTATAATGTTCTCTAAATTTCAAATGCTAATGGATTTTTTTCTTTTAGATTGAACCATGTAGAACTGCTAACATTCAGTCTTCTTATAAGCTATAAAATGGCATTTTCATATAGTTCAATGTATAGTTGTCTTTTGTTATTAATATATAACTGAATTTCATTTGGTCAGACATCATTAGATTGTGAATTTTAAACCAAAGGTAACTACATTCACACTAAAGGTCCTTGTTTCTACCATTTTGTATTTTATTGGGAGTTTTTAAAATTTTAACATTTAATGTTAAAATGTTAACTGATACATGTGTAACCAGTAATTTTCAATAAAAATCCTCCCCAAATACTGGAATGTTTTCAGATTGCAGGCTGGCTCTCTGGGATGCAGACTTAGATGGAGTTTAGTGCTGGGATGTGTATCAGGAGTGCCCTTGGGGTCAACACTGTGGAATCAGGAGGGAAGAAACAGGGTAGGGCAGAGGGAAGGATCAAGCTGGATCACTGGCCAGATGACCTGAGCTGACCCCCTTGGGGTCTGGAGTGACGATGGTCTCTCAGGGTTGTCCTGACACATCCAATGACCAGGCCTTTCTTCCTCCAACCAGATGAGTCATTGCACGCAGGCTGCCCCCAGAGGGGCTGGTGGTTTAAGATTGCCCACTGGCAGCACTTCCAGCTGTTGGACAACGAGTCCCTGAAGGGAGGTCAGGACAGCACGTCTCCATGTCCCCCCTCGCATGTATCACAGCTCCAGAGGTAGGTGATGAGGGTGTACTGTGGGGGAAACTCTTGATGACTGATGTTTAAGTAAAAATGATGACTCAGTGATTCTCCTGAATACCCTCTGGTCTAAAAAATAGAGGAGAAGGTCCATGTAGGGGAGATATCCTCCTTGTCTAGGGTCAGCCCAGTTGTCGCCTCTTCTAGTTAGTCACGTGAAGATCAGTCGTCATCCTAGGTAACTCGGATTTGTGTGTTACCCTGAGCCCCTCTCGTGTTAAACTGAGCCATGCTTGGTTAGTGTCCTGTGTCATCATCTTGAGATACTTTATTTTTAAACAAGGCGCCTGTTCTTTCTATTGTGCATGTGGCCTGCCCTGACTGTGAGCGTTCACACATGGTCTATTTTCTCACCAAACTAAGTGAGAAAAAGACTTGAAACTGCACCCTGTTCACTGTTTGATTTTGTCTTCCAGCAGAGTGTCAGTACATAGAGGGTGCTCAGTAAATGCTTGTGGAATGAACAAATGATGACTGAGAGAGCAAGCCTTCCTTCTTAGCTTGGTAACTTTGAGATATTAAGAGGTAGCCTGGGATAACAGAAAGCCCTGGTTTTGGAGTTAGTCACACTGGTCTGTCCTTTCTCTACTACTCACTAGCAGTGGGGGTGTGGGCAAGCAGTAACTAGCCAAGGTTCCAGGACATTAAAATGGCACCATCCTTGACAAAGTAGGCTCTGGACACCCTACAGCCACGTAGTCTTAGTTACACGCTTGGGTAAGCATCTCAACCTCTGAATCTCAGCTTCTTTGTCTGGAAAATGAATATAGTTCCTGCTCTTGAACCATTGCTTTGGTTGGGATGATGGATGACCTAAGAGCATCCAAAGACACAGGGTGGAATCACTGACCTTGGTGAATCTTATCACCAAGAGAGGAGAACAGGATGGATGTGGATGAAGGAGGATTGTAGGCTATAGAAGGTGAACTTGAGGAGGTCCTCATCTGATGGCCTAAACCAAACTGTTCTTCCTCCATATGTAGTTAAAATGACACAAGCACATGGGGAGGAGCACCAGCTCTGGAGTCAGGGACAAATACTGGCTCCTCTGGGCACTGACTGGGTTTGGTTTCAAGTTCTGCTACCTGGTAGGTGTGGGCTCTTATGGTTGGGAAGCCAACTGTGCTTCAGTGTCTTTGTCTGAAAGTTGAGGTGGGGATAGGATGATTCTCAGAGGGCTGCTGCAAAGACTGACTATGAGAGTGGTACTCACAGTGAGGACTGTGCACTAGTGCCAGTCCATGACCTGTTTGTAGCCTGGTTAGAAGTAAGTACAGGAAATTCAAGAAAGCTAGAAACTCTCAACCCTCTCTATTGCTGTGACATCCACCCTCAGGATGGGTGGGATCCTGAACCAGTGTGAAGGTTGCACTTGTGGGATGGGGGAGGAGCCCATGGCTGAGCTGCACACTAGCTGTGCACACTGGATCATTGATTAGGTTGCAATGGGCTGGAAATGTAAAGTTAAATAAAACATATTTAATCCCAGACAGGTAAGAAACAATGCTGGACATGTTCAATGCTTTTGAACAATGCTGGCTATCTGATTAGCTGTAGGTCAGTACTACCTTCTCCAGCACCATCCTCTTTATTGTTACCATCATATTTATCTTAAAATTAGAGCACACAGGCTTTCAAAAGGCCCTACTATACATTATCAGTATTTTTAATAGCATTAAAAAGTTAGAAATAATTAGATTCCTGTCCAAGTTTAAAGGGTTTTTATTCAAGTCTAAAAACAATGCTGTGCATATATTTTACCAATTCTATTCTTGAATCAGCAGTATGGTTCTAATGTTGAAGAAGATCCATGGAAGCACAACAGGCCACTTTAAAACCTTCAGAATTTTTTTTAAACACAAGGTTTTAAGTGTAAGCTGTTAATTTTCCTTTAAAACCAGAAAGAATGTGGATTAACTGAGCTTTTGTTTTTTAAATCTAATGTTCTAAGGAAAGGATTTCTTTTTCCAAAAACTAAAACTGCAATGTGTGTTAAAAACTTAGAGAAATATATATTTATTTGAATTTAGACCTAAAAAATAACATCACTAGAAGGAATAGCAGGCCCAGCTCTGTGAAACCTCCATCTGTACTCTAGGTCCATCTGACTTGCCTTAGGAGTCAAACTGGGATTGTGTGATTTTTTAAAGAAGAACCAAGATTAAGACCTAGACACACTATGAATGTTCTATAACAAGTTTACACTGGATGGTCCTGACTAAATTCATTTTTTTAAACTCAGTAAATATGCTCACAAGTATCCATCCCAATAGGTGGAAACTTTGGATATTCCAAACCAGTGTTTGATCTAAGAGCTTATCATATTTAAATCTGGACAATGTTACACGAAAAACATTTTTTAAAGTAAAATTTTCAGGTTACCTAGACAAAAAATGAGTCTCTGAGATGGAGTTTTTATCACATTAGAAATGTCATAAGTAAATAACAATACACAGAGGACTTAGGGCTTTTAAACCACATTTTATAACACTAATTTTTTTTTAATCTATGAGTTTATGCTGATTCCTATAAGACATAAAATAGATAGTAGGAAGGGAAAGCCCTTTTTTTGCAGTAGAAGGCCAACTTACAAATGTAGACTGACTGAAAATTACCATATGAAAGCCATCCTTGTCATAAATAATTCAGACAAAATTCATCATTGTCTGAATATACGGTGAGTGTTCATGGTTTGGGGGACACAGCATTTTCATGGACTCAAAGTATCTTCTCAGATTAATTCTTTAGGGAAGAATTGTATTTTCAAAGTGGAAAACTCTGGCAAACACCTGGCTAAGCAAGTAACCAGAGTAAATATTATTAATAGCCTATTAACATCCTTGGCTTTTTTTTTTTCTTGTTTCTTTAAAAATTTATTTAAGTATTGTTGATTTACAATGTTGTGTTAATTTCTGCTGTACAGCAGTGATTCAGTTATACATATACATACATTCTTTTTCATATGTTAAATAAGCAGGGTGACAATATACAGGTCATACTCCTTTCCCAGTTTTGACCCAGGTTGTTGTTCCATGTCCAGTTCTAACTGTTGCTTCTTGAGCTGCATATAGGTTTCTCACGAGACAGGTAAGATGGTCTTTAAGTTTTCCCATTTGTTGTGATCTACAGAGTCAAAGGCTTTAGCGTAGTCAATGAAGCAGAAGTAGATGTTTTTTCTGAGTAGAAACTGTAAGGCCTGCAAAGCCTGGAAATGTACTTCCTAGTCCTTCACAGAAAAACTCTGCCCACCCTGCCCCAGAGCTCTGCTGTTCTAAGTGTGGCCTGTGGACCAACAGCATCAGCTGGCCTGGGAGGCAGTTAGAACACAGAATCTTGTCTCTACCCCAGACCTACTGATCAGAATCTGCAGATCCCAGGTGAGTCCTGCCCACAGTACAGTTAGAGAAGCACTGGTTTAAAGGCCCTGTTGGGGTGCAGGCTGCCAGAGAGGACCAGGGGGTGTGGCCACCTGGAGCCCCGCCCCCTCCAGGCCAGGCTCTGAGCATCTGGACCCCAGAACCCTTGCTCCCAGCGCCAGTGCAGACCTCCCTCATGGGGCCCATGTCCTAGCCTGATAGGTGGTCATGATAACAGCTGTTTTTGGGCATGAAGAGCGTGGCCTAAGATTGGGCCTGAAGGCTGGGGGTGCTCTTGCTTGAGCAGCAGATTCCTCAGGGCACAGAGAGGGTCAGAGCCAGAGGTAGGAAGAGCAGGGGGGAGGGCTGGGGGCTGGGACAGCCCCTCCCACTGCTGTCCTGCGGACCTCAGTGTCCAAAACCCCAGTCTGCCAGGTTTTAATAGTCATGTAGGTGTACTTGACAGTTTTGATTGACTGATTAATAACTTTTAAATATTTAAAAATACAGCATGGCTCCAGTTTCATCCATCTCATTAGAACTGAGTCAAATTTATATTTTTTAATGGCTGAGTAATACTCCATTGTGTATATGTACCACAGCTTTCTTATCCATGTACCACAGCTTTCTTATCCATTCATCTGCTGATGGACATCTAGGTTGTTTCCATGTCCTGGCTATTACAAACAGTGCTGCAATGAACATTGGGGTACATGTGTCTCTTTCAATTCCGGTTTCCTCAGTGTGTATGCCCAGCAGTGGGATTGCTGGGTCATAAGGCAGTTCTATTTGCAATTTTTTCAGGAATCTCCACACTGTTTTCCATAGTGGCTGTACTAGTTTGCATTCCCACCAACAGTGTGAGAGGGTTCCCTTTTCTCCACATCCTCTCCAGCATTTATTGCTTGTAGACTTTTGGATCACAGCCATTCTGATTGGTGTGAAATGGTACCTCATGGTGGTCTTGATTTGCACTTCTCTGATAATGAGTGATGTTGAGCATCTTTTCATGTGTTTGTTAGCCATCCGTAAATTTGAATCAGTTCTAATGAGATGGATGAAACTGGAGCCAATTATACAGAGTGAAGTAAGCCAGAAAGAAAAACACCAATACAGTATACTAACACATATATATGGAATTTAGAAAGATGGTAATGATGACCCTGTATGCGAGATAGCAAAAGAGGCACAGATGTCTAGAACGGACTTTTGGACTCTGAGGGAGAGGGAGAGGGTGGGATGATTTGGGAGAATGGCATTGAAATATGTATACTATCATGTAAGAAAAGAACTGCCAATCTATGTTTGATACAGGATACAGGATGCTTGGGGCTGGTGCATGGGGATGATCCAGAGAGATGACATGGGGTGGGAGGTGCGAGGGGATTCAGGATTGGGAGCTCGTATACACCCGTGGTGGATTCATGTCAATGTATGGCAAAACAAATACAGTATTGTAAAGTAAAATAAAGTAAAAATAATAAATAATAAAATATATATATAAAAAGAAAGAGGTGGTATTTTAAAAAAATATAGCATAGGCTTCATTTGTACTCTTGACCCAGGACTCACAGATGTGAGTGGCAGGTCTATTAAGTGTTTCTCAGAGTGCTCACAGGACCCCCTGCATCTCAATCCCCCAATCCATTGGGATGTTTGATAAAAATTCAAATTCCCAAGCCCCACTGTGTGACCTCCTGGATCAGATCTTTGGGAACGGAGCCTGGGACTCTGCATTCTGATCCCTCCCCTGGTGACTCTGATCCACAGCCAGAGCTACAGGAGTGCTTGTAATGGGGGTTGGGGGAAAGGAGCATAGAGCGGAGCTGCGTAAGTGGCGGGAAGTGTCAGGGAGAGAGAGGGTGGCCCCAGGTCACAGGAAGGTGCTGACCAGGAGCTCACTCCCTTCTGCTCCTCTCATGATTCTCCTCCCAACCTGGCCTGACCCCAGCCCCGTGAGTTGGCTGCAGGGAGAAGCTGCCAGAACAGAGCAAGGGTGTCCTTCCAACCGTGGGGCTCTCGGGGGCTGCCCTGCAGAAGGAAGGACCGGAGTCAGGGGCAATAGGAGCAAAGGGGCTGTGGACGCCTGGAGGGACCACACGGACCCACCTGGGAAGTTGCACTGAAGCCGCTGAACAGGTCTTTGGACAGGAGAGAACTCTGGGTCCTGCCAGGACACAGGAGGAGCTGGGACAGACTGCGCGGTCCCACCTGCCTGGGCTCACAGGCTGCATCTGTCAGTTAGGAGCTGGATGACCTTGAGTAATTTCCTTAAGCTCTGTAGGCTTGTTTCCATGTCTGTAAGATGGGGATCCTAACACCCTCTAGGCCTGTGTTGCAGGTCAACATGGCAATTAAGTAAAAACATATTTTGCTATACAGGAGGGTGGAATATACAGCAGGACTGTTGCTGTTTACTGTGACGCTTGTCACCTTACACCTCTGCACTTCCTGATGCTTGATATTATAGGCACTTGTCACTGCCTGATAAGACCAATTTCCTCAGACCGCAGGCACAAGAAGGCTCATCACAGGCCTGTGTCAGACCCGTGATTGGCCAGTGCCTTAGAGCTCCCTGAACTTCCCTGCACAGGAATGACTCATGAAGTTACTGCTGAGCTGCTCCTTGTGTATGGATCCCAGGATTTCCCTCCCAGCAAACCACACCTTTGGGATGTGAGGGAATCATGCTCACAGATTTGTGATGAACTAAGCCTTCGACTGTGTGGATCACAATAAACTTTGGAAAATTCTGAGAGAGATGGGAATACCAGACCACCTGACCTGCCTCTTGAGAAACCTATATGCAGGTCAGGAAGCAACAGTTAGAACTGGACATGGAACAACAGACTGATTCCAAATAGGAAAAGGAGTATGTCAAGGCTGTATATTGTCACTCTGCTTATTTAACTTCTATGCAGAGTATATCATGAGAAATGCTGAGCTGGAAGAAGCACAAGCTGGAATCAAGATTGCCGGGAGAAATATCAATAACCTCAGATATGCAGATGACACTACCCTTTTGGCAGAAAGTGAAGAGGAACTAAAAATCCTCTTGATGAAAGTGAAAGAGGAGAGTGAAAAAGTTGGCTTGAAGCTCAACATTCAGAAAACTAAGATCATGCATCTGGTCCCATCACTTCATGGGAAATAGATGGAGAAACAGTGGAAACAGTGTCAGACTTTATTTTGGGGGCTCCAAAATCACTGCAGATGGTGACTGCAGCCATGAAATTAGAAGACACTTACTCCTTGGAATAAAAGTTATGACCAATTTAGACAGCACATTCAAAAGCAGAGACATTACTTTGCTGACTAAGGTCCGTCTAGTCAATGCTATGTTTTTTCCTATAGTCATGTATGGATGTGAGAGTTGGACTATGAAGAAGGCTGAGTGCCAAAGAATTGATGCCGTTGAACTGTGGTATTGGAGAAGACTCTTGAGAGCCCCTTGGACTGCAAGGAGATCCAACCAGCCCATTCTGAAGGAGATCAGCCCTGGGATTTCTTTGGAAGGAATGATGCTAAAGCTGAAACTTCAGTACTTTGGCCCCCTCATGAGAAGAGTTGACTCATTGGAAAAGACTCTGATGCTGGGAAGGATTGGGGGCAGGAAGAGAAGGGGATGACCGAGGATGAGTTGGTGGATGGCACCATGGACTCAATGGACATGAGTCCTAGTGAACTCTGAGAGATGGTAATGAACAGGGAGGCCTGGTGTGCTACGATTCATGGGGTCGCAAAAGTCAGACACGACTGAGAGACTGAACTGAACTGAACTGAGTGATTTTCACAAGGTAAAAGATACATATGCTTCTTACTTATATAGAAATAAAACTCTGAATACTTCTTAATACCTCAAATCCCAATAAGCAATGCTTTTAAGATAGTATTTGAGACTATGTCATTCAAACTAAAATTGTTACATGTTGATGGAGCACAAATGGGGAGATTATAGAGATTGGGTGTACCTGTGTTGAGCTAAAGTGTATGAATCACTATTCTTCATCGTCATCATGCTTAGTCACGCAGTCATGTCCCACTCTTTGTGACCCCATACACTGTGGCCTGCCAAGTTCCTTTGTCCATGGGGTTTCTCAGTCAAGAATACTGGAATGGGTTGCCAGTTCCTCCTCCAAGGGATGTTCCTAACCCAGGAATTGAAAGCATGTCCCCTGCACTGCAAGTGCATTCTCTACCACCAGGAAAGCTCATGCATCACTATTATTCATTCAAACGGAGCTACGAAAAATACTGTTTCTTTTGTTTTGCTTCATGTTTGTAGGATGTTTCTCCATCTTTCATTTAAATGTCTGATGAGCATTTCTCTGACCCCACCTTGTTATCTCATCTTTGCACCTTTGTGGGGTCCCTCTCTCTGCTGGCAATATACTCCTGTCTTCCTTCTTCTCTGGCCTCCGCCAAGCCTGACTGACTCCAGCTCATATTCTCAGGGTCCACATGTGTGTGACTTGCCCTGACTCCCCTGCTCTGGGGTACACGCCTCTGCTCTGATCTCCTATGGGGGCTGTGCTGACTACCTCTATCTATTGTCTTCATGTCTCACAATTTTGGGGTGTCTTATTCTCTTCCCTCACAAGTTTATGAGTCCCTGGAGGGGACAGGCTGTGTCTTTCCACGAGGAGCCCAGCACAGGACTTGTGATTATGAATGTTTGTTGAATGAATGTTCAAACCCCATCTGATTGACCCAGAATGTTTGAAAGTGTGACATTAGGCCTCCTTTTACGTGGAAGAGTGAAGTGGTGATGCAGTGTGTGGTCCTGATGTCAGGCAGAGCCCTAGGTATGCACTGTGTAGTGATGTGAAGGATGGTTTATCTTAATCTGTGTCTACTCCCTAGAAAGGGGCCACTCACACAGGGCACTGAATCCATGTCTTATATGTTGATACTTCTTATAAAACTTAAGTCCTACTTTTTTTTTTTTTTTCCAGGAAGGAAATTTCCAAGATTCTGAGACGTTCCTAACTTAGGGGCATGGATTTGGCATCATTTTTCGCTGTGAGCAAAATCATGATTTTTGTCACCTTCATCAGCAATGAGCTCTTTAACAACCTGATCACAGGCAACAAAGTGTTCATGGTAGTGATGCTGTTTGAAGCTCTGCGGTTTTCAAGCACCCTCTCCTTCCCCATGGCCATCGAGAAGGTGTCAGAGGCCATTGTCAGCATCCAAAGAATCAAGGTTTAGTGAAAAATAACTTTTAAGTTATAGGCAGATTTTCCCTAAAATGCCTCCTTTTATGTGGTGTCACTGTGAGCCAGTTCGGTGAGATTTAACTCTTTCAGCGCCAAGCTAGCAGTCTTTCCAAAATGTCTGTGTTTCTTAGGTAAAGTACATTAAAAGTATCATAAGATCCATGCTTGCTTAGGGCCAGTAGTATAAATAGCAGCAACACATGCTCTTCATCTGTAGTGATGGCTGCAGAACAATTGAAATGTCTAAGAGCAGAAGAAGCGAACAGATGTATCTGCTGTGCTGATGGAATGACTAGGCAGTGGCTGTGCACAGTCCTGGGGTGACTAGGATTCCTCTCTGGGCTGGGAGGGAGGACCTTGGTGAGAAGTTCTCTTCCTGGGCAGGAAGAGTGGCCTCGTTTCACTGCCCTCTATGTTTAAAAATGGATTATTTCCTCCACAGATGTTTTCTCACTGATTTCTGATCTCTGTATGTTTGTTCTGATTTTACTTTTGGTGTAAGCCTCTCTCTAGCTTTCCTTTTCCTTTCAAACATGTGATTCCCGCCAAACCTATTATCTCCTTTTTAAACTAATTGTTCCTGAATAGTCAGGGGTAAATAATTTTTATCACTAAGACAAGGGCTTAGCAGACAGTAGGTGCTCAAGTGTTTCTGTTTAAAATGAGGATTAAATTGCCTCTGTGAAAATGAATGATTTTTATGACCTCATAGGCCCAAGAAGGCTCTCTATTTTTCTCTAAGTGAGGAAGGGGGGCCCATGGTCTTGGCACTGGATGACCCCAATAGGATTGCAAATGATCTCAACTTCAAAGCACTAAAAGTCTTCGGTGACTTTCAAATCCAGTCAAATGTGTCTCTGAGTTTATGATGTTCACAAAGCAGGTTTTCGTTTTCCATTACCAGACACTAGGAAGTCAGTCTTTGTGGCTGCAGTTCTGATGTTTATACTTTCTTGCACAACCTGTTCTGGGTCTGCACTTGCTGGCTAATCGCCGTTTAATTTCAGCTTTTTCATCAGACTGTCCTGGAGAAAAATCCAGCCAGCAGTCTTGGCACCTTTATGAGCTGATCATCTGTTGAATAGGGTGTGAAGACTGACATCTGTCCGCCGCAGAGCTATTATTTGTGGACAAGTGCTCAATAAATTTAATTCTTCACTTAGGGCATAATTTTCCTATTCTTTCTTTTGTGTTTAAAAGTGAGGAATTTCTGTTCTAGTATACACAGACTGAGTATTGATGTCTTGGTTACATGCTTAGCCTGAAACAGTATTTGATTCTGTCTAGACCAGATATGTAACATATACATTACTCTCCAGGGCCCTTTGTCTTTTTAATCAATAGAAGTTGATAATAGGCCCGACGAGAAATTCAAGTAAGGCTTTACTGAGGCTCGTGCTGTAGCACAAAGTAAAAACAAGAAACTAATGCCCCCTATTGACTCAACAGGGCAGACTAGTTCCTTAAGTGGGGTGAGGGTGGGGGAGGTTTGGTCTTTTGAGCCCAGGGATGACTTATGTGGTCTGCTCACTGTCTTGTAGGTGCCACGTGCCAAGATCATATGCAGTTCCCTTCTTTGCTCCCAGAAGCTCAGAAATGGCAGTTGGCTTGTGGTGTTTTTATATCTTACTGTTCATAATTGCCTTTGCATGCATGCAGTTGTTTGGTCCCTTATGATTTCTTTGTATTTTGTTGCTCAAGGAGATGTTTGTCCAGGTGCAAGTGCTCCCACACAGGGTCCTGTTGCTTGTTCCTGTGTTAGTGTAGACTGTGTAAGACTGTAGCCATGCAGTCAGTGGTTGGATGATTCGAACAACCATGCAGTATGTTTGTTCCTTTAGCTGATACTCATGATGGGCTGAGAGTGAGAGGCTCAGTCTTAGCTGCAGCTTGGACTGTAAAAGCACACAAATGATGTAGTGTCTCTCCTCTGTGTGACTTAGTATTACTCCAGAGATTCAGAGGTAGGGAGGGCAGTGCCAGCTAGGGATATCCTGAACTTGTTTCAATAAAGTTAGCATTAGAGATGGGCCCAGAAAGGTGGATGGCGTCAGTACTCAGGGTGCCCAGGCAGAGGCTGCCTGGGGAACATGGACTTAGGTGCAGGTAGGTCACTGGTGGAGGCGGGGTGGTGGTGGTAAGCTTGTGGACACTCTCAGAGGGGCTAGGAGATCAGGAGGGAGTTGTCTTGGTGTGGGGTCAGTGGTGTTGGGGAGGACTGGGGGAAGGAACCAGAAAAAGAAAAGTTGCATTATTGAAATAACTCATAGTGAGTGAGATTCTGAAATTATGTTGTTTCAAGAGGAAAAGAAAATTAAGAGAGATGTGAATTGTGTCAGAACAGGTGAGAACTGGTACCTGGCTGATGATGGGAGAGGTGGCATGGAGAGAGAACTCAGGCTGCAGTGGTTGAAAGCCTGCAAACGTGTCCTCAGACCACCGTCTGTCCATCCTGCCTCCTGGTGGACCCAGGCTCAGGGAAGGTAGGAGTCTCCATGCCTCATGTTAGGTTCCGAGTGAGCCTAGATGAGAGGAGGAAGAATGAGGAAAGAATGAATGAAAGAATGAATGAATTGCATCTTCCACCAGCAGGTATTTGAGAGAAATGCAAGGATCCTGTCTTTTTCTGCACAATGGTTTTCATATTCAGTTTTTACCCGTTCTTTTGAAGTAGAAGTTTGCAATCACATTTATAACTCTGAGGCACGATAGATGGGGTGTCAAGATGTTTAAGGTAGTAGGTTACTGTTTATGTGTCGTTTTCTTCCTCAAACATCCTCACATGCTTGTTTCAGTTTCCCCACTTATTGGTAAGGATTCAGTTTGCCTGTGGGTCCCAGAGGTACCCATGTTAAAGCTGCTTATATAGGTCATTTGTTTTTCTCTTATGCAAGAATCCTTGTGAGGCTCTGAATGGGTTTCCTGGCACTGCTGTTAGAAAGTACCACAAACCAGGTGGCTTAAAACCATAGGAATGTATTATTTCACAAACCTGGAGGCTAGAAGTCTGAATTCAAGGTGTCAGTAGGGTCAGGATCCCTCTGTATGTGATAAGGGAGCATCCTTTCTTGCCTCTGTTAGCTTTGAGTGGTTTTAGGCAATCCTTGGCATTCTTTCACTTGTAACTGCCATCACTCCAGCCTCTGTCTCCCTCATCAGGTAACTCTTTTTTGGTTGTATATCTGTCTCTGCATCTCTCACAAGGGCATCAGTCATATTGGATTCAGGGCCTACTCCTCTGTGATCTCACTTTAATTGATTACATTTACAACTAAATATCCAAGCAAAGTCATATTTTGAGGTAACTGGGCTAGGACCACAGTGTATCTTTTTTGTGGGGATCTAGTTCATCTCATAATAAGTTCCATGGTTAGCGTGACCCTCTGTGGTGTTAGGGACCCAGACTCTTTTTTTTCCTTTAATTTATATATTTTAATTGGAGGCTAATTACTTTACAACATTGTGACAGTTTTTGCCATACATCAACATGAATCAGCCACAGGTGTACACATGTCCCGCATCTGAAACCCCCTCCCGTCTCCCTCCTCATCCCATCCCTCTGGGTTTTCCCAGTGCACCGACTTTGAGTGCTCTGTTTCATGCATTGAACTTGGACTGGTCATCTGTTTCACATATGGCAATATATGTGTTTCAATGTTATTATCTCAAATCATCCCACCCTTGCCTTCTCCCACAGAGTTTAAAAGTCTATTCTTTATATCTGTGTCTCTTTCGTGGCATCACATTTAGGGTCATTGTTGCCATCTTTCTAAATTCCATATATATGTGTCAATATACTATATTGGTGTTTCTCTTTCTGACTTACTTTACTCTGTATGTGTGTGTGTGTGTTAATCACTCAGTTGTGTCTGACTCTTTGCAAACCCATGGACTGCAGACCGCCAGGCTCCTCTGTCCATGGGATTTTCCAGCCCAGAGTACTGGAGTGGGTTGCCATTTCCTTCTTCGGGGATCTTCCCAACCAAGGAATCGAACCCAGGTCTCCTGCATCGCAGAAGACTCTTTATTCTCTGAGCCACCAGGAAAGCCACCATACCCTCTAAACTGAGTATTAGAGGATATCAAAGAGTTCATGTTGTTAGGTATTAATGATGTTGGTAGAATTTTAACCAAACTTGTAAGATAGCAAGGGAAATCCTGATTAAAGCAGAAGACCACGGCAGGGCGCTAAGGTGGCTGATTACTTCCATGGCCACAAGAGTGCAAAAGAGCACCTGTGATCTGAGACCATGAATAAACCCAGAAAGCTTTGCAAGGCTCTATCCTCAGGAAAATGAGTTATCAGAGGAATACATTACCCTCCAAGGCAGTCTATCAAGACACTTCCTGGTTTAACTCTTGTATAGGGAGCTTAAGTTTCTTAGACAATTCATAACATGGACACAGGTGACCCTTGTGGGAACTGGAGCCTGCATTCACGCTATCTATTTGGAATAGCCTGAAAAACCTGTATGTTTTTGATCCAGGAGTCCCATTTCAAAGAACATCTCTCTGGATAGTTAGATATAAACAAGCAAATATTAAATGATATATAGAAAGTTATTCAACACAGCCTTGTTTGTAATAGTAAAAAAGTGGAAAGAATTCAAGTGTCCAGTAGAGGGAACTGGTGGATAAACTTTGGTGCATCCACACAGTGGACTCCTAGGCAAATTTAAAAATAATGAGGTGATCTCTGTGTGCTGGTGGGGAATCATCCTGAGGCTGTTTTTTTCTCCCCCCTTCCCCACTCTCCTGGCCACTGCCCCCTACTTAAGGCTGTCTTGTTAGTCAAAAGAAAAAAAGCAGGACAACATATATGAGAGAGAGGGAAGAGGATGTCTTATATAAGAAAAGGGAAATCCCATGCATAATGCTTGTATTTTCAAAAAGAAACATTGAAAGGAGATGTAAAAGGATTAACTATGAAAATGACTACTATGGCAGGTGGGGATAATGAGGTGGATGGCGCAGTGTTCAATCTCAGTTGTATTCAGCTTACTACATAGTTTTGACCTTTCAACTATCTAGTTTTAAAACTTAATTAAAACCCCTCAAAAGTCAATAGTTAAATGCCTGGCAAATATACATCCTTTCTGAATGAACCTGCACACTGGCCTGAAGGACAGCAGGGTCAGGGTGGAGAAGCCTACAATCAGTAGGAAGCCTGACAGGGATGGGGCTAGTAGTGACTGCACCTTGGAGGCAAATAATAGGGAGTTGAGGGACTCAAAGACATTCTCTTGTAGGGGAGAAATGTTCACAAATATGAGCATCTTAGTACTCTGTATAATATGCTACATTTCATCCACCTCATTAGAACTGATTCAAATGCATTTTTAATAGCTGAGTAGTATTCCATTGTATATATGTACCACAACTTTCTTATCCATTCATCTGCCAATGGACATCTAGGTTGCTTCCATGCTTTAGATATTGAAAACAGTGCTGTGATGAACAGTGGGGTACACGTATCTCTTTCACTTCTGGTTTCCTCAGTGTGTATGCACAGCAGTGGAATTGCTGGGTGGTATGGCAGTTCTATTTCCTGTTTTTTTTAAGGAATCTCCACACTGTTCTCCATAGTGTTGTACTAGTTTGCATTCCTACCAACAGTGTAAGAGGGTTCCCTTTTCTCTGCACCCTCTCCAGCATTTATTCTTTGTAGACTTTTTGATAGCAGCCATTCTGACTGGTGTGAGATGGTACTGCATTATGGTTTTGATTTGTATTTCTCTGATAATGAGTGATATTGAGCATCTTTTCATGAGTTTGTTAGCCATCTGTATGTCTTCTTTGGAGAAATGTCTGTTTAGTTCTTTGACCAACTCTTTGACTGGGTTATTTATTTTTCTGGAATTGAGCTGCATGAGCTGCTTGTATGTTTTTGAGATTAATTTGTCAGTTGCTTCATTTACAGTTATGTTTTTTTTTACCATTATGGAGGCTGTCTTTTCACATTGCTTATAGTTTCCTTCATTGTGCAAAAGCTTTTAATTTTAATTATATCCCATTTGTTTATTTTTCCTTTTATTTCCATTACTCTGGGAGGTGGGTCATAGAGGATCCTGCTGTGATGTATGTTGGAGAGTGTTTTGCCTATATTTTCCTCTAGGGGTTTTATAGTTTCTGGTCTTACATTCAGATCTTTAATCCATTTTGAGTTTATTTTTGTGTATGATGTTAGGAAATGTTCTAGTCTCATTCTTTTTACAGGTAGTTGACCAGTTTTCCCAGCACCACTTGTCAAAGAGATTGTCTTTTCTCTATTGTATATTCTTGCCTCCTTTGTCAAAGATAAGGTGTTCATAGGTATGTGGATTAATCTCTGGGCTTTCTATTTTGTTCCATTGATCTACATTTCTGTCTTTGTGCCAGTACCACACTGTCTTGATGACGGTAGCTTTGTAGTTTAGTCTGAAGGCAGGCAGGTTGATTCCTCTAGATCCATTCTTCTTTCTCAAGATTGCTTTGGCTCTTCAAGGTTATTTTGTATTTCCATACAAATTGTGAAATTATTTGTTCTAATTCTGTGAAAAATGCCATTGATAGCTTTTGATACCATTGATAGGAATTGAATCCATGGATTGCTTTGGGTAGTATACTCATTTTTACTATATTGATTCTTCTGATCCATGAACATGGTACATTTCCCTATTCATGTCACCTTTGATTTCTTTCATCAGTGTTTTATAGTTTTCTATATATAGGTCTTTTGTTTCTTTAGGTAGATAGATTTATTCAGAGAAGGCAATGGCATCCCACTTCAGTACTCTTGCCTGGAAAATCTCATGGATGGAGGAGCCTGGTAGGCTGCAGTCCATGGGGTCACTAAGTTGGATGTGACTGAGCAACTTCACTTTCACCTTTTGCTTTCATGCATTGGAGAAGGAAATGGCAACCCACCCCAGTGTTCTTGCCTGGAGAATCCCAGGGATGGGGGAGCCTGGTGGGCTGCCGTCTATGGGGTCGCACAGAGTCAGACACGACTGAAGTGACTTAGCAATAGCAATTCCTAAATATTTTATTCTTTTTGTCACAATGATGAATGGGATTGTTTCCTTAATTTCTCTTTCTTTCTTTCTTGCTACCCCACTGCATGTGACCTTGACCCTGCTAGCAGCCCCTAAGGCCCAGGCTGGGGAGGAAGAAGGTCCTGGTTGCTGTCACTCCCACTGGCCTGGATTTAGTCACAGGGATGCCTCTGTCTGCTTGAGAGGCTGGAGACAGAGGAGGGCCTCCTTCCAGGCTGCTACATGCAGCTAAAATACAGGGTTTGTTACCTCAGAAGAAAGAGAGTAGGTTTCAAGGACAGCCAGCAGTCTCTGCCTCATGCTCATAGTTTTGGGGACCTTGGGGGTGTGGGAGTGGAATAAATTGTTTGTTCAATTTCTCTACCACTCTAGCTTTCCTCTTTGAATTATGTCTAGCATTTGCAAGACAAGAGGGAGTTTTCTTGTATGTGCTTGTCAGCTTTGTAGCAGCTTATAAGACTGTTTTATTCAGCTACTTTGCATCAATGCTAAGTGGTGTAGAAGATAACAAGAAATGGGAGGTGTGGCCATTCCTGCTATGGAGGAGAGAGGGCATTGACTATGGAGAAGAGGCAGTGATTGTGAAAAGATGCTAAAAAGTTTTTTAAGATGTAGAAACTTAAGAGCATTTTCTTGTTAGAATGATGACTTAAGTGATAGTTATTGACAAGCAGTGATATGGATTTGACACACACAAGGGGGAAGGCATTGTGTACAGGGTTTGCACTGAAAGTCTCTTTCATTGGTCTTATGTTTCCAGCCTATCCTGTGCCACCTGATTCCTGACAGCCTGGGAAGGGCCTTCCTCTCTGTGTTCCTCTCTGTCTCCCATGTTGCTTGGCACATGGTGGGGTTCAGTCAGTATTTATGAAATAATTTCCTACCAGCTCACCTGTTTGTTGGTAACACAAAAGTATAACAGTTGAAATGTCCAGGTTCTAAATGTATTGGAGTTTGAAGCCATATTTTTGCTTAGAGAGGAACCAGTACACTTATTGAGAAGGTAATAAAGATAGCCTCATGGCCATAACTCTTTGTTTATCTGTTTTATACACACACACACACACACACACACACACACACACACACACACACACACACGTACTATATATAGGTATGTATACTATATTATATATATGCTATACTATATTATATGCTTATACATACCATATACTATAATAATATGTACTATATATTATATAGTATTTCTCATATGAACCAAGACGTAATAAAATAGAGTTGTAAAATGATAGGTAGGTATAAATAATAGGTATAAAACTTTTTGTGTGTGTGCAAATTCCAGAGAAGCAGTTGTTTTTTTTTGTGTGTTTTGTTTTTGCAGTGTAAACAGTCTATGTCTTTCCTTTTTCTGTAGAACTTCCTATCACTTGATGAGATGTCACCCTCAGCTGCCATCAGATAGTGAAATGATAGTGGACATGCAAGATTTAACAGGATTTTGGGAACAGGTAAAAGACTCTCCATTCTAGGGTCGTGACTGCAAAAAGACAACTGTGACATAGATTTATTGGAGAATTTGAGATTTTACACATACTGTTAAGTGTGAATTTCTCATTTACTGAAAATATGTTATAAAAATTCTCAATCAGAATAAGGTTTGCGATGAATGGAGATTAAGTATAAAGTCAGCATGAGGCAGTTGACATGTTTCTCTCTATCTCATTTTCAAGAGAGCTTTCAAAGTATTAGCACATGTTGAATTGAAAGTACATAACATTCTTTTTAAAATTTTAGTTTATTTTCCATTATGTTTTATTACATAATATTAAATGTAAATCCCTGCTCTATATGATAGATCAGTTCAGTTCCCGTTCAGTCATGTCTGACTCTTTGCAACCCCATGAATTGCAGCATGCCAGGCCTCTCTGTCCATCACCAGCTCCTGGAGTTTATTCAAACTCATGTCCATTGAGTCACTGATGCCATCCAGCCATCTCATGCTCTGTTGTCCCCTTCTCCTCCTGTCTCCAATCCCTCCCAGCATCAGAGTCTTTCCCAATGAGTCAATTCTTCACATGAGGTGGCCAAAGTATCAGAGTTTCAGTTTTAACATCAGTCCTTCCAATGAACACCCAGGACTGATTTCCTTTAAGATGGACTGGTTGGATCTCCTTGCAGACTAAGGGACTCTCAAGAGTCTTCTCCAGTATCATACACTGACCTGGACTGGTGACTCATTTCATATATGATATTATACATGTTTCAATGCCATTCTTCCAAATCATCCCACCCTCACCCAATAATATATTGTAAAGTAATTAGCCGCCAATTAAAATAAATACATTTATATTTTTTAAAAGTCTTCTCCAACACCACTGTTCAAAAGCATCAATTCTTCAGCACTCAGCTTTCTTCAAAATCCAACTCTCACATCCATACATGACCACTGGAAAAAGCATAGCCTTGACTAGACAGATCTTTGTTGGCAAAGTAATGTTTCTGCTTTTGAATATGCTAAGTTGGTCATAACTTTCCCTTCCAAGGAGTAAATGTCTTTTAATTTCATGGCTGCAACCACCGTCTACAGTGACTTTGGAGCCTAAAAAAATAAAGTCTGACACTGTTTCCAATGTTTCCCCATCTATTTCCCATGAAGCGATGGGACCGGATGCCATGATCTTCATTTTCTGAATGTTGAGCTTTAAGCCAACTTTTTACTCTCCTTTTTCACTCTCATCAAGAGGCTTTTAGTTCTTCTTCACTTTCTGCCATAAGGGTGGTGTCATCTGCATCTCTGAGGTTATTGATATTTATCCCAGCAATCTTGATTCCAGCTTGTGCTTCTTCCAGTCCAGCGTTTCTCATGATGTACTCTGCATAGAAGTTAAATAAGCAGGGTGACAGTATACAGCCTTGACATACTCCTTTTCCTATTTGGAACCATTCTGTTGTTCCATGTCCAGTTCTAACTGTTGCTTCCTGACCTGCATATAGATTTTTCAAGAGGCAGGTCAGGTGGTCTGGTATTCCCATCGCTTTCAGAATTTTCCACAGTTTATTGTGATCCACACAGTCAAAGGCTTGGGATAGTCAATAAAGCAGAAATAGATGCTTTTCTGAAACTCTCTCACTTTTTTTCCATGATCCGGTGGATGTTGACAATTTGATCTCTGGTTCCTCTGCCTTTTCTATAACCAGCTTGAACACCTGGAAGTTCATGGTTCATGTATTGCTGAAGCCTGGCTTGGAGAATTTTGAGCATTACTTTACTAGCGTGGGAGATGAGTACAATTGTGTGGTAGTTTGAGGATTTTTGGCATTGCCTTTCTTTGGGATTTGGAGAAGGAAATGGCAACCCACTCCAGTACTCCTCCCTGGAAAATCCTATGGACAGAGAAGCCTGGTAGGCTACAGACCATGGGATCACAAAGAGTCAGACATGACTGAGTGACTTCACATCACTTCTTTGGGACTGGAATGAAAACTGAACTTTTCCAGTTCTGTGGCTACTGCTGAGTTTTCCAAATTTGCTGACATATTGAGTGCAGCACTTTCACAGCATCATCTTTCAGGATTTGAAAGAACTCAATTGGAATTCCATCACCTCCACTAGCTTTGTTTGTAGTGATGCTTTCTAAGGCCCACTTGACTTCACATTCCAGGATGTCTGGCTCTAGGTGAGTGATCACACCATCATAGTTATCTTGGTCATGAAGATCTTTTTGTACAGCTCTTCTGTGTATTCTTGCCACCTCTTCTTAATATCTTCTGTTTCTGTTATGTCCATACCATTTCTGTCCTTTATCGAGCCCATCTTTGCATGAAATGTTCCCTTGGTATCTCTAATTTTCTTGAAGAGATCTCTAGTCTTCTAAATTCCATTCTGCTTTTTTCCTCTAAGCACTTGATAGTTACTAAATGTTTGGTTGATTTCTTCTTTTAGAGAAGTATGGCTTATTTCTTTAAAAAAAAATTGTGTTACACAAATCCAGCATTGATAGTATCTCTGTTAGTGCACAAGTGTGTCTCATCACACAGGAAACCAAGATACAGAAATCTGGTCATCAGCAGCCTGTGCATCAGAAACCATGTAGTTCAGTCCTTGCTGTGGGACAGGTCACATGTCCATTTCCTGAGAGATCTTATGTTAGGTGAACAGGCTTCCCCTTTACTTCCTTTACTGCTGGCCCTGCTCTAGTGAAAGCTCTTCCCCATCTGTTGATTACATTTCCATGTCTCCTTCCAGCCCTCACCAGCTTTTTCTTTTTGAGAAGTAAGAAGGTCCCATGAAATATAGAAAGCACCTGACATCTATGTTAACTTCCTGTGAGATGTGTTGGCACCTACTAGATACACTACACAACAGATTACTTTAAAAATATTTTTGATGATAGAAATAGGGTACTTTATAAGTTCAGTTTATTGTTTTTCAATTTTGCTATATTACATTATTTTCCTATCCTCAAAAATGATCTGAAGTGTTTCATATTGAGATGCATAGTTTTGATTAGTATTATTTGCTCCATTTTCCTTAAATTATAGCTTTTATATACTTTCCAAAATACAGTGTGATATTGTGATATTCTGGAGCCAGTTAATTGTTATAAGACTACAATCATTTAACATGTAATAATAGTGTTATATATAACCTGTCTTTATGGATTTACTTTATAATTTATAGGAACAGATATGTCATATGATGAGAGTCACTTCTGCCTTCACACAGGCAACAAATATCTCTGACAGCTTCTTACACAGGCATCATTGCAGATTCTGGGTCTATCACAGTCATCAAGAGACACAATCTCTGTCCTTTTCAAGGACATTATCTTGCATAATCTAACACAATTATCTAGACTAAGAAATAAAATAGTGATATTACACTATTGTCTAATGTGTTCAGATTCTCCAGTTGTAGCTTCTAGTTATTATTGTCTATTGCATCTGTTGCCCTTTTCTTCCATTCTAATACTTTATACCTTGATTTTATGATTACACTACAGAGGGCCTTGATATTCATATTATTCTCATAACTATCCCTGATTCATAAATAAATGCAGTGTCTCAGAAAACAGCATTTTATGAAAAACACTTCCCCTTAAAACTCTTATTCATCATGAAGCAGATATGGACAACCTGAAGGAAAAGAAAAAGATTAGTTATGTGATGTCATCCAACTCAGGAGTAAGTGTGAGATTATTTCCTCAAAGTTAGAATGTCAGTCTTAACAAAGACCAACCACTTGAACCACAATCCAAATCTTACCCTTTAGAGTTTGTACACCTTTTATGCTATCACTAAATAGGCGGCGCACTAATTGTGGGTGGCTATGACCCGGCGCACTAAGGGCGGCCGAGAGGAGCTACCACACATCTGAGGTCAGGGGCAGTGGCTGAGAGTGCCAGGCTGCAATGGCGCAGGAATGGCCAGAGAGGAGTTACCCCCACATCCAAGGCCAGGGGTGGCTGGGAGAAGCCACATCGCGCCCAATGCCAGGGGTGGTGGCCAGGAGGAGCAACTCGAGGAGCGGTGGTTGCGCGGGCACAGGAGGGCCTAGAGGAGCTATCCCACATGGAAGGTCAGGAAGGGCAGCAGTAAGGAGATATCCCTCATCCAAGGTAAAGAGCAGCAGCTATGCTTTGCTGGAGCAGCCATGAAGAGATACCCCACCCCCAAGGTAAGAGAAAAACCAAGTAATATGGTAGGTGTTGCAAGAGGGCATCAGAGGGCAGAAACAATGAAGCCATACTCACAGAAAACTAGTCAATCTAATCACACTAGGATCACAGCCTCATCTATCTCAATGAAACTAAGTCATGCCCGTGGGGCAACAAAGACAGGTGGTTCATGGTGGAGAGGTCTGACAGAATGTGATCCACTGGAGAAGGGAATGGTAAACCACTACAGAATTCTTGCATTGAGACCCCATGAACAGTACGGAAAGGCAAAATGATAGGATACTGAAAGAGGAACTCCCAGGTCAGCAGGTGCCCAATATGCTACTGGAGATCAGTGGAGAAATAACTCTAGAAAGAATGAAGGGATGGAGCCAAAGCAAAAACAACACCCAGCTGTGGATGTGACTGGTGATAGAAGCAAGTTCTGATGCTGTAAAGAGCAATATTGCATAGGAACCTGGAATGTCAGATCCATGAATCAAGGCAAATTGGAAGTGGTCAAACAAGAGATGGCAAGGGTGAATGTCGACGTTCTAGGAATCAGCAAACTAAAATGGACTGGAATGGGTGAATTTAACTCAGATGACCATTATATCTACTACTGCGGGCAGGAATACCTCAGGAAAAATGGAATAGCAATTATGGTCAACAAAAGAGTCTGAAATGCAGTACTTGGATGCAATCTCAGAAACAACAGAATGATCTCTGTTCATCTCCAAGGCAAACCATACAATATCACAATTATCCAAGTCTATGCCCCAACCAGTAATGCTGAAGAAGCTGAAGTTCAATGGTTCTATGAAGATCTACAAGACCTTTTAGAACTAACACCCCAAAAGATGTCCTTTTCATTATAGAGGACTGGAATGCAAAAGTGGGAAGTCAAGAAACACCTGGAGTAACAGGCAAATTTGGCCTTGGAATGCGGAATGAAGCAGGGCAAAGACTAATAGAGTTTTGCCAAGAAAATGCACTGGTCATAGCAAACACCCTCTTCCAACAACACAAGAGAGGACTCTATACATGGACATCACCAGATGGTCAACACCGAAATCAGATTGATTATATTCTTTGCAGCCAAAGATGGAGAAGCTCTATACAGTCAACAAAAACAAGACCAGGCACTGGCTGTGGCTCAGATCATGAACTCCTTGTTACCAAATTCAGACTTAAATTGAAGAAAGTAGGGAAAACCACTAGGCCATTCAGGTATGACCTAAATCAAATCCCTTATTATTATACAGAGGAAGTAAGAAATAGATTTAAGGGCCTAGATCTGATAGACAGAGTGTCTGATGAACTATGGAATGAGGTTTGTGACATTGTACATGAGACAGGGATCAAGACCATCCCCGTGGAAAAGAAATTCAAAAAAGCAAAATGGCTGTCTGGGGAGGCCTTACAAATAGCTGTGAAGAGAAGAGAAGGGAAATGTAAGGGAGAAAAGGAAAGATATAAGCATCTGAATGCAGAGTTCCAAACAATAACAAGAAGAGATAAGAAAGCCTTCTGCAGCGATCAATGCAAAGAAATAGAGGAAAAGAACAGAATGGGAAAGACTAGAGATCTCTTCAAGAGAATTAGAGATATCAAGGGAACATTTCATGAAAAGATGGGCTCAATAAAGGACAGAAAACAGAAGCAGAAGATATTAAGAAGAGGTGGCAAGAATACACAGAAGAACTGTACAAAAAGATCTTCATGACCCAAATAATCACGATGATGTGATTACTAAACTAGAGCCAGACATCCTGGAATGTGAAGTCAAGTGGGCCTCAGAAAGCATCACTACGAACAAAGCTAGTGGAGGTGATGGAATTCCAGTTGAGCTGTTTCAAATCCTGAAAGATGAAGTTGTGAAAGTGCTTCACTCAATATGCCACCAAATTTGGAAAACTCAGCAGTGGCCCGAGGACTGGAAACAGTCAGTGTTTATTCCAATCCCAAAGAAAGGCAATGCCAAAGAATACTCAACCTACTGCACAATTGCACTCATCTCACATGCTAGTAAAGTAATGCTCAAAATTCTCCAAGCCAGGCTTCAGCAATATGTGAACCGTGAACTTCCTGATGTTCAAGCTGGTTTCAGAAAAGGCAGAGGAACCAGAGATCAAATTGCCAACATCCACTGGATCATGGAAAAAGCAAGAGATTTCCAAAAAAAAACATATATTTCTGCTTGATTGACTATGCCAAAGCCTTTGACTGTGTGGATCACAATAAACTGTGGAAAATTCTGAAAGAGATGGGAATACCAGACCCCAAGACCTGCCTCCTGAGAAATCTGTATGCAGGTCAGGAAGCAACAGTTAGAACTGGACATGGAACAACAGACTAGTTCCAAATAGGAAAAGGATTACATCAAGGCTGTATATTGTCACCCTGCTTATTTAACTTCTATGCAGAGTACATCATGAGAAATGCTGGACTGGAAGAAACACAAGCTGGAATCAAGATTGCCAGGAGAAATAACAATAGCCTCAGATTGCAGATGACACCACCTTTATGGCAGAAAGTGAAGAGAAACTCAAAATCCTCTTGATGAAAGTGAAAAGGAGAGTGAAAAAGTTGGCTTAAAGCTCAACATTCAGAAAACAAAGATCATGGCATCTGGTCCCATCACTTCATGGGAAACAGATGGGGAAACAGTGGAAACAGTGTCAGACTTTATTTGGGGGCTCCAAAATCACTGCCAATGGTGACTGCAGCCATGAAATTAAAAGATGCTTACTCCTTGGAAGGAAAGTTATGACCAACTTAGATAGCATATTCACAATCAGAGACATTACTTTGCCGACTAAGGTCCGTCTAGTCAAGGCTATGATTTTTCCAGTAGTCATATATGGATGTGAGAGTTGGATGGTGAAGAAGTCTGAGCGCTGAAGAATTGATGCTCTTGAACTGTGGTGTTGGAGAAGACTCTTGAGAGTCTCTTGGACTGCAGGGAGATCCAACCAGTCCATTCTGAAGGAGATCAACCCTGGGATTTCTTTGGAAGGACTGATGCTAAAGCTGAAACTCCAGTACTTTGGTCACCTCATGCGAAGAGTTGACTCATTGGAAAAGACTCTGATGCTGGGAAGGATTGGGGGCAGGAGGAGAAG
Organism: Nanger dama; assembly: GCA_917880005.1. Taxonomy (NCBI): domain Eukaryota; kingdom Metazoa; phylum Chordata; class Mammalia; order Artiodactyla; family Bovidae; genus Nanger; species Nanger dama. Next base: position 553,444 of record CAKJTW010000177.1, read on the forward strand.
GGGACAACAGAGGATGAGATAGCTGGATGGCATCACCGACTTGATGAGCGTGAGTCTGAGTGAGCTCTGGGAGTTGGTGATGTACAGGGAGCCCTGGCATGCTGTGATTCATGGGGTCGCAAAGAGTCGGACACGACTGAGCAACTGAACTGAACTGAACTGAAATACCAATACCATATTTAATCCTAACTCAGAATTCTGCTTTCTAGGGATTTTACTCCATAAGGAGCACCGTCCAGAATCACATTCATGGAAGTGTTTCCAGCATTTAGGATATCACAAAAATGCTACTCATTCTTCCTTGGTGTTTTGTTATCTGACGTTGTACTGTGTCACATAACTTATTGATCTGTTGGTTTCTTAGTTTGAAGTGTATTTCTTTGTTCTTTAAGTACAGCCTGAGTTTGCTTCTTGCTCCATAATATTTCTCCAAAATGAATATTCATTGATCTGACCCCTACCACCAAGTATACTTTCAGATTATATTTGGTGGTTAAAGATTTGGGTTTTTTTAATCTTATGAGTATAATTTTATGAAGATTAGTATGAACATGACCTATATCCATATTGTGGGGGAGATAAGATGCAATATTCATCTTGTTTTTTGAGAGTTTTCATTCACTGGAAGACATTTATGATACTGAAGAAAATGCACTTCACTGGTCCACTATTTGTAGACTAAGCTTGGGAAATGTTCCAGAATTACTAATGTATAAGATGGAGTTTTCCATTGTTTAAATTTGTATTATTTTAAATGTTAAAAATTTATAAACTGTTAATAAGATTATATCTTTATAGAACAATACTTTATGTAATTTTTAAAGTTTCCTTTCAGTGTACCAACTCCTATGCAAAATGTATTTTGGTAAAGTTGATTCAACCATAAAAATCTTTTTAGATTTTCTGTTTAAACAACATTGGGAGAAATAGCTTCAAATTTTGAAACTTTCTGAACTAATTCCTAAGTGGGGGTTGTTGGTGGATGGCATGTGGCAGGGATGGGGGAACTTTGAGATCTTTCTGTCCTGACTGGATTCTACCAACCATCTTTCTCAGTGAACACTAATTGGAAACAGCTTTTCCCATCATGAGACTGTACATGTAAGATATATAAGAAGTCATGAGGACTTCAAAGCTCTAATGTCTAAGAGCTTGTCTACTTCAGCAGCAGTTTGTTTTTGAAATTTTGTTCTTTCTGTATCCACAGGTACAACTTAAAGAAACCATCCAAGGTCTTCCTGGTAAAATGGATACTAAACTAGCAGAATCAGCACTGAACTTGGAGTGTTGGACAGAGACAACTCGTGTGCCATGCCACAGCTATTCTCAGGAAAAATCAGATATTGATTCTTGACAAAGCCACATCCAGTGTGGACCCAAGCTATGGAGTTGAGGTCCATGAAACCTGGAATCCAAATTGTAAATGTGGTAAATGGAAAACATTTAGTGATGCTAAAAATGTTCCTGTGCTCTCTTTGTCCCACAGATATCTTTTAATAATATTAATCACAAACAAAGGAAAACAAGGGAAGAAACTAAGACAGTTATATGCTGTTAATGTTATTATGAGGCATCCTAAGAGAACTGGATTCCTAAATCCAGCTCCTGACAGTTTCAAACAATTTCATGGGAAGGCTATTTTCCATCTCTTTATGGAAAATGGTAAATTTCTAAATAGACTTTTTATACTTAGTTTTTTAGTAAAAAGATTACATGTTAAAGTATTGATTTTTAATTTTTAACTCTTTAGTATGCCTTTCCTGTCTTCACTGAAGTATATCAACTTCTCTGATTCCAGAACTGATGAGTTAATACAAAAAAATCTGTGAGAAATTTACGAAGTGCACTGTGCTAACCATCACGCACAGGTTGAGCACTGTTATTGACTGTGAATGGATACTGGTAAGACCCTCACCATTTCAGTTGTTTTCACTTATATTCAATTTTGCACTGATCCTTCCTTGTAAAACTTGATAGAAACCTCCAATAATTTAATTTTCTCTTGGTTTCTCTTCTCATTCCTGAAAATGACTCAAGTAATTAATTTACTTTCAAATGTGCTATTAAATAATATATTCAATAACCTTGTTTTCATATAATATTCTTATATTTGAATTGTCATTTTTTAAGATGTCCAGCCATGAAAATATTCCAAACCCAAGTTATAGCTTCATATTTCAAGAGGCTAGAACACAGTCATTTTCACTTTGTCATAGTTGTTTCAGTATTTTCCGATTCCCTTAATCAAAATATTAACCTTTCATTTAGACTGCCAGGAGGTTGTTCGCTAAGTTTGCAGAATTTTTCAGCTCTTGCTGTCAGAAGAGAGTCCCTGAGAAGAAAGGGCCTCGTGAGAAAAACAGTATTTCAGCTGAAATGATTTAATATAGGAAATTTGCTACATAAGAATTGGAGGCTAGAAAAATGAAAGGAAACACTGGGATAATGATTTTAGGAAGCAGCTACCATGTCCTAGGACAGATCTCCAGACCTAAGAACTCAGAAGAGAGGCCCTACAGTTGGTGCTGAAACCCTCCAAGGAGAGGCCCAGTTGCTGGTCGTATGTGCTGAGGAAGCAGGACGGGGCTATTTCTCCATGTGCTAATAGAAGCTGGGAGCTGGAGTCAGGTCCCCCATGCGGAGGTGCCGCTGCAGGAACAGCAAGTCAGATAGAGCATTAGCTCTGTCCCACTGTCAGTTTCCCTCTAGTGCCCGCTTACTGGCAGAACCTTAAAAAGGCCAGCTTGCCAAAGAGCCTCTGAAATGGGACTTGCAGAGACCCAACCTGTGCGTCACAGGTGGGAGTTTAGAAAGGAAGGCAAATCAGGGCTGAGAGACTGTCGATAAACAACCAGCAAGTCTCTTATACAGTAGGTCTTGGTGCTGCACATGCAGTAGGCTCCAAGCTTTGGTCTCTGGACATCTGTCTAGTATCTTCCCTCCAGATTTGATTGGCTCTTTCCTCTCAGTAATTTAATGTTTCCTTCCTTATCTTCTTTTCCTTCCTCCCTCTATTCCTTATCTCTCTTCATCTTCTCTTTGCTGTTTCCCTCTGCTGCTTGCTGAGTTTCAGTAAATGATAGAGTATGGCTTTATAAAATGATATAGAAAGCGTGGCTCAAAGGAAAACCTTTGGCGGCATATAATCCCAAAAGAATGTGTTTGTCACTCAGTCATGTCCGGCTCTTTGCGACCCTGTGGACTGTAGCCCGCCAGGCTTCTCTGTCCATGGGATGCTTCAAGCAAGAATACTGGAAAGTGAAGTCGCTCAGTCGTGTCTGACTCTTTGCAACCCCATGGACTGTAGCCTGCCAGGCTGTTCTGTCCATGGGATTTTCCAGGCAATAGTACTGGAGTGGATTGCCATTTCCTTCTCCAGGGGATTTTCCCAACCCAGGGATTGAACCCAGGTCTCTTGTAGACAGACACTTTATCGTCTGAGCCACCAGGGAAGTCAAACCCAGTCCCTCTTGAAAGTTTGCAGGTGGAGTCGGCTTCCTACTGAGTTGCTCTAGTCCAGATAACTGGCTCCACTGCTGGAGCCTAGAGCATCCCTTTGGCTGGGGATGCCCCATTCTTTGGAGAAGGCAACGGCACCCCACTCCAGCACTCTTGCCTGGGAAAATCCCATGGACAGAGGAGCCTGGTAGGCTGCAGTCCATGGGGTCGTTAAGAGTTGGGCATGACTGAGTGACTTTACTTTCACTTTTCACTTTCATGCATTGGAGAAGGAAACGGCCACCCACTCCAGTGTTCTTGCCTGGAGAATCCCAGGGACAGAGGAGCCTAGTGGGCTGCCGTCTCTGGGGTCGCACAGAGTCGGACATGACTGAAGCGACTTAGCAGCAGCAGCAGCAGCCCCGCCTCCTCTCGTTGCCCTTCCTTGGAGCTCACTTCTCTGTATGTCCAGCTCAGTGAGTGAGGCTACAGGCACTGCTTCAGTGCTGACAGCCTGATATCTTATCTACTCAATGTCCCCACTGATGATCCATCTGACAATGCATGTGAATTGTGGGGGCAGGGGGTGGGGCGGGTGGTGATATTCCAGAAACTGTTCAAGAAGTCAAAAGAGAGCCAATATCATAAGACAGTTAAGTTCCAATATCATAAGACATAAGGAAATTTGGATGTTACTATTTATTATTGATTATTGCCTATTTTGTGTGGACCATCAAAATATCTAAATATATTTTGCATTCATTTGGGACTGACTTCCTTGTGGCTCAGACAGTAGAAGATCTGTCAGCAATGCAGAAGACCTGGGTTCAATCCTTGGGTTCAGTCCTTGAGTCAGGAAGATTCCCTGCCGAAGGGAATTGCAACCCACTCCAGTATCTTCCACATTGCCGACAGATCCTTTACCTATTTACCAAAGGCACTGTCTTCTCCATTGTATATTCTTGACTACTCTTCCATAGATTAATTGACCATAGGTGTTTGGAGACCTGTGTTTCAAAATTGTACGTTTTCTTCATTGACATCAGAATGAGTAGCTATCTTCTATCATGTTATTCTTAAAAAAATTATACATTCAGAGCATCTGAATTAGCCAAGTTACAGAACATATAAATTATTATGTAGATGTGACTGATTCTGTTATTCTTGGACTCTTTTGAGAGAGTTGCCCTTAGCAGTGATCCACAGGAGTGAACAAAAGATTAACAGGAAAATGGACTTTATGAGACTTAATAAATATTTCTAATTAAATACAAAGAATGGAGTTAACTGTAATATCTAGATGTGGAGAAACAACCTGTGTCTTGATTAGAGTTTCAGCATACCTCTAAAGGAGAAGGCAATGGCACCTACTCTAGTACTCTTGCCTGGAAAATCCCATGCAGAGGAGCCTGGTGGGCTGCAGTCCATGGGGTCGCAAAGAGTTGGACACGACTGAGTGACTTCACTTTCACTTTTCACTTTGATGCATTGGAGAAGGCAATGGCACCCTACTCCAGTACTCTAGCCTGGAGAATCCCAGGGATGGCGGAGCCTGGTGGGCTGCTGTCTATGGAGTCACACAGAGTCAGACATGACTGAAGTGACTTAGCAGCAGCAGCAGCAGCATACTCTCTTAAGATACATTTACTCTAAATGAAGAACAAAGTACTACTTATCAGAACAGCTTTTATAGTTATATCATTTGAGCAAATTGTTTCAGACACCCTCCCGCCACCCCCGCCCCCCAAATCATTAACCAAAGTCACTAATAAGTAGAAAGGGAGAGTTGAGCCCCTTCCTCTCTCTTTCAATTTCCAATTAGCAGACCTATTGTGCTTAGAGGCTCATTCATGTCTGTGTCTGACTCTTTGTGACCCCATGGCTTATAGCCGGCCAGGCTCCTCTGTCCATGGGCTTCTCCAGCAAGAATACTGGAGTGGGTTGCCATGCCCTCCTCCAGGGGATCCTCCCAACCTAGGGACTGAACCCAGGTCTCCTTCATTGAAAGTGATTCTTTACCATCTGAGCCACCAGGGAAGCCCAAGAACACTGCAGTGGGTAGCCTATCCCTTCTCCAGGGGAACTTCCCCACCCAGGAACTGAATCAGAGTCTCCTGCATTGCAAGTGGATTCTTACCATCTGAGCTACCTGGGAAACCCAGCAGACCTCTTAATGAGCAATAAAAGGGGTGGAAGGAAGGCATTTAGAAAGAAAGAAAAAGGAGCAGTGAAAGATAATTTGTGAAAACAGGTTCAGGTCGTGGGCAGTTCAGATTGAACTGCCTCCATGTGCTGTGTGGTCCATGATCACTAGAATTACAAGCTCAGTTTCTTAATTGCCTCTTTAATCTTATCCAAGGAGAAAATTGGATTTCTAGAGATTTGTGTGTGTGTGTGTGTGTGTGCACAGAGCAATTCTACTAAAGCTGCTATGTAGCAGCTCTTTTGCCAGCCTTTCACTCTCAGAATAATAAACTACAGCCACAGCCAACTTCAAGAAACATCTTAACCTCTCAGATAAAGGATTCTGCCTATCTTAGCAGCTGACAGTAATCCAGAACCAGAAAGGAATTCCAGAAACATCTTTTTTCCCCAATACTGCTCAGATTCTGTCAAACCAACTTGATGATTTGCTGTCAGGTCCCTGCCATCTGGTTTGTCTGACATCGACCTGCTTTGTAGATAAATTGACTTTTATTTTCTTGAATCAAGATATTTGCCAACTCTGTGTATCTGTATAAATATCCCTCAAAGCTCAGAGTCTGAGAGCTAAAAGCACTAACTAATGATAACAACCCCAAATGCCCTAGGAAGACTATAAGATGCTACATACTGCTGAGTGTCAGTAATCATACTGTAAAGTTTCTATTTTCTTCCTTTCCTATAACCTTATAATAATAAAAGATCAGGTTAGACCTTTGTCTGCCTAGTAAAACAGGGGAGTCAAACAATTTAAACACCAGCCAGTCCTATCACCCAAATAGATTCTCCCTATTCTCCCTGTCCTGCCTGTTTCTTAAATATTATCTAAGTTATAATATGTTACTGTGAAACATTTGGTGCTCATGGTAAAGAACCTGTCTGCCATTGCAGGAGACTCATAAGAAACACAGGTTCAATCTCTGGGTTGGAAAGATCCCTTGAAGAAGGAAATGGCAATCCATTCAGTATTCTTGCATGGAGAATCCCACTGTAGCCTGGCAAGCTACAGTTCATAGGGTTGCAAAAAGTCGGACACAATTAAAATGACTTAACGCAGACACACATACATAATATGTTACTGTGAAACACTGGTGCTAATTGTTTTCTTTCTGCTGATTAACAGGTTTTGGATTCAGGGAGAAGGAAAGAATATACCCCACCATATTATTTGCTGCAAAATACAGATAGCCTGCTTTACAAGATGGTGCAAACACTGGGCAAGGCAGAGGCCTCTGCCCTCACTGAAAGGGAAAAACAGGTGAGCCTGCTGCAGGGTGTTGTAGTTAGTTTGTCTCCTGGTTCACTCTTCAGAATCTCCACCCGGGATCTCTGTGCCCTTTTCAATCATAAACCTCCAGACACTAAGCTTCATGACTGGGTCTTAACAACCTGTGGCAGTTGAAGGCAGGTCTGCTGAGAATCTGTAGCAGTGGTGGGGGTGGATGTAGTATGAATGTGCTCTTCTGTGTATGCACACCTGTGCCTAAGAGACAGATTTCAGATAGGACTTGCCACACTCTTGGACCGTTGGTTCAGATTCACTTAGAGCATGGAACACTCTCATTTTGCAGACCCTTTATGTTTCATTCTGATTGGTCCTCAGCACATTTGTGATGCAAGTGCTGTCCAAGAATATCCATGAAATTTGAGAGTTTAAGGAAAAAAATTCTGGAATATTTTGAGGCTAGGAAGATTTACCAGGAAAAGTTATAAATTGCTTCTGTTTCTAACCTGTAAAGAAAACTCCTACATGAAGCTGTCACTTAATTCCTAATTCTTTGTTGTTTAGAATTTTATTCAATTACCCCCTCCCCACCCATGCTCCCTCTAATTTCCAGAAGAAGGTATATTGCCACCAGGATAAATCAGGAATTCACAGTACCTTAACACTGTACTCTGGATGGCTCTTAAGATGAGGTGAGTGAGAGCACTAAGCTCTGTACATGGTGTGAGGAAGGCCCTCAATGAGCGACATTCAGTCATGTGGTGTCTTTCTAACAAATGTGAGGTGGTAGTGTCTTGGACAGATGTGACAACTGAGGTCTAGTTTAAAGGACTTAGCCATTGTCAGGCAGCCACCTGTAATTCATTCTGGCACAAGGGGGGATTGACACTGATGGGAAGATAGGGGGAGGGAGGGAAGGTGTGGTGTTCTTGCTGCCTGAGATGCATGGTTTGGGGGTGGGATGAGGCTTCAGGCTGGATAAGGCAATGGCACCCCACTCCAGAATTCTTGCCTGGAAAATCCCATGGACAGAGGAGCCTGGTGGGCTGCAGTCCATGGGGTCGCTAAGAGTCAGACACGACTGAGCCGACTTCACTTTCACTTTTCACTTTCACGCATTGGAGAAGGAAATGGCAACACACTCCAGTGTTCTTGCCTGGAGAATCCCAGGGATAGGGGAGCCTGGTGGGCTGCCATCTGTGGGGTCGCACAGAGTCAGACATGGCTGAAGCGACTTAGCAGCAGCAGCAGAGGCTTCAGGCTATATGTGGTAAGGCTTCCCCATTGAAAATTTATCTCTGGGTATTAAATTATGGATGCATTTTTCCTTCTTCATACTTTTCTGCATTTCCCAGATTTTCGCTTGTAAGTAGAATAAAATTACTTGTGTAATAGTTAAAATATCTGTTAAAGAAAATATGCCCGAGTATCTAACAGTATTTCTGTATAAAAAATATATCTAAAATATGGCCTAAATTCCCTCTGTCACTGTTTCATCTCAATCATCCTGAGCAATGAGGAAATGCACAACAGTACCTTTCACTGTTCATGGGGTAAGAGATAGCTTTTTGTTGGTACTGTGTTGTAGGGAGATTTTGAGAAGCTGAACATGGAGTTCATGGAAAATGGACAGGCATTTTTGTGCCTAAAATTCACAGAGTGCTTTCATCTACTAGAGTGTCTCCCAGTCAGGGTTTCCCTCCTGAGACCTGATAATCATTTGTGATTCCCCATATAATTTAGTTATAAAGCAGCAAGGACTCTTAAAACCCTTTTGTTCTCTTGAACTTAGGCATTACAAATCAAAAGAGGTGTCCCCAACTATGTGTCAAACTGTTCATTTAAAAACTATATTATCCTTATGTATGATCAAGTAATTGAGTAATGATAAATTGATCTCAGAATTTTTAGATATGCCTAGATAAGATGATAGCGTTCAACATCCTCATTTTACAGGTGAGGAAACTAAGTCCTCAGAAGGAATGTGGTCCCATGTATATAACTGGTGTTAAGCTAGTCTGCAGCAGGCACAGAATTAGAAATTTGTTCTTTAAGTAAATGTTTTATATCAAGTGTCACATAAGATACATACAGAAGCAGACATAGGTCATAGAATTAGAAATCTTGTGATTCCTGGTCTGGTAATCCTGCACCTACTCTAACAATATTAATGGTAAGTTACTTTTATATAGTTCTTTGTCATTTATTTTACACAGTTCTTGCATATATGATTTCACTTAATCCTCATGACTTCCCTTTTTAGTATGAAGAGATTGGGTCCAGGGCTCACCCAAAGTCACAGAGCTGGTCTAGGGAGACAGAGCTGGAATCGCTAGGGAGGCTGAGTGCAGTCCTGGGTACTGTGTTCTGTGTCAAGTCTGAGAACACTGCTCCTTTCACGTGGTAGCCAAGGTGGAGGTGGTCACTCAAGTTCACAGGGTGACCGAACCTCACTCTTAGATTTCAGTCCTGCCACTGGCTCAGGTCACCTCTACAGAAAGAAATGCAGTTCTTGATTCTCATCCCATCTTGACATTATTTCTGCATACTCTGCATCCTCTTAGGAGGATAGGCTGTCAGATTATCAGTTTTTTGAATTTGCAAGCATCAGTCATCGATGCCTTGTTTAGAGCTGTAACAGCAGGATGATCAGCCTAAGTCACAAGGTTTTCACTCTAATAGAACAGAATTCATTCATCTGAAGAGAAAACCCAACATCTGGGAAAAGGTGCTTCCATATCACATTTTCTTGAACAAATAGTTCAGGCGAGCTGATCACTGATTGACCCTGATCCATGAAGTAGCAGAGATAGTACCTTTTAGATATATAAGCTGGAGGGGGCATTAGTTTGCTAGGGCTGCCATACAAAGACCACAGAGCAGGCGACTCAAACAACAGAAACTTATTTCCTCACAGCCCTCGAGGCTGGAAGTCTGAGGTCAAGACGTCAGTAGGGTTGGTGTCCTCTGAGGTCTCTCTCCTTGGCTTGGAGACGCCGTCTTCTCTCTGCATCTCACAGGGTCTTCCCTCTGTGTGAGCCTGTGTCCTGATCTCCCCTTCTTATAAGAACTCCAGTCTATTAGATTAGGACCCACCTGTATGACTTCATTTTAACTGTATTGCCTCTCTAAAGACACTGTCTCCAAACAGTCACATGCTGAGGTACTGGGGGGTTTAGAACTTCAACATGTAAAATTGGAGGGGACACAGTTCAGCTCAAAGGATGAATGTCTGTCATCCATTCTGTTCTGTGATGAAGCAGATCTGGTTGAGGTTTTTTGAAGTTTCTTTGTTCCCAGTGGGTAACTATAAAATCCTCATATCTGAGCTCTGGAAGCCTGGACCCATTTGAAGAGATGGAGGAGGCAATTAGCATCCATGTGGGCTTATGATCCCCAAGGTCTCTGAGCCTCAGGTTCTCACCTGTGTGTAGAGCAGGGATTACAGCCCTGCCGGCTTCTTCACACTTATTTCAGGGATCAGATGAGAGAGCAGATGTTTAAGAGTATTGTGAATATAGAGCATTTTACAGTATAATAACGGGATCATTTTTTAAAGCCTGTAGACAGAAGACTTGCCTTCCAATAATAAAAATATACACATAGTTCTATGTAGCTTTAAAAACTCTAAATCGGGTCAGACTGGGCCAGATTGGTATGGCTTGTGGACTGTTACGGACTGGGCCACACAATAGGAGGTGAGTGGTGTGCAAAGGAGCAAAGCTTGCTGCCCCCATCACTCACTTTACACCGAACCTCCTCTTTCTCGCCCTGTCTGCGGAAAAATTGTCTTCCACAAAACTGGGTCCCTGATATCAAAAAGCTTGGGGACCACTGTTCTAAATAATTAAAATATAATTATAATAAGATATTTTAAAACATATCTAATGCTACAAAAGTTTAAAACTTTTTAAAATACTTTTTTAAAATCTATGAACAAAAAGTAAATCACTCTCTACTCCTGTCATCACACAGCTCCCCCTCAAGGTGGAGCCCCAGCACCATTGTCGACTGTTCTGTGGAGCTGTTCTGTGTATCAGCAAGAACTTGTGGATATGTGGTCTTCCTGTTTCTAAGCACAAATGATAGCTATTCTTCCTTTTTATCACTTAATATCATATCTCAGATTATATCAGTGCATATGGTTATCTCATTCTTTTTAATGACTACATAGTATTATACTTTCTCCATTTCTTACTCCTTATTTTTGATGCTTGTCAATCAGAGTTTATAAAATATAGGGATTACACCCTGATATTAACATCCTAATTTGTGCTCATTTTATATGATAAAATGAGAAACCCTTGGTCAGGCACTATTAATAAATTTCCCAGCCTCTTTGTTACCTTGTTTTTAATTTCTCTCTAGGGTTTTGAGTTAGTAAAATGATTTTACTTATCAATTTACTCTAGTCTTAAAAACATATCTGTGAATCAGAATGTCAGAACCCAAGTGTATCTACAGGTTGTTTGGCATTATGTTCAACCCCAATGAAGGTTTTAATGGGGCTTCTTCCTCCATAGAATAAATACACCCCTGATTTTTCCTATTGTGCCTCTAGTAGTGATATGATTTGCTTCACATGAAGCTGTGGACCTAAGAATGTGTTGTCTTAGGAGAAGGACTTTAAAACTCATGAACGTGTGGTTTTTGTCTTCCCCCCTCAGGTGCACTCTGAAAGGGAATAACCAGATATCACTCACAGTGACCACGTGATTATGAATATTATGAATGGCCAATGGACAACCCTCAGCCTTCACAACTTTTGAGTCAACTCTGTGATTCTACCATGAGTTCATGTCAATTCCAAAGGTGTTGTTCCAATCGGTTTCTGCACTGCATGAAAATGTTGTTCTTTTTCACACCAGCAACAGATATATACATATTATAAGATATTAATCTATAATTTTTCTCCAGCTTCACCTAGTGATTTCAAGCTTTTGCAAAATGATTTATTGTGTTTTTTTATGTGTTATACTATTTTCTTTTTATCCAAATCAGAGGTCCAGCCCACCAATAAAAGCTGTCTCCCAGTTTTTGTGTCTTGAGAGACTCTGAAGAGAAACTCATTTTCTAAGATTTGAGACAATATTCTCACAATTTTTTTTTTTTTACTGTTTCCAGAATTACACACTGCTCTCTAATTATATTAGGGATTCTTGAAGATTGTGTGAAGTTGCCATTTTGTGTCACCACTTCCTTTAACAGAACTACGATCCATTTTCCACTCAAAGACCTCTGGTTAAAATATTATGGAGAAAAGTAATAGAAAAAAACATACAGTACATGTAGTTTAAACGACATTATAGGAGAGAGAGGTGTCACCCTCCAAAAAAATATGGTTAAAATACAGTAGGACAATATTGTACATTCATCTTCTGTGTCCCCTGCATTGCAGGCAGATTCTTTACCTCTGAGCCATTGAGGAAGCCCTCTAAAATATAAGAAAGAGAAAATATGCTTTCTCAAAGTAGGAACACTTCTAGGGATTTGCTAATGAATGACAGACATGTCTAGACTGTTTTCTAGATAGATGATTTTATATTTTTACATTAAAAAATTGTGGTAAAATATATATAACATAAAATTTGCCATATAACCATTTTTAATCACACAATTCAGTGGCATTAACCACACTCACAGTGTTGTGCAGCCATCATCGTCTGGGTAACTTTTGATAATTATTTGCTTCCTATTCAGTGTGTTATTTCTGCAGTCATTTTGGTTTCATTTTTCTAGAAGTGGATCTGTTTCCTGTGAGTGTTGAGATTGATTGGCATAAATTTATTCACCATATCTTATATGTTTAATCTCTGCAGCATCTCTGTGTTCTTTTGGCCTTTTAATTTTCTTTGAGGCTTCTCTTTTTATGAATAATCTTGTATAACTTTTTCCTATTTTCAAAGAATCAACTTTTTATTTGAATGATGCTCTGTTTTTCTTTCTAGTTCATCATATCATTCTTTCTTTCTTTCAACTTTTCCTTTATTTTGAGATTTTTTTCCTGAAATTCTTAAATGGAAAACAGATTAATAACATCATTATTTTTCTAAAATATAAGTATATAAAGCTGACATTTTTTCTGAGATCCACTTTAGCTACAACCTACAAGTTTTGGTACTTACCACCCATCACTAGCCAATGTGTTATATATTTTCTAATTCCTAATTTAATTCATTAACTATATCTTTTACCCATAGAGAACATTATGCTTAGTCATAAGCATAATGTTCTCTAAATTTCAAATGCTAATGGCTTTTTTCTGTTAGATTGAACATATGGAACTGCTAACATTCAGCCTATTATATAAAATGACACTTTCATATGTTTAAACATAATAGTTTTCTTTGTTAATATATAACTTAATTTCATTTTGGCCAGACATTAGGTTGTGGATTTTAAACCAAAGGTGATGGTATTCACACAGGAAGTCCTTGTTTCTACCATTTTATGGTTTAAAAATGTTTTAAGTACATGTGTAACCAGTAATTTTCAAATAAAAGTCCTCCCTGAGTACTGGAATGTTTTCTGATACATGTTGCAGGCTGGTTCTCTGGAATACAGACTCAGATTGAGTTTAGTGCTGGGATGTTTATCAGGGTTGCCCTTGGGGTCAACACTGTGGAATCAAGAGGGAAGAAATGGGATAGGGCAGAAGGAAGGATCAACCTGGAACAATAGCCAATGACCTCAGCTGATCCCATGGGGCAACCCTTCAGTGTTGTCTTGGCACATCCAATGGCCAGGTCTTTATACCTCCACCTGGAAGGGTCACTGCATGCAGCCTGGTGGTTTAAGGTTGCCCACTGGCAGCACCTCAGCAGCTGAGAAATGGGTCCTTGAAGGCAGGTCTGAACAGCACGTCTCCATGTCCCCCTACATCCTGTGTCACAGGTCTAAGGTAGGTGATGAAGATGTCCTGTGGGGGAAACTCTTGACGACTGATGTGTAAGTCAAAATGATGACTTAGTGATTCTCCTTAATACCCTCTGGTTTAAAAAAATAGAGGAGAAGGTCCATGAAGGGGAGAAATCTCATTTTCTAGGGTCAGTCCTGTCGTCACCTCTTTTAGGAAGTCACTTTAAGATCAGTCATCATCCTAGGTAACTCATATTTCTGTAGGACCCTGAGCACCTCTAGTTTGTTAAACTGAACTGTACTTGGTTAGTGTCCTATTGTCATCCAGTGTGGTGATTTTTAAACAAGAGGCCCTGTGCTTTCCATTGTACACAGGTTATATAAACTATGTAGCCTGCCCTGACTATGAGTATTCATATGGTTTGGTTTTCTCACTAAACCAAGTGAGAAAAAGACTTGGAACTGTGCCCTAGTCACTTTTTAATTACATCTTTCAGCACAGTCTCTGTCACATAGGGGTTGCTCAGGAAATGTTCACTGAATGAATAAATGATGACTGAGAACAAACCTTCCTTGTCAACTTTGTAATTTTGGAATTATAAGAAGTAGCCTGGGATAACAGAAAGCCCTGGTTTTGGAGTCAGTCACACTGACTTGCCTGTCAGGTCTTCCTCTGCTCTCACTAGCAGTGTGGGAGTCCTAAGAATGTACTGTCCAGAGTAGGACACTTGACAGTGAAAGGAAAGCAGTAACCAGCCAGAGTGCCAGGGAAATAAACTGGCACCATCTTTGACAAAATGGACTATGGACACCCTACAGCCTTAGTTACATGTCTGGGTATCTTAACTTCTGAATCTCAGCTTCTTCATCTGGAAGATGGATATGATTCCTGCACGTGGAGTTCTTTGGTTGGGATGATGGATGGACCAAGAACATCCAGAGACACAGGGTAGAATCACTGATCTTGGTGATTCCTAATCACCAGGAGAGGAGAACAAGATGAGTGTGGATGAAGGAGGTTTATAGACTGCAGAAGGTGTATTTGAGAAGGTCCTCATCTGGTGGCTTAAACCAGAATATTCTTCCTTCTGCTGCTGCTGCTGCTGCTAAGTCGCTTCAGTTGTGTCCGACTCTGTGCGACCCCATAGACGGCAGGCCACCAGGCTCCCCCGTCCCTGGGATTCTCCAGGCAAGAACACTGGAGTGGGTGGCCATTTCCTTCTCCAGTGCATGAAAGTAAAAGTGAAAGTGAAGTTATTCAGTCGTGCTTGACCCTCAGCGACCCCATGGACTGCAGCCTACCAGGCTCCTCCATCCATGGGATTTTCCAGGCAAGAGTACCGGAGTAGGGTGCCATTGGCTTCTCTGATTATTGCTCCACACGTAGTTAAAGCGACATAAGATCACAGGGAGGAGCACAAGCTATGGAGTCAGCCTTCCAGGCACAAATACTGACTCTGGGCATTGCTGACTGGGTTTGGTTACAAATTTGTTCCTGTTTCCCATGAGCTCTGAAGGTTGGGAAGTACACTGTGCTTCAGTGTCATTGTCTGAAAGTTGAGGTGGGGATAGTATGATTCACACAGGGTTATTGCAAAGATTAACAATGACAGTGACACTGTGTGGTCTGTGCACTAGTGTCAGTCCATGAACTGTTTATAACTAGGTTAGAAGTAAGTACAGGAAACTCAAGAAAGCTA
Source organism: Nanger dama (assembly GCA_917880005.1). NCBI lineage: Eukaryota > Metazoa > Chordata > Mammalia > Artiodactyla > Bovidae > Nanger > Nanger dama. The sequence goes on from CAKJTW010000177.1 coordinate 568,867, forward strand.
GGAACTCAGAGCCATCAGCTATTGCCATGTCATCCATACTTAGGATGGGTGGGATCCTGAACAGCCAAGGGACCAGTATGAGTGTTGCACTTGAAGGGGGAGATGCACACGGTTGAGCTGCATACTAGCCATGCACAGTTGATCAGTGACTAAATTGCAATGGTCTGAAAATTTAAAATTAAATAAAACATATTTAATCACAGTTGAGAAAAACTGCTTTTAAACAATGCCTGATATTTGATTAGCTGTCAGTCAGTACTACCCTCTCCAGAACTGCCTTATTAATTGTTGCCATCATGTTTATATTTAAAATGAGACCATACAGGCTTTCAAAAGGCAATACTATTATTATCAAAGTTTTTAAATAGCATTTAAAAGTTAGAAATAGTTAAATTCCTGTTCAAGTTTCAGTTCAGTTCAGTTATGTCCAACTTTTGAGACTCCATGGACTGTAGCATGCCAGCCTTCCCTGTCCATCACGATTCCAAGACCATGCTCAAACTCATGTCCATTGAGTCAGTCATGCCATCAAACCATCTCATCCTCTGTTGTCCCCTTCTCCTCCTGCCTCAAATCTTTCCCAGCATCAGGGTCATTTACAATGAGTCAGTTCTTTGCATCGGGTGTACAAAGTACTGGAGTTTCAGCTTCAGCATCAGTCCTTCCAATGAATATTCAGGACTGATTTCCTTTAGGATGGACTGGTTTGATCTCATTATAGTCCAAGGGCCTCTCAAGAGTCTTCTCCAACACCACAGTTCAAAAGCATCAATTCTTCAGCACTCAGCTTTCTTCACAGTCCAACTATCACCTCCATACATTACACAGGAAAAACTATAGCCTTGACTAGATGGACATTTGTTGGCAAAGTAATGTCTCTGCTTCTGAATATGCTATCTAGGTTGGTCATAACTTTTCTTCCAAGGAGTAAGCGTCTTTTAATTTCATGGCTGCAGTCACCATCTGCAGTGATTTTGGAGCCAAAAAAATAAAGTCTGACACTGTTTCCACTGTTTCCCCATCTATTTGCCATGAAGTGATGGGACCGGATGCCATGATCTTCGTTTTCTGAATGTTGAGCTTTAAGCCAACTTTTTACTCTCCTTTTTCACTCTCATCAAGAGGCTTTTTAGTTCTTCTTCATTTTCTGCCATAAGGGTAGTGTCATCTGCATATCTGAAGTTATTGATATTTCTCCAAGCAATCTTGATTCCAGCTTGTGTTTCTTCCAGTCCAGTGTTTCTCATGATGTACTCTGCATATAAGTTAAATAAGCAAGGTGACAATATACAGCTTTGAGGTACTCCTTTTCCTATTTGGAACCAGTCTGTTGTTCCATGTCCAGTTCTAACTGTTGCTTCCTGACATGCATACAGATTTCTCAGGAGGTAGGTCTGGTATTCACCTCTCTTTAAGGATTTTCCACAGTTTATTGTGATTCACACAGTCAAAGGCTTTAGTATAGTCAATGAAGCAGAAGAAGGTGTTTTTCTGGAATTATCTTGTTTTTTCTGTGGTCCAACAGATGTTGGCAATTTGATCTCTGGTTCCTCTGCCTTTTCTAAAACCAGCTTGAACATCAGGAAGTTCACAGTTCACGTATTGTTGAAGCCTGGCTTGGAGAATTTTGAGCCTTACTTTGCTAGCATGTGAGATGAGTGCAGTTGTGCGCTAGGTTAAACATTCTTTGGCATTGCTCTTCTTTAGGATTAGGATGAAAACGGACCTTTTCCAGTCCTCGGGCCACTGCTGAGTTTTCCAAATTTGCTGGCATATAGAGTGTAGCACTTTCATAGCATCATCTTTTAGGATTTGAAATAGTTCAACTGGAATTCCATCATCTCTCCTAGCTTTGTTCATTAGTGATGCTTCAAGTTTAGAGGTCCCCCAAGTCTAACAACAGTTCTGTGCATATATGTAATATAGATTCTATTCTTGAATCAGCAGCATGGTTCTACTATTGAAGAAGGTACCTAGAAACATCACAGGTTACTTTAAAGCCCTTCAGAGTTTTTAAAATCAAGCTTTCATGTATAAGCTATTAATTTTTTATTTTAAAACAGAATATGGATTAACTGAGCTTTTGTTTTTGAAACTTAATGTTCTAAGGAAAAAAATATATATATACTTAAGAACTAAACCAGCCATGTGTGTTCAAAACTGGGAGAAATACATATTTATTTGAATTTAGACCTACCAAAAATGTTACTTGAAGAAATAACATCCCCCAGCCCTATGAGACCTCCATCTATACACCAGACCCATATGACTTGCCTTAAGATTCAAGTTGGGATTGTGTGATATTTTTAAGAAGAATAGGGTTAAGACTTAGACACACTAAGAATGTTCTACACAGAGTTTACATTGAATGGTTCTGACTAACTTCACTCTTTCACTCAGCAACAATGCTCACAATTATCCACCCCAATAGGTGGAGGCTTTGAGTATTCCAAACCAGTGTTTGATCCAATAGTTAATCACATTCAGTTCTGAAGGACATTACGTGAAAAACATTTGTAAAATTACATTTTGCAGGCTACCTAGACAACAAAATGATGGAGTTTATATCACATTAAAACCATTGTAAGTAAATAATAATAAACAGTAGATTGAGGATTTTTACACCCTACATTTTACAACAATAAAAATTTTTAAAAATCCATGAGTTTATACTGATTCCAATAAGACATAAAATAGATAGGAGGAAGGGAAAGCTCTTTTTACAGTAGAAAGGCAGCTCACAAATGTAAACAGATTAAAAGAAAAGTACCATATGACAGCCATTGTCATAAATAACAGACAAAATTAATCATTGACTGATCATATGATGAATGTTTGGGGGTTGGGCAAGGCACAGCATTTTCATGGACTCAAAATATCTTCTCAGATTAATGCTTTAGGGAAGAATTATATTTTTAAAGTGGAAAAATCTGGCAAACACCAGGGTAAGCAAGTAACTTGCTGAACCTACTGACACCCTTGGCTTTTTTTCTTGTTTCTTTAAAAATGTATATAAATATGGTTGACTTACAATGTTGTGTTAATTTCTGCTGTACAACAGTGATTCAGTTATACATATACATATATTATTTCTCATGTAAGTTTAATAAAAAGAGAGACAATATATAGCCCTGTCATACTCCTTTACTAATTTTGACACAGGCAGTTGTTGCATGTTGGGTTCTAACCATTGCTTCTTGACATGCATACAGGCTTCTCAGGAGACAGGTAATATGGTCTGGTACTCTCATCTCTTTAAGTTTTCCAGCTTGTTGTGATCTACACAGTCAAAAGCTTTAGCGTAGTCAATGAAGCAGAAGTAGATGTTTTTCTGAGCAGAAACAATAAGGCCCCGAAAGCCTGAAAATGGACTTCCTGGTCCTTTACAGGAAAACTCCGCCCACCTTCCCTAGGGCTCTGTTGTTCTAAGTGCGTCCTGTGGACCAGCAGCATTGGCTTGCCCTGGGAGGCTGTTAGGAACGTGGAATCTAGTCTCTACCCCAGACCTACTGACCCAGATTCTCCAGATCCCAGGTGACTCCTGCTCACAGTACAGTTTGAGAAGCACACTGATTTAGAGGCCCTTCTTGAGTCATCCTGTGGTTGCACCGCCCTCCCCCTCCCCTCAGGTACAGGCAGTCAGAGAGGACAAGGGGTGTGGCCACCTGAAGCCCCGCCCCATGCAGACCATGCTCTGAGCACCTGGACCCTAGAATCCCTGTTCCCAGCCCCCAGTGCAGGCCTCCCTCCTGGGGCCCAAGTCCTATCCTGACAGGTAGTCGAGATACAGCTGTCTATTGGTCAGAAAAGTATGGTCTGAGCTTGAACTTGAAGGCTGTAATGCTCTTGCCTGAGCAGCAGATTCCTCAGGGCACAGAGGGTCAAAGCCAGAGGTGCAAAGAGCAGGGGGAGGGCTGGGGGCTGCGACTAGCCCTCCCTCTGCTGTTCTTCCTTCTGGCTGGTAACTCCAGGGTCCAGGAATCCCAGCCTGCCAGGTCATTATGAAAGTGTACTTGAGATCACTACCAAGGCACCTATTCATGTCAATGTATGGCAAAACCAATACAGTATTGTAAAGTAGAATAAAGTAAAAATAAAATTAAAAAAAATAAATAAATAAAAATAAAAACAATAGTTAAAATAAAAAAAAAGAAAGTGTACTTGACAATGTGTTAGCTTGATTTACAACTTTTAAATATTTAAACATATAGGATGGTCTTCATTCTTGATCCAGGGCTCACAGATATGAGTGGCAGGTCTGTTAAATGCTTCTCAAAGTGTGTTCAGAGGACTCCTTGCATCCCAATCCACTGGGCTGTTTTATAAAAATTCAAATTCCCAGCCCCCCCCACCTTGTGTGACCTCCTGGATCAGAATCTTCAGGGCTGGAGCCTAGGAGTTTGCATTCTGACCCCTCCCCTGGTGACTCTGATCCACAGCAGAGCTTCAGGAGCACTTATAATGGGAGTTGGGGGGCACGTGGAAGGGAGCTGACCTGACTGGTGGGAAGTGTCAGGAGAAGAGAGGGAAGGCCCAGGTCAGAGGAAGGTGCTGACCACAAGCTCACACCTTCCTGCTTCTCTCATGATTATCCTCACAACCTGGCCTGACCCCACCCCTGGGAGTTGGCTGCAGGGAGAAGCTGCCAGAACAGGGCAAAGGTGTCCTCCTGCCGACCGTGGGCCTCTCAGGTGGGGGCGGGGGTGGTTGCCCTGCAGAAGGAGGGATCCAAATCAGGGACAATAGGAGCGAAGGGGCTGTGGGAGCCTGGAGCGACCACACAGATCCACCCAGGAAGTTGGGCTGAAGCCACTGAGCAGATCTTTGGGCAGGGAGACCTCCTGGTCCTGCCGGGACATGGGAGGAGCTGGGACAGACTGCAGTCCAACTGGGGCTCAGAGTCATCTGTCAGTTAGGAGTTAAATGACATTAATCAAGGTCCTTAAGCCCTGTAGGTTTGTTTCCTTGTCTGTAAGATGGGGATCCTAATACCTTCCAAGCTTGCATTAAAATTAAATGTGATAAGTAAAAACACATCCTGCCACACATAGCAGAATAGGAGTGGCTGCTGTTTACTGAGATGCTCATTACATCTCTGCACTTTCAGATGCTTGATATCATAGGCACTTGTCACTGGCTGTGCTCAGTCATCTGAGACTCTTTGAGACAGTGTGACTATAGCCTGCCAGGCTCCTCTGTCCATGGGATTCTCCAGGCGAGAATACTGGAATAGGTTGCCATTTCCTCCTCCTGACCCAGGATCATACTCATGTCTCCTGTGTCTCCTGCATTGGCAGGCAGATTCCTTACCATGAGCTACCTGGAAAGCACCTGTCACTGGAGGATAAGACCAATAACCTCAACCCCCCAGGGTGACTTGTGGTAAGGAATCTGCCTGCCAATATGGGAGACCTAAGAGACACAAGTAGGGGAAGATTCCCTGAAGAAGTAAATGGCAACCCACTCCAGTATTCCAGCTAGGGACATCCCATCATCTGCCTGCTCGTCGTGTCCAGCTCCCAGGATTTCCCTTCCAGCAAGCTTCACCTTGGGACTGAGGCTCGTAGGGCTGTGCTGAACAAAGCACCCTGTGAGCAAGCGAAACTTCACTCAACATAAAGGAAGAGAAAAAGGTAACACTTTATTACTGAATTCTGCTTTTACTTCAGGGAATTGTTGATGGGTTTTGTTGGTGACTGATCACAGCCTGGCCTCCTGGAATATTAAAGATCCCAACTTACCTTTAATGACTGTTGGCTTGTTACCTATGGAGATATTCTTGATGAAGAGAAAGAGACCAATTTCTCCCCTATGCCTAATGATCCAAAAGGGAAGATATTGATATAATCAATTTTGTTTTGTTATTTTTGCCCATAAGGTAACTTGCTCTTGACTGGGGCATGATGGTGCTATGAAATGGTTGGAGTCTGTGGTGCCCTTCATCCAAAGAAGACAACCTAGTATTGGTTAAATGGGAAAGGAAAGGACCTCAGCATCAGAGTGTACAGAGAAATAGGTCTGGACTTCCAGATGACCTCCTCACTATGGAAACAGTGTATCTGTGCTTGTGAGATGGGAAGGAAGGGGGCACAATTGTTTAAAAAAAACAAAGGGTAGCAAGATTTCTTCTTCCATTGACAAAATTTTCACTTGGATTAATCAGATTGTTTAGTTGAATAGTATCTTCAGATAGTTTTGGTATATTTTTGAGTGTATGATTTGGATTCCTTTTTGTTGACTTCAAACATGGACAATAACATATAATGTCTTGTGATGTACAGGAGAAGTTTAAGATGAGTTTGATTTTTGAGACTAAACTTTTTGAAAGTGGGCTGTTTTGTGTTTTGAGATAAGATTTCTGTGTTTATCCCAGGAATTCAATAAAGTCACTCATTTTACCAAAAAAAAAAAAAAAAAAAGAAGAAGAAGAAGAAGAAAAAGAAGGGGGCACAGATATTGAGAAAAACAGGATTCAACAAAAACTGGCTCAAACCAGCTATGATCAAGATAGTGTTAATCATGGTCCAATCGCTGATCTCTAACTCATTACATCTTCATTATAGCACTAAAATTCACTCCCCTCTGGCTGTGAAGGGTGTCGTGATAGCTCCAAGGCTGACCAGAAAAGGCCAAAAAGTGATACTGAAAGGGAAACTCTGGCTGCTTGACTCCCAAAAGCCAATAAGGAGGCCAGGTTGGTGGAAATAAATTTTGCTTTATTTTGGATGCCGGCATGGGTGGGCGAGAGGGTGGATGCCTGTCCAAAGGCTCGCTGTCCCCTCCCTAATTAACAGTGGACAAGAGCTTTCATAGAGAGCTATGTGTAGAAACAGCAGTCAGTTCTGACAGTCATCTTGAAATTGGTCATTGGTGGTCTACCAGAATCATCTTGATTGTTTTAAGTACAGTAGTCTTCAGTTCCAGGACTGTTTTTTTTTTTTTGTTTGTTTGTTTTCCCATTTCTCAAAGTCAGTTCTCAGAATTGTGGTGGCTTATGTCATGACTATAGTTCAGTCATTATGTAGTTCTTTTACCTGATGGAGATTTCAGTACCTATAAGACAGCTCACTGGATATGGATCAGGATATTATCTGTCACCCTTTAGAAGGAATTAAAAGGTCCCTGACTGTGCTTAATGACTACATTATTATTATTCTACATTTGGTCTCCTTTGATTGTGTTCCTTTGTTTCTGCATGTTCTCATCTCTCTGAATAAATTTAATCTTTGGCTAAAGTTTTTCCATAGACAAAAGGGAGGCAGAGGACGTAGGAGGCAAGGACCATAGATTTTTGCACCATTTCAAAAGTATGCAGCGGTTCACTTCTTGAAAATCCCTTTCCTTCCCTGGAATAGCAAGAATATTCCTTCCACCCGTTATCATATGAAATTCAGTTCAGTTCAGTTCAGTTCAGTTGCTCAGTCGTGTCCGAATCTTTGTGACCCCATGAATTGCAGCATGCCAGGCCTCCCTGTCCATCACCAACTCCCAGAGTTCACTCAGATTCACATCCATCGAGTCAGTGATGCCATCCAGCCATTTCATCCTCTGTCGTCCCCTTCTCCTCCTGCCCCCAGTCCCTCCCAACATCAGAGTCTTTTCCAATGAGTCAACTCTTCACATGAGGTGACCAAAGTACTGGAGTTTCAGCTTTAGCATCAGTCCTTCCAAAGAAATCCCAGGGCTGATCTCCTTCAGAATGGACTGGTTGGATCTCCTTAGAGTCCAAGGGACTCTCAAGAGTCTTCTCCAACACCACAGTTCAAAAGCATCAATTCTTCAGCACTCAGCCTTCTTCACAGTCCAACTCTCACATTCATACATGACTACTGGAAAAACCATAGCCTTGACTAGATGGACCTTAGTCAGCAAAATAATGAAGTTACCCAGCCCATAAAAATTAACAACCCCATACCCTGGGTCCTCTCACCTTCTGAGAAGGTCCACATTCTGACTATGGAGTATCTCCCTGAATAAGCCCACTTTCACTCTACTTCACCTCAGTCTTCAGTTCTTACCTGCATGAAGCCAAGGACCCTCACTTGGAAGCTGCTCCCAGGTACTCCCCGTCTTCCAGAAAGAGATATTTCCTTCTCCTGCACTACTTTAACAAGGAGGATGACAAATAGGGATTATAGATCTAACCTGATTATAAAGCAGATGATCTAGATTTAGGAAGAGTTCTTATTTATCTTCCCAGTGTTGTCTCTTAAACTTTAGCAAAGTCTGGTTTCTGCTTTCCTGGGCAAATGTTTTTAACATGTATTTGTTATTTAAAATCAAGTCTGCTGGGGATTTTAAAGGAAGGATATAATGGGGTTCTCATCTGCTCCCCAGCTGGATGGCACACACTTCATCTCCCTCTATGGCATTCTCTTATCCTGGCTTACAGAGTCCATAAGGCTGCTGCCTCCCACTTTCTGAATTTTTCAGACCCCAAGTGGGAAGTTAGGGTTTTCTGTTTTACTTATAACACAGACTGATGGCATCGGCATCTCCTCTACAAAGCTGCCAACTCACCTGGCTTCTAGCAAGTGGTAAAGCACCAGCCATACTCAAAGGGGTTTCTTTCATATCCTGTATCTCCACTGCTTTGTCCTTGGCTGAGAGCTTTAGGATGGTGACCATTGGGGACTGGGATCTCCAGCTCTCTGCCTCTTATTGCCAGAAGTTTTCTCTCCTCTGACTTGAGTTTTAATCTCTCTGGAGGAAAACGTGGTTGGCCAAGTTTTCATGCAAACTTTTCTCTTTATGCCTGCATAGTGGTCTTTAAGCTATAACCTCAAGAATTCCATTTTCATTCCTTTATCACAAACATTCATACATAGCAAAAGCAATTAATTTAATATTCTAATAAAATATCTTGCCATAATAACTTTCACTTAGTGAACATCTCCTCTGTGCCAGGATCTGCAATAAACACTTTCACATAAAACAATAACTCCATGAAATAGATGCTACTTTTTAGTACTCACTTTACAGATGAGAAATTGAGTTCAGGGAATGTAACCCGAGGTAGAAGAGTTGCACCTATTAGAAGGTGGCCTTTTTGGTTTACCTATACAGCAGCTGGGAACCTGAGAGCTTCCAGTTTGGGGAAGGATCAGGTATACAGAAAGATGTTTTAATTCTATTCACAAAGGTATTATTTCCCAAATTTCTGTAGATCATAATTAGCTTGAGGGGAAAGGTTTCTGTATATATGGATCAGGTCAGTTCAGTTGCTCAGTCGTGTCTGACTCTTTGTGACCCCATGGACTATAGCACACCAGGGTTTCCTGTCCATCATCAACTCCCAGAGCTTATTCAAACTCATGTCCATCGAGTCAGTGATGCCATCCAACCATCTCATTCTCTGTCCCCTTCTCCTCCTGCCATCAATCTTTTCCAGCATCAGGGTCTTTTCAAATGAGTTAGTTCTTCACATCAGGTGGCCAAAGTATTGGAGCTTCAGTTTCAACATCAGTCCTTCCAATGAATATTCAGGACTGATTTCCTTTAGGATGGACTGGTTGGATCTCTTTGCAGTCCAAGGGACTTTCAAGAGTCTTCTCCAACACCACAGTTCAAAGGCATCCGTTCTTCGGCACTCAGCTTTCTTTAGTCCAACTCTCATATCCATACATGACTACTGGAAAAACCATAGCTTTGACTACACAGCCCTTTGTTGGCAAAGTAATGTCTCTACTTTTTAATAGTCTGTCTAGGTTGGTCATAGCTTTTCATCCAAGGAGCAAGTGTCTATCAGGATAACATAAGCTAAAACCACTGATATTTTAGATAAATACATAAAAATTATAACCACATCCACAGTTCACTCAGCAATAATCCTCTTTGTTAACACTTTTATGAAGGCATCACTTTTCCATTAGGACTCTAATTTCTTACCTAGTTTAGCAGCATAATCTGAGATTTATCAGAAGCTTGTGTTTGTCAAAAGCCCTTCCTTTGACTCTACTTGAAGATGAAGCACTTTTGCAAAAACATCCAGATTGGAAAATAACTATAAAAGATGATAAAAATTTTCCCCATATGTGTGCATGCTGCACATGTTAATAAACTATCTTTTCTGTTATTTATCAGTCTTATATCAATTGAATTTTTAAGGTCCCATCCAGAGAGCCTAGAAGGGTAAAAGATAAAGAAAATTTCCCCCTCTCCTACATGGTAGCATATACACACATAATATGAAGTGAATGATTTTAACCATTTTTAAATGTCCTCTTCTGTGACATTAATTATATTCACATTGTTATGCAACCATCACCACCATCTATCTTCAGAACTTTTTCTTCTTCCACCTGAAACTCTGTATCCACTGTTGCCTGGTGGGTTACAGTCCATGGAGTCACCTAGAGTTGGACATGACTGAAGTGACTTAGCAGGCATGCACATCCGTTAAACAACTACCATTCTACTTAGTATCTCTATGAATTTGTCTACTCTGCTGCTGCTGCTAAGTCGCTTCAGTCGTGTCCGACTTTGTGCAACCCCATAGACGGCAGCCCACCAGGCTCCCCTATTCCTGGGATTCTCCAGGCAAGTACGCTGGAGTGGTTTGCCATTTCCTTCTCCAATGCATGAAAGTGAAAAGTGAAAGGGAAGTCATTCAGTCATGTCTGCCTCTTTGCGCCCCCCATGGGCTGCAGCCTACCAGGCTCCTCCATCCATGGGATTTTCCAGGCAAGAGTACTGGAGTGGGGTGCCATTGCTTTCTCTGGCCAGGATGAGCTACTGAGGAGTAATCCTGCAGGGATACTTTAGGAGACAGTGGAGCACAAACCTCAAGATTAACTTCTCTTGGTGAATGAGTTGGCATATGTCAATCAGCTCCTGCCTGTTTGTTGACTGAAGGCTGTTGAGGGAGGAGAGCAGACGTTAAATTTCCTGGCACTCATGGGCTGCCTTGTACTTCAGCAAAATTGACTCTGGTGGCAGACAATGCCCTCAGGCAGAGTTGCAGGATGTCAGGCTAGTGTGACATAGAAGTGAGCAGGGCTTATGGGGAGACGCTGACAACAGCAACTCAGCCATGTTATTAAAAGCTGGCTATAGAACAGTCCACAGTGTGGATGAGTGCCTCCTCAAGGGTTAGACTTCTGCAGTTACTTCTTTTTCTAGTATCTGTTCCTCCTCACAGCAAAATTTCTCACAGGAGTTGTGTTCAACCAATGTGTCCAAGCCTTCGTACACGGTTCTCTGTTCAACACATTTTACAGGGGTTCTCTCTTTCTAAAATACTGCTTTTAATAAGTCACCAAAACCCTCCACTTTGCCAAATCCAATTGCTACTTTTAGTCAACTTACCAGCATCACAGTAGCCTAGGCTCCAGCTTTCTCTGCACTTCTGTGACTGCATGTGCGTGCATGCTCAGTCACTCAGCCATGTCTTACTCTTTGGGACCCCATGGACTGAAGCCTGCCAGGCTCTTCTGCCCATGGAATTCTCCAGGCAAGAATGGTGGAATGGGTAGCCATTCCTGTTTCCATGGGATCTTCCCAACCCAGGGACTGAACCCATGCCTCCAGCACTGGCAGGTGAATTCTTTACCACTGAGCCACCTGGGAAGCCCTTCTCTCCCATTTCAGTCTCCTCGAGTGGGTCTCTATCTGCAAATGATGGAGGGTCCCAGGGCTCAGTCTTTGGCTTCTCTCTCCCTCTTTCCTTTCGGTTTGTTTCTATATATCTAATTTCTTTAATGAAAATTCTTATATAACTATAGAAAAATGTCAACACTTTATATAATAATCTGTTTGGAATATATGTGCTAAAGAGGTATCTCCTTTGGTCTATTCATGCTCACTCCATCTTTGCATTAATTGTTTTTAATATAACATATTAATTTTTCCTTCTGCTTAAAGAATGCAGGAGAGTGTAAAACAAACAAATACCATTACAATAAAATAGATATTACAATAAGATAGATATTACTTTTTATGGAAATGAAACCATAGGCAGTTCAGTTGAATGAGAGGCAGAGATGGATGACAGTGTGTAATACTTATTGCTTTCTGCTATTTTTAAGGCAACTTCATAATTCCATTTTCCCAAAACTTCTTATCTTTTTGGGCAAAGATCTGTTGCAGGTGCCTTTTTCAGTCTTTCAGGGAATTGACATTTTTTCCATTAAGAGAATTTTGTAAAGAACAAAATAAATGGAAATCTGAAGATGCAATGTCTGGTAATGCAGTAGATGAATCAGAACTTCCCAGACAAGTTCTAACAGCTTTTGCCTGGTCATCAAAGAAACATGCAGTCTTGTGGTACACTGATGGAAGATCATGCATTTTCTTTTGGCTAATTCTGGACACTTATTGTCGAGTGCTACTTTCAAGTGGTCCAACTGGGAGCCATGCTTGTTGGAAATAATCATTTAGTTTTTCCAAATGAACTCATACTAGAGGACTCCCTTCCAATCCCACCATATACACAATGTCACCTTCTTTGGATGAAGACTGACCTTTTGGTGTTATAGGTGTTGGTTCATTTCACTTGCCCCATGATCTCTTCCATTCCACATTATTATACAGTATCCATTTTTTATCATTTGTCGTGATTTGTTTTTAAAAATGGAACATTTTCATTATGATTAAATAGAGACTTGCATGCGGAAACACAGTCAGGAAGGTTTTTTCACTTGTGTGAAATTCAAACATCAAAGAGATGAATATAACAAAGCTGGTGCAAATGATTTTCAAATCTTGATTTGGATATTTTAAGTATATTAGCTATCTCCTGTGTGATATAACATTGATTGTTCTTAATTAATGTCTTGATTTGATCATTGTCAACTTTAACTGGTTTACCCACTGTGGAGCATAGTCCAGTGTGAAATCTTTGCATGAAACTTCTCAAATCACTTTTGACATGTTAGATCAGTAACAAGACCTTCTCCATACACTGCACAATTTTTTTTTAAATTTTGGTTGTGTTTTTATCTTTCCTGAAATTGTAAAGCATAATATGCTGAAAATGTTGTTTTTTTCATCCATCTTCAATATTAAAATGGCTACACAGAAATTCAGCAATTTTGATAAGGATTTTTAAATGTATGCTGATGTTACAGCTGTCATAATACAATTTAAGAAAATTGTTTTGAGTGGAGTTAAAGACAACTAAGCACTATTAGAGCCATCACATGGGGAAAAATGGATAAAAATTTTAACAAACCTAACAGTTTGCACAGTTACAAATTTGTATCATGTGTCCCTGAGATTTGTCTGGGAATGAGTCATCAAAGTCAAGACTGAATCTCTCTTTAGATGTTATCTCATCACCCTCACTAGAGTCAATGACTGGCTTCATTAGTTCAGCATAATGTATTCAGTGTTCATGCATGCTGTAGCAGGAATCAGTATAGCTATCTTTAAAAGTAATATTCCATTGCACATAACACCACTTTTTATTTATTCATTCATCAGTTGATGTAACTTGATTCCCCCCACCCCCAACACATTTTTTGGCTTTTGCAAATAGTGCTACTATGATATTTATATGTAAATTTTCATGTGGATGTGTGTTTCATTTATCTACCTAGGAGTAGAATAGTTGGGTTACATGGTAACTTTGGAACTGTACCACATACCAGTCCCACCAGCTAGTATGAGGATTCCAATTTCTCTACATCTTCTCCAATACTTGCTATTGTCTTTTTAGTTATAGTTCTCAACCATTTAAGATCTGTAAACACATGCAGATAAAGCTGTTATGACATTCCCCTCATGTTTATAAGCTCTGTGCATGGCCTAGTGGTCATGTACTTAGAAGGCATTCACTAAACATCTGTTCAATGAATGAAAAAAAAAAGCCTTTTATTTATATTCATATGTTGCCTTAGGTTTTAGTTTACACAAAGTGCATTCACAAGTTTTGTGGCTCAGAGTAATCCTGTAGGAAGTAGAAAGAGTAGGGATTTCCCATTGTCGATCTGAGATAGTTTAGCTAAAGAGCAAAGCATCTAGGTCTCTGGTTCCCCAGCTTTATATTTAGTCTTCTCTGTACAATCCAATACTTGTTCTCAATATCTCTTTGAAATATCATATTAGTTAATAAGCATAAAAGAATGCTAAATTTAAAAATATCTTAGGAAAAAATAAAAGATGAAGGGAAGGAGCATATTTGGCAGTTTGGAGATGGCTAATTATGGTCTTGAGATAGTTGTGGGAGCTGGAGAGTACAGTCTGGGGGTAGCCTGACAAGGAAAGTCACTAGAATTCCAACTTCAGCAAAAAATTTCTTCATCTTTGAAGTAGAACTAGTAGCTGAGAATTTACAGGCCTAGAAAATGTACAGAATGTTAAAGAAAACTGTAAATCAGGTGAGGACTGATTATGTAGGTTGTAGATTGCATTATCTGAGAAAGAACTAATACCAGAAATGCAGATAACTGAAACAAACAAACGATTTTCATCTCTGATTGTCTTTCTTTTTGCAACAGAAATTTTAAACATGCATGGACTATCAATAAAATGGCATAATAAACCCCCATCATGCCCATCAATTGAAAATTATTAAATTGTGCCATTTTTTATAGGTTTGATTTATAAAAACTGTTTGAATATATTATGGCTTTCTTTAAAATCCATTTCCCCTCCAACCTTACTGTGGTTTAACTGGCGATCAAAAATGTATGATTTAAGATGTACAACCAGATTACTTGATAGACACTGAATTATTTACCACAGCCAAGCCAATAAACACAGCCATCATTTTCCACATTAGCCATTTTTTTCTTTCTTCTCTTTTATATTGAGAACACCCAAGATTTATTTTTCTAGCAAATTAAGAGTACATAGTACAATATTGTCAACTGCAGCCACATTACTGTACACCAGTTCAACAGTTATTCATCTTGATGACTTAAGATAAAGCCATTATTAATACCATTTTAGCCAAGCTACACAGGAAATTATCAGAGTGATAAAGTGTTCCTGTTACAAGCACCACAAGCTATTGATCTTTCTTCAACTTGTGAAGAATGGAAGAGAAGTTATTCAGTGGGTAAGATGGCCACACAAATAACTAAAGACGAGCAGGAGTTCAAGATTTTGTTCATTCAGCCCTACAGCTATTCATTCATTCAAACAGTGTATTCAAGGCAGTTTTCAAACACAATGTCCATCCACCAGTGAGACAGATCATGCTGGAACCAGACTTTAGTTCAAGTCCAGATTCATCATTTACTGATTCAAAGACTTTGAAGAAGTGCTGTTCTTGAACCTCATTTCTCTCATCCATAAAATAGGGATGATAATACCTTCCTTGAATAGGGCTTTGTTAACATTAAAAGAAAGGAACATTCTGCAGAAATATGTACAACTTGTGTTCTGCAACATATGCCACTGTTATTTGTCTAGGCTCTGAATATATGATGAAAGAAATCATAAGGTGATCTCTTTCTTTTCCCATATTCCCCTTTCCCAGTCCAAGAGGGCAATAAAAGGCTCATAGAGGTTCCCCGCATAATGCAGCATATTGAGAGAGTCATTTCCTAGGCAGGTTAATAAGAAGTCTAGGGGTCCCCAAAGAGAGAGGGGTCTGGAATTCTCAAGGAGGAAGCAAGGACAAATTTATTTCTCTACATTCCTTAGGATTATATAACAGTGTATTCTGCCTGAGGATAGTCTCTGGATTAAACCTTCTCTTTACAAGGATTATATAACAACAATGTATTATGTATTCTACCTGAGGACAGTCTCTGGATTAAACCTTCTGGCTAATTCTGTTATCTTAAAATGTAAATTATGGGAGTAGATCTGATGAGGTCTTTACAACCTCCAGACATTCTTTTGATTTACTGGAGAGTATATAACTCCATTGTTAGCACTAGCAAAGGGGGTACTCTTTCTACCCCCTTCTGATGCCTATGTCAGAAGCTTTCTCTATCTCCTTTATACTTTAATAAAACTTTACTACACAAAAGCTCTGAGCGATCAAGCCTCGTCTCTGGCCCCAGATGGAATTTGTTAGACCTCACGGCCTTTTCCAGAGATCAGTCGCCCAAGAGATCGCCAAGACATGGACTCGATGCAAACCGTAAGAGGATTTATTAGGCCGGTGCACCGGGGTTCGAACACCACTAAGGAAGAACGAACCCTGAACATTCGTTACAGAGCAGTTTTAAGCACTAAAACCACAAACAGGTACAGCTAGGGTGGAGCAGCCCTGATTGGTGTACAGGTCTTGACATTTTCAGGGATAGGTCCATTTGTTATCAGGCCAAAACGGCTGAATGGTTTTGAAGTAAACATCTCCCAGAAAGCCTCCCGGAGGCTGCATTCCTGAGAGATGAGCTCTTACACATTCTTGAGATAAAGGTCTGTCTTAAGATTAACTGAGGGCCTGTTGCCCTAAGGCTCTAGTAAATTTTAACTTTTTTTTTTTTTTTTTACCTTTCCTCTCATTCCCCTCTTCTTTTTGTCTGGATTTCAATCCTGAAATCATGGGCCAAGGTCCCCCTGAGGTAGCGCTGCATAATGTTGTCTTAGCATGAGCACCTGTACAGCACTTATCCGATCTCAGATGAATGAAATTAACTGGTTGAGAATACAAGGCCCTATAGTGAGGAGGAGGAGTAAAATAATTAATGGCCCCACTAGAGTAGAAATTAGGGTGGCAAACCATAGGGTGCGGTTGAACCAGGACTCAAACCACCCTTGGGCACTCTCTCTTTCTTTTGTCTGTTTGCCAATCTTTCTCTCAGTTTATTCATGGAGTCAGTGATGACTCCAGAGTGGTCTACGTAAAAACAGCATTCTTCTCTGAGGGCCGCACACAAGCCTCCTTCTTTTAAGAACAGAAGGTCCAGGCCTCTCCGATTCTGCATCACTACCTCAGATAGAGAGGTCAGAGATTCTTTTAGTTTAGTAATAGAATCTTCTAGGACTCGTAGGTCCACGTCTATGGCCTGCCTGCTGTAAACTGGCATAATACTGGGGCTGTTGGATGAGGGCTGCCGTGCCGGTTCCAACCCCAGCCGCCACTCCCGAGGCCCAAGAGGGCTGCCAGGGTGAGAGTCACCAGCTCTCTCTTAGCTCGGTGGCCGCCCTCATAAGCCTCCAAGAAGGACTTGTCGGAGTGATAGAGGAGTCGGGGCACCAGCCGCACCAGAACACAGAAGTCAGTTGATCTTATTAAATATTGCCATAGACACGCAGGGTGTGAGACCTGTCTTA